>JASDAS010000019.1:28195525-28903277 GCA_033977485.1 Hydrangea macrophylla | reverse complement strand
AATGGAGGAGAGGATGAGCCTAAGGATGATTCTGATGATGAGCCCGGGGGTGAGGGGGATCACAATGACGATTAAGAGGACGAGCGTAAGGAGACAAGGATGGACATGAGGGTGACCATGAGGATGAGTAGGAGGGAGGATATAATGACGAGCAGGAGGAAGAGCCAGAGGTGGACCCCAACGAGGATAAGGGTAAGGATGATGGTCAAGAGGGATAGGTCATGCTTGTGGATGATGCTGACGGGGAAGAGTTTGAGGTGATGCAGGTGCCCCAAGGTTTTGCTGAGGACCAATCGTGCCACAACACATAGTTGATGGAGATTAGTTACCCACTGACGGACAGATACCAGACGTTCAGCCTGAGGATGATCTGATCTTTGAGATGGTTGATGAGTTTGATTTATGGCTTAACTTGGTGCCACCAGAGGAGTTTATGTTCTAGCAGATGAGTTGCCTCTATTCGAGTTAGATGTGGAGGATTTTTGGGATCAGATCCCTAGGATATAGAACTTTATTTTTGGGCGATCAGGGCTTTTAGCCCACTTTCTTTTGTATACATGTTGTATATGATTTTCATGGTAGTGGTATATGTGTAAATGTGATGTAAATACCCTTGCCATACTATACTTTAAATATTTTTGGACGTGTATACAAATCAACAGCATGCACTTGCCTGTTATTATTTCTGAGTAATTATTTTGCTAGATATTTATGTTTATTGCTTTGGGTGCTGATTATCTTATCTTGTGATTGTCATATCTTTCTTCGAGGACTGGTCGGTAATGTTGGGTTGATCGTGTAGATTGATGTTATGGCTGACAGAATGAGGAATGCACGAAATCGACGAGGAAGAGCCCCCATCCTCGAGAACATAATCCTAATGGAGCTTTTGAAGCTTTTTTGCAATGCTTAGAATATATTAGTGATGATCATCGTGGAAACCACAACAATAACAATAATAATAATAATTGGGCAAACCACCAAGTTGTACCTCTGTCGTTGATCATCAGAGATAAGATACTTGAGAGATTTAGAGCTCTGTGCCCCGATATGTTCGATGGAATTGATGAAGCCTAGCAAGTTAAGAAGTGGCTGAGAAATATGGACCGCATTTTCAAGAGGATGAGGTGTGATGAAGAAGAAAAGCATTGTTGAGCTACATTCTAGCTCACTTGTGCTGCTAACGATTAGTGAAAGTCTGAAAAAGCAATGATGGGAGCTGAAGCATTGGAGAGGTTGGCATGGATTGCATTTAGAGAGAATATTTTAGAGAAGTACTTCCCTGGAGAAGAGAAAGACCAAAGTGAAAAGGAGTTTATGGACTTAACCCAGGGCAATATGACGGTGCGCGAGTACACTATGTAATTTGAGAGGTTGTCTCGTTTCGCCCAGCATCAGATAGATACTCCATAGAAGAAGATCAAGAGATACCATAGAGGATTAAATTCCCATCTATGCCACATGACGTTGGGATATCTGAATAAGACGTTTGAGGCGTTGGTGAGATTGGCATTCAGGTTGGAAAAAGATGGATGTCAAGGACCCAAGCAATCGGCTACTCGACCCCTTGTGAGAGGAAAGTTCGCACCAAGACTCTCAGGCCACTTTCAAGGGACAAAGAGGACCTGGAATAGATAAAAAAAACCTCAGACGACCTTTCCTCGTAATTAACCAGCTGCACCACAAAGATATCCTGCCACTACCAGAGGAAAGTTGGGAAAATACTACAACTATGGGACACTAGGGCATCTTGCCAAAGACTGTCGGCGCCCAAAGAAGAATCTTTGCGCTGACATCGTCTGCTATAACTGTGGAAAACTAGGACATGTTGCTAAAGAATGCCAAACACCTCCAGGTGGACACTATTGAGCGACCACTCAAGCTAGGCTCAACACGATCATTCTTGAAGAAGCCGGCTATGAAGAGGAAGAAGTACCATAAAATATGGAAGGTACTCTCCTGTTACTTGATCATTGAATTAGAGTTTTGTTTGATACGAGATCTACGAATTCGTTTATTGCCTTTAAACTTATTTTAAAGTTAAGATTAGAACCCCAGACACTCAAGGATGCTCTTAATGCTGTTTCACCCCTAAGAGTGTCGGTTAAGTTGAGTAAGGTGTACAAGGACTGCACTCTAGCCATAAAAGGCCGAGTTCTTCCTGCTAATTTGATCATGTTGACGATGAAGGAATTTGATGTACTTCTTAGAATAGACTAGCATACAAAGTATTGTTCCTAGTTAGGTTGTGCTAGTAAGTCAATTCTGTTCTCCATACCAGGGAGTGCACCTTTCTATTTTCAGTACGACCCCATGGGTGACGCATTTCTAACTAGGCGTCTGGCCGTTGTGGAGAGTTCTAGCACTGAGAATTCTATAACCCAGATACCTGTGGTTTATGACTTTTTGAAAGTGTTTCAAGGTATCGCTAGACTACCGTCAAAGAGGGAAATCAATTTTTGTATAGAATTGACATCAGGGACATTGCCAAAATCCAAAACCCCATACTAGATGGCCCCTATAAAGATACAAGAGTTGAACAAGCAAGTTCAAGAGTTAGTAGATTTGAGATTCATTCGTCCAAGTTCATCGCCTTGGAGAGTGCTAGTATTGTTCGTAAAGAAGAAGGATGGATCACTTCGACTTTGTATTGACTATTGAGAGTTGAATAAGGTCACATTCAAGAATAGGTAGCCCTTCCAACAGATAGATGATCTATTTTATCAGTTGCAGGGAGCAATGACATTCTCAAAGATAGACCTTCGATTAGGATATCATCAACTGCTTGTGCAACTAGAGGATATACCAAAGATAACTTTTAGGACTAGATATAGTCACTATGAATTCTTGGTGATGTCATTTAGACTCACTAACACCCCTATGGTGTTTATGGATCTGATGAATTGGGAGTTTCGACCATACTTGGATCAGTTTGTGATTGTGTTTATCGATGACATATTGATTTACTCGAAGATGAAAGAATAACACAAGAAGCATATTTTGATGGCATTATAGACCCTCACGTATCATCTGTTGTACATTAAACTCAGCAAGTGTGAATTTTGGATTGACAAAGTCAAAAACTTAGGTTATATAGTCTCTTCAGAAGGAATTGCGGTGGACTCATCCAAGATTGACGCAGTCTTAAGTTGGAATAGGCCATCTAATGCCTCAGAGGTAAGGAGCTTCCTTAGATTAGCAGGTTACTATCAAAGATTTATAGAAGGATTTTCAAAGATAGCCACACCCTTAACTAGCTTGACGACGAAGGATTCAAAGTATAAATGGCTAGACAAGCATGGACGCGCTTTTTAGGAATTAAATTAAAGGATAACTTATGTACTAGTGCTTACCATACCAAAGAGTGGTGAAAGATTTACTATCTACAATGACGCTTCTTATCAAGGACTTGGATGAGTACTTATGCAGGAAGGGAGAGTGATTGCCTATGGATCGCGATAACTAAAATCGCACGAGGTAAACTACCCAACACACGATTTGGATCTAGCAGCTATTGTTTTCAATCTCAAGACTTGGATACTTATCTGTTTGGAAAGAAGTTTGATATGTTCTCTGATCATAAGAGTCTCAAGTATTTATTCTCTTAGAAGGAGCTGAATATGAGACAATAACACTGGATGGAGTTACTAAAGCATTATGACTTCACTTTGCAATACTACCATGGTAAAGTGAATAGAGTCATTGATGCATTGAGCAAGAATCCACATAGTAGGATTATTTCATTGATGATCAGAGAGTGGCAAGCATTAGAGACTTTAGCTAAATTTGATTTTCAAGCTGCTGATTGAGAGGAAGGAAGACACTTTAGATGCCTTGTCATTGAACCAACTCTTATTAGTAGAATTGTTGAAGCTTAGAGGAAGAATGAAGGATTACAACAATGGTTTAAAAAAGTTGCAGCTAAGGATTCGGAGGAATGGAGAATTGGACGAGACAGAAGCCTTTGATGTCGAGACAGACTTTTTGTGCCAAAGGAGGACGGGTTAAGAGAGAAAGTGATGAATGAAGTGCACAGGTCAATATTGATAGTTCATCCAGAGAGTACGAAATTGTATAAGGATTTGAAGAGAAATTTTTGGTGGGAAGGCATGAAGAGGGACATTGCGAAGCACGTTTTGAAGTGTTTTACGTGTCAGCAAGTCAAGGCTGAGCATCAGATGCCATCAGGAATTTTACAACCACTGCCAGTACTGGGATGGAAGTGGGAGCATTTCGTCGTGGGATTGCCAAGGTCGCAACAGATCCATGATGCTATTTGGCTAGTCATAGATCAACTCACTAAGTTGACGCACTTCATCACGTACAACATGACGTATCCAGTCAAGAAGATGAGCCGATGCTACTTGTAGTAGATTGTTTAACTGCACGGCGTGCCTGTTTTGATCATTTTGGACATGTGATTCATGTTTTACTATCGGATTTTGGGAGAGTCTGCAAGCAGCTATGGGAACCTCATTGAAGTTGAGTTCTGCATTTCATCCCTAGATAGATGGACAGACGGAGCGAATGAATCAAGTGTTGGAAGATATGCTACGAGTATGTGAGATTGACTTTAAAATCACTTGGAAGACATATCTGCTGCTCATCGAGTTTGCTTACAACAATAATTATCATTCAAGCATCGGGATGGCACCGTTCGAAGCACTGTACGGAAGACTGTGTCATTCACCACTTTGTTGGGCAGAAGCTAGAGAAGGTAAGCCCAATGCCGATAGAACTATTATGCAGACAAACACCAAAAAGACCTAGAATTCTGCATTGGAGATCACGTTCTGCTAAAGGTTTCTCCAGTCAAAGGAGTGGTGAGATTCAGACAGAAGAGAGGAAAGTTTTTTCCTTGCTACATTAGACTATTTGAGATTCTTAAATGTGTGGGAAAGGTTACCTATAGATTAGCACTGCCACTGAAGACGTCCAGAGTACACAACGTGTTTCATGTCAGCATGCTGAGAAAGTACATGCACGGATCAACGCACAAGATCGACTTCAAAGATAATGAGGTGGATAGCAGAGTGACGCATACCAAAAGACCAGCGCAAATCTTGGGAAAAGAGATCAAGAAACTGAGGACCAAGGAGATCCCGCTGGTAAAAGTTCAATGGAAACATCATGACTAACGCGAAGCTTCTTGGGAGATGGATTCCGTTATGCGAGAGAAGTACTAGAATGAATTAGAATGTGTGCGCTCTTGTGCAACACCCAAGTGTAGGTAATCGTGCAAGTAGTAATCTGGTAAGACCAGGTCACCCACAGAGAAGGTGTAAAAGTATTAACTTAGATTAAACTCAAATTAAAAAGTAAAAATTAGTAATTTGAATGTGGTGTAGAACACAAAGTTCTACAAACTAACAACTACTAAAAATAAAGCAACTAAATTAAACTAGCAATGAACTAATTAACTAAAACAATATTAAAATGGGTTTTAACTTATTAAAGAAAAAGGTTGGGATCACACGAATCCGCAGTGACCTAACCATCTAACATGCACACGCATTAACGTTCTATGGAGTACATCCCTCTACAGTAGTCCATATTTTTCTAAAGATAAAGATTCAATAGTCCTTTCATGTCCAAGACTACATCATCACAATTGAATTGAAATAGGAAGACAATTTTAAAACAATGGTTTAGTCTCGCACCCTCAATGGTGTTATCATTGACGGTGGTTTGCAAAAGTCGTTGAAGAAAAGGCCTTAAAGCTTAAAGTTTAGACACTGTTTTCACAAAGTGAGCATATCTGGACAATTTGATAATATATTTCAAAAACAAAAAGTTCGATCGATCGAAGCGCTCTTGATTGATCTAACTGCATCATCTTTTAATTGATCGAAATGTATTCAATCGCTTGACTATATCCTTAGTTCGATCGTCGAATATACTTTAATCGACTAAACGCAGGGTTTCTCTACAGTGCATGACAGAGGTTGGAGATCACTGTTTAATCGTGATCTCCCAAATATGGAACTACTCAGACATTGTTTTATGTGCAAAAAATTGGTTTTTAACATTGAACATGTTTGAGGCTTCGTTTGGCTGTGTTTTAATCATGAAAACTATAGAAAACTAAGGATTCTAAGGAAACTAACATGCAAACCTACATTTGTTCAGTTTGAAGCTACTAGAAATTAAAAATGGAATATAAAAGAATTGCATTAAACCTGGAACATTGAACTAGTATTAAACTTGATGAAAATCTGAAACAAACCAATATCAAGTAATGGAAACCTACAAAAACAAAAAAGACTCTCTCTCTATATATATATATATATGAAAAATTGATAAAAATAAAAGTGGGCGTCCTTAACTATGAGTCTACAAGAAACCTAGGCTAGGGTTAACAATAATACGTCTCTGCTGCGTGCTCGCAAAAATCTGGTAAAACCATATTCGAGCGATCAAACACTTGCACTTTATAATCCTCGAGCACTTGAGAAGTCTTCAATCGCTTGAGAGCTCGAGCACTTGAATTGTCTTCGATCGTTCGAAACCATCTTTTCACTTTTGAAATGTTCTCTTTGCACTTTGACGTAACCCTTTTCCTGTAAATCATTCTTGCTCATGACAACACAGCATATCTGCAAAGAATATGGTCTAAAACAATAGAATTTATCATAGATTCATTTCATTATATCAAGACACACACTGTAACTAAACTGCAGATAAAATGGGGATTTGTAAACTAAATCGTTACATTTTTGTATTATAGCACAGGTGTATTTTACAAATACCCTTGCTTGTCACAACCCCAAATAGCTTATTGCTAGTCCCTAGCGATAAAGAGGAATAAAAGACAAGTACATATACTACGACTAAGAAAACAAAAAAAACTAAAAAAAAAAACTAACCTAAACATAAAGGAATTTCCTAACTCACTTTTGTAGGAATCGTGGAGGTTGCATTTAGCGAATGTAACAAGCCGTTAAACCCCTAGGTTCCCCTAAGTGGACGAGTGTTGTCTCGTAAGGGTTTGCAGTGAATATACCCACAAAGTTCATGTTTTAAGAATAGATAAGAACATCTTCGAACCTACTCTCTCCCAGTCAACTAAAAACTCTGGTCAACAATGACATAATATTCTCAATCGATCCATGAAAGATATCACATGGTCCTCATGCCACCAAAATAAATATAACATATTTACCACATTCATGCATCCTTGTATGTGTGTGGAGTTAATAGTTATGCATAGAACCTTGTTTAGAGTTAGTTGGACTATCACACTCCTAGAACTCGTAGCTTCGACTCAATTCTCACATTGGTTTACACTCATAAAAGAACGTCTCACAGAAACTTGCATAAGAATGACTACACATTGTATGAAAGCTTTGATATGAGTAAATTGATGGTTACTAATGCTTTCACACTCGACTCTATAAAAGACGGACTCTTTAGAGTGTATAGTCTCGTAAATGGAATACCACTTACTAGAGGAGTAAACTATCACAGATAACTCAATTCACACATTCATATTCAAACTAATTCATTAAGAATCATTAAGACTTTGAATTATGGTTTTTGTACATAGCGAACAGCAATGATAAGAGAAGGAATGCACATCTTAGTATGTGATGGAGTCTATCTTTCTGGCACTTCAATCTTTTCACTTCTTTACACATCCTCTATTCTTCGTATATTTTATTCTCTTTTTCTCTCTTTTTTTATTTTTTTTGTTACGTACTCCTTCTCCACATTCAAACGTTTCTTTATATAATTCTGGTTACAACGCAATTCCTATAACCCCTTCCTTCCATTCACATCCTTCGACGGTTGAATCATATTAGATGAACAATGAGGTCCATTGGGGTCAAGGTACATGATTAGGAGTTCATATTTTCTACAATAGAACTGGCAATATTCAATTAGTATGGGGTTAAAATGTGAAATAGCTTCTTGAATGTAGTTAAAGATATTTGTATAGGTTGAGTGGAAATTGATGGCTTAAATCATTTTCTTAATTTCTTGGTTTTCACATTCCGGTGTTTCTCGAGTTTAATTGGTAGATCTTGAACGTTTTCCACTAACAAGTAGCCAAAAATGAAGAATTATGGAGACTATTTCAACGAATTTTATATGCATAATCAATAAGAACTACTCGAATTTGTGTAAGAATCCCTTAGAAAAGAAGAATGGATCGAAAGCTCACTGAGGGTAATTAGTCTCCAGTACTCATTCTTTGAATGCTATAGTTGTATTAACTCCTTTTTTGGTTTGTTGCATAAATATCAACGAGTGCGTATGGATGTTGAATACATAAAAGTTTAACATATGCAATCATTCTAGTGATACTAGAAAAACACGTGAATATAGTTCATAAAAAAGATGAGAATAACATAGGTGTGTCATTACATAATAACCAATCAACCAGGAGAGAAAGTTAAAGTTGTTATATATATATATATATTTTAAAAACCTTGTTAATGAAAGAATTTATGCCATTGTTAATGAAGTTGTATGCTAGGTGATTCTATAATGAAAAGATTTAAGGTGCTAAGTGTGAATGTGCAGGGGAACGTCTATCTACTTTCTACCCCCAACTGAAAATAGCTATGTCCTCATTGGGTAATTTTCAAAACAAAGTGGATAGATATCACCTGGTTATAAGCAATATAGCAAGCATAGAGGTAGCAACCTGTTATATAAAGACATACAATCTCCAAAAACCACAATCCATAGAAATAGAACTACAAAACATGATCTGTAAATATCATCAGAACCAATCATTATAAAAATAATAACATGAAAGTGCAGAGTAGTTATCAAAGTGTGATAATATCCAAAACATACATAAGGAGAGTGGTGAGAAAAATTAAATCAAATAAATACATAAAAACTCTCGCTCACTCCTCTAGAAGATCCTAATCGACCTCAATCGGGTCAACGACAACTGTATCAGAAGGGATATCGATAGTTACAGCAGCACTCTCAACTCCACCCTCAGCAACCGCTAGAGTAGTCGCCAGGTCACTCATAACCTGATCATGTAATGTAGATGAGGAAGAATCACTAACAACCCAAGATAGTGGAGGTGGTGGCGCAGATGATAATGGAACGGAGGTAGATGGTGGTACAAAGGGAGCGGCAGGAGCTGGTGGTGTGTGTAATAACTGGTCGATTCCCAGATGCAGCAGAACCATATCTAACTTACCCTCGAGTTTGATCTGTGCCTCTCTCTCCTCTACCAGTATAGCATGAAGGCTCTATAGAGACACGGATGACTTTCCCTGGGTCGGAGCTTGAGGGCACTGCCTCAACTCGAACTGTTGCACCGTAGCGACAGGATCATCGTCCTCCTTAGAATCTTGCTCCTCAACCTCTGAAGGTGTCCCAGAAGCTGCTACTTTGGTGTCCATCCCTCCCCTCTCTTCTTCTTTGCCCTAACTTTCTCCTTGCCTTTCTCTTTACTTTTTCTTTTCTGGGCATCAAAACGCCGCGTGGCTATCACTCCAAACCGACTAAAGGCAGTGCGAACCTCATTTATGGGCAACTAGGATAAACCTGACTGTCTAATGACTCGATGAATTGCCCATGCCCCTATCAAATGTTTTTTTGTAGCAATATAGCGGGTGGGGTGAACCATGAAGTCGATATAGAGTCGCGACAAACAGACTTTCTGCCCTGTCCCCACTGCATAGAGTACTGCGCATACCACGGTGCTAACTTCTCACAGTACAATGTCACTAGTTTTCAATTGCACAGCACGGGATATAGCATATGATAATCATCTGTGAGGTACCGAGCCTCAATAAGGGATATGTCATTCCATCTCAGAATGGCACCTTCGGTAATCTCCAGGATAATATTGGACGGGGATCATAGACACCCCATTTTGTCGGCTATCAGATTTAGGACACCCATAGCTTGGTGGTTCACAATGATCGAAAAGGACTCAAAAAGGACTCCTGAAAGTTAGTTCTATCTCTCAAAATACTCAGAAAGTAGTACAAATGACCAAAATACCCCTGAAAACTCAAATACTCCCAGATTTGGACCCAAAGTTTTGGAAACGTACTATGTTATAAGAAAAAGTAAGAAAATCAGTTTTGAAGCAAAAATAGATGAAATCATCAGCTCTCAGAGACCCCAAGAAGTTCTCGAAAAGGCCCCATTGACCGGTTTGACCTAGGTTTGACCAGGGTTAGACCGAAATCATCCGAACTCTCTCAAAAGTTTTGAGATTATCCTAGATCATGTGAAAAGTAATAAAACGAGTTTTAAAAGAAAATCGAACAAAAACGTCAACTCCTAGGAGCTCCCACAAGTTCCCAGAACTTTCTAGAGATCCCAAGTTTGACCAATTTGACCTAAGAGTTGACTTTGAAACCGGGGCACCGTATCATTTTTTAAACATTTTTCATGGATACTAGAGGTCAATAGCTTTCCAATAGTATATCGCACATAATTATTGGATTTAGAATAGATTTATTATAAATTTCCAAAGGTGAAAAAGGCGATCAAATCAGCTTTTTTTGCGAATACCTCAAAAATTTTCAAAGCGACCTATCTCGGAACTATTTTTTTTTATGGAAATTAGACTCCATTACCTTTCTAACAGTATATCAAAAGCTCAGTTTAGAGTTCGTATGCATTTTTAGAGAATTTTGGACGAATAAGGCTTTTTTCGAATATCAAAACCTCTAGGGGCCTAAACAGAATAATCTGGGCATCTGAGGAGCAATACCGTCGTGGCACAGGCCCAGTGCCACCGCGGTACTCCTCTCCAAAATGACAGAGTTTTATGTTCACAGATGTTTGGAACCAATGGGAGTACTTTTTAAATCACAAAGTCCCCCAAAATTGGCCTATGTAAACAACCCTTGACTCATTAGGGGGTAACGAATTCAGGTTTAGAAAAGTTTTAGGGAGAAAGTTGTAGAGATAAGGTTAGAATAAAGAGAAAGAGAGCTTCCTCCTTTGATTTTCAACAAGAAAGTGAGTTTCCAACCTTGTTTTTACTTCATTACTCCTCTTTACTTCATATTCAATACACCCAACCACCATTTTTGTGAGCATTTATGAGATACAAAGCTACTTCCATGTCCAAAGTCACTATATATGAGTGAAACACCAAGCTACAAGTCCAATATCTCAATGATTATCAACTATTGATTGCTATTTACTTACTTGTTTACATATATGTTCATCTCCCCTTACCTCATTTTTTATTTATTTTTCTTTGATTACTTATTAGTTCATCATCATCTAAATGATGACATGGTGTTTGAGGTGAGTGAATCATTATGGATAGTAACTCTTGACCTCAAAAACATGTTTGATAGATGATGATTCTAACTTCATTACATTCCTATGTATTCTTGAAGTTATTTCTAAAATGAAAACAATGCTCTCCAACAATCTTGGAAGTTCTTGAAGTGAGTTTGATGTTGATATTACAAGTGGCTATAATCTCCTTTTAGTGTTAGAAATGTGTGCTTTCAAAACCACTATTTCAAAACTCCTCTAAAACCCCAACATTTAGATTCCAAGAAAAATAATCTTTTTTTTTTAAATCTCCAAAATAGTAAGTCATCCAACTTTAAAATAATATTCTGAGTTCAAAATACTCAAACGATGACTATGAGACCACTTGGGAAGTCTTCCTAACTCATTAGAGAACACCCACGATTTTTGGTTTGACTTGAAAACATTTGGAAGTGTCCTATTTTGACCCAAACATTCCTTCCAGACATTCTGTTTTTCAGTCATAACAGCTTTGGTTGAATTCCAACTTGTTTTTTAGAAAACTTTTACAAAGAAAGTGGTCCCAACTCATTTTTCCCTTGAACTTCAGTGTCTTAAGGAACTTTATGTATAATATGGGCTTCTAAATGTTTTGTTTTCATTTTATAAGATTTTGGTACATTTCAATCGACAGTACAGACTCTGTTCCTGAGCTACCTCTCTTGTTTATATGATTTCTCTCAATCTGTAATGGCTATTGTAGTTTGGCTTTTTGATATGTATTCTAGACACAATAAGTATGATCTCCACAAAAATTCATTAATTAAAAACATACCTAAACCCTTTTTCTATTTTTACAAGATCAGTTAACTGTTCTGTCCACTATTCATAGCGAGCATGTTTTAACTTTGACTCCTTGATTAGATGTTTACATGCATTCCAAATTAGCTCATCTCTTTTGAAGAAGTTCATACTACATTTTAACACATCCTATAATAACATTATCCATGCATTCATGAAACTTTTAGACTTCCAAATAACTTTACAAAATCTATGAACACAAACACACTACTACCTTGCACCCCCTAGGATCATACATTGCATGCATACAAAGTTTGGAGTTTTTGTGACTCTTATTCTAAGAAGATTATAAGGAATGAATTTGATCATACGTTCATGCTTCCCCCCGATCATATCTTCCTTTCTCATCTGTCCCGGTGATTGAGAGATCATCTTTCCTCAATAATCAACATGCGTACATTCTAGCATGCTAAGCATCTTTGTTTTCTTTGATTTATTTGTTTTAAGAACAATCCATGTCCCCCTTTAGATTAGGAAAACTTGATTACTTGATATGTGATCAAATGGTTTTTCCTAGGTTTATTTGTGTGATCTTTCACTTTTGTATTGTGTGATATTTGGCTTAGATCTTATGAATGATATCTTATCTTTTGATCTTTTATTTCAAGATTTTTGTGTGATGTAATATACTATCATAGTATTAATTGTCGAACCAAAGATAGTATATGATGATTATTTGGATGCTAATTGAGGATCGTTGAGAGACGGGGCGAGTTAAGGGTGTTTTAGTCGTGACAAAGGCTCCTTCCTCTCTCGTACCAAAATCTCTAGCCAAGTTCTTTTGTTATGAAAGGTCGGCGCCCTTTATCCATTTGGGTGAGTCAAAATTAGGTTTCTTGGTTCCTTAAAGATTAAATGGCGACTTTGTATCTATTTTCAACAGACCTTTATTTTCCTTTTTCAAATTAATTTCAAAACAAAAGGAAAACCAATTCCGAGTGTCCAAAATCTGGCGACTCCACTGGGGACTTTTATTTATAAAAAAATAATACAGAGGTTTGACTCATAAGAAGCATCCTTAAAATCATCTTTTTATTGTGTCTGGTTCACCGCATTGCACTCTGCATTCCCTCTTTGACTGTGTCTGAAACGCGGCGCTGACATTGTTCAGGTCTTGTTGTGCCAGGGCATCAGTCACTGTTGATACTGTACCTTCCAAAGTATATCAAAAATAGTAAAAAGTTCCATACTGTCTCTCTAATGGTATATGGGAACTCTCGTCAACGTCCTCTTTGACTAAACCCAGCCATTTCATACATAATCCTGTGGAACCTTTCATAGGACTGTTGATTTATCTCTTCAGATAGGACAATGTGATATAACTGTTGTATGCCCTGGTGGGATTACCTGCATGGTGTAGATGCTTATGTGGCACAGACTATAACCTCTTTGTTATGATTCCCAAGACAATCCTCACATGTGATCATATTAAGTTGACCTGCCTAGGCACCATGATAAGGATATCTGCTCCGTGCTCATAAAGATATACACCACAAACCTTGTTTGTTGGTCCTAAGACATAGGAGCATGAAAACTTGCTAGATAGTATGATCACAATCGTATTAACCAGTTTCTCCCAGAAACTATATCCAAATCTCCCAGATTTCCCAAATGCGCTAGTTTTTCCCAAAAACTCTGCCCAGATATCCTAGAAATACCAGACATAACCAGTTTCCCCAGAAACTCTGTCCAAATCTCCCAGATTTCCCAAATGCGCCAATTTCTCCTAGAAACTTTGCCTAGATATCCCAGAAATACCCAGACATAACCAGTTTATCCCATAAATTCTGTCCAAATCTCCCAGATTTCCCAGATATGTCTGTTTCTCACAAAAACTCTGTCCAAATCTCCCAAATTTCCCAAAAGCACCTGTTTCTCCTAGAAACTCTGTCCAAATCACCCAAAGATGCCTGTTTCTCCTATAAATTCTCAGAAATTCTAGAAAATCCCCAGAATCTCTCAATTGTCTTGGAAATTCTTCTTTCTCCCATGGTGATCATACTGGAAAGTAAAGTTAGCACACTCTGTATGGCTAAGACCATACTTGCTTAACTGTTACCCGTTATAAGTAGGAGCATCATATAGATTAGGGCCCACATCCGCATGCTTGTCTCATTTGCATGCACCATTCCTATTAGTCTGCATACACTGTCTCAGTTAGTCTATACACAAGTCAATCCACGATTGATAACATCACTGTCATTGTCTATCTAAATCGCACTGTTAGAATCTGATACAATCCTCTCAAATATGTAGGTTAATATAGATTTCCAAACTCAACAGCTGGGATCCTCGTCTTAGGTCAGAAATTCAGACAATCGTTTGGTCAGGATCAGCCCGCTAAGTTTTTTCAGCGTGAATCAATAAGATTTAGAAAATAAGGTCACCGAGTTGGGAGCAACCATAAATTAGCAATCCAACAGCCTAGCCCGAGTTCTAAAATTCATGGAGGAACTGAAACAGTAGTAGCCACAGTACCCACCAGGGTTCATGCCACCGCCCCACCAGGGTTCATACCTCCCCCCGTCGCTATACAGGAAAATAGCAGAGAAGAAGAATGGCTTCAAGGGGTCCCGGCGCTGAGTATGAGAAGAAATTCTAATAGAAAATGGATAAAGTCAACAAGCTAGAAAGCGTACTGGCCTTTTCAAGCCTATCAAGCTGAAACTTCCAGAGAACTACAAGATGTCTGCCATTGATTGTTTTGATGGAACTGGGAATCTGAAAAGTCATGTCAAGCTATGTATGAGCATTTTCCAATCGATGGGCTGCACCCACGAACACATCACAATGTTGTTCCCGCAAACTCTCACAAAGTTTGCACTATCATGATTCCTAACCTTGGAAGCCTCCAAAACTCGGGCATGGGAAGATATTGTCCTAGTGTTTGTTGATCACTATTCCTACAACCAAGAGCTTGATATCACCATCAGAGATTTGGAAACTACCTGACAGAACAACAATGAATCCTTCGCTACATTTCTGAGCAGGTGGGGGAACAAAGTGGCCAAAATAACTCATCGACCGATTGAGAAAGAATAGGTAAGAATGCTAATTCAGAATTTGCAACCACTTTACCATGAGAAGTTATTCTATCAGTCCATCTCTACCTTTGGGGAACTGTTTGAAGTAGGAACTCGGATCGAAGACGCCATCAAGGAAGGAAAGATTAAGAATGAAGGGCCTCCAAGTCAGTCAAAAAGGCCCAACTACTCCCGGAACCCCCGGATGTCAATGCCATTAGCAGCCAACTCATAGCATACCCCCTCAGGTCACACCAGTCCCCTAACCAAGCAAACTCCTCTAATCGTCTATTCCAGAAATAGCCTCCCCATAACTTTGCAAAGCTAGAAATCCCCTTCACTTCAGCCTTAGACCAACTCCTCAAGAAAGGCCATCTCTAATTACTCGAACCACGAAACACCCCACTACCTCCGAGTTGTGATATTTCCAAGCACTGCACCTACCACCAAGCCCCTGGCCACAACACTAATGATTGCATATGCCTCTGTCATGATATCCAAGACCTCATTGACCAAAATATCATTGAGCCACCACCAAAATAGCCCCATGTCACCCAAAATCCCCTACCAAACCACCAAAATATCAGCCTCATTGAGTCCGACCCTGTATCCTTCAACCCTATCACCTATATCACCCCCTTAGGACATCCCTTATCCCTTATTGACATCCCAGAGTCTGGGAGAATTCAACTGATTAAATGGGAGGACGATGAATGGTAGCAATAGCTAAATGATGAATAAGATTTATTCTTCCTACAAGAACACGATCTAGGGGGAGTAGACCTCAAATGGTATGATCCCAATGATGAAAGTGATGCCTCTATCTGGAATAAGCTAGAGAAACCATTTATGGGAATAGATTATGATTGGTTCAAAGAAGATGGGACTATATAAGGACCTACTCTTGCTGAGATTGATCATCTGACTAGGTCAGGTCGTCATTATCACCCCCACAGCATGTCACTGAAGCTGTCAAGAAAGGGCCAATCAAAGACAAGGGAAAGGGAAAGATGGATGAGATCTCAAAAAGGACAATAAGCTGATAAAGTAGCTAAAGAAAACCCAATCACATCTCTCAATGTGGGAAATCATGCTAACATCCTATAAGCATAGGCAAGCCATTTTGAATGGCTTGGCTGGAATTGAGGTCTCCATCAACGCCGCACTGGAAGATATAATGGCTTTCGTAGGCACGCTCACCCCGGATCCAATCATTATCTTTTTTGATGAAGATTTGCCGCCGGAAGGATCTGCGTACAACAAAGCTTTGTACATCACTATTGGATGCAAAGGGCAGCAAGTGCCATTTTACTTGGTTGATACAGGTTCCGCTTTGAACGTCTGTGCTCTGAGAACTGCCACTGCCTTGGGGATCGATATCCTGGACATCACTCCATCTATGCAATCCATGAGCGCTTATGATAACACCAATAGAACTGTGATGGGGAGTATTTCTCTCCAAATCCAAGTAGGGTCTCTGGTTTGCACAAAACTCTACCAAATCATGGATATCCCTGCTTCATTCAATTTATTAATTTGGTGGCCCTGGTTGTATGTCAACAAAGCTGTATCATCCACTATGCACAACGTGATTAATTACATTCATGAGAAAAAGGTAAAAATCATCTTCGACAATAATTAGGGAAATGAAGCCTTTCTAAGCTACGCTCCCGTCTTTGAAATCCAAACACCAGAACTGGAGGAAGGGAAAATCGGAGGATTCTCCATAGAAGAAGTCCACATGATCGGTAGCAAAGACAGGTTCCCTGAGATCCATTTTGCGATTGTGAATATCGTCCATAAAATGAACTATTTCCCTGGAATGGGGTTGGGCCGACGTCAGCAAGCAATTCGCGAGTTCTCTCAGATTAAAGGACAACAAGGCACCTTTGGGTTAGGATATGAGTCCACTGGAGAAGATATTGAGCAACAAAAACCATGGAAGAAGAGAGTAAGGAGTCTCTCGCCCTACAGCAAAACCCCAAACGGTCACTTCATCAAAGAAGGGGATGACTTCCCCTATTTTGGGTTCCCTGAACCTTAGATCCATCAGACCACCAGAAAGAGTTATCCTGGACTTGAGATCTTTGCTGACTGCGAGAGGACCCCTTATCAGGATCCATTCTATCCGAAAGAAGTTGTCAAGACCCCAGAGGAAGATTGGTTTAGGTATCTGGACAGCGAAGCTATTAAGATAATGTGGAAAGAATTTGCTGAAGAAAAGTAAGGAAAGAGGGCCAAGAGCCAAGATGATCAGACCATGCCAACTGAGGAGGGTTTGAGCAACTAGGCTGTATAGTCATCTGTCTATGTCTCCCTATCCCCTATCCCCTATCCCCCTGGAGTCAGTATTTCCAATTATCGAGTCTTTACCATAATTGGCCACTATTGGCCCACTGCTGCCTGATATAATCACTCTACTTGTTATGAATGAAATGAAAGACAGTTTTTCTTACTCCTCTTTGTCCAACACTTGTGAATACACAGATCCCTCCGAGGATCTCCCAATCAAACTTAAACAAATAATTGAAAAACCACCTGCTTATGAAATAATTGAAGATACTTTAACGATTAATCTAGTTGAATAAGATAATCCATAAATTGTGCAAATTGGCTCAACGCTTAATGAAGAAGAAAAAGAAAAATTGACTCTTTTTCTAAAAGAATTCAAAGATGTCTTTGCTTGGTCTAACGAAGATATGCCTGGGGGTCGATCCCGACATTGTTCAACATCATATTCCCCTTCTCTCCAATTCTAAACCCGTCAAGCAGAAACTTAGGCGCATCAGACTTGAATGGGCACTCAAGGTCAAAGAAGAAGTAGAGAAGTAATTTAAGACAGGATTCATCATTGCCATAGAGTATCCAGAATGGGTTGCCAACATCATGTCGTTCCCTAAGAAGGATGGAAAGGTTCGTGTGTGTGTTGACTTCCACGATCTAAACAAAGCCAGTCCAAAGGATGACTTCCTGCTTCCCCACATCGACGTCTAGTAGATTACACAGTGGGCCATGAGTTATTGTCATTTATGGATGGTTTCTCAGGGTACAACCCGATCTTAATGGCACCAGGAGATCGAAAAAAGACGACATTCACCACACCATGGGGGACTTATTATTATAGAGTAATGCCCTCCGGGCTTAAGAATGCCGGGGAAACCTACCAAAGGGCCGCCACCACCCTGCTACATGACATGATTCACAAAGAAGTAGAGGTGTATGTAGATGACATGATCATGAAATCCAAGTATAGAGAAGGGCAATTGGTAGCATTGAAGAAATTCTTTGAAAGATTGCATAAATACAAGATGAGACTGGATCCGAAGAAATGCACTTTCAGTGTGACCTTTGGGAAACTCCTGGGTATTCTCACAACACAAAGGGGGATGGAGGTCGATCCCTCAAAAATCAAGGAAATTTTAGAAATGGCACTACCGTAGAATGAGAAAGAAGTATGAGGATTTCTTAGGAGAATCCAATTCATCAGCCGCTTCATCTCCAAACTCATAACTACATGTGATCCCTTGTTCTGACTACTGAGGAAAGGAGAGAAGTTCCAATGGGATGACCAATGCCTAGCCGCCTTCGACAAAATAAAAGTCTACCTCCAAAATCTACCAATCCTTTCACTACCTACCCCTCACAAGCCTTAGCTTCTTTACCTATCTGTCTCTGAAAAATGCCATGGGTTGCATGTTAGCCCAAGAAAGGGAAGAAAACCACTCCGAAAAGCTATTTATTACCTTAGCAAGAGGATGAGTAGGTATGAGCTCAACTACTCTGCCCTAAAAAAAACATGTTGCGCCTTAGTTTAGTGCACTCGCCGACTAAGGCACTATATGCTTGCCTTCCCAGTTGTGCTCATATCTTGCATGAATCCTCTAAAATACCTCCTCGAATAACCCTAACCAGTTGTATTTCCCGTTGGTTACTTTTACTATCTGAATTCAATATCAAGTATGTAACAAGCAAGTCAGTAAAAGGGAGAACTATAGTTGAACATCTTGCCGAACACGCTGTTGATTCCAAAGAAGATGTAGACTTCCCGTTCCTGGACGAGAATATCATGGAAGTTAAAGAAGAATAGTGGAAGTTGTACTTCAATGGGGCGGCCAACATGAAAGGCTATAGAGTAAGAATGATTTTGGTATCACCAAATAGGGACCACACCCGACTGGCAGTCAAGCTCAACTATAACTATACCAACAATACTGCTGAATATGAGGCATGCATCTTGGGAATGGAAGGAGCCGTAGAATTAAAGGTTCAAAGACTGGACGTCTTTGGAGATTAAAACCTCATTGTGTCACAAGCCAGAGCAGAATGGAAGGTAAAAGAAGAGAGACTGAAACCCTACCACGATCATCTCGATGGGCTTAAGAAATAGTTCAAGAGTGTAACATTCTTCTACCTGCCCAGGGAAGAGAACCAATTGGCAGATTCATTGGCTACCTTAGCCTCCATGATCAAAATCCCCGTAGGGGTCAAGATGATGCCTCTGGTAATCGAACAGAGATATGAGCAATCATTCAACATGATCGCCTCAATTGAGGAAAAAGAAAATGAAACACCATGGTACCAAGATATATGGGACTTCATAGAAAAATGAATGTATCCCTAAGAGTCTACTGAGAATGACAAAAGACCAATTCGAAGATTCGCTGCGCAGTTCATCATCTTTGGGGGAAAATTGTTAAAGAAAGGGTATAACGGTCATAACCTGACTTGTTTGTTTGGGAAGAACGCCAGAAGAATGATGGAAGAGATACACAAAGGGGTATGCAGTCTACACATGAATGGTCACATGCTAGCTAAGAAGATTGTAAGACAAGGGTACTATTGGACAACATTGGAAAAAGATTGTCGTGAATACGTGAGAAGGTGCCACAAGTGTCAGATCCATACAAACATGATGTATGTACTACCATCGCTACTCTATAGTATGACCTCTCATAGCCATTCTCAACATGGAGAATCGATATCATTGGCAAAATGATTCCAAAAGCCTCAAATGGGAATCGTTACATTTTGGTGGCCATCGACTACTTCACAAAGTGGGTTGAAGCTGAATCCTACACTAAATTAGAACCAAGGAAGTGGCCAAGTTCATAAATAAAAAAAACCTCATTTGCTGCTATGGAGTCCCCCATGAGATCATCTCAGATAACAGAAGTCATTTCAAAGCAGAAGTCAGCGATCTGTTTGAGAAATACAAAATCACTTATCATAAGTCATCACCATATAGGCCGCAAACCAATGGGGCAGTTGAAGCTACAAAAAAAATCTCAAGGCCATACTGCAGAAATCAGTCGATACTTACAAAGATTGGCACGAGAAGCTACCATTTGCACTTTGGGGCTACAGAACTTCGATAAGGACGTCTATAGGAGCGACTCCTTAATAAGTGGTGTATGGGATGAAAGCAGAGCTTTCTGTCGAGATAGAATTACCATCCTTGTGAGTAATGGCTGAATATGGATCTCGGAATTAGACTGGTTGAGGGAAAGATACGAAGAATTCGCACTCATAGATGAAAAGCGCCTTGCGGCGATCGACCATATTCGAATTTATCAAAAGAGGATAGCTCGTGCCTTCAACAAGAGGGTTCATCCGAGGAAAATTGTCAAAGGTGATCTTGTCCCTAAGGAGCTACAGCCCCAATTTTGATCCACATAGAAAGTTCAAACCTAATGGATTAGGCCTTATATCAACAAAACTATCCTTTCAGGAGGGCAACCTACCTCATGGACCTTGACGGTGTCGAATTCAAAGAACCAATCAACCTTGGTCACCTCAAAAAGTACTATACTTGACTTTTCCCTATTCTTTCAAAGCCTTGCTTGAACTACGCTCAACCTGATTCCCACTTGAGTATACGTAGGTACCCGCATATGTTTGGTCATTCCACCCACTCAAAAATAATCCACTTCTTTCAAAGCCTCGCTTGAACTATGCTCGACCTGATTCCCACTCGGGAATACGTAGGCAACCGCATCAGTTCGGTCGACACCATCATAATTAACTCATCTTCTTTCAAGATCCTAGGCCGAACTACATTGGATCTGATCCCCGCTCGGGGGTACATGGGTAGACTTTCAAAAAGAAAAGAATGATGGCTCGCTAGGTCAAAAATTCGAAAGGACGCATAGGCAAAAATTAGAGCTAAATCCAAAGTGAGCAATAACAAAAGAGGAAAAAGAGCTCGCTAGGTCACTTCACCAGCACCTAGGCAAAAGTTATGAGCATTTGAGAGATTTAAAGTCGCGGTCCTTACCATAACCCAGAAACCACCCTTCACACTAGGGGAAAACTTCGGCCACTAGCCTCGTTTGCCTAAACCATCCCTAAATTAGGGGCAAACTTCGGTCATCTACCTCGTTTTCCTTACAACCACCCATGTCCCGAACTAGGAGCAAACTTCGGCTACCTGCCTCGTTTGCCTCTAATCACCCAAGCATGTCCAAGCAAGTACCAAAAGCAACATCTAATCAAAATCTTGTTACAAAATGTTTTCAAAAAGCCAAGATGCATGAAATAAGATTCTCAAAGTAACCTACGTTCACTAATAAACAAACTTTAAATATTACATAAGCAAGAATGGTTATAAATGTAAAAGTCTTTCAAGAGTAATCATAAATGTTAAAGACACTTGAAGGAAGAGGTAGAATCAGTCAAGTTCAGTTATATTTTTTGTCTTTTATTTCTTCAAAGGTCTTCAGAAATAGGCCTTTATTCAGTGGGTCCAACCACTGATGAAAGTAGCAATGGTGACAGCTCTGACTTTGGAAGCAAAGACCCTCTCAGTGAATCTGTGGGGGACCTCTTGAACCCACCTGTACAACCTGGCCAATTGACAAGGATGATAGAAAGGCTGGTGGTCACAGTATGAAGACCCCAACGCCCTACATTCTAGCAAATGTCTACCTCAGATAAAGTACCCATCAAGCTAACCCAGTCGGCAAAAGTATAGTAAGGATGAAGCACGGCCCTATAAAAGTAAATCGGTGGTGCACGACCTATCCACAACTGAAGGCGCTCATAGCCAAGCCTATAACACCAAAGGTGCCCCAGAAAGAAGAAGAGTTCCTTGGTTAAAGGCGTTATCCAAACCATTCAGGGTTTCAGCTAGAACCATAGCCATGGGGTTCCTACCCACTTTCAGTCCAAGTCATACATGCACCAAGTCACTAGAAGTACTCAAAAATAGGAAGTGCAAAGTCATGCACAGGATCAGAGCAGCCCCATGGGTAACATCATACACGTTAGCATTTCCAGGATCAGCATAACGGGCAATGATAGAGGCAATATCAAGAACTACCCATGAATTAGTGGCGAGAGACAGTAGTTGAACAGTTAAGATATTCAGCTAAACCGCACGTAGGACTGGGGGTATCAGTAAGAGGAAGAATCAAGTCTTAGTCTGGACAAAGATGAGGATAGCACAGAATTCTTCAAACATGGGACACATCTCCAGACCATTGAAATTGAAAACATAATTTATCGGGTCCCGTGAGCAATAGCAGCATGCAAGAACTCAATATTCAAAGCCATTTGACAGAGAGAGAAGTGCTTGGTCAAGCCATAACTAAATAAATTGATCCGTTCCATACCATCTGTAATGTTCAGCCAAGTTGCGAGTTGAGCAGGATCATACAATGCCATTTTTTCTATCACAACTTTAGCAAAATTCAAAATTTTGGCAGCACCTCCCCGTTTCATGGACTATCCCACCTACAAGGCAAACACACGCACTATCACAAGACTGCTCATCGTAGTAATATTAACAACCACAAAATCACAGTGCACATTTATATCGTCACACGATCACCAAATAAAATAAGCGCACAACCGTGCCTCCAAACTAGAAACTATCCGGTCCAAAAGGCAAAACATCATAATATTCTGTCAAAGGTGACAAACCATCCTACACATCATCCATCGTTCACAAACACACTAATACAACCCAATCGAAAACATAAAATGGAGACAAAATAGAAGTCCCCACTCTGGAGGCCTCAGTCCTCCTCCTCTTCATCCTCCATCTGGCCGCTTGGAGTATACATTGGCAAAGGCCTCCTACCACCCCTGCACCTTGGCCTAGATCCCGACGAGCCAGCGTCACCTCCACCTCCACGACACTGCACATACAAATAAAATGAAAATAATCAGTTGTGAACCAATAGAAGTGCAAAAAATGAAGTCGAGTAAGAAACTTACCAAAGTCACCATCTAACTGGTGGCGTGCTGTCGCATACCATTCATCTGTCAAGTGTAAAATCTAGGGTTAGAATGTCATAACCTTGGGAAGTGTGAAACTAGAGACATACCATGACCCTCCTCAGCATAACTCCAAGGGACATTGAGGACGCCGACTGGATGGGTGGGATACCCGCACGTAACTCGCAGCACCTCCCTTACTTGGGAGGAACCATCGGCACCCAAAACATTGACGGTCCAGTCCCAAGAAGGGATGGGGTCAAAAGTTAGAGGAGCCTGTCTCCTATACATCCCATGAAACTGCAGGCACAAGACAATTTAGGGAAAAAATGAGTCAAAAGCATAAGTGACGAATAGAGACAAAAACATAAAAACTCACATCCAAGAGTGGAAAGTTGGGCATCAGAAAGAGGTCACGGTAAGTCTCATAACTAATCTCAGAACAGAAGTGATTCCAAGCATTAGTGCTAGTCAAAGTCGTCTATAGAGTAGCACCAGAAAGGTCATCGGCATCCATTACTGAAGGATTATGAGGAACGTAGTACCTCGGGCCGCCAACCACTTGTTGAGACACTTGCTCACCAAGATACCATTGCTTGCCATCGGTACTTTCCATCAGAAAATGGTGAGAAGCAAGAGGCCTGACAACCTGAATCTCCTCAGGAGTGGCATACAAAACATTCTCCCAAGGTGCCCAATCAACCCTAGCAACAGTCAGCTTAGATAAGAAGTTCCTCAGAAGGATAATCCAGTAGGCCCCGCTCTTAACCCCAACAACATCCCTTCGCCATCTCAAGCCCCGAGGGAATAGAGGTAAAGGAGCCATACCATCCTCATATTTGCCCGACTCATCAACAAGAGAAGGAGCCAACATCTTCAGATACTCAAAACTCCAGAGCTGCATAGAGAAAATAATAATCAAAAAAATAGAAGTATAGAAAGCCAAAAGAAAGAAAGAAGTCGCAGAATATACCTCCTGCAGAACCCTCTGATTGATTTGATGCTGCCTTGGAAAACCTCACCCATATGCTTATAAAGATGAGACAGAACGGTACCACTCTAATCATAGGAAAGAATCTCATCGATAGTTGCCAAATAGGAGAGGAGCCTCAAACTCACTCGATCGTTCCGTGTTGCAAAAATCAAACAGCCAAGGATATACAGAAGAAAGGCCCGTAGTAGTTGTCTATCATTGAGATTATGCCTCCCTTGTCCATAAGCCCGATAAAGCCAGCCACAGGTGAACCGATGTCCCTCTGAATTCGGAGGAACAGCTCCAATCAGTGTCTCAATGGCCTCAGGATCAATCTCATAAAAGTAGTCCAAGATCAGGCACATACCATAGACCCTTAAGCCAATAATCATCAAAAAGTCAAAGGCGACATCGTCATTTTTCCAAACAAAAGATGGAAAGTATTGGTGGTATCCCACCATCTATTAGCTAGGGCATAAAAGTGTGCTAGGTCATTTATACTCTTCAAAACCAGGCGGTGTAGAAACCCCAAATTTGAACGAACTATTAAACTTAGGGGGATTTACCTCTAGAAATCAATGATGAATAATGTCCTGACAATTTTCTTCAAGTTCATCGCTTCAACTTCTGAAAAGCTTCAAGTTCCCAAACCTTGCTCCTAATACCCCTAGGTTTAGCCAATCACTGACCATCTGTCTCGAGCTCACTGGATCATGGGTTACTTTCTAAAAAAATGGTATAGATTAAATAATAATAATGATGATATTTTCTAAAAAGAACATTGTTTACCATATTTTAAGATTCAAAAAGAAAAAAGAAAAATATTACATTGAAATAAAAAATTGATTAAAATAAAATGTGATTCTAGGCGAGATAGCACCTGGTTTAACCACAGTATGGTTTAGAGATTCTACGACAAGGCTAGTGAGAAGATAAACCATCAACACTAAGATGGCCCAAGAAACAAATAATAGGGAAGTAGCAGAGTTAAGAGCGATAGTAGAGCAACAAGAAGAATGTATGAGCTGGATGATGACAATGATGGAAACAATGGCACGGCAGATACCCGTAGCAAATCCACAAGTTGTTGATCCTCCTCCTCCAGCTGCAAGAGAAGAGGATTGGTATAATGATCCAGAGATACAAAGGGTTGACATATCATGAGCCAAAAGAGAGAGGAAAGAGCCGAGAAAATTGAGAAAAAAAGGGTAATGTCCAAGAAGGTGGAAAAGATAGAGAGGACAGTCAGCAAAGCATAAGGAATCGATACCTACCTATTAGGTTGGAGGGGTTATACAAAGGAGTACAGGAAACATTACCCGTTGGTTTCAAAAATACCAATCTTCAACAAATTTGATGGTATGGTTAACCTTCGCAGTCATGTACGGATGTGCATCGGGGCTTTTCAACCTAGCGGTGTGAGCACCACGATGATGGCTATCTTGTTTCAACAAATGTTACGGGAGCCGTCCTGGCATGGTACCTCACGCTCAAACCATGCAAGACGAGAATATGGAAAGAAGTTGTTCATGGCTCAATATGAGTACAATCAGGAGATAGATGTGACAATTCGGAATCAATAAACCACCCGACAAGAGTACAAGGAGTCATTTGCTGAGCATTTGAGTAGATGGAGAGGAAAGGCAGCTACGATGGTTTAAAGGCCACCAGAAAAAGAGCAAATTAGAATGTTGATTAAAAACCTACAGTTAGTCTACCAAGAAAGGATGGGTTCCAATCTATCAACACTTTTGCTCAGGTTTTTGATGTGGGGACAAGAATTAAAGATGCTATCAGAGAGGGGATAATCACGAGAGATAATCTGGGAAATAAGTCCAAGGCACCGATGTATCAGAATAATCATCATGAGCTAGATGTCAATGCCTTAGCACCTCATTCATCATTCAACCAATCGAGAAGGTTCTTCAGCGATAAGGCCAATGTCAGAAAGTTTCTATTACAAGAAACAATCAATCAAGGTCCAACCGTGGCTCGTCAAGAGTGCATAGGGTGTTTGCTAATTTGGATATACCATTGAGCTTGGCATTAGAGAGAATGTTAGAAGAGGGATACTTAGAGAAGTTGGATCCAAGGCCAATACCTGACCCCATCCCGCTGAGATATAATGTGAACAAGTATTACACTTACCATCAAGGGCATGAACATGATACTTACCAATGTTTGAGGTTGAGGCATAAAATTCAAGATTTAATTAAGCAAGGGATCATTACACCAGACGAGCTTGGGATGAGACGGTGAAGTGATGATGTTTAGAACATCTGATGTTGAAACCAACATGGATGCTTTTATTAAAAAAAGAAAAAGAAAAAAAAAAGAAAAGAAAGAAAATAAGAAAATAAACAAGTCACAGAGACATTCCATTTGAGGTGAAGTGAAGTCGGGTCAAGTCGAGTCTGTTCCATGTATTTCAAGTTTAGTCTTGTGATTGAGACTGTTTGTCTATCATCAAGTTGTACTAAGTCCATGTCCAGTAATACAATTCTTATCTTGGAATGAAATCTCATTTTGCTTAATCTAATGCTCGTAGTCATGAGTGGATGAATCACTGAGCTGAAAATGTCACATCTCAAATTATTGTAAAAATTACTCTATTAATGAATTTTTGCATCAGAAAGAATCTTAAAAAGATCAAAGTCAATTTTGCGCTAACACTGAAGCAAGCTAAGAATTGGTTTGTCTTATTTTAAGAATTTAAAGATGCTTTTGCTCAAATCCTAAAAAGACATACTTGATAGTAGCTTGGGACTTGTCTAATCCCTTTTCTCCCCATTTGAAGGCCAATCAAGCCTAAAAGTATGAACCCAATCCAATTGCAAGCCATGCAAAGTTGTCCAATTGAAAGTCATACAGACTCTATCCTTGGTGGTAGCCAAGCATTTCAAATGAACTTCTAAAAAAAAAACAGAGGAAAAGGGGCTCTCTAGGATGAAAACCCAAAAGGGCACCTAAACAAAAGTTATAGCATAAATAAAATGCATGTTGATTCAAAATTCGAATCCTAGCCAGTCAAAATCATAAGAGATGATGAGAGGAGGAGAATGAAAAAAATCAAAAAAGGTGAAGAGTGAACGAAGAACATTGAGAATTTATGAATACTTCAATGAACATCATTATCATATGAATTATCTCGGGGATTTGAGTTATGCTAAGCAAAGAAAAAGTTTGAAGATAGAATTTTGAAAGCATCAGTGAGATATTTAGAGGGTAAATGGGCCAAAACAAGTGAAGATGTATCTTTGAATAAGCCCAAACAAACAAAGAAAAATTTGTAGGGTTGATATTGTTTTGAAACATGATGCATCTTGAGAGGGACTGGCTAGTGAAAAGGTGAAAAGAATCAACTACCACAAAAAAAAGGAGAAGAGAAAAGAGAAAAATAAAAGGAAAAAGTAGTTCATAATCATACACAAGGGCTACCACAAGTGACCCCCACTCAAATGGAAACATGGCTCAAAAAGCCCACCAATTCTTTAAGCCCTTTTTCCTTTTAAGACCTCCAGAGTACTTGAACTATGCTCGACCTGATTCCTACTTAGGGATACGTAGACAACCTATCTAGTTCGATCGATATCCTTGCCATGTTACAGAATTTTCTTTCAACCCTTGTCCGAACTACTTTGGACCTGATTCCCACTCGGGGATAAGTAGGCGAGCCTCACTTAGTTCTCGGTCTGTGAAATACCAACCTTTTCACAATTCTTTTAGACTAGGGGCAAACTCGTGTTTGCCTAAAGTCACATTTATATTGCCAAACCAGGGGCAAACTTTGTTTGCCCATCAGTATTGGGACATCCTACCTCACCCCACCCTATTCATGATGACTGCTTCTAAGCTATGAGCGAACGCACATCTGATATCTTTGTGCCACCATGTTTTTAAAGCCCATTGAGATAAGTTTGTGTGATCCCTATCACATCTTCAAAGTAGAGGCAAGCTGTATTTGGCCAAGAGTCCCATTCATCCTAAAAGTAAGCCTCCAAGTCCCCTATAAACTAGGGGCAAACTTCATTTGCCAATACCTCAAGTAAAGACAAGTTCTAAGTCGTCAAGTATGTCTTAGAAAAGATTTGGAATGAATAGTCTTTTATTCTCTTAGCTAAGGCACTAATTTGAAGCACACTTTGGAAAAAGCAAAATATTGAGTAGATTAATGGGGAAACATTTTCAAAATCATAACTTTATCAGATGAGTATTATCACAGTAAGATGAGAAGAGAACATGACAAGTAATGAGATACATCAGGCATGACAAAAGTGCATTAAATCATGGCAAGTTGAGTTCTTTCCTCAAAATCTTGTTTTGGCATCAAGTGTGTTTGTCCCCCTATGTCAATATCTATCAGTCATCGAGTCTGTCATGATCTCAAATGTGTGGGTTTGAAGAGGTTAATAATGAGTTTTCAAAATAAAATTATTAAATCTTTGAAAGCATTCAGAGGAGTATATGAGTAGAAGTTTTGAACACTATTACTATATTAGTTAAACTGCAACATGAGCCGAGTTGAATATGAAATCATTGGTATTGTTTAAAAAATCAGTTGAGCCTCACTGAGTCAAGCAACATCCAATCAAAATAGTAGAGTATAGTTTGAAAATCACTGAGCCAAGCATTAGTCGATTAAATTAACCCGATGATTATAGAGATAGTTGAAGCCTCACTGAGACTAAGCATCAGATGATTGCGAAGAGATTTGACAGTTGGAATAAGTTAATGAGGATGAATGTTGATTGTTGGAATAAGTTAATGCAGATGGATCTTGACTGTTGGAATAAGTCATTATCTAAGATACCATCTTCGCTGTTGGAATAAGTCATTACAAAGAGATGTAGATTGTTGGAATAAGTCAATGCAGATGGATCTTGACTGTTGTAATAAGTCATTATCTAAGATACCGTCTTGGCTATTGGAATAAGTCATTACAAAGAGATCTTGACTATTGGCATAAGTTATTATCTAAGACACCGTCTTGGCTACTGGAATAAGTTATTACGAAGAGATCTTGACTATTGTAATAAGTTATTATCTAAGATACCGTCTTGGCTATTGGAATAAGTCATTATCTAGATAGCGCCTTGGCTATTGGAATAAGTCATTACGAGGAGATCGTGGCTGTTGAAATAAGTCATTATCTAAGATATTGTCTTGGCTGTTGGAATAAATCATTATGAGGAGATCATGGCTATTGGAATAAGTCATTATCTAGATAATGTCTTGGCTGTTGGAATAAGTCATTACAAAAAGATCTTGACTGTTGGAATAAGTCATTATCTAAGATACCACCTTGGCTGTTGGAATAAGTCATTACGAAGAGATCTTGACTGTTGGAATAAGTCATTATCTAAGATACTGTCTTGGCTGTTGGAATAAGTCATTATCTAGATACCGCCTTTGCTGTTGGAATAAGTCATTACGAGGAGATCTTGATTGTTTGAATAAGTCAATGAATTTTGACTATTGGAAGAAGTCACTGCCGTTGAATCTTGACTGTTGGAATAAGTCAATGAATTTTGAACACTGTAAATGAATTTTGTCTGTTGGAATAAGTCACTGTTGATGAATCCTGACTGTTGGAAAAAGTCATCTCAGAGCAAAACACCTTGACTGTTAGAATAGGTCACTTCAAAGAAATTACCTCGATTGTTGGAATAAGTCATTGCAATCACCTTGACTGTTAGAATATGTCACTACCTATAAACCACCATGAAGTACTGTGAAACACTATGAAATACGTAAAACACTATAAAATACTGTGAAGCATCATAGAATATTATGAAGTGATCAGCACATATTATTAGTGACACAGGGGGTATAAGGAGCGAAGCGCATCTCAGTCGATCAGGCGATTCTTGGAAGACACCGGGGGTATAAGGCGCGAAGTGCATCTCAGTCAACTAGATGATTCTTGGAAGACACCGGGCTATAAGGCGCGAAGCGCATCTCAGTTCAATCAATTTTGGGGTATAAGGCGCGAAGCGCATCTCAATTCAGTCATTGTTTGTCCTTTTAACGGATTTGCATCGAACAACCTTCGGTGATTATCTCTTGTTATTGCATCACGCATCATACATCATGTAGTAAAAGCATGAAATAGGGTAAGCATAATACTAACATGGTCAGGTTTGTTTTTATTTCATTTGAAAGCACTTCTTGAGCATGTGCATCACAATAGAATAGGTGCATTCATCTGTGTGATCATTTGTGCTTAGGTGTTGTCCCTTTCCCAAACTACGTCTTGGTCTAATTCCTGATGGGATACGTGAGTAGCTCACCATTGAGCACGACCTGCACCGACCATCTCTGCAAATGTTTTTGCAATGCATTTTGTTTTTACCTAAGTTCAATAGCCCGGTCAAAGGCTCGTCTTCACACAGGCTTTGACATTCGCATGTGACACGCGTTGCTTTACAAGCTCTGCCGAAGAGGGGCAAACTGTAGACACTCCAATTTCGACCGAACTATTAAACTTATGGGGATTTACCTCTAGAAATCAATGATGAATAATGTCCCGACGATTTTCTTCAAGTTCATCGCTTCGACTTCAAAAAAGCTTCAAGTTCCCAAACCTTGCTCATAATACCCCTAGGTTTGGCCAATCACTGGCCATCTGTCTCGAGCTCACTGGATCATGGGTTACTTTCTAAAAAAATGGAATAGATCAAATAATAATAATAATGATATTTTCTAAAAATAACATTGTTTCCCATATTTTAAGATTCAAAAAGAAAAAAGAAAAATATTATATTTGGTGACTCATATGATTAATTTAGATTTAAAAAAAATGTGTCTATACATACATATATATATATAAGAAAAGAAAAATAATAAAAGAAAGTATCCCATGTGATTTGGAGAGTTAGAGATTGCTTGGAATATCCTAATCTAAGCAAATACCCAAAGAGCCCTTTGTTGGGCACTAATCTCCCATGTACTTTGAAGATGTTCTAGAATGTTCCTTTGTTCTACCTGATAGGTCCAAAAATATCCAGTCAAAGTCAAATCGCCACATCAGTAGCAGAATACCAAGTCACTCGGGACGGGGACACATTACTCAACCATCCCGGGCTATCCAATCCAGAACCGCCCAATCTATTAATACCGCTCGGGAGTACGTAATGCTGATAGGCTAAGATGGCGCAGCCCAGACCTGACCCCGTGATTCACGCTGAACAGTTTCAGGAGTTTCCTAACTCAATCACAAAAATAATGGAAAGTAGAAGATGTTTCCTTAACTGCTTAGGAAACATCCCATGATTCATGCTCATCGAATTGCAATTAGATTAGGCTTCCAAATCTAATAGTTACCTTGTATGGGTGGTCTCTTGCATCTATAAAAGAGGTTGCCCACCCCTGTAAGAGGGGATCGCATTCCTGACTCAAAAAGAGCAGAACTCAACACTATTACGCATATACTCAGTCGGTCTCTGGTAGTACTACTCTCCCTGTGGGTTCACGAAAGTCCGCCGGTGATCTGTTAGTAAAAGTGCACCGACGCACACGTGGACGTAGGTCAACTCATTAATGAGGCCGAACCACACACAAATTTTTATTGTCCCTCTCTTATCCTTCTTCTACCAATTTTTGACATCATCAGTTTGGCGCCGTTTGTTGGAAATGACAAGTTTCTCATCAACAAATTTTTGACTAACAAACATACCGCCGAAGGGTAAGAAAACTGCTACTCTAGAAGGTCAAATGAATTCGCAAGCCATGCAACCGGCCGCTTCCGTGACCTCCGAGCAGGTTATCGCGACCCTTTCGCAGCTCCTGGAGGGCCAGCGAAAAATCCAACAGTAGACCGAAGCATTGCTGGCCCGCCAGGAAAAGCTCCCTAATTAGGGAAAGGGCATGCATGACTGGGAGCCCGTACAGGTTCGAAGGCGCGTCCACACTGAGCCTATATCTCTGTCGGATCTGGGTCAGCACGGGAATGACAAGCATAGCCAAGCTCCCAAATGGACCTGGCGTTGACCCCGGGCTAACCCCTGTCGAGTGGAAGATGCCAGAGAAATCATCAATAATAGGCGTGCTACCAGAGGGGAGGGGCAAGACCAGACTGACCGGTATTCGGCCAAGGACCCCCCGGCCAAAAGCCATGAGGATCTTAGGCATATGATTATCCGAAGCCAAAGCCGGGCCCTATCCCTGAGGACAATGCACTTCGAGGAAGAGGCCTCATCGTCTAACCCGATGTACCATTCGGACACTAAGCAAAAGACCGGTCAGACGGACGTCAAGGCCTAGATCAAGGACCTGTAGAAGTAGATTAAGAAACTGAGCCGTAAAACACGCCATGATCACACCAACACAGAAACAAAATCGCCTTTCACTGTCCAGGTTATGGGATTCCCAATCCTATGGAAGTTTAAGTCACCATACCTCGATTCTTATGATGGTTTAGGAAGCCCAATGGATCATGTCCGGATTTATAAGGCCCAAATGGCGTTGGTTACAACTATTGATGAACTATTATGCCTTTCCATTCTCGATTCCCTCAAGGGGGTAGCAGCGCGGTGGTTCTCACCCTTAAACCTCGAACGATTAGTGACTCCAAATCACTCAGTAAGCTCTTCATCAGACAGTTCATGGAAATGCTCGACAGGTCACAGTCGGACACTCAATTATTGATTCTCAAGCAACTTAGGGGGGAGTCCCTAAAAACGTCAACCATTTCATCCAGCAAAGGCTATAGATTCACAACATGAACAAAACGGTTGCGATTATGGCCTTTTGCTCGGGAGTACAGCACACCAAAGTCGCAATGTCATTTCACAACAACCGACAGACCACTTGGTTGAGCTCTCGAAAAGGGTAGGAAAGGACACTGACATGGAGAAATTCCTAAAAGCTAAGCATGCTAGCCTTGTAAGAGATGAGTCCCCAAGGGCCAAACAAAAGCGTGATGGTTCTGAGAAGGGCTCGGGGAAGAAGTCAAAGCTAGATTAGCATAAAGGTGGCCAGGAGCAAGTTCCAATCACTTTCACACCCCTTTCCTGGCCTATTGATGATCATGGCCGCCGCTGAAACCCAAAGGCTTCTCCAACAACGGTAAAGCTGAAGAGCCCTCCCGAGAAGAGAAACCGAGATAAATACTACCGGTATCACAAAGACCATGGTCACGACATAGAAAACTTCTTTAAGCTCATGATGGTTATCGAAAGGCTGATAGAACAGGGCCATTTGGCCAAATTTGTCACGGTAGACAGACGACCTAGGCCAGACGCCTGAACCTCCGAGCAGCCTCAACCCGCTCGGGTAGATCATTGTGATCTCCAGAGGAACCTCGGGCGGAGGGGACTCCCAGTCAGCTAGAAAGAGGCATGGTCGGGGATTTTGAGCAGATGTTTGGCATATCCAATCCACCGACTCCTGACTAACTAATGTGTTAACATTCTCATCCGATGACGTGAAGGGCTTGCACTGCCCCCACGATGACTCACTCCTAGTAACGATCTCCATAGCCAACTACACGGTGAAAAGAGTATTGGTGGACACAAGGGACAGCCTCCAGCCGGTTGCCACACCTTTGGTCAAATTCAATGGCTCAAGCACGCAACTGCTCGGCATGATTGAACTCTCGGTACTTATGGGTACCCATCCCCAATAGGTCTTTGTACTCACGAACATTGTGGTTATGGAGGCTCCATCTGTATACAATGTCATCCTCGGGAGGCCGACGATCAATAAAGCCAAAGCGGTCATTTTTACCTATGCTCTAGTGGTCAAGTTTCCGACCCCCCAAATCCTGGGGAGTTTATATGGAGATCAGTCAAATGAACGGAGTTACTATGTCAGTTCCATGTGCTATGAGGCAGTCATAGAAATCTTAAACATTCAGGAGATGGGTCTGAGGGATGAAAAGGATGGAGTAGGCCCGGTGGAGGAATCAGAAGATCTGGTGCTTGACCTCGTATTCCCCGGCCGGTTCGTGAGTATTAGCACACCCCTAGACCCGAGTCTGAGGGAAAAGTTGATCGAGTTCCTGAGAGAGAACCAAGATATCTTCACCTGGTGCCATGAAGATATGCCAGGGATTGACTCCTGGGTCATTTATCACCGTCTCATCATTAACCCCAATTCATGACTGGTAAAGCAGAAGAGAAGGGGCATGGCCTCTGAGCGACAAGTGGCAGTGCGCGAAGAAGTGGAGAAGCTCCTATAAGCAAAATCCGTTCGAGAAGTCCATTATCACGACTGGTTGGCCAATGTGGTTATAGTAAAGAAGAGCAACAGGAAGTGGAGAATGTGTATGGACTTTACCGACTTACATAAAGCCTGTCCCAAGGATTGTTATTCGCTGCCTAGGATAGACCTCCTTGTGGATGCCACAGCTGGTCATTCATTTCTTTCGTTCATGGATGCCTACTCGGGGTACAACCAGATTAGCATGTACCCCAGGAACGAGGAGAAGACTTCCTTCATCACCAACCAGGGCACGTATTGCTACAAGGTGATGCCTTTCCACCTCAAAAATGCCAGGGCCACATACCAATGCCTCGTCAATTACATGTTTAGGGACTTGATCAGGAAGTCAATGGACGTATATATGGACAACCTCTTGGTAAAAATCCGAGAAGAGACTGACCACCTTGAGCATCAGGCAAGGGCCTTCAGCATCCTAAAAAAATTCTAGATGAGGTTGAACCCAGCTAAATGTACATTTGGGATCTCATTTGGGAAATTTTTAGGGCACTTGGTCAGCAGGCGACCAATCGAAGCGAACCCCAAAAAGATACAGGCCATTATCAACATGCGGTTACCCCGGTCAACCAAAGAAGTACAGAGCTAGCCAGCCGGGTGGCCACACTAAATAGATTCATTTCTCGAGCAACCAACTGGTGCCTCCCATTTTTCAAGATCCTCTACAAGGCCTTTTAGTGGTCAAAGGAGTGCGAGGAGGCATTTCAGGGACTCCTGACATCGCCCCCTTTACTCTCAACACCCGTACTTAAGGAGGAGTTGTTCTTGTATTTGGCAGTGTCTCCTTCAGCAGTGAGTTCAGCACTTGTCTAAGAAGAGTACGGGGTACAATTCCCGATCTACTACACCAGCCAAGCACTCTAAGGGACGGAGGGCAGGTACTCCCGCATCGAGAAGTTGGCCTTTGCCTTAATCACCTCTATGCGGAGACTCCATCCGTATTTCCTAGCCCATGACATCGTGGTCCTCACAAACCAACCCCTTTACCAGATCTTAAGTAGGCTCGAGACAGCTGGAAGGTTCATCAAATGGGTGTTAAAGCTAAAAGAGTTTGAGGTATAGACCTCGGACAGCCATGAAAGGATAGGCCATAGCAGATTTTCTCGTGGAGTTCACATACCCAGAAGGTTTAGTAGAAGAGCTCGACCCGTTGGCAGTACTGCCCGGTCCATAGCCCAACGTCCCATATTGGGTACTCTATATAGACGGGTCCTCCTACCAACAAGGCAGCAGGGTTGGAGTCATTTTGACCACGCCCGATGAAGTCCAATTGGAGTGTGCACTAAGGTTTAGTTTTTGGGCCACCAATAACGAGGCTGAGTATGAAGCCCTACTGGTAGGCCTACAATTGTCTACTTCGATGGGTGCATAGCAAGTTTAAGCGTACAGCGACTCCCAGCTCGTGGTCAATCAAGTAAACAAAGAGTATGAAGCTAGGGAGGATAACATGGTAGCCTACCTAACCCTTGTCCGAGGAGTTTCAAAGAAACTTAAGGGGTTCTCCGTCACACAGATCCCGAGGGAAGAAAACACGAGGACCGACCGATTGGCTTGCCTCGCATCGTCTTTTGAGTCAGATTTGCTTGAGATAAGAATTAATTACTTATCTAAGTCCAGTATAGCTGACTTGGGGGGCATAGAGGTCGACCCGGTCGCTACAGGTCCTAGTTGGATAGATTCGATAACGACGTTCCCCATGACAGGCACCTTACCCGAAGGAAAGGAAGAATCCCGGCAGGTAATGTATCGAGTGACCAGATACCACCTTGTTGATGGTATCCTCTACAAAAGGGGATTCTCTATCCCATACCTGCGATGTGTCCATCCCACACAGGTGCAAGGAATATTGAGTGAAATCCACGAGGGAGTGTATGGAAGCCATATAGGAGGTTGGGCACTATCCCGAAAAGCCCTTCTACAAGGTTATTACTGGCCGACAATGGCCCGGGATTTACAAGAATATGTCAAGAGGTGTGACAAATGCCAGAGATACGCACCCATGATAAATCACCCAAAAGAACTTCAAACACCAATCCTCAGTCCTTGGCCATTCGCTTAGTGGAGTATTAACATAGTCGGTCCACTCTCGATCAGAAAAGGATAAGTTAGATTCGCGGTCATCGCCATGGACTATTTCACTAAGTTGGCAGAAGCCAAGCCCTGGCATCAATCAGCGAGAAAAAGATGGAAGGCTTCATTGAGAAAAACATTCTCAGTAGGTTCGGCATACCTAGGGTCCTGATCTGTGACAACGGCAGGTAGTTTGATCAGGCAATTCTGCTCGGGCTATGGCATATCCAATCATTACTCCTCGCCCGAACATCCTCAAGCCAATGTTCAGGCCGAGGTGACAAACCGGACAATTATGCATTCCATAAAAACCAGACTTAAAGATGCCAAAGGCCTCTGGGCGGATGAGTTGCCGACCCTTCTTTGGGCCTACTGTACTACCCCTCAAGCGGCTACAGGGGAGATGTAGTTCTCTCTTACCTATGGCTTTAAGGCAGTAGTACCCATAGAGCTCGAATTTTTGATGTACCGAGTGGCAGGCTTCAACGAACAAGGCAACGAGGAGGCTCTTAGAGCAGAGCTAGACTTGGTGGAAGAGAGAGGTATCAGGCATATATGAAAGTAGCAGCCTACAAATAAGGGTCTCTCGGTACTACAATAGCAAGATCAAGCACCATAATTTCCAGGTGGGGGAACTGGTCCACAAGGCCGTGAACCAGTCAACAAAAGTTTTGAGTCATGGAAAATTGGGCCCGAACTGGGAAATACCCTACCGGGTCACTAGTGTAAATCGCCCGGGCACATAATGGCTATAGACTCTAGATGGGCAATACCTCCCTCATCCTTGGAATGTACAGCACCTCCGCAAGTACATTCAGTAAGGCATAGAAGCAGTGTTGGTTAAGAAATTTGTAGCTCTCCCCGAGCAGTTTTTATAATGAATAAAATTTCCTTTTTTGCCAAGCAATTCTTCTCCTTGTGTTTGGTCATACCAAAAGACCTCGGGATCAAACCTGAGGCACCCAAAAGACCTCGGAGTCAAACCCGAGGCATCTAAAAGACCTCGGGATCAAACCCCGAGGCACATAAGACTTCGGGACCATACTCGAGGCGCAGGTTTTTCCTAGGTCCTTAACCGAGGATGGGGGCAGGCCCCCTAGGTTACTAATGATGGCAAGCCTCAAAAGACCCTGTAACTACCCATGTTCCAGGTCAGCTCCCTATGGTCACTCCCTCCACCAACGTCCGCCTTAGCAAAAGCTTGGGGTCAGGGAGGTAGTGGTGTCTAACTCCGGACCAAAACAAGTAATCACATCAGGCATTCAACAGGACACTGGGCTAGGCACGTGATGCCACCGTTAGACAGTCCCGTGTACCTATAATACCCCGAGAAGCCGAACAGATAGTAACAGGACTAATCCTACACTATGTTGGGCAGGACCTTTAAACAGGTCCCTAAAAGATCGAGTGCTTTCTACCAATATAGTCCTAACCTGTTGCTAAGGCAGGGTTTCTACAAGATGTACAATTGGTCAGGCACAGGCAATCACGAACAAGCAAGTACAAAATATTAAACAGTTGATGAAGAAGAACGACCTCGGTGGACCTTTTTCATTAATTAAAAATATTTACATTGCTCAGGGGGGCAATTGTAGTAGCCTTCCCAAAAAAAAAACAAAACAAAATAGTAGAACCTTCAATAGCAGCGGGACCTATGTCCCAATAGTCCGAGTCAATCCCTTCATAGGAAAAAATGTCCCACTCGGGATGGTCTCGGGCCAGCCTCCTCTTTAGGTCCTTATAGCCTTGGAAGAAACCATCGTCGAAGGCTTCCTCCGCGGACCCCGCTACTGCCGCCTCAGCCAGGGCCTTTTCTTTAGCCTCCATCGCCGTCGTGATGGCTCGGGAGGCCTCAAGATCAGCCAAGGCGGTCGCCAGCTCCACCTGTGTCGCTCCTAGGCTTAGGGCTAAGCACTTAACCTTGTCCTTCTCGATGGCCAGGGCGGTTTCCCTGGCCACCAAAGTTGCCCGCTCCTATGACAAGGCAGCCTCAACAGCAGTGGCTCTCCCGGCCAAGGAGGGCAGGAAAGATTCAGACCCGGTGGTCATGCAGCCAACCTGCAAAAACATGCAAAACAAATAATACAGCCAAGCTTTCCCCCCTAAAACACTTGCAAGCTATCCCCTCTGGCACGTGAAACGTTGCTTCGAAAGGCATGTGCATTAAATACATAACATGACAGTTACATCACATGGCCTCATTGGATCCCAACCAAGCCAGTCACATCTTGACACAAGACGGCTACCGTCCCTGGGCCCCCAACGATACCGATCAGTTAGATCCTGGGTGGCCAAGGGTGGGCCAATTCCCGAGCAGTAGTCGGGTAATTTCCTGGCTGGTACATTGGGTGGCATGGATTTTCAAACCACAACTGATGTAGCATCACCTCTACTTTGAAAATGGGGGTAGCTGATAGGTCCAATAATATCCAGTCAAAGTTAAATTGCCACATCAGCAGCAGAATGCCAAGTCACCTGGGACGGGGATACGTTACTCAACCATCCTGGCCTGTCCAGCCCAGAACTGCCCAATCTATTAATACCGCTTGGGAGTACGTGATGCTGATAAACCAAGATAGGCACAGCCCAGACCTGACCCCATGACTCATGCTTTGGATTTAAAGTAAAACTAGTATGCAAAAGAATTTTCACTTGGAAACAAACTTTGATTTACTTCCTTTTGTTTATATTTTCTTTGGAAATCCATGAGATTCTCAATACCTCATTGGATCCCTTGAATTTAATCCTCTAGTCCTCTATGATCTTATGATATATATGGGGATTAAGATTGTTCATAGTCATTCCCATCCATGTTTGGATAGGTCCAAGCCTTAGACTATGATTTGGATCTCCCAACTAGAAATCTCATGGAATCCTCTCTATATTCCATAGAGGTTTAGGTGGGTTTAGTTTCATTTTAGTCTCCAAGGATCACTAATTTGAGAGGAAAATAGGATGTAATAAGTCTATACTCCTCAAGGATCACATGTTTGAGAGACAAGTTAGATGTAGATTTTTATAGTTTAATTATTAGATTCAAGAGAGCCTAATATGTTCAAAAGCTCATAGGATTGAATAAGACCTTTGGATTCTCTTGCTAGATCTTTAAATATGAGATCTAAGATGGAGGTTCATTAAGGCCAAATCTATGAATCTCTTTGTATTTCATTGTTTATTTCAATAATCAAAATCATGCTTGATCTTGGTTCTCTCTAGAATTATAGATCAAGTTTGGTTTGAGTTATGGATGCTAACTCATCTATGGTGCAGTGAATTCATGAACCCACTGTGGTCAAAAATTTTTAATTAAATCATGCTCCTTGGCAATTGGATGAGACCAATTGGAAAATGTTCATAACTCATATATGTATTACTAGAATTTTTGTTTTGATGAAATTTTATATTTAGGATGGTTTGGCCTTATGATTTGAGTAGGTTGCTCTTTGTCCAAAATTTCATAACAGTAAGTTCGTTTTAAAATAAGTAAATCAGAGCCTTAATCAACTTCTTTTGACTTTAAATAATTTTTCTATGAAGATTAATGTATGAGTAAGATACCCCAAAGTGATTCTGATATTTTTTACTATTGTTAGAAAATCATACAAAAACTCTGGATAGAGAGTTGAAAATTCCTGTGTGATGTCTGGTTATGAACCTATTCCCAAAGATTTAACCGTTAGATCTTTGATTATCTTTTTGGGTTAGAAATTAGACTCACAAAGTCATAACATAATTAAAAATCATTAAGATCCAACTGTTGGAAGTATTTTGTTTCTATTTTTGAAAGTCTAGTATGCTCTCTTTAATTCTTACAATCCTATCATAGTTTTGTAAATCTTGAACAACTCTAATCTAATGGACTCCTAATGTCCTAAGATCTAAACCATGTCTTAAATAATTTTAAATTAGTTTAAATCGAGAGGCTAGATGATCCAAACTAATGGATATCTCATAGCTCATGATCATACATTCATCCATGTAGATTGATACTTGTAGTTAGAATTCATTTTGTGTTGGGATTTAATTGCAGTTAGTTGAAGTTAATTGTGAGTTCCTTATGATCATGTTGGGGACTACACAACCTCTATATGGACATTACATTGGCTCCTAGTTGAGATTTGTTTATCTATAGAAGTGATGCATTTCCAACTAGTTAGAAGAAATTCATAATTGTGTCATTTCTTTCATACTTGATAGATTTAAGCTAGAAGTTTAGGGATGTTACTTAGAATTTAATATTGTCTACTAAAGCATGTGGTCTAACCCTCTATTTTGTAGCGCTATTGAGGTATAATTTCTCAAACTCCTTAGTCTGTTTAGTTTCTTGATTTTATTGATTTTCGACCCCATGCGCGACACCTTAGATTTAAGATTTGCCTTATGTGTATACATGACTAGAGACAATTTATTAGGTTTTATTTTGTATGCATTGCACGTTTAAATTTGCAGTTGGATCTCGAGTAAGTTTCCAAGTTCCCTATTTGTATATCATGTTGCTTGCTAATTGAATTACCTTTAGACATGCTTTTGTGATGTATATCTATATCTATGTATTAGTTGAGGGCACATTTAGATTAATAATTCGATTAAACGGATGTTGAGTAGAGACCTATCGCGAGATAGGATGAGAGGGGTTGTTTTAGTACACCAGGCTCTTTCCCCTCTCATTCCATAATCTCTGGACCTAGAAATCTTTGGTTTTCGAAAAAGATTAGTTTGTTTTCAAATGGTTTCTTAATCTTCCTTTTAAAAATTAAGTGGCAACTCGTGTTTTGTGTTTTGAAATTGAAAAAGATTTTAAAAGTTGTGGGTAAGAGAAAATGCGAGTATCCATAGGCGGACGAAGCCGTCGAACCCCACATCATCTACCATTTGCCGAACGGCGGGCGATAGCTGAGTGTACAACAAGAAAGTGTGAGCGAGACTATTGTGGCACTTCAAGACCACCTTCGGCACCTGCCCACCTCAAAAACAGCAAAAAAAAGCACAAAATCACTATTAACAACTCGAGTCCAACTTCGCAAAATCAACAAATTGAGCACAAAATGAGCTTCCAACGATCTCTAGGTGCACACTACAGTTCACAAAACGAGCACAATGCACAAAAATAGTCCTGCACTATTGAAAGTATCACATACCTGACTTTCTAGAGCTGCGACGAAAAGATGACAATGGGGGTCTCGTAAAATCAACTCTGGGGGTTGGCTCTCAAGCCTTACTCATACTTTGGCCATCTTAGAGAGCCTCCTAAAGCTTAAAGACATGGATCTGCAAAGAAAGTGGAAGTTAGAACCAAACTTTCTTCTTGAAATTAGGAGAAAAATAAAACACCAATCAAAATTCCAATCATGGGAAAAGATAACTCACCCAGGTGTGTACAAACTAATTTTTGGCCAATTTTGGCACCAAAAACACCCCCAAAATGGCCAAGAATGAGCTCAAAATGCTCAAAAACTCAAGAAAGCAATAATGGTGTCTGGCCACCTAGTGATGCCATGGCACTGTCCAACTGCCACCGTGGTAGTGACCCAATGCCGCTACAGAAGTGCTCTCTGCGGGCCTCGCTTCGCTCCGTTTTAGCCTGTTTTGACCCATTTTGGCATATTTCAGCCCGTTTCGGACTCCGATTAGCCCCAGTGACTTGTTTCAGTCAAAACCTATAAGGTTTTAACTCAAACAGATCCATCCTATCCCCAGAGGATAGTTATAAAGAGAAAAAAGCTCCCGGAGGCCCAAAGAGGCTTTTTAGAAGGACTGTTGGAAGATTTGATCAATCGTAAGAGATTCAGAGATGAAATCCTGGTTCTAGGTCAAGAATTGAAAGAGAGATTCTCAGAGAGTCCAGAAAATAATCAACTCCCAAAGGCGCTAACCGGCTCTTTTGGATTGGGCATTATAAAATTTGATCAACTGCAAGAGATTCAGAGATGGATCAGGGTTCTCGGTCAGAAGATTTGATCAACCATGAGAGATTCATAGATGAAATCCTAGTTATAGGTCAAGAATTGAAGAGAGATCCTTAGAGATTCCAAGAACTATCCCCAGCAGATAAATACAGCGAAATCGGCTCCCGATGGTCCTAACCGCTATCAAAAAGATATGTCTCTTCAAAGCTCTAGCACTCGCTTGCGACATGCGTTACCTCGCAAGTTCATGCCAAAGAGGGGCAAACTGTAGTCACCCCATTTTGTCGGCTATCAAATTTAGGAGACCCATAGCTTGGTGGTTCACAATGATCAAAAAGGACACAAAAAGGACTCCTTGAAGTTAGTTATATCTCTCAAAATACTCAGAAAGTGGTACAATGACCAAAGTGCCCCTGAAAACTCAAATACTTCCAAATTTGGACCCAAAGTTGTAGAAACATACTATTTCATAAGAAAAAGTAATAAAATAGAGTTTGAAGCAAAAACGGATGAAATCGTCAGCTCTTAGAGACCTCAGAAAGCCCCGAAAGTTCTCGAAAAGTCCCCGTTGACCAGTTTGACCAGGGTTTGACCGAAATCATTCAAACTCGCCCAAAAGTTCCAAGATCATCCTATACCATGTGAAAAGTACTAAAACAAGTTTTAAAAGAAAATCAGACGAAAACGTCAGCTCCTGGGAGCTCTCAGAGGTTCCCAAAACTTTCTGGAGATCCCAAGTTTGACCGATTTGACCAAAAAGTTGACTTAGAAACTGCAGCACCGTATCATTTTTCAAACAATTTTCATGGATACTAGAGGTCAATAGATTTTCAACAGTATATTTTACATAATTTTTGGATCTAGAAAGGATTTATTATGAATTTCCAAAGGTGAAAAAGGCGATCAAATCGGCTTTTATCTTGAATACCGCAAAAACTTTCAAAGCTACCTATCTCTGAACTATTTTTTATGGAAAGTATAATCCATTACCTTTCCAATGGTATATCACAAGCTCAGTTTGGAGTTTGTATGCATTTTTTGTGAATTTCGGACGAAATAGGGCCTTCTCGCGAATATCGAAACCTCTGGGGACCTAAACAGAATAATTTGAGCATCTGAGGAGCAGTGCCTCCGTGAGACTGGCCCACTGCCACTGTGGCATAGGCCCAGTACTGCCGCGACACTCTTCCCCAGAAATCCATTTTTTGTAATTTTATTTTGTGGCCCCAAAATGAATAATTGAAAACCAAAATGACATAGTTTTATGTTCACAAATGTTTAGGACCAATGGGAGCACTTTTTAAATCACAAACTCCCCCAAAATTGGCGTATATAAACCCCCCTGGACTCCTCATTCTTTTTAAATCACAAACTCCCCCAAAATTGGCGTATATAAACCCCCCTGGACTCCTCATTTAGGGGGTGACAAATGCAAGTTTAGAAAAGTTTTAGAGCGAAAGTTGTAGAGATAAGGTTAGAATAGAGAGAAAGAGAGCTTCCTCCTTTGATTTTCAACAAGAAAGTGAGTTCTCAACCTTATTTATACTTCATTACTCCTCTTTACTTCATATTCAATACACCCAACCACCATTTTTGTGAGCATTTATGAGATAGGAAGCTACTTCCATGTCCAAAGTCACTATATGTGAGTGAAACACTAAGCTACAAGTTCAATATCTCAATGATTATCAACTATTGATTGTTATTTACTTACTTGTTTATATATATGTTCATCTCTCCTTACCTCATTTCTTTTTTACTTTTCTTTGATCAATTACTGGTTCATCATCATCTAAATGATGACATGGTGTTTGAGGTGAGTAAATCCTTATGGATAGTAACTCTTGACCTCAAAAAGCATGTTTAATAGATGATAATTCTAACTTTCATACATTCCTATGTATTCTTGAAGTTATTTCCAAAATAAAAACAATGCACTCCAACAATCTTGAAAGCTCTTGAAGTGAGTTTGATGTTGATATTATTCCAAGTGGTTATAATCTCCTTTTAGTGTTGGAAATGTGGTTTCAAAACCTATATTTCAATACTCAAAGGATGACTATGAAACAACTTGGGAAGTCTTCCTAACTTATTAGAGAACACCCATGATTTTGGTTTGACTTAAAAACATTTGAAAGTGTCCTATTTTGACCCAAACATTCCTTCCAGACATTCTATTTTTCTATCACAGCAGCTTTGGTTGACTTCCAACTTATTTTTCAGAAAACTTTTACAACAAAAGTGGTCCCAAATCATTTTTCCCTTGAACTTCAGTGTCTTAGGGAACTTTTCGTATAATATGGGCTTCCAAATATTTTGTTTTCATTTTATAAGATTTTTCTACATTTCAGTCGACAATACGGACTCTGTTTCTAAGCTACCTCTCTTGTTTATATGATTTCTCTCAATCTGTAATGGATATTGTAGTTTGGCTTTTTGATATGTATTCTAGACACAACAAGGATGATCTACACAAAAATTCATGAATTAAAAACATTCCTACCCCTACTTTTCTATTTTTATAAGATCAGTTCATTGTTCTATCCACTATTCATAGCAAGCATGTTTTAACTTTGACTCCTTGATTAGATGTTTACATGCATTCCAAACTAGCTCATCTCCTAGGACGAAGTTCATACTACATTTGTACACATCCTATAATAACATTCTCCATGCATTATTGCATATTTTAGACTTGCAAGTCACTTTAGTAAATCTATGAACACAAACACACTACTAACTTGCACATCCTAGGATCATACATTGCATCCATGCAAGATTTAGAGTTTTTGTGACTCTTAATCTAAGAATATTATAAGGAATGAATTTGATCATACGTTTCATGCTTTGCATCGATCACGTCTTCCTTTCTCATCCATCTCGGAGATTGTGAGTTCTTTTCTTAATAATCAACATGCGTAAATTGTAGCTTGCTAACCATCTTTGTTTTCTTTGATTTATTTGTTTCAAGAACAATTCATGTCCCCCTTTAGATTAGGAAAACTTGATTACTTGATATGTGATTAGATGGTTTTTCCTAGGCTTATTTGTGTGATCTTTAACTTTTGCATTATGTGATAATTGGCTTAGATCTTATAAATGATATCTTATCTTTTGATCTTCCATTTCAAGATTCTTGTGTGATGTAATATACTATCCTAGTATTAATTGTCGAACCAAACATAGTATAAGATGATTATTTGGATGTTAATTGAGGCCCGTCGAGAGAAGGGGCGAGTTGAGGGTGTTTTAATCGTGACAAAGGCTCCGTCCTCTCTCATATCAAAACCTCGAGCCAAGTTCTTTGGTTATGAAGGGCCAGTGCCCTTTATCCATTTGGGTGAGTCAAAATTAGGTTTCATGGTTCCTTAAATATCAAGTGGCAACTCTGTATCTATTTTCAACATACCTTTCTTTTCCTTGTTTAAATCAATTTCAAAATAAAAGGAAAACAAATTCTGCGTGTCCATAGGGAGGTCTCAAGTGCATCTGGGCGATGAGGACAGACATACTCCGGCACCACAGGCACTCCCAAAGTTGTGGCCACTGTAGCCGGACTAAAAATCACCTCCCAGTCATGAAAGAATGAATAGTAGGTGAAAGGAGCGGCCAGATCCCAAATCATCGTGGCACACGCCTCACCGATCCAAGAGAGGTTAACCTGCTTAGCCTGGGTCAGCAAATCAAACCAGTGAGGCATGGCCTATATCCTCGCCAAAAACCAAGGGGCAGATAGCCAAATGGTCTCCAGATGTCGTTCGATCATGACTTTTCAACTTTGGAAATAACGTGTAAACCATTGGCGATTAGGAGTATTCTAGAAGCCCTGAGCTGGGACCAGATTTGGAATGGCGAGATTGAATGGTGTTTCTTTATGGTACCCCATGGTGGTATTCATTGTGTTGAACCTGGAGAAAGAAAAAGAAAATAGGAATCAAAATAGTGAAGAGAAAACAAGAAACTGTCTCTGAAATTGTTCGATCGATCGACCATTTTTAATCGATTGAACCTAGGTCAGGCTGGAGCGCTTGAGCCCAGTTCGATTGATCGAGCATAGAGATTTTCAGAGATGTTAATAAAATCGCAGAAACAAGAATAAGTAAGAAAAATATAACCCAGAGAAGTGAATTAGAAGGTTGCAAAACTATTGGGGGGGGCACCCCCTCTCGGTTTCTAACAAATAAATAAAGGGAGGGTCATAGGGACCTTACCTCAATTGTAGCGCAAGGAAGGGAGTGGGATGGTGATGAGGATTAGGTGGAGACGATTAGGTTCAGAAATGACACGCCTGGGGAGGTATCTGGAGAGAAGACAAAGCAAATCGCCTAAAGCTCCCTCTCTCTCAAGCGCTTGAGAAATCTGAGAAATGAGGGAGCTTCCGGCAAATGCCTCGTTTAAATACAAAGTTCAAGCGATCGGAGCCGTTCAATCGATCAGACAATGTTCATGTAGCACCCTGAATTTCCCAAGAAATTCCACATAGGAATATTAGAGTTAGTGACGTCACCGTGGTACGGTTTCAGAAAGTCCATTAGGTTTTCCTTAATTAGAAATCTTTCGAAGAACTTTAGTAATCATCTTATTGATGACTGTTAATAGACTAGAACCTATTAGAATAATTATACCCTGACGTTCAGTGTTAGAATTCATAAGTTAGACTTGTACTTAGGCTCGTACACAACCCCGTACATCGGCACAATTGTATCTGTGCATGTACGTCAAGACATACTCGCAACCCGAAGTAATTGAACGTAAAACAAGATATGGGCCCACCATTGCCATGTGGCAGTCATGCGACTAACACCAGCCATGTGCCACCCATGTGCACAGCACACCCAACACTTGGTATATTACACACCACTTGTCACTTATGCATGCATCATACATGACACTTGGTATCACACACACAACACTTGTCAACGCCCATCCTTGTCTCAGATACATATACCCTACGCACACATCCTACACATCATACACATCACAACACACATAGAACACTCACCATCATCTTCTTTAGTAGATTAGAGAGAGAGAGAGAGAGAGAGAGAGAGAGAGAGAGAGAGAACCCATGAGTATAGAGAAAGGGAGGAGAGAACAATGTTACACTCATGCACCACTCTCACTGCACTCTCTCTCTGCCTTACTATGACCACACTCACACACACACTGAAGCAAGAAGAAGAAGATCAGAGGAGACGCAGAGGGAAGAGATTGGAGAGAGAGAGAAAGAAGGTTTTGGCCCACAAAGGTAAGCCTTGTCCATCCCCACTCTGTTTTCCCTCTCCATTCACTTCTGTATGCCACACACACACCTAAGAAGCCTCATGCATGAAGCCAATCAGAGCCTAAGGCTCGCTGAGTGCTCAGACTGCCATTAAAGTTCCCACACCGGAGCTTGATTTTGAAATCCCACCATACCCCTTAAAAATAATACCAAACAGACCCCCTTGGACCCAGATAGACCATCCAAGAGTAGCTGTTGAGTTAGACCTCATTTGGATGACCATGCAGGCCATTATTCTCACTAATGGCCGAAAGAATAATGGGACTATAGGTGCCCGAAATGAATGAACCATGTCCTCAGCCCCTAATATGTTGTAGAGGGCTTAAATCCGGTCACAATGTCGTTGACCTCAAGTATTTTGGGATAGAAACGAGTGAGATATGAGGAGAGAGAGAATCTCCGGCGAATCGCGGGACACCGGCAGCAAGGAGCTTGCTGGAGAAGAAATATATTTAGGGTTATAACATTCGGGTTTGGTACGGGTCGGGTCTTGGGTATGATCAGGTTGGGGTGTGAGGTAAAATGGGAAGTCCTTTTTACCAGTGGGTCGGGCCGGTTCCAATTAAGTGGAACGGTGTCTTTTTGTAGTCAGGTTGGGTCCAGGTTTTAGTTCAGTTCATGTTGAGTCTGTAGTCGGTTTAGGGTCTAGGTCAAATTCGGTCCGGGTTAGTTTGACCCGATTGTGTTTGGATAGGGTTTCTTTGAGAGTTCATATGGATAGTTCATTTAGGTTTATGTTCGGGTCGGGTATGACCCATTGGGTCATTCCTTTGGATCCCTATGAGTGTTGATGTGAGTTACCCGTTTATTCCGGGTCGGGTCGGGTTGGGTTCAATCCGTCGGGTCTGAGATTATTATTATTATTATTATTATTATTATTATTATTACTACTATTATTATTAGTTAGTAAATAGTTTTAAAAGGTTTTAATAATTAAAAATGGCATATAATTATACTATTAATGTTTAATATTATAGAATATTATCTTATAATATTCTTAATACTCTATACATATTATTACTATATTATTATATTATTTATATTGTTAATATAAATAATAAATATTAAGTTTCCTTGTATTTAAATAGATATTAAAATACTTATGAGCTCTAATAAATTATGAAAAATTAGGAGAATGTCCCCAACATTATTTTGTGATATCCCAAGAGTCATAAAGCTATAATACTATATCTTAGTGTTTTTAATAATTAATAAGGAGCTATTTTAAGAGTATATTAATTATTAAAAATACAAAACGAGCTCCAAAAATTATGAAATAAATATTGGGACCGTATTTTAATGTCTAGTATTTAAAAAAATAATAATTCTAAGGTCTGTTTTTCATGTGGGGTCATGCTTACGTATTTAAGAACCAATACGGTGATATTTTTATATAATGAATTATCTTCGATAATTCATAATAAATAATCTATAGCTCCGAAAATTACGCGGTCAGTTCCCAAAGTCTTAGAATAATGTCTAGAATGTTCTCTTTAAGTTTGGTTACCTATCGATGAGGTCAAAAATATAGATTTTTCCAAGGGCCCACATTAGTGTAGTAAGCACTGCCTTTTTACCTCATAAAATGCGACGGACTCCGATTTGAGTGCAGTCAATGGCGTTAGACTTAGAATGACACATAGATCACTACCTTGAGATTGATGCCCTCATTGGGTATAATTACCATAATGCCCCTAGAGTTAGCACTCATTCTTTATTATTATTTATTATTGTAGAACTCGACGGTTATCTGCTACCGAGGATCGGTGAATTAAGGTGAGTTTCCTAACCTCACTCTAATCCTAATATGATTAATTAAAGATACTTATAAGCTGTCTGAATGATGTGTTGTATAGTAATGTGTTATGTGTAAGGCTATATTTTTCCCAGAATCTGTATCGCTATGAATATTCGTGATATGGTAGTGTTACCATAATGCCCCCTATAGTTGGCACTCCGATTTGAGTGTAGTTAATGGCGTTAGACTTAGAATGACATATAGATCACCACCTTGAGGTTGATGCCCTCATTGGGTATAATTACCATAATGCCCCTATAGTTGGCACTCATTCTTTATTATTGTTTATTATTGTAGAACTCGACGGTTATCTGCTACCAAGGATCGGTGACTTAAGGTGAGTTTCCTAACCTCACTCTAATCCTAATATGATTAATTAAAGATACTTATAAGCTGTCTGAATGATGTGTTGTATAGCAATGTGTTATGTGTAAGGCCATATTTTTCCCAGAATCTATATCGCTATGAATATTCGTGATATGGTAGTGTTATCGTATATGTGAGCATGTTAAGGGTTTTATCTATATGTTTATTGGTATCAAATCCTTGTTATGTGATCCCATGTTTATATGATTATGTTTCTGCTGTTAAGATGATAGATGAACGTTTTGTGATGATTGCTAATCAGAGTAGCTAACGCATGATATGGTAATGAAGTAAATGAAAGAAGTAGAAATGTATACAAATAATTGATAATAGACACTTGCATTTCATGACACGAGTTAGTATGCATTGCATGAAGAGAGAGATGTGATTGAATGAGAAATATGATCAACAAAGAGAAATGAATTTGAGTGAAGTGCCAATTGGGCGATAGTTTGATGTGCCAGTTGGGCGAGAGATTGAGTGCCAGTTGGGCAACAATTAATGTGCCAGTTGGGCAACAGTTTTAGGGCCAGTTGGGCGACAGTTAATGTGCCAGTTGGGCGATAGTTTGAGTGCCAGTTGGGCGACAGTTAATGTGCCAGTTGGGCAACAGTTTGAGTGCCAGTTGGGCGGCAGTTAACGTGCCAGTTGGGCGACAGTTAACGTGCCAGTTAGGCGACAGTTAGAATGCCAGTTGGGCGACAACTTGAGTTCCAATTGGGTGATAGTTTGAGTGCCAGTTGGGAGACAGTTAATGTACCAGTTGGGCAATAGTTAGAATGTCGGTTGGGCTACTGTTAGAGTGCCTATTAGGGCGATAGTAATAGTACGACAGTTAGATTATCAGTCGGACGACAGATGAATGAGAAAGAGGAAGTGATGAGAAAGGGATTGACGAGTGAGACGTTGGGTTTTGAGATAAATGTCATGAGTTCATAGCTCAGGTCATGGATTTGACATATCGACGTAAAAGTAGTAGTATTGGTCATGCATTGACATGCACGAGCACGCTAATGGAAGAATAATGTGTTCTATGATGAAATATTATGCTTAATTGTTTACATGTTTTTTTTAGACCTTTGCTATACTCGTTAAAGAATGCGTCTTTTGATAAGAGATTAAATGTATCCTAAGATATCAAACAACAACGTGAGTTGAGGGATATTTGTATTTATTAATTATTGTGCGGTTGGACTCTCATTCAGCTTTGTTCCAAAGCTGATGGCATGTTACGCCCTGGGCATTCCTATGTCCGGAGTAATGTAGGTTTGGTTAAATAGGGAGGTGAGCTCAGGATGCAAGGTCAAGGGGCTAAGAAGGATAGAGCCGAGGTGGAGATTGAGGAGAGTTATCTTAGTTGTTTCTTATGTTAAATTCATGTAACAAGTGTAGTATGGTCCTTTAGTAATTGACTGGATGTTTTTATAACTTGTATTTTGTTATCGCTGTTATATTTACATTCTGTTAAGTTTAAGTTATGTTTATACTTTTGCATTGCCCTTATGGTTGTGGTGTGGAGTTAGACAGACAGAACAGTTAATCAACCAGTCACGTGTCTACGGACCCATAATGGAAAATTTTAATTTTTCCCTATTTTTGGCTTACTCTGGGGCGTGACAATGTTTTGTGGTATCAAAGCCTAGGTTTAGGCTTTTACCGTCTGTCCAACACACTAAAGCTATGAACCAAGTCATAGTTTGTTTTGTTAAGCAGGTAAGCTATGGAGCCATGCATAGTACCAGGCGTCTTCGAAGGATATAAGGTTATCCGTTAGACGATAGACGCTTAGTATTAATGGATAGCTTCCTTTGATATTTTGGTAGAACGACTTGTTATATCGACAAGAAGTTTAGGCCCTGACGAACTTCCTGAGCCAGATCTCATAATAGTCAACTTAACCTAGAATCTAGAAAGACTAAGGGTAAGATACCTCATCACCTTAAGTTACATGTTAATTAAGTGGTTCCACTTGTAAGTTGGACAGCGTCATAGCATGAAACTTGGGAACAGTAATTCCTAGTCGTACATAGAAATACAAATAGGCCTTGTGGATAGATAGACACTTTATATACTTGGATTGCTCTATATTGCTTAGATAGTATGTGATGTACGAAATATGATAAGCTGAGATGTCCTTATAGACACCAACTCATACATAAGGACGCACAAATTTTCACAACGTCTGCTACACCTGCAATCTACTAGGATACATGCACAAAGATTGTCGAACCTTAAAGATCTACCATCGACCAGAATTCATTTGCTAGTATTGTAGCAAGAAGGATCATCTTCTCAAGAACTGTTTGATGCTGAGGGCATACAACGGCAATGCTTTTCTACAGCAAGTAGCACATGAGAAATCGGCTTAACTGAATACCTGAGTCAATGGAAGACACGAGAGTAGAACGTACCTTCAACAGATCGAATGATCTCAAAGACTGCTGACATCGATCACGTTCAATCACAACGAACGACTCACACCGAGAACACTAGTAAAGATGAGTACTGCATTCCATCTTCAAGCCAATGACCAGATCACACAGGGCCTGCCAAGAGAAGACACGTTTTGGGTTTACTACATCGATGTTCCATCAACACACTGAAGAAATGAATCTCTGACCCTTGTACACATTAGAAATTAAAACCATATGAGGCGAATACCTCTCTAATGAGTTTATTGATCACCTCGTACAGAATGGGATTCTGTCACAGTTGACTGCACCTGGCATGCCTCAGCAGAATGGTGTAGCGGAGAGAAGGAACCAGACTCTTTTAGACATGACTAGGTCAATGATGAGTTATTCAGAGTTGCCATTATTCCTTTGGGGTTATGCTTTGGAAATCGCTGCTTACATACTAAATCTAGTACCAAGTAAATCTATTCCCAGGCACAGGAGATGTAGATTGGGCGCAAACCTTCTTTGCAACATCTCTGGATATGGGGGTGTCTGGCACATGTGCTGAAAGGAAAGATGAGCAAGTTGGATTCTAGATCAGAAGTATGTTATTTTGTAGGGTATCCAAAGGGTACTTATGGATGGTATTTTTATGATCCAAGAGAACAGAAAGTGTTTGTTAGTACAAATTTTGTTTTCTTAGAGAATGATTATATCATGAACATAAACCTAAGGGAAGGATAGATCTGAGAGAAATAAAAGGAGAGCCCTCAGTCCAACCCGCAGTTAATAACGATGTAAATCACGAAAATACCACTTTTCACCCATTTCTGCACCGGTACCTCATCGTAGTGGGAGGATTATCAGTCAGCCTAATAGATACATGTTCTTAGGAGAAGTTTTTGAAGCTGTCTCCATAGAATCTGAATTTGATCCTGCCACATATGAAGAGGCAATGGCTGATGTTGATTCAAATCATTAGGTTAAAGCTATGAAGGCTGAATTAGAATCTATGGATTCTAATCAGGTCCGGGATCTTGTAGAACTTCCAGCCAATATTAAACCCATTGGTTGTAAGTGGGTCTACAAGAGGAAAAGAGCATCTGATGGAAAGGTTGAGACCTATAAGGCTAGGCTTGTAGCAAAAGGTTATACTCATAGGGAGGGCATTGACTATGAGGAAACCTTCTCGCCGGTGGCCATGCTCAAGTCCATCAAGATACTCCTATCCATTGCTGTATGCCTAGATTATGAGATCTGGCAGATGGACGTCAAGACTGCATTCTTGAATGGCAATCTTGAGGAGGACATCTGTATGTAACAACCAGAAGGGTTCATAGTTGGTCGGAATGGTAACTTGGTATGCAAGTTGCAAAAGTCCATTTATGGGCTTAAGCAGGTATATAGAAGTTGGAACATCCGATTTGACCAAACGGTCAAGTCGTTTGGTTTTATACAAAATCTGGATGAACCTTGTGTATACAAGAAGTGTGAAGGAAAAGTGGTGGCTTTTCTTATGCTTTACGTTGACGACATTCTACTCATTGGAAATGATGTAGCGGCATTGTCAATGGTCAAGGTTTAGCTAGCTAGTACTTTCGATATGAAGGATCTAGGAGAGGCGAGCTATATTCTAGGGATAAAGCTCTTTCGGGATCGTAAGCGAAAGATAATGGGATTATCTCAAGCTGGTTATATCGATAAAGTGTTAACTAAGTTTTCAATGGATAATTCGAAGAAAGGTTTATTACCTTTCAGGCATGGTTTAGCGTTCTCCAAGGACCAGTGTCCTAAGACACAGGACGAGAGGAATCGCATGGCAGGAATTCGATATGCTTCGGCAGTTGGAAGTCTCACGTATGCGATGTTATGCACTAGACCAAATATCTGTTTTGCCGTTGGCATGGTTAGCAGATATCAATAAAATCCAGGTCCAGAGCACTGGACAGCCGTTAAGCACATTCTTAAGTACTTGAGAAGGACTAAAGATTACATGCTTATTTACGGCGGTAGTGAGTTAATTCCAGTAGGATATATTGACTCGGACTTTATGTCAGATAAAAATCCGAGGAAGTCAACATCCGGACATCTCTTTACCTTAGGAGGTGGTGCTGTTAGTTTGAGGAGCATTAAGCAAAAATGTATTGCAGACTCAACTACAAAAGCTGAGTATATAGCTGTCTGTGAAGCCGCAAAGGAAGCTGTTTGGCTCAAGAAGTTCCTTATGGAGCTCGAGGTGGTACCAGCGTCATTGTCACCTATTACGTTTTACTGTGATAATAGTGGGGCAGTGGCACAGTCCAAGGAGCCAAGGAACCACGGGAAGGGAAAGCACGTAGAGCGGAAATATCATCTTATCCGAGATATTGTTCAACGTGGAAATGTGACTGTCACCAAGATTGCCACCGCTGACAATCTTGCTGATCCGTTTACAAAGGCCTTGCCACAGAAGATCTTTGATCGTCATCTAGATAGTCTAGGTCTTAGATGTTGTTCTGAATGGTTATGAGTGCAAGTGGGAGTTTGTTGGGTTTGTGCCCTCAAACCATTACTTTATATATGAGACATTGACATTTAAATATATGGATATCAGCTTTACATTTAGTTATGTATGTTTCTTTCATGAGATGATTGTTATCCTTAAGTATCATAGTAAGTAATTTGTGTATGTATGAGATACATACAAGTGAGATACGAATTACTATTCTTTGTTACTTAGAATGTGTCATAGTGGATGATGAGACTGGATATCTCATCAGGTTTACACTGTAGCATTATTAACTACCATTGGATGGAGTTATTAATCTCAATCACTAGAGTTTAACTCTTAGTTATAGTGCATTGACGGACCTGAGCTTTCCTATTGACACTCAAGACTGTCAATCAGTCGATAGGAACTCACAACTTGTATAAGGTACATGTTCTTAATCTTGAGACGATTATGAACACAGACTGTGGATATGGCTGCTTTGACTTACCAATCAGTGAGGTCTATAGAAGATCAACACCTGGGTATCTTGGGTATGTCATATTCATAGGGTTGTGAACATATATTGTCAAGAAAGAATCTACCCTCTATTTCAGAGTAAGCATTCCCTTGAGAATGTCACCAAGTCGATTACTGAGTACTGCAGTCTTGTTGATAAGAGTTATCAACATGTTTGGTAATCATAAGAGGTGAATGGGACTCAAGGAATACAAGAAGTAATCATGATTCAGGTTGACAGTAATAGTTATCCGACTACCTGAATATGATTACGAATGCTGAAGGTAGAGGAATATTAGTACAACATACAAGTCTAGTTATCACTTCGGATATGTTCTTTTGCGTTGGAGTTCAGTTATCATTTTATAGTGGAGTAAACGTTAACTGACCAGTTAGTTTGTTTGCTGATCAAAGAGTTTGGTCACGGTAATTAACAAACTGGTCTGAGCCAACAATAAAGAGCCTAGGAGGTCCCACTCTTAGCTTCGCCAGGATACTTGGAAAGACACATGAGGAAGTTGTCAAGACAATTTCGATCGATTGATGTATGTTCGATCGATTGAAGTCTTGGCAGTCTCGATCGATCGAGAATGGTTCGATCGATCAAAGGTTCGATCGATCGAAGATCTTTGATTGCTCGAAGTCTAGGTCGGTTCTGGAAATCTATAAATAGGGCAGCTGCGTTCTGGAAAAATAGTTCGTTGTTTTATAACGTCAGAAGCTGCAGAAACTGTTTTAGAGCCCCAAACCTTCTTTTTCCTCTCTATTAGAGATCCCGCCATCTCTAGTCTCTCCGGCAAGCATCCGCAGGAGACATAAGGGTGAAGACAACCTAGTGGAGGCTGCTGCATCACCAAGGAAGAAGAAGAAAATCATAATTGGGTTCAAGACACTAAGGTATAACTCTTGTCCCCTCTTGTGCGCATCTATGGAATTAACGAGTAGTAGATCCTGGGCTACCATTAAGTTTTTATAACTTGACTTTTCCGCTGCGCGTTTAAACTTTTAACTTAAACCGGTTTTTCCATCAATTGGTATCAGAGCCACGCTCGTTTGGATCTATAGATGCATTTTTGGAACACTATTTTGATTGGCATGTTGATTTTAGAACTGTTTTCGAAACTGCATCGTCACAGAACTGTTTCTATAGTGTCATCACAGCAGAGTACAAATCTGTGATTGCATTGGATGCAAGGCGGGTTCGATCGATCAAAAATGTTTCGATCGATCGAACATTCTCTGTACTCAAGCGATCGAACAGGTTTCGATCGATCGAAACCTTCTGGTGTTCGATCGATCGAATAGAGTTAGATCGATCGAGACAGATTCTTTGTCAGGTTCTCTGTTTCATATTTTAAAGTGTTCTTGAAATTAAATACTTTAATTTTAAAATATTCTGTAAAATTTTCAAATAATTATGTGAAGCAGACTGTTCAAGCGATTGAACAGTATTCAATCGATCGAAGGTTCGAGCGATCGAACGGTCTTCGATCGATCGAACTGTGACAGAGAAGTAAGATGTTGTTTTAAGTTCTAATTCAGTATGTAAAGAGTTTATATACTGTGTGAATCAATTAAGTGTTCTAATAGTTACATATATTTGTTATGTATGTATGGATGCGTGTACGACTAACCCTTTTGCAGCTAGATTAGTCGCTATCTCCCATGGCACCAAGCCATTTGAATATTTTGTATTTAAATTGTTTGAGATTGGTGCATGTTGTAATATAAGTTTGGTTTGGTTTTAAGGCATATGTAAAGGGCGCTGCGACTTCAATCCTACGAAAAGGAAAGTTGCACCGGTTTCCCTAGCCTTTTATTTTGTTGTTACTATTTCTATTTCTAGATAAATTGTAAGCTTCGAAAGAAGCATAGGACAAATGTAATAGAATTAGAAAATCCATGAAGATGGAGCAAGGAGCCATTGTCCATGAAGATGGAGCTGGAGGCGATCAAACCAAAAGGAGGTTCTATGGAGATAGAGCCATGGGAGATAGAGGCATTGTTTGGATGTCTTTATTTTCAATTTTAGTTTTTTGTTTTATGTGCTTGGTTTGTGATTGGCATTTAATTATATTGTTACTACTTGAATGCATGTAAAACAAGTTTTCTAAAATAAAATTCAAAAACCATTTGAACGCATTAGTAAACATTGGATGTTTATGGGTAATGTGTGGAAACATTTTTAAAAGCAAAATCCTTAATTTCTAAATCTCGTGGGAGAGGGTCTTATTTATAAACACCCACGATCTTTCATTAACGGTTCACTGTAAGATGAGTGGTGCATTCTGTGTCACCTCGTCAGGGGTGATCATTCCATACGGAGGGTGCATTACTCATTGGTTACTAGATGTGAACTTCCTTTGATAGAATCAATCAGACGTGTTAGAGGGTGACCACCACACGGAGGCGCTACTTGAGACGGTTGTGATTGGATCCTAGTTAATGGTACACACTAGCTAAACTATGGATAAGGGATCCCACATGGGGCATTATTCAGAAACTTAGAGATCAAAAGGGTTCGGGAGTCATAACTTGTTTTGCAAGAGTTGCATAGCGGACAAGTCATGATTAATCGAAAGATCGAACATTGACCACCACACGGAGGCTTTATTCTTTCATTTCGATATTCCGGCGACTTTGTTTTAAAATAAGAGTTTTAAGGATTCTTTTATTTCAAACTGTCAAATCTGATATTCATATTTATTTTGTTTTTTGATTTTTACTGTAAATCATAATGGCTGGATCTACATTTAGTCCACTTGCCACCATACTCACTCAAAACAAGTTAACTGGAAATAACTACACTGAATGGAAACAAAATCTTGACATTGTATTAACTGCGGAGGATCACATATATGTCCTCACCACCCCATGCCCAGAAGAACCCGCGAAAAATGCTTCGGCAACTGCCAGACGCGAGTTCGACAAATGGAAGAAGTCGAATGGAATGGCTCGTTGCTATATTCTGGCCTCAATGGCTGGTGTGTTGCAACACCAATTCCAATCAAATGATTCTGTCAGTGACATTATCACATCCCTAAAAAAAGATGTTCGGGGAGCATTGCAGGCCTGCTAGACAGGTAGCCATGCAAAAGATAATGAGTGCAAAGATTGGAAGGGGCTCTAGTCAAGGAACATGTTTTAAAAATGATTGGTTATTTAAACGAGCTGGAGACCCTAGGTACCAACATCGATGCACAGACCCAAGTTGATATGATCCTAAATTCGATGTCGCCTTCATTCGCTCATTTTAAACTTAACTATAATATGAATCAAATGAATTTTTCAATGAGCGAATTGATGAGTTCTCTTTTGGCAGCGGAAGGGGTGATCAAACCTGGGGTCAACGTCTTGAACGTTGAGAAAAGCGCTTCCTCTTCCCGATCTACACCGAAATGGAAGAAGAAGGCTGGCACTGGTGGTCCAAGTGTTGGACCGGTCCCTAAGATTGCAAAATCTAAGGGAAAAGGTAAGGGCAAAGGGAAGGTGGGTGGCCAAGGCAAAGGAAAGTGTTTCCAATGCGGTGAGAAGGGCCACTGGAAGAGGAACTGTCCAGAATTCTTAGCTACAAGAGTTCAAGGTATAATTGAATCACATGTGATTGAAGTAAGTTTTATTACGGATACTTCAAACACTTGGTGCATTGATTCTGGTGTGACTAACCATATCTATAATTCATTGCAGAGGTTCAGATCAACCAGGAGGTGCAGTGATGGGGAAATCATACTTACTCTAGGTTCTAGTGCAACCGTTTCTGCGGTTGCTATAGGAGTCGTAGTTTTAGAATTTCTAGACAATAAAGTTTTGATTGTATCAGATGTACTTTACGTCCCTTCAATGAGACGTAATTTAATTTCAGTTTCTAATTTATCGAATAATGGTTATTCTTTTCATTTTGGAACTGAAGTTGTTATTAAAAGAAATAGTTCTTTTATATGTTCTGGTGTTAAATCAAATGGTTTGTATGTGATCATTCCCAATATTTCTAAAGATTCTTGCTTGGAACTTAATAACTCAATGGTAACTATACCATCTATAAGAAAAGAACCTTCCACTAATCCAACAAGGCTTTGGCATATGAGGCTTGGCCATATCAATCTAAATAGGATTGGCAGACTAGTCAAAGAAGGGGTCTTAGGCGATTTGGTTCTCGAACCAATGGAAGTTTGTGAGTCTTGTTTAGAGGGTAAGATGACCAAAAGGCCCTCTCCTGCAAAGGGCAATAGAACCAATGCATTGTTGGAATTAGTTCATACTGATGTGTGTGGACCAATAAATATTAGAGCAAGGGGTGGTTATGAGTATTTCATAACATTTACTAATGACCACTCTAGGTATGGGTATGTGTACCTAATGCAGCACAAGTCTGAAGCCTTTGAAAAGTTCAAAGAGTTTAGGGCTGAAGTGGAGAAGCAATTGGGCCCACATATCAAGGCCATTCGATCTGATCGAGGTGGCGAATACCTCTCTGATGAGTTTATTGATCACCTTGTACAGAATGGAATTCTGTCACAGTTGACTGCACCTGGCATGCCTCGGTAGAATGGTGTAGCGGAGAGAAGGAACCGGACTCTTTTAGACATGACTAGGTCAATGATGAGTTATTCAGAGTTGCCATTATTCCTTTGGGGTTATGCTTTGGAAACCACTGCTTACATACTAAATCTAGTACCAAGTAAATCTGTTACCAGGACACCACGGGAGATGTGGATTGGGCGCAAACCTTCTTTACAACATCTCCGGATATGGGGGTGTCCGGCACATGTGCTGAAAGGAAAGATGAGCAAGTTGGATTCTAGATCAGAAGTATGTTATTTTGTAGGGTATCCAAAGGGTACTTATGGATGGTATTTTTATGATCCAAGAGAAAAGAAAGTGTTTGTTAGTACAAATACTGTTTTCTTAGAGAATGATTATATCATGAACCATAAACCTAAGGGAAGGATAGATCTGAGAGAAATAGAAGGAGAGCCCTCAGTCCAACTCGTAGTTAATAACGATGTAAATCAAGAAAATACCACTTCTTCACCCATTTCCACACCGGTACCTCATCGTAGTGGGAGGATTATCAGTCAGCCTGATAGATACATGTTCTGAGGAGAAGTTTTTGAAGCTGTCTCCATAGAATCTGAATCTAATCCTGCCACATATGAAGAGGCAATGGCTGATGTTGATTCAGATCATTGGGTTAAAGCTATGAAGGCTGAATTAGAATCTATGGATTCTAATCAGGTCTGGGATCTTGTAGAACTTCCAGCCAATATTAAACCCATTGGTTGTAAGTGGGTCTACAAGAGGAAAAGAGCATATGATGGAAAGGTTGAGACCTATAAGGCTAGGCTTGTAGCGAAAGGTTATACTCAGAGGGAGGGCATTGACTATGAGGAAACCTTCTCGCCGGTGGCCATGCTCAAGTCCATCAGGATACTCCTATCCATTGCTCCATGCCTAGATTATGAGATCTGGCAGATGGACATCAAGACTGCATTCTTGAATGGCAATCTTGAGGAGGACATCTATATGAAACAACCAGAAGGGTTCATAGCTGGTCGGAAAGGTAACTTGGCATGGAAGTTGCAAAAGTCCATTTATGGGCTGAAGCAGGCATCTAGAAGTTGGAACATCCGATTTGACCTAGTGGTCAAGTCGTTTGGTTTTATACAAAATCTGGATGCACCTTGTGTACACAAGAAGTGTGAAGGAAAAGTGGTGGCTTTTCTTGTGCTTTACGTTGATGACATTCTACTCATTGGAAATGATGTAGCGACATTGTCAACAGTCAAGATTTGGCTAGCTAGTACTTTTGATATGAAGGATCTAGGAGAGGCGAGCTATAGGGATAAAGCTCTTTCGGGATCGTAAGCGAAAGATAATGGGATTATCTTAAGCTGGTTATATCGATAAAGTGTTAACTAAGTTTTCAATGGATAATTTGAAGAAAGGTTTGTTACCTTTCAGGCATGGTTTAGCGTTCTCCAAGGACCAGTGTCCTAAGACACAGGAGGAGAGGAATCGCATGGCAGGAATTCCATATGCTTCGGCAGTTGGAAGTCTCATGTATGCGATGTTATGCACTAGACCAGATATCTGTTTTGCCGTTGGCATGGTTAGCAGATATCAATCGAATCCAGGTCCAGAGCACTGGACAGCCGTTAAGCACATTCTTAAGTACTTGAGAAGGACTAAAGATTACATGCTTATGTATGGCGGTAGTGAGTTAATTCCAGTAGGATATACTGACTCGGACTTTATGTCAGATAAAGATTCAAGGAAGTCAACATCCGGACATCTCTTTACCTTGGGAGGTGGTGCTGTTAGTTGGAGGAGTATTAAGCAGAAATGCATTGCAGACTCAACTACAAAAGCTGAGTATGTGGCTGCCTGTGAAGCCGCAAAGGAAGCTGTTTGGCTCAAGAAGTTCCTTATGGAGCTCGAGGTGGTACCAGCGTCATTGTCACCTATTACGCTTTACTGTGATAATAGTGAGGCAGTGGCTCAGTCCAAGGAGCCAAGGAACCACGGGAAGGGAAAGCACGAAGAGTGGAAATATCATCTTATCCGAGATATTGTTCAACGTGGAGATGTGACTATCACCAAGATTGCCACCGCTGACAATCTTGATGATCCGTTTACAAAGGCCTTGCCACAGAAGGTCTTTGATCGTCATCTAGATAGTCTAGGTCTTAGATGTAGTTCTGAATGGTTATGAGTGCAAGTGGGAGTTTGTTGGGTTTGTGCCCTCAAACCATTACTTTATATATGAGACATTGACATTTTAATATATGGATATCAGCTTTACATTTAGTTATATATGTTTCTTTCATGAGATGATTGTTATCCTTAAGTTTCATAATAAGTAATTCGTGTATGTATGAAATACTTACAAGTGAGATACGAATTACTATTCTTTGTTACTTAGAATGTGTCACAGTGGATGATGAGACTGGATATCTCATCAGGTTTACACTGTAGCATGATTAACTACCATTGGATGGAGTGATTAATCTCAATCACTAGAGTTTAACTCTTAGTTAACATGCTAGTGCTTATAGTGCAATGACGGACCGGAGCTTTCCTATTGACACTCAAGACTATCAATCAGTCGATAGGAACTCACAACTTGTATAAGGTACATGTTCTTAATCTTGAGACGATTATGAACACAGACTGTGGATATGGCTGCTTTGACTTACCAATCAGTGAGGTCTATAGAAGATCAACACCTGGGTATCTTGGGTATGTCATATTCATAGGGTTGTGAACATATATTGTCAAGACAGAATCTACCCTCTGTTTCAGAGTAAGCATTCCCTTGAGAATGTCACCAAGTCGATTATTAAGTACTGTAATCTTGTTGATAAGAGTTATCAACATGTTTGGTAATCATGAGAGGTGAATGGGACTCAAGGAATACAAGAAGTAATCATGATTCAGGTTGACAGTAACAGTTATCCGACTACCTGAATATGATTACGAATCCTGAAGGTAGAGGAACATTAGTACAACATACAAGTCTAGTTATCGCTTCGGATATGTTCTTTTGCGTTGGAGTTCAGTTATCGTTTTATAGTGGAGTAAACGTTAACTGACCAGTTAGTTAGTTTGCTGATCAAAGAGTTTGGTCACGGTAATTAACAAACTGGTCTGAGCCAACAATAAAGAGCCTAGGAGGTCCCACTCTTAGCTCCGCCAGGATACTTGGAAAGACAGATGAGGAAGTTGTCAAGACAAGTTCGATCGATTGATGTATGTTCGATCGATTGAAATCTTGGTAGTCTCGATCGATCGAGAATGGTTCGATCGATCGAAGGTTCGATCGCTCGAAGTCTAGGTCGGTTCTGGAAATCTATAAATAGGGCAGCTGCGTTCTGGAAAAATAGTTCGTCGTTTTAGAACGTCAGAAGCTGCAGAAACTGTTTTAGAGCCCCAAACCTTCTTTTTCCTCTCTATTAGAGATCCCACCATCTCTAGTCTCTCCGGCAAGCATCCGCAGAAGACATAAGGGTAAAGACAACCTAGTGGAGGCTGCTGCATCGCCAAGGAAGAAGAAAAAAATCAGAATTGGGTTCAAGACACTAAGGTATAACTCTTGTCCCCTCTTGTGCGCATCTATGGAATTAACGAGTAGTAGATCCTGGGCTACCATTAAGTTTTTATAACTTGACTTTTCCGCTGCGCATTTAAAGTTTTAACTTAAACCGGTTTTTCCATCATATTGTTCCACTAATTGATAGTTATTCATTGTTCACTTATTTCACTTAACAAGATTTTGGATCATTCTGATCAGTGATAAATCCAATTGTGAATTCATTTGCTTTCTAATGATATAAGTCACCTCTTTGGACTTATCATTATGAAATTCGATCCCATTAATTCATTTATAAACCAATCATTGTAAGTCATTTGGACTTATGATCTGTTAAATTAATCGTTGTAAATTGTTTGGACTATCAATCGTTTGGCCAACTTTTGCAAGAGTGTATCCCTTTACACTGTTGCAAAGGAGCTCTCTGTATTTGTTCACCTAAGGAACTCAAGCATAATGCACCCCTTTGTAAACTAGTCTTCATTCCCTTTCATTACACGAATTCTTCTTAACTTTTATCAATAAGACTTCACCAAAAATTATTGGTTCATGAGACAAGGAATTCTTATGTCCTACCTTAGAGGCCTTACGCCCTTAGTCATTGCATTACTATGATTGTCCTATAGTAATCATCTGATGATTATTCTCAGATACTCGTTCTATACATTGTGATCCTACGAATGAGTGATTATGTACCCTTTCGTTTTCTAACTCAGTACATAATGAGTACTCATTTTGTTATGAATTCAACTCCTTACAAGTAAATTCGATCCTACTTCAATTACCAGTAACACCTTATATGCTATGTATTAAGTAACGTATAGGGAAATTGCTTAACGGCTTGTGTCAGTGCCTACGACACCGAAACACCACAACAATTTCATGTCGACACGTGAAGAAACTCAATCACAACAACACGCTTAAGAGGATGCCACGACCTCTACAATATATAGAAGACAATTGTGAGAACAACTAAGACTTCTCAACCATCGCATCAAGAAGCTGAGAGGTAAGAATCTTGCCCGATTAATGATGCAGAAGAAACAAACCAGTGTCATGAACAACTACTCGAATGCAGTCCACAATCATTGAGGAAAACTCTGGATACATCAAGAATCATCACAAGAGACAGAGAAACAATGAAAGGAAAGTTAGTCAGACTGCCGTTAGACACATCCAAAGCAACGAGATATCTACAATAGCTACGGAATATCTGGACATCGCTCCAAAGAATGCACAGCACCGAAATAACTCACAAGATGATAGGCGCAGTGCTTTAATTATGGAAAGATTGGACGTGTGCGCAAAGATTTTCTGGAACGAGGAATTTAGAATAAGGTTCCACCACCACGAGAATCCCAAACGAGAGCTCGCAGATCAGCAAATCAATCCCAGCATCAAACAAGATGAAAGACCAAAGGTGCCTTACTAAATGTCAAAACTTTGAATTTCACATAGTGTTAAAGTAGCAAAGAAGTTTGGATGTTCAAAAGAACTTGTGAGAAGATCTGAGTAGTTGGCTAGCGAGAACCTCACAACCTTAGAATTTGAGTTAAGGTTAGAACTGTGTACATTCTAAGACCTAGCCAACTCTAGATTTCGAGGACGAAATCCTTTGATAAGGTGGGTAGAGATGTAGCACCCTAAATTTCCTAAGAAATTTCACGTAGGAATATTAGAATTAGTGACATCACCGTGGTACCATTAGGTTTTCCCTTATTAGAAATCTTTTGATGAAACTTTAGTAATCGTCTTATTGATGGCTGTTAATAGACTAAAACCTATTAGAATAATTATACCTTGATGTTCAGTGCTAGAATTCATAAGTTAGACTTGTACTTAGGCTCGTACACAGCCCCATACATTGGCACAATTGCAGATGTGCATGTACGTCAAGACATACTCGCAACCATAAGTAATTGCACGTAAAACAAGATGTGGGCCCCACCATTGCATGTGGTAGTCATGTGTCTAACACCCGCCATGTGCCACCCATGTGCACAGCACACCCAACACTTGGTATATTACAAACCACTTGTCACTCATACATGCATCATACATAACACTTGGTATCACACACACAACACTTGTCAACACCCCTCCTTGTCCCACATATATATACCCTATGCACTATCCTTGTCCCATTTATCTATCTATTATCATCTCTCTTCTGATGCTTGAATTTCTAACCCAAATTGTTCCCAGATTTGAAGCTATCTCGCCTACACTTATATTTCATTTTTAATCAATTTTGATTGATTTCAAAAGAATTTTAGTTGCAAATGCTTAGTGAAATGTTCCTATGAATGATTCATATGCCATGAGGATGTAATGCATGTGTGTGTGTGTGTGTGTGTGTGCCTACTCTATATGCCAAAGAAAGGAAAATTCTATTCCTAGCACATAAAACACATAAGCTCATGTCAAGTGCGCCAATTTCTCTTTTTATTGTGATCTTTATTACCCTTTCAAAGGTAGGATATTAAAAAAAATTCAAAATTCATTTGAAAAAGAAAAAACATTGCTTTAGATGATGAGATCTTTCAAAAACAATTCTCAAGAATTATGAATTTTTTGCTTTGAACATGAGTATGTGAAAACGTTTCTCAACAAAGATGATTGGGTTGAAATTTTGCAATTCATTTGGAAAGTATTTCTCCCAAAAACAATTCCCAAGATTTTTGGAATTTTCCTTTGAAGATGATCATGTGAAATTATACTTTAACAAATGTTAGTTTGGAGCTTTAATCAAAAAATGAACTCCAAAGATTTTTGAAAGAGCGATTGAAAAGTTTGGAATAAAGATGACAAAAATCCGTTTGCTTTCAAAGATGGATTTAAAATTCTTTGGGTAGAGGGATCACATGAACAGATTATCACCGTACTTATCATGAATTCGGATACAGACAAGGTGAATGATGCTTAGCTAACAAGATATAAGAAGTGTAATCTTTCAGCATGTTCCCAAATGTCATGGGACATGAAGAGGAATTGCTCAAAAAGTGATTAAGAGGTTATACATCTTTCATCAAGCAAGTATCGTCATCATCTCAAGTAATCTTTTCTGGGCATACAAAACTCCCTAGCACATAACCCTAATCAAGAATTGTTATAAATTAATCATTGATTTGGATCATTTAGCATTTGGAATTAAGTTCAGTTGGTCATAATTAAAGTATATTTCAAACCTAAGGTCATATAAAAGACATTTGGATCATCATTATTAAGTTTTATTAAAGCTATAACAAAATTTTAGAATTTACAGAGAGCAAATCAGACTTTCAAAAATAAAAAAATCATACTTCCAACGGTTTGATCTTAATGATTTTTGAGTATGATGTGCCTCTATGAGTTTAGTTTCTAACTCAAAAAGAAAATCAAAGATCAAACGGTTCAATCTCCTCAAATTGAACCAAAACTAGACACTATGTAGAACTTTACAACTCTCAATCTAGAGATTTTGTATGATTTTCTAAAAATAGCATATAAATCCGAATGACTTCATTCTTTTAAGTGGATCTTCTTAACACATTTAATTATACATAAATATTTATTTGAAGTCAAGAAAACTTGATTAAGGTTCTAATCTACTAAGTTTTAAATGGACTTACTATTCTGAAATTTTTGACATAGAGTGACTAGTGCACAAATCATAAGACCAAACCATCCTAAGCATAAAATCTCATCAAAACGAAAAATCTAATGATATATATATATATATGAGTTATGAACAATCTCCAATTGGCCTTATTCAATTCCCATAGAGCATGATTTATTTAAAAATCTTTGATCACAGTGGGTTCATGAATTCACTGCACCAATATTGACTTAGTATTCAAAATCTTATTTAGACTTAAACTATTTCTAATTCCTCTCCCAAATACATGATCCTTGAGGAATATGTGTTCATTTTACTAAGTTCTCCTCCCAAATTAATGATCCTTGGAGATTAGATAGGATCAAATCCACATGAACTTCAATGGAATATGAGGAGGATTCCATGAAGTTTCAAACTAGAGGACCCAAATCATAAGCTAAGAATTAGATCCAATAGTTTAAGTATAGATATGTTTAAAATCCACCTTAATTCTCATACAAACCACAAGGTCATACAGAATCAAAGGATCAAACCCATGGGAATCAATGAGATATTGAAGATCTCACAAATCCTATGGGTGAAATAAGAACAAATAAAAGGTGAAATAAAAATTTAATTGATGATCCAAGCTAAGTTTTACTTTAAATTTCACTTGATCTTAAACCCAAGGCTTATTTAGATCCCAAATCAATGAAAATAACACATGAAAATTCAATCACAAATTCTATGTGGTGTGTGATGAAATGGGGTAAGAAGAAAGTTTTTGAAAATGTGTAAAAGTCCTAGATCTATGAATTTGTGATTGAATTATAGCCTAAATCTAGATAAGGTTAGAAGGTTACGTCTAATAACCTCGAGGTTTACTCGACTTTTGATGGAAATCCTCAAAGTTCTTCCAATTCTTCTTCAAATTCTTCAAATTCCTCAAAAAAAAAATCCTTGATTCTTCAAAATCTCTTAATCTCTCTCAATTCTCTCTAGTTTTCTATGTATTTTTCTTGCCCAAAGAAGAGGATCTCAACAATGGAGATAAAGATCTCCTTATATAGACCACTTTCCAAGGGTCAATTAGGTAAATTCGGGTGAAAAACCCATGTGCAAGGATATTCCATACGTATTTGAGAAAAATAGTCTGTTACAGCGGGCAGCACTCACTGAGTTGTCTGCGGCACTCAGTGAGTGCCACCGGCTATGCCGCATGCTGCTTTTAATGGAATTCCCTCCTTTTTTATTTATTTTTCAAATATATACTTATATAATTATAGAAATTATATATATATATATATGTTTATAAGATTAAAGCAAATTTTTTTTGTTTTGTTTTCTTTTCTTTTTTCTTTGTTCTTCTTTCTTCTTTTTTCTTTTCAAAACTATTTTCTTTTCTTTTTCAAAACTCTCTTTTCTTTTCTTTCCTTTCTTTTCATTTTTCTTTTCAAATCTATATATATATATATTTATACTGAAATTAATTTTTAAACTATCTCCTTCATGCGTACTTCATATCTGAGCTTCCCCGAACACCCGATTTTCTCTCTTTTCTCTTTGAAAACTTTATTGGGGCTTGAAGAATCCTCCGAAGCACTTGAATCACTTAGAAACCTTTGAATTATGTCAAACATTATCGTCATCGATCTTAGAGGTAACCATCCCCTGAATGTGACGGTCGGTCAAAATTGGGGTGTCTACAGTTAGCACACGGGGAATCAAGGCCAATCTGAAGAAGATTTAGGCCATCATTAACATGCGGTCACCCAGGTCAACAAAAGAAGTTCAGAGCTTAGCGGGGTAGGTGGCAGCATTGAACAGATTCGTGTCCTGAGCAACTGATCGGTGCCTGCCATTTTTCAAAATCCTTCGCAAAGCCTTCGAGTGGTTGGAAGAGTATGAGAAGGTGTTTCAGGAGCTCGAGAAGTATCTGACATCACCTCCTCTGCTCTCAACACCCATTCCGAAGGAAGAATTGTTTCTCTACATGGCAGTATTACCTTTGGCGATAAGCTCGGCTCTAATCAAAGAAGAGCACGGAGTACAGTACCCAATATAGTACACTAGCTGGGCACTTCAAGGCGCAGAAAGCCGGTATTCCCGCATAAAGAAGCTTGCCTTTTCCCTCATCACCTCAACTCGGCAACTTTGCCCGTACTTCCTATGACTATGGCAAGCTAACCACACTTTTTAAAACTTTTTCAAATTCAAGTACGAGTCGCTACTTAATTTTTAAAGGAAAATTAAGAAATCATTTTAAAACAAACTGATCTTTTTGAAAACCAAAGATTTCTAGGTCCGGGGATTATGGAATGAGAAGGGAAGGAGCCCGGCGGACTAAAACGCCCCTTCTCATCCTATCTCATGATAAGCCTCTACTTATCATCCTTTTCAATCGAATTAATTATCTAAGCGTGCCCACAACTATTACATAGATATATATAAATATATTACAAAAGCATGTTGAAAAAGGGTATAAAGTTGCTAACAATAAAAGGCATACAAAACCATATAATTCAGGTAGCATGCATCATGATATGCGATAGGGAACGAAGGAACTCACCCGGGAGCCAGCTGCGAAAGAATATGTGCAATGCACACAAATAAAATAAAATCCTAGAAAAAGGGTCTCGAATACATATATACACATAAGGCAAACCCTAATCTAAGGTGTCGCGCATGAAGTTGAAAATCAATAAAAAATCAAAGGAACAAAATAAACTAGAGGAAAGATAAAGAGATCGTACCTCCATAGCGCTACAAAACAAAGGGTTAGTCCACATGCTTTGAACACAATTTAATATCTAATCCTAGATATCAAACCCCTAACTTAAATCTATCAAACATGGTGAAGTTAACATAATCATGAATTCCTTCTTACTAGTAGAAATTTCAACACCTCTATAGATATACAAGTCTCAACTATGAGCCAATGCAATGTCTATATAGAGGTGGTACAATCCCAACATGATCACAAGGAACTCATAACTAGATTCAACCAATTATGACTTAGCATAATACAAACAAGTGTCCTAATTGCAAGAATCAATACACATGAATGAATGTATGAATATGAATAAAAACAAGCTATGAATTATTCATTGATTTGGATCATTTAGCCTCTGGGTTTAAGTTTAACTATCATAATTTAAAACATAGTTTAAGTCCTAAGACATTGGGAGACCATTTAGAATAGAGTTATCAAGATTTATCAAAATTGTGACAGAATTACAAGAATTACAGAGAGCAAACCAGACATTCAAAAATAGAACAAACAGACTTTCAATGGTTGGATCTTAATTATTTTTGGATATGATGTGCCTCTGTGGGGACAAACTTCTTTTAAAGGAGAGAGTATTATAACACCCGCATTTGTGTTATTGCATTTCATTACATTGTCATGCATGATAATGTGATGTGTTGTGCATTTTGGCACATGTATGAGTGAGTTTTGACTCACGAGTCGATTTGGGTATCTGTGTTTGAGAACCCTCTGAGACGGTGTGAATGAGTGTTTGGATGTTATGAAGCCTCTTCGAGTATGAGATGCTCATTGTGGAATACCTTAAATGTTTATTTGGAAATAAATATTTACCTATGTATTTCACTATCTGTATTATTTCTGGTTTAGAATTTATTTCTGTTGTTAATTTTAGCATCCTAGTGAGGATGAATTAACACGCTATTAAATTGGCAGGCTAATTAGCAATTTCATAAAAGTCATGTAGAAACTTGCATTTTAGCAACCAAACGAAACTTAGTCGAAAACTTTTATAATTTTGAGATTTCACTTGTAAAGCTATGAATTAGCTGTGTAGAAAGTTTCAGAGACTGATTAGGAGTTTTGAAAACTCGTAGGGAGGTAAACACAATTCCCAAAAGTGTTGCCTATATATAGATAGAGATGACTTTTATAATTTTTATAACTTCTAGCTAAAATTCAAGAGGAGGCCAAAAGGGAGATTTAGTTTCTTAGAGCTTTCTGACGCCAAACGACGACCTTTCATTCGTCTGTTTTCTCCCAGATTTCATATTCGAACTCCTTTAGGTAAGAGCTTCATTTTGTTACCCATTAAAGCCTTTTTGGCTAAGTTTTCCAAAAAGTTATTTTCTAGAATTTTTCATAAAAGTTGATATTTGGACTTTTGATCCATAGGAGTTGTACTAGAAGAACTTCTGCACATTCTTTGTACAAGTTTTCTTTGGATCGAATAATAGGAGTGTTATTCAGAGGTGAGTGATTCAACTATATTTTTAGAATGATTTCGTGACATGTATTCATGTTTGATATGAAAAGCATATATTAGTTTATAGATATATATTGTTTAGTTCATATTAGGTAATTATATTGATAAGTAGGCCCAATGGCACGGTGAAATGTTTTGATTACCTAGAGCATGGTGATATGTAAATTGAGCATGTTGAGTTGTTATTTGGGTCAAAGGAACATGTAGTTACTAAGCCATCTTGTGGAGCCGATATAGGCATTAAGGTCACACGATTGAAGAAAAGAATCGTGGGTCTTACCTTTTTGCGTGGACTTATTGGCGAGGAGTCGCTGTAGACACCCCAATTTTGTGCTGAGTCGTGAATGTATGGATCATTAAGACCAAAAGAAAAAAAAAGAGGAGAAGAAAAGTCACCTTTTCAAATGATCATGGAAAGTACTTTGTTAATAAATCTTTGCATTGAAAAGGATCCCCAAGTGATCAAAGCAAATTTTGTACCAAAACCATGGAGAAGTAGAGAATTGATTAGCTTTACTTTAAGAATTTAAAGATACTCTTGCTCAATCTTGAAAAGATGAACTTGGAACTTGAAGCTTGCTCACCATCCCCTTCTCTCAAATACCAAGCCTAAAAGATGAGCCCAACCAGTCTAAAGCCATAAATTGGGTCCTTGATGGTAGCCAGACATTTTAATGAACTTCTTATTCCAAAAAAGAAAAGAAAAAGAAAAAGAGCTCGCTAGGATGAAAACCCGGAAGGGCGCCTAGGCAAAAGTTAGAGCACAAAAAAAAGAAAAAAAAAAAGAAAAAAGAAGAAAGAGCTCGCTAGGATGAAAACCCGGAAGGGCGCCTAGGCAAAATTTAGACCAAAAATAAGATACGTGTTGATCTCAAAAATCCTAATCCTAGCCAGTCAAAATCATGGAAAGAATAAGAGATAGTAAGGTAGAGAAAAGAAAGGAAAGAGAAAAGAAAAGGCAGAGAATAGATGAGATTGAGAATTCATGAGCACTTCAAAGTAGATCATTGGCACATGAACTATCTCAAGGCTTTGTGTTGTTCTTAACAAAGAAAAGAGATTAGAAATGAAAAGAGGGACTTATCAGCTTCAAAAAAAAGACTCAAACACTAAGTGAGCCTAAAACAATGCAGAGATATCTTTGAAAAAAAGAAACAAATAAAGATTCGAAGGACTGATATTACTTTGTGAATAGGATGGAGTATGAATAAAACATGATGAGAATTGTAAAAGATTAACTGGCTGGTGAAAAGGTTAAAGAATCAACCGTCAAATAAAAGAGAAGTGATCGGGAGAGAACTAATCCTAATTATACGCCTTAATTCACATTTGTTAGTACTTTTTATCCTGTTTTTGTATATTTTTACTTCGTTTTCTATTTTCTGACAGGTTTTGGAAGAAATCAAGTAAACCAGGCTAAACAGGGTGAAAAAGCATAAAGAAAGAAGCTGAAAAAGCCAAGTCGCGCGCGCGAGCCGCGTGCGCGAAAAACAGAAAATCGCTCGCGCGATCCGCTCGCGCAAAAACCAAGAAATCGCTCGTGCGATCCGCGAGCGCGAAGTCCCAAATGTCGCGCTCGCGCGATATGTGTAAAAATCAAAGTTGCGTATTTCAGTGCACTGAAGACTCCTGTGCAAACGAAACTGTTGAACGACGTCTAGACTATAAATTACATCAGTTTCAGTTCGTTTCGGGTTGGGAAGGCTTCCAAAACTTGTTGTAAATCTATATATACCCTATTTTATCATAATTAAAGGGTTAGACATTGTTAGTAATTAATATACACACATTCTACAACCATACTTCCAGCCATTGAAGGGAGGGAAGCAAGGAGAAGAAGAAGAAGACCAAGGGTTTCCATGGCCTCCTCCATCAACTACTTGCCATCCATCACTTCCATGGACGGCTAGATCATAGATCTAGGGTTTCAATGAAGCCCTAGCCAAGTAATAGGGTTTTATTTATGTTTTTATTTTAAGTTTATTATGTATGGATGACAGTCACATGTTTAGAGGATTTTTATAAATAAATCGTACTTCTAGTGATTAAATCATTACTTTCAGAATTTATTCTTGTCTTAGATCTATTTTGACTATGATGTGCTCAACGATCTATGCTTGTTGTGCTTGTTTAGATTGTTTACATGTGATGGTGCTTTATTGATTTGTGCTATCAAGTATCCGAATAGTCCATGCCTAGGTTAGACGGATTAGATCGCAACCCTAGTTTAGTGTGGGATAATTCGTGCTAACCGAAGATGGATTATGTTGGTGCTTGAACCATGATTATCTTCTTGTTGGAGGAATTGGGCTTGTAGTTACAATTCCCCATAATCATCCAACTTAGTAAGCTAAAGTAATTCATAAATATTCCTATTATGAAGCTAGTGGTGGATTTGCAATCCTAGGTTCCCTTAAATATTATTTAAAACAACTTTAATTGCTTTCATAGTTTAGATTTATTTTTATTGTTATTTAGTTTAATTCAAACCAAATCAAAATCCGTTTTTCATAATTAACTAAAGTTAGGTTTTAAAATTAAGTCGCTGTAGTTAACCAATCCCTGTGGGTTCGACCTTTACTTCCACACTGCAAATCTTTTGAAAAGTAAAGAACACTTTTTATATCTTGATATTGACAACATCAATTTTTGGCGCCGTTGCCGGGGATTGCATTACTACCTTTAATTTTATAATCTTAGTTTAGTTAATTCGTAAATATTAGATTAGTTTTTATTCTTCTTATTTTCCGTTTTTGTTTTAAATTACTAACTTGTTCTGTTATTTTATAGGTTTTCGAGTCATCAAATTCCAAACGTTTCCGAGTGGAGTAGCTAATTATATCAAAGGAGCTTACGCAAATAAAATAAATAAAAATTAAGTAAATTGCTCGCTTTAACTTCGCTTTAAACCACTGTAAGTCAGGGCGCTGAGACGCAATTACTTGCATTAGGTTAGTTGTGGAGTGAACACTGCATTAGCTAGGAAACCCGGGGCGCTGGGCTTGACGCGGTCATTGCATTACAGGATAATATTCATGCATCATAGTAGTACTGTGTGCTTGATTGTTATCTTATTTGCGTGATTGCTATTTGTTTCTTTTGTTTAGTCAGTTTTTGTTTTTAGTTTACTTTCTTTTAGTTTATGTTAGGTACACGTTCAAATAAACCGGAATTAAAACCTTTTGACTCTGAACTTGAACGTACATTAAGACTTAACAAGTCTTCAAACTTAACTTCTAAAGCTAGGTTTTTAATAGACGACGATTTGACACCGAAACCAACGTCTTTATTTGAGTCCGAAATACGTAGTACTCTTGCAAGACTAAAGAAACCACGCTTTAATAACATAGAACCAATTAAAATGGCAGACATTGGAAATAATAACGAAAACAACCAAAATAACAACGGAGCTAATATGAATAATCTTAATATACCGCCACCTCCTCCACTTATAAACTATTTTATTCCTACGACGTACACGCCACAAGCTGGTATCGAATTACCGGAGGCGGCAGCATCTCACTTTGAGATAAAGTCGTCTACCATCTCGCTACTTCCATCATTCCATGGCCGTCTAAATGAAGACCCTTACCAACACTTAGGGGATTTTCAGGGTATATGCTCTACTTTGAAAATACAAAACCTAAATAATGATGAATTAAAATTGCGGCTCTTCCCATTCTCTTTAAGAGACAAAGCTAAATATTGGCTTCAATCTTTGGAGCCAAACACAATTAGAACATGGGAAGCCTTACACACCGCCTTTTTACAAAAGTTTTTCCCTATTATGCGTACAAATAAGATAAGAAAAGATATAACTAATTTTGTGATGCAAGATGGGGAGACTCTTTATGACACTTGGGAACAATTTAAAGAATTGTTACGCTCATGCCCACACCATCAGGTTCCCAAGTGGCAATTGGTTCAAGTCTTCTACGAGGGGCTTATTCCCTCTGTTAGGAATACCGTCGATGCCGTTTGTGCGGGAACTTTCCTACACAAAAGCGTCGACGAGGCCTGGAAAATTTTTGAAACTTTGAGCGAGAATTTGATGCACCAAGCGGTGTCTGTCCGTTCTGAGGGATACCTTCAACCTAAGCGAGAGGTGACAGTTGAGTCAAGTCAGTCAATGCAAATACAAGAATTAAATAGAAAACTTGACCGACTGATGCAAATGAACAAAACGTCTAATCCACCCTCTTCAGAAGTATGTGCATTATGTTTCGAACCGTCCCATAATATCTTTGCATGTCCTTCTGCATCTCAATATCCGGAATTTGTGGAGCAACACATAAATGCTATGCAACAATTCCCACAAAATAATTATACTCCTAGGTCGAACAATTTTCCTAATACTTATCGACCCCAATATCAACAAAATCAATACCAACACCCACCTCCTAACCCTAACCCTCAAAGGGATAACGCTTTTGAGGCTACGGTGTTGGCATCCCTTAAAAATATAGAAACTCAAGTCCAAGCACAAGCATAAATAGTGCACTCTCATACACAATCTATTGCAAAGCTTGAGTCCCAAATGGGACAAATAGCTACTGTGGTGAGTCGTAGAAACGAGGGGAAGTTGCCTGCGCAAACTGTTCAAAACCCTAAGGGACAATACAAAAAGGGGGGTCGAGTGAGAGCGTGAACGTTATTTCGACTAGGACGACTATTAGAGAATAGGAAGTTGTTGAAATTCCGGATACGAGTGAGAAAAATATAAATAATAACTCAAATAAGGAGGGTGAGGAAACGAATAAAAATAAGAAAGAAAAAGAAACGGCCCTGACTAATCATATTCCGAGAATGCCATATCCACCAAACGTTGAGGGACCGTCACATTTGCCCAAGAAATGGTCTAAGGTTGAGGATATACTTGAGGTATTTAAACAAGTTAAAATCAATATTCCATTCCTCGATGCTATTAAACAAATTCCCGCTTACGCTAAATGTTTAAAAGACCTTTGTACTCAAAAGCGCAAATTGTGGAGTCATACTCCAAAAAAGGTCTTCCTCACAGAAAAAGTAAGTTCTATATTTCAACACTCACCTCTAAAATATAAGGATCCTGGTACGCCAACGATTTCATGTGTCATAGGTGACACTATCATCCATAGGGCTCTCCTTGACTTAGGTGCTAGTGTTAACCTCTTACCTTATCATGTCTATAAACAACTAGGTTTAGATGAACTTAAACCTACGGCCGCTACTATTCAATTAGCGGATCGTTCTGTTAAAATACCTAGAGGAATCGTCGAGGACGTCTTGGTTAAAGTTGATAAATGCTATTATCCTGTCGACTTCATGGTCCTTGACACTGAACCCGTGCTAGATGCTAGGAAACACACTCCTGTCATTCTAGGCCGTCCATTCTTAGCAACCGCTAACGCACGTGTTAACTGCCGGACGGGGGTAATGAAAGTGTCGTTTGGGAACATGAACTTAAAATTAAACGTTTTTAATGCTATGGATCAACCTCCTAAAGATGACGATTACCTATGTGGGGCGGAAGGTGAGGTAAGACGGAATATTGAGCCTAACAAAGCAATAAATGTGAGTAACGACAAAGATATAGCGGATGATGAGTGGATGAACCCTAATACTTCGGACCCTAATACTGAATCTACTCGGAAGGTAAGAAATCGATTTGAACATACTGACAAACCGTCGATTGAATTAATTCAAAGCGACGTGATTTCTGCTTACCATCGAGCTCTACCTGACATCCTGAGGGGTACACAGTCCGATTTACGGCCTCCATAAAGCCTTGAGCTAGAACGGTCTAGCTGAGGACGTAAAAGTTAGCGCTTCTTGGGAGGCAACCAAAGCTTAATTTCGTTCGTTTTTCTTATTTTTTGTCGTTTTTGAGTCTGTTTTGGACATTCTGGGTAGGTTTGGGGGTTGGAATTAATTTATTTTAATATTATATACATAATTTTAGTTCAAAAATGGAAATAACTCAAATCGCGCGCGCGGCCCGCTCGCACGAGATGTCGCTCGCGCGGCCCGCTGGCGCGAGAATGTTCCTTAGTGTTTTTTCTTTCTTTTTCTTTATATGAGCTCTCTGCTTTTTCTCGCGCCTGTTTTCGCGGGCGCGAGGGGGTCTCGCTGGCGCGATTAAAAAAAAAAAAATTGGAGATTCGCGCGCGCAATGGCCGCTCGCGCGATACCCCATTTTTCTAATATTCTCTTTTGTTTTCTCTATCAGTCCTCCACACCTATTCATATAGTTTTTTACTTTTCTGTTTCTATTTCTTAGGTATTTTTAGATCGAGTCGTTTGTTGTTTTCATTGTCCTAGTTATGTTTTTTTTAGTTTATTATCTTTTTATTGTCATATTTTTTTAAAATCTTATAGTTTGTTTAGTTTAGTTCAGCTTAGTTTTTACATTTATATTCCATATTTAGGTTTCATTTACTTTTAATATTCTTTTGTTAGTTTCTTTTTATCTAGTATTAACAGGTGGTTCCATTTGGAGCAATTGAACTTTATAGCCATATTCCTTTGTGTTCACCTGTTCTATGCTTGTCAAGATCGAGGTACTATCGTTCCTTTATTACCTACTCTCCTTTCTTTCATTTTATTGTTTCATTGGGGACACTGAAAGGTTTAGGTTTGGGGGTATGCACACATGCACATTATTTAATGCGAAATTTTAAAATTTTTCAAAAAGTGTGTTTAAATAAACGATGTTACCTACGGTTTTGCAATCGCTAGTCGATACTTCTTGTTATGTAATTATGATTGTTATAGAATGATAAACAAGGGAAGATGTGATTAAATATTTGCTAAAGTTATGATGTAACGTTTTAAGTTATGTATCGTTCGAATCGTAGTTTTATATCATAGATTTGCACACAAACTTATGCACTGCACGTAGTCATTGAAATACATGTCTGATGTGAACTATAATATGATTCGGATTTCTAGATAACACATGGTGGAGACTAGACCCGGTGAGCTTTTGAGCCTATCTTTTCTATTTTGAGGGTTATAAATACATCTTGTGTTTGTCGAATTTCATTGAAATAGCGCATTAACTTGTTGTTTAGTCTCATTATTCTTGTTTTGGTTGATAGTCAAGTTAAAATATTTGTTACCATGCTAAATAATCTTCTGTTATAAACATTAAAGAACCATATAACCCTAGGAAATGATCTTAGGCCCTTCTTTGTTTACTGCCGACCGATAAATGATAAAAATTTCCTTCGTTCGCCCTTTGAGCCATTAAAATGCCATTTCTTTCTTAAATTACCATTATCCTATTTTTTTGCTCCAATTTGGCCAACTTGGAGTTCACCCCTGAAAGATTGATCAACTTTTAGTGGTGATAAGGCGATGTGTGATTGAGAAGAAGAAGATAAGACGCTATTGGGGTAGTTGCTTGGTATTCAATGCATAGTCATTTGAGAAGCGAGAAAAGAAAAAGGAAAAGAAAACAAAATAAAGAAGCGAAAGGTTGAAAAAAATGAAAGAAAAGAAGAAAAATGAATGAAAAGGAATGAAGAGAAAGAAAAGATGGAAGTTTGTAGAAGAAGAATGAAAGAAATCGAACATGCCTTACAATGCCATTCTGAAAACTACCTGATATATCCGTCCTATACTTTTTCATTGCCTGAGCCACAATACAACCTTTGAAAAGTCCTATTTGATCTTAGGAAACATGGTTTGGATATGAAAACGATGGGAGAGGATTAAAACATGGTAATGATTAATTTTTCTTGATTATTGGCATCCTATCCATGAGACTATTATTCTTTTGTGTCATGCGTCTTTTTCGAGTCATATGTGAGCATTTCTCATTTTGAAAACATACTTCCTTTACTCACATATATTAGATAAATTACACATGTTTCTGAGTGTTTCATTTGAGAGTGTAATTAATTGTGAGATTCGTAGTCGAGGCATAGTTGGATGGTTATCCGAGTTATATTCCATGTTTATGACAAACGCGTGTTCATTTGACTACCACATCACACACGTGCAATTGTATGAGGAACTCTATTGATTTATATGATGCATGTGCTTGAGATTGTTTTTCATGATATAGGTGAACGTTTGATTCTGTTTCTTCTTGTTCGTTATTCTATTTCGAATCGTTGTTTATAAGAAGGAGTATTGAATGTTATGTTTTTCTTTTTAATAAAAGTTTTTAAATTGATAAGTTAATAAAGATGGTTGTGGGAGACTTGTTGATGAGAACCCTCACGAGACTTCACTCGTCCGACTAGGGACACCTAGAGGTTTAAAAGGCTTGTTGCATATGCTAAATGCAATCGCAATCCATGCAAAAATGGAGTAGTAGTTTATTAGTAGTTAGTTTTTATTTTAGTTTTGCTCGAGGACTAGCAAAATGTAGGTTTGGGGGTGTGATCGAGAGAGAACTAATCCTAATTATACGCCTTAATTCACATTTGTTAGTACTTTTTATCCTGTTTTTGTATATTTTTACTTCGTTTTCTATTTTCTGACAGGTTTTGGAAGAAATCAAGTAAACCAGGCTAAACAGGGTGAAAAAGCATAAAGAAAGAAGCTGAAAAAGCCAAGTCGCGCGCGCGAGCCGCGTGCGCGAAAAATAGAAAATCGTTCGCGCGATCCGCTCGCGCAAAAACCCAGAAATCGCTCGCGCGATCCGCGCGCGCGAAGTCCCAAATGTCGCGCTCGCGCGATATGTGTAAAAATCAAAGTTGCGTATTTCAGTACACTGAAGACTCCTGTGCAAACGAAACTGCTGAACGACGTCTAGACTGTAAATTACATCAGTTTCAGTTCGTTTCGGGTTGGGAAGGCTTCCAAAACTTGTTGTAAATCTATATATACCCTATTTTATCATAATTAAAGGGTTAGACATTGAAGGGAGGGAAGCAAGGAGAAGAAGAAGAAGACCAAGGGTTTCCATGGCCTCCTCCATCAACTACTTGCCATCCATCACTTCCATGGACGGCTAGATCATAGATCTAGGGTTTCAATGAAGCCCTAGCCAAGTAATAGGGTTTTATTTATGTTTTTATTTTAAGTTTATTATGTATGGATGACAGTCACATGTTTAGAGGATTTTTATAAATAAATCGTACTTCTAGTGATTAAATCATTACTTTCAGAATTTATTCTTGTCTTAGATCTATTTTGACTGTGATGTGCTCAACGATCTATGCTTGCTGTGCTTGTTTAGATTGTTTACATGTGATGGTGCTTTATTGATTCGTGCTATCAAGTATCCAAATAGTCCATGCCTAGGTTAGACGGATTAGATCGCAACCCTAGTTTAGTGTGGGATAATTCGTGCTAACCGAAGATGGATTATGTTGGTGCTTGAACCATGATTATCTTCTTGTCGGAGGAATTGGGCTTGTAGTTACAATTCCCCATAATCATCCAACTTAGTAAGCTAAAGTAATTCATAAATATTCCTATTATGAAGCTAGTGGTGGATTTGCAATCCTAGGTTCCCTTAAATATTATTTAAAACAACTTTAATTGCTTTCATAGTTTAGATTTATTTTTATTGTTATTTAGTTTAATTCAAACCAAATCAAAATCCGTTTTTCATAATTAACTAAAGTTAGGTTTTAAAATTAAGTCGCTGTAGTTAACCAATCCCTGTGGGTTCGACCTTTACTTCCACACTGCAAATCTTTTGAAAAGTAAAGAACACTTTTTATATCTTGATATTGACAACATCAAGAAGAAAAGAAAATAAAAGAGGAAAGAAAAAAGAATAAAGGAAGAAGTAGTTCATCATGCTATACAAGGGCTACCACAAGTGATATGCACTCCCTAGACCCAAATGGCAACATGGCTCGAAAAGCCCACCAATTCTTGAAGCCTAATTCTTTCAAGACCTCCAGAGTTGATGAACTACGCTTTGACCTGATTCCCACTTGGGGATACGTAGGCAACCTACTCGGTTCGGTCACCATCCCATCATCTCATGCTATCCTTCTTTCAGGCCTTGGCCGAACTACTTTGGACCTGATTCCCGCTCGGGGATAAGTAGGCGAACCTCCCAAGGTTCTCGGTCCATAGCCATCCCTAAACTGCAAGCAGCACCCTTTTGGCGCCTTTGGTTTCATTCCTTCAGACTAGGGGCAAACTTACGTTTGCCTGAAGATACATATATATCGCCAAACCAGGGGCAAACTTCCTTTGCTGAAAATCCCATTTATCATAGAAGCAAACCCCTAAGTTTCTTTCAAACTAGGGGCAAACTTTTTTTGCCAAAATCCCTCTGCACCAGATGTAAGTTCTCAAGTAATTGAGTTTGTTTTGAAAAGATTAAAATAGAGTGCCTTTCATTCTATAAGCTAAAGCACTAATTTGAAGCACATTCTAGATGGACAAAGAATTCGCTAAATTGAAAAGAGAAAGTTTAGATTTATCAATAAAGCACTACCATTTGTAAGATGATGAATAAATGAAGGGTGAGATGATACATTATTCACAATGAAAGCGCATTGATTCATAATGAATGAAGAGTTTGAGTCAGTCATTTTGAGTAACTAGCTTTGTCAGGTCTGTCCTCCTTTGATGAGTCAATAAATGGTCTCAAATGTGTGGGTTTAAGATGATGAATAAAGATTTGAAAAGTCTTCATGAGCATCCCAAGAGCAGTACAAGCAGAGGTTTCGAACACTATCACAGCATAAAGTGGCGATATAAGAAGAGTCCAAAACTAGGGGCAAAGGTGACTTCCCTCTTTTGACTAAATCGATGTGTTTCTTCCAAAGGCCCGCGAATGCAGAAAATCATTCTTTATATCAGGTCCGTTCAAATTCTTTGAGTCTTGCTTAGAAAATAAATTGAATTGAGTCTGATTGACTCCTAATAAATGGGATTCGAACTTAATTTGAGTCAAAATGACTTTGGATTTGGTGAAACTGAATTTGTTTGAGTCTGATTAACTCCTGATTTTGAAAAAGTTGAATTGATTCGAGTCTGATTGACTCCCAATTTAAGAAATTGAACTGAACTGAATTGATTTGAGTCCGATTGACTCTCGATTTTTTTAAAAAAATTAAATTGCAACATAAGTTCTTGTGAGGTCGTTGATCTCTGCTATTGCAACATAAGTCCCCAAAAGGGTTGTTGATTGACGCTTTCGCAACATAAGTCCTTGAAAGGTTGTTGACCATCGTTCTTGCTTGTAAACCTCTGAGTGGCTATTGACCAATATCTTACCATGTTGTTTAGTGCTTCTCATCAGCATTAGTCCTCAATGGCAGCTTCTCTCAACCTTGCATTAGTCCTCAATGGCAGCATCATCAGTGTTAGTCCTCAATGGCAACCTTGCAGCATCATCGGTGTTAGTCCTCAATGGCAACCCTCATTAGTCCTCAATGGCAATTTCTGTTAGTCCTCAATGGCAGCATCATCGGTGTTAGTCCTCAATGGCAACCTTGCAGCATCATTTGAGTTAGGCCTCAATGGCAACCTTGCGTAGCATCATCGGTGTCAGTCCTCAATGATATATCACCTTGCATTAGTCCTCAATGGCAGCATTGTTTGCATTAGTCCTCAATGGCAGCATCATTTGTGTTAGGCCTCAATGGCAACCCTCATTAGTCCTCAATGGAAAATTTCTGTTAGTCCTTGAAGGCAATCCCCGTTAACCCTCATTAGACCTCAATGGCAGCATCATTTGCGTTAGTACTCAATGGCAATCTCTTTTAGGCCTCAATGGCAATCCTTGTCACTCATCAATGGAAATCTTTTTTGAACTTGCGTTAGTCCTCGATGACAGCATCTTTTTGGTCGATATAAGTCCTCAATGGCAATCTTTATTGAAGTCCTCTAGATTGAGGCAAATCCGTTAAAGTCTTCTAGATTAAGGCAAACCCCTGTTGAAGTCCTCTAGGTTAAGGCAAATCCGTTGGAGTCTTCTAGATTAAGGCATTAATGTTGAGGCAATTCATATCGGCGTAGAATGCATTCATATCACCAGAAAGAACATGATCGTGAGTCTTTGCATCTATATAGCATGAAATTGCAACTCAATCAATCAGATGATTTTGGAAGACACCGGGGTATAAGGCGCGTAGTGCATCTCAGTCTTTCAGCGTTGTTCCTGATTTGACACCAGAGTATAAGGTGCGTAGCGCATCTCAGTCGATCAGATGATTTTGGAAGACACCAGGGTATAAGGCGCGTAGTGCATCTCAGTCTTTCAGCGTGATTCCTGACTTGACACCAGAGTATAAGGCGCGCAGCGCATCTCAGTCGATCAGATGATTTTGGAAGATACCGGGGTATAAGGCGCGTAGCACATCTCAGTCTTTCAGCGTGATTCCTGACTTGACACCAGAGTATAAGGCGCGCAGCGCATCTCAGTCGATCAGATGATTTTGGAAGACACCGGAGTATAAGACGCGTAGCGCATCTCAGCCGATCAGATGATTTTTGGAAGACACCGGGGTATAAGGCGCGTAGCGCATCTCAGTCTTTCAGCGTGGTTCCTGATTTGACACCGGAGTATAAGGCGCGTAGCGCATCTCAGTCGATCAGATGATTCTTGGAAGACACCCGATTATAAGGCGCCAAGCGCACCTCAATCTTTCGGAAAGCGTGGTTTCTAATTTGACACCAAGGTATAAGGCGCGTAGCGCATCCTAGTCGATTAGATGACTCTTGAAGAATGTCAGAGAATTAAACATAGTAAGCGCATCTATGACGGTCATGACTCTCCCAGAATGGAATGACATCATGAGTAGAATGGCATAGGTTGCTTTTTGGTACTAAGAAAGAACAATGTGTTGCTGAGACGTTATGTGGAGCACACCATTGCATGGCACTTGCATCACGACAGGATAGGTGCATCCATCCGTATGACTACTTGCGTTTGTGTGTGTTCGACCCCGTACCTGAACTACGCTTTGGTCTGATTCCTGATGGGATACGTAGGCAGCTCGTCATGGAGCACGACCAATTAGAATCTCGCTACGCGCCCGTTTTTGCAACGCATTTTGTTTTTACCTAAATTCGACAGTTTGGTCAAAGGCTTGTCTTCACACAGGCTTTGACATTCACTTGTGGGACGCATTGCCCCACAAGCTCTGTCAAAGAGGGGCAAACTGTAGACACCCCAATTTTGACCAAACGTCGAATTTAGGAGAGTGTCACCTCCATGTCCGATGATGATAAGGACCGAAAGATTCGAAGTATTCCAAGCTCTTTAGAAAGTTCTCTAAACGCGGTAAAATTTCACAGAAAGAGGAAAATACCAGGTTTTTAGGAGAATTTAGGTATAAAACACAATTTTCGGAAAAGATCTTCAAAAATCAATTGCTTTGAGAAAAGGAAGACCTAAAAAGGGAAGTTCAACAAAAAAATGGCACACGGCAGACTATCGCGGCACTCACTGAGTGCCGCGCGGCAGTCAGCGAATGCCGGCCCGGCATTCACCTAGTGCCGCCGACATTCTCTGACTCCCGTTCACTTTTAAAGTCCGTATTTTGCAGTACAATACGTATATGTATGCGGATAAAAACAAAAAAACTGATAAAGTAAGACTGACAAAAAAGCGGCAAACAATAAATCTCCACGGCACTTACTGAGAGCTGTGCGGCATTCACGGAGGGTCGCCGCGGCATTCACGGAGTGCCGCCGCGGCATTCACGGAGTGCCGCAAGAGGTTTTTGACTGCCGCCCTGTGCAGCAGTCTGTCTATTTTCAGGAAGTACATATTGTACCACCAAATGAGGGATTTATACCTGTCTTTTTCTCCGAATTTACTGAAATTACCTAGGTATTTTTGTCTATATAAGAAGAGGTATCTCCATTGAGAAAGATATACAAAAAAGGGGGAGATACAAGGGGGAGACAACACAATACTTGGGAGAACTACCACTACACCAACATATTTTTGGGAGAGAAAAGAGAGAGTTTAGAGAATTAGAGAGAAGAGCTTGGAAGATCTTCAAAGGAGAGAAACTTTGAGGATAGTTGGAGGTGATCCTCTAACCATAAGTTGTTTTATTTGCATTCTTTCTTTTGAATCCTCAAACTATTTTGTTTTCTTTGCTCCATTTCTTTTATTGTTCATACTTCCTTCTTGAGACTCTTGGAGATCCTCAATATCTCTCTTGAAATCTCTTGAATATGATCTTTTGAACCCCATGTAAGCTTATGCTTCACATGGAAGTCAAAGTTTGATCATCATTTTATTTTATAAGCAAATAGAGGGATCCAAGTCCATGCTCATGACTTGGGTCCTCTAAACTTGATGTCTTAGGGAATCCTTTCCATATTCTTTTGAGACTCATGAGTTTTAGTCATGTCTTGATCTCCAATGACCATCAAATGGTAGGAGAAGTGATTTGGTTTAAACCCAACTTCATGGTTTAATAGTTGGAGTTACCAAATAAAAGTTGAACTTGACAAATGAAAACAGTGAGTTCACAAACTGTTTTTGATCAAAGATTTTTAGTTCGAAATCTAACCGTTGAAATCAAGTGAAACCAACGGGAAAGTGTCAATAACATAGTAATCTACCACTGTAATTTTTGTTTATGTTTAGAAGGGTTTGATCATGGGTTTTGTGAGTCAACCACAATCTGTCCAGAGTTTCAGAATAGTTTCAGAACAGCAAGTCCATTTTGAAATTCATAAATCAGAATTCTAATGGAGTTTTTGGGATCTCTAATAATTTTTTCTGGGTACCTTAATGTGTTAGGAAGATCCCCTATAAGATCTAAGTGTTTCTCATCTTTGTGCTATTTTTAAAAAATCAAACAATATCTCTGGACAGAGAGTTGTACATCTCTGAGTGATGTCTGGTTCTTGTCATTTTCCCAGAGATCTAACCGTTGAAACCTTGATTTTCTTTTTGATTTGGAAACTACACTCACAGGGGCATCTTGTGTCCAAAATTCACCGACATCAAACCATGAGAGACATGCTTTTTCGTTTTTTAAAGTACTGGTCTGCTCTCTGCAATTTTCAGAATTTTATGACACATTTGACCAACTTTGTAAATGATGGCCCAAATGATTCTCCTATGACTTAGGGCTTAAACCATATCCTAATAATGATAATTTAGCTTAAATCCAGAGGTTAAGTGACCCAAATTAGTGAATAAATCCATGTCTTATTCTTGTTCACATCCATTCATTTATGTACATTAATGCTTATAATTAGAACTAGTAATTGGATAAAGTTGGATTTCATTGCTTGCTAGGTATAAGCTAGAGAATTAGGATTGATTGTTTGATATCATATTGTTATTATGTGAAGCATGTGGACTAACCCTTTGTTTTGTAGCGCTATTAAGGTATGATTTCTAGGACTCCTCTTTAGTTTATCTTAATTTCTTGATTTTATTGATTTTTCGATTTAATGCGCGACACCTTAGAATTAGGTTTTGCCTTATGTGTATATGTGATTAGAGACTCTTTTTTAGGATTTTCTTTTGTTCGCATGCATTGCACGTTTACTATCGCTGCTGGATCCCGAGTAAGTTCACTTGTTCTCTATTGCATATCATATCGCTTGCTACCTGAATTATGTGGCTTTTGAATGGTATTTTGTCAATTGCAATTTTACACCCTTTGGACATGCTTTTGTGATGTATATGTATATATGTATTAGTTGAGGGCATGCTTAGATTAATAAATTTGATTAAAAGGATGTTGAGTAGAGGCCTATCGCAAGATAGGATGAGAGAGGGTGTTTTAGTCCGACGGGCTCCTTCCTCTCTCATTCCATAATCCCCGGACCTAGTTAATCTCTGGTTTCTAAAAGATCAGTTTGCTTTTAAAATGGTTTCTTAATTCTCCTTTTGAAAATTAAGTGGCGACTCATTTGTTTTTAGAAATTTATTTTGAAAAGCTGTGGGTAAGAAAAATGCGATATCCACAGTCGCGGATTAGGAGTATGGAACGTACACATGAGTCTCTGGAGACTAGTATGAAATGTAGAGATGTGAATGTGAGCATGTTTATCATTCATGTGCATTTGTTGTTTTATTCACCAAGCGTTAGCTTAAACAAATCGACATATGTGTGGTTATTCAAATAACCATTGTAGGTATTAATGCCGGCGAGGAATCGCAGAAGTAAGCATGTGAGTTTGGGGAGTTCACATAGAAGACGACTTAAGACTTGTTGTAATAAGTATCGTTATGACTTTTAACTATGTTTAACTTAGAATCGTAGAATGGATTAATGATATTGTAATAGATAGGAATCTTTTGTATTTACGCTTTAGTAATGTTTTAATCCAGTGGGAATCATTTTGGTATGATTTTGGAGTGTGTATTTAGATCTTGGTTGATTTCAAAAAACTTTTAAACTTAGAAATCTGCAGAAGGGGGCTGCTGCTGTAAAATAGTCGACTAGACCGAAGTCATAGTCGACTAGACCCCTATTTTAAATATAAAAAAAACTCTCTTTAGTTTTCAAGACTTCAGTCGATTGATCCCTAGGAAACAGTCGACTGGTTTCTGCATGAAAATTGGACATTCTACTTGAATGGGTTCAGTCGACCGGACGAGCCCAGTCGACTGAAAATTTGAGGCATCAGTCTACTGGACCGAGGAGTCAGTCGAATGAAGGTGGCACTTGGGGACTTCTGGTTCTCTGTAACTCCAGGTCAGTCGACTAGAGCCCCGACCCAGTCGACTGGACTTCTAGTTTTAAAAAATGATTTGTTTTCTTTCCACTGTGTGTGTTCTTAAAACTAATTTTTAGGGATTTTAATGAATTGGTTTAGCCTCGGTGGCATGCCATGGGCTCCGGTCCTGCTATTGTGGGACCAGGCTGTGACATTTAATGGTATCAGTGTAATAGGTTTAGAGCCTTAGGAATGAGTGACGATATATGTTGAGTGGATTATATGGTTGTGACGATTATATTGTTATCATTATAGAAATGCTTAATGTGTTGCATTTGTTGATGTAATGGCGAACTGTGCACATATATATATATATATTGTGGCATAGCATGCATCATCTTTATGCATCAAACTTAACAGGACGAGTTCTTGAAACGTTATGGCTGACCCGATAAGAGAGTTGTCACAGCATTCGAGAATGGACCAAATAGTGAATATTGTAGGAAATTTTGTTCAAGTTGTAAGTGAAAGAGATCAGATGAATGTTCAGGCTCCACTAGTTGAAATTCATGTTGAGGTCTATCCTGTAGAGGTACTCAAATTGGATCAATGATCGACCGAGAGCTCAACACACCCTCGTAGAACAATTCCATAATTGAAAACTGACTTTGTACCATGGATAGGTTGACATAGACTTAGCCGATCATTGGATCATGGACATGGAAAAACATTTTTGTACTGTGATATGTACCGATGAGGAGAAAATTCTATGCGCATCTGATACATTGATGGGTGAAGCATTGGATTAGTGGAACAACGTGCTTGAACAAGGAAAGCCGACCACATGGGAGGCATTTAAAGAGGAATTCAATCGACGTTTCTTTCAATCTGCTTATACTCAGAAATGCCAAGAGTATGCAAGTTTAGTCTAAGGAGACATGACTGTGAATGAGTACGTATTCTGTTATAATGTCTTGTTGTGCTTTGGGAAAACTACCCTTCCGACTAATGGGGATAAGGCTCGTAAGTTTGAGGAAGGGCTTAGGGAGAATATCTGTGGCCGTGTGAACATGTTGCAACACCCGACTGTTTCTTTAGTTAAGGAAGCTGCCCGTATTGCTAAGAAAAGTGTCGGTCGCAATCGACAAGGACAACAAGGAAAGTGATCAAATGACAATAGGGGCAGGAGCCAAGGGAATGCGAAGAAACCGTTTACACAAGGTTCGGGATCAAACATGGGTAGTCAAGGAAGGAGTATGTTCGTAGGAGACTCAAGACCATTATACCCGACATGTAACTTGCGACACAGAGGGACTTACTATCAATTGAGCACTTGCTACCTTTGCAAGCAGTTGGGACACATAGCCCGTAACTGTCCTACGAATACATACGTGACTACACCGAAGACCACCTCGAGTACTAAGAACTATAACCCAGAGATGAGGGGGAAATGTTTTGAGTGTGGACAACCAGTGCATATAGTGAAGAACTGTCCGAGAAAGAGATGGTTAGGGAATGAGTACCAGGACATCAAGAATGCTGAGTGGATTGAAGGCAGGGCAAAAAGTGGATAAAAGAAAGGGAGTCGAGCAACAACAAAGACGATACTTCCAGCTCAGGCCAGGGAATACAGATGATACTGTCGTATAAGGTGTTCTTCCTATTTGTTCATATGCTGCACATATACTCATGGATTCTGGCTCTACGCATTCATTTGTATCACGTGACTTTGATAAGCATTTAACTATTAAGTCTGAACCGCTAGGATATGATTTGTGTGTATCATTGCCTAGTAGTGAACCGTTAGTAACTTCTTTTGTATTCAAGTCGTGTGATATCAAGATAGGTGATAAGATCTTGAGCGTTGATTTGATTCCATTGATAGTGAATTACTTTGATGTTATCTTGGGTATAGATTGGTTGTCAGTCAATCAAACTAGCATTGATTGTGAACAAAAATGAGTTAGTTTCTATCCGTCAGGACAAGAAGAGTTTACTTTTCAGGGTAACGGTGTGACCGTACCATCGTACTTGATATCGACTATTCAAATAAGGAAGATGTTGAAGAAAGGTTGTTCGGGTTTCTTATGTTCAATTATCGACACAAGAGTTCTTGGACCACTAGCAGAAGACATTCCAATAGTTCGAGAGTTCCCGTATGTTTTTCCCAATGAGTTACTTGACGTATTAATTGAAAGACAACTTGAGTTCACGATAGAAGTGGTACTAGGGTCACAACCGGTATCCAAAGTATCATACTGAATGACACCAATAGAGTTGAAGGAATTGAAGGTTCTGTTGCAAGAGCTACTTGAGAAGGGTTTTATTGGACCTAGTATTTCACCATAGGGATCTACAGTCTTGTTTGTGAAGAAGAAGGATGGGACATTGCGTATGTGCATCGACTATCGAGAGTTAAATAAGTTGACTATCAAGAACAAATATACGTTGCCATGAATAGATGACTTGTTTGATCAGTTACAAGGAGCTCAGGTATTCTCAAAGATTGATTTGAGATCCGATTATCACCTGTTGAAGGTTAAAGAGGAAGATGTTAAGAAGACAGCTTTCAAAACTAGATATGGTGGTTATGCTATCTGGAGTGACTAACGCACCAGCTGCCTTCATGGACTTGATGAATCATGTTTTCAAAGACTACTTAGACGAGTTTGTTATGGTATTTATAGATGACGTCCTAATTTATTCCAAGAGTGTTGAAGATCACGAACATCATTTGTGATTAGCCTTACAACGATTACGTGAGAAGAGATTGTTCGGCAAATTGAAGAAGTGTGAGTTTTGGTTGACAAAGATTACTTTTCTTGGACATATAGTGTCAACAAAATGAATTTCAATAGATCATTAGAAGCTAGATAGAAGCAGTTACCAATTGGGTGGGACTGACGAATGTAATAGAGATCCGAAGTTTCCTAGGATTAGTTAGTTATTACCAGAGGTTTGTAAAAGATTTTTCACATATTGCAATGCCAATGACACAGTTGATGATGAAAGATGTTGCTTTTAAATAGAGTCTGGAATGTGAGGAAAGTTTTCAAGAATTGAAAGGTCGACTAGTGAAGGCACCAATCTTAGCCATTCCAACAGGGACTGAAGGGTTTATCATTTACAGTGATGTGTCATATAGAGGGTTACGTTACGTTCTTATGCGGGTGACAAGGTGACTGTATATGCATCGAGATAACTTAGACCGCACCAGAAGAACTATCCAACTCATGATCTAGAATTGGCCGCCGTGATTTTTGCATTGAAGATTTGGCATCATTATCTCTACAGGGAAAAATATGAGATATATACAGATCACAAGATTTAAAGTACTTGTTCACACAACAAGACTTGAACATGAGGTAAAGGAGATGGTTAGAATTGATGAAGGACTGTGATTTGTCAATTCATTTGTCAATTCAATATCATCCGGGCAAGGCGAATGTCATCGCCGATGCTCTTAGTCGTAAGGCACCAACCAACACTGCATTAGATTTGACCTCTTAGAATGAATTGATTCGAGATATTGAGAATTTGGAACTTGAAGTGATTCCGAGGGTTGAAAGTGGCTTGATGTTGACGATTGTGGCGCAACCACTCTTGATTCACGAGATCACAGAGAAACAACCTCAAGATGTGGCTTTAAAGAAAATTTGTGATGAGATTTCGATGGACAAACAATTCGGATTCACTTTTGAAAATAATGTTTTGAGATTGAGGGGTAGAATTTGTGTACCTGACGAGAAAGAATTGAAATGGAACATCCTAGAGGAAGCACACATTACGAAGTACACCGTTCATCCGGGAAGCACCAAGATGTATAGAGACTTGATACATGTTTATTGGCAACTAGGAATGAAGAGAGAAATAACAGGCTATGTTTCCGATGTACAAGTTGTCAACAAGTGAAGGTCGAATGCCAAGTATCTTTGGGATTGTTACAACCGTTATCGATAGCTGAGTGGAAATGGAACACATTGCAATGGACTTTGTTAGTGGATTTTTGAGATCTAAGAGATCGAATACTATTATTTGGGTAATTGTTGACCGTTTGACGAAGTCGTCGCACTTCCTACCACTTCGATCAACTAAGCCGATGAGGTTAGCTAAGTTGTATATTCGCAAGATTGTGAGACTACATGGTATACCAGTTTTTATTATTTCGGATAGAGATAGTAGTTTTACATCGAAGTTTTGGAGGGCCTTGCAAGAAGCAATGGGTACCAAATTACATTTCAATACTGCTTTTCATCCTTAGACCGATGGTCAATCGAAAGAGTAATCCAGATTTTGGAAGACATGCTTTGGTTATGCGTACTTGATTTCCAGGGTGATTGGGAAGACCACTTACCATTGATTGAGTTTGCGTATAACAATAGTTTTCAGACAAGTATTGGAATGGCTCCTTATGAAGCTTTGTATGGTCGTGTATGTCGTTGTGGATACCGGGATTCCACCGCTTCGTTATGTTTTGAAATTCGTTTGATTTTGAATCAAGGAAAGAGAAAAGGTCTGTTGAAAACAGATACAGAGTCGCCACTTGGTCTTTAAGGAACCAAGAAACCTAATTTGACTCACCCAAATGGATAAAGGGCACCGGTCCTTCATAACCAAAGAACTTGGCTCGGGGTTTTGGTACGAGAGAGGAAGGAGCCTTTGTCGCGACTAAAACACCCTCAACTCGCCCCGTCTCTCGACGGGCCTCAATTAGCATCCAAATAATCATCTTATACTATGTATGGTTCGGCAATTAATACTATGATAGTATATTACATCACATAAGAAACTTGAAAATGAAAGATCTAAAGATAAAATATCATTCATAAGATCTAAACCGAATATCATACAATGTAAAGTAAAAATCATACAAATAAACCTAGGAAAAATTGTCTAATCATATATCAATTAATCAAATTCCCTAATCTAAAGGGGGCATGAATTGTTATTGAAACAAATAAACAAAGAAATAAAAATATGCTTAACAAGCTAGTATGATGCATGTTAATCTTTGAGAAAAGAAGACCTCTCAATCCCCGGGATGGATGAGAAAGGATGATTAGATCGGGGGAAGCATGAACGTGTGATCAAGTTCTTTCCTTATAATCTTCTTAGATTAAGAGTTACAAAAACCCCAAATCTTGCATGAATGCAATGTATGTATTCTAAAATGTGCAAAGGTTGTAGTGTGTTTTGTGTTCATGGATTCCTAGGATGGCTTAAAAGTCTAAAGCGTGCATGAATGGATGGATGAAATCAATATGGGATATGTACAAATGTAGTATGAACTACTTCCTAAGATATGAACTAATTTGGAAGGCATATAAGCATCCAAACAAAGAATGAAAGTTAAAATGTGCTTGCTGTGAATAGTGGACAGAATAGTGACCAGATCTTTGGGAAATTGAAAAGAGGGGTTAGGAATGTTTTCAATGCATGATTTTTTATGGAGATGTTCCTTATTGTGTCTAGAACACAACCCAAAAAACCAATCTTTAATAACTATTACAGATTGAGAGAAATCATATAAACAACAGAGGTCACTCAGAAACAGAGTCCGTACTGTCGGCTGAAATGTTAGAAAATCTTAGAAAATGAAAACGAATGATATAGAGGCCCATTTTATACAGAAGGTTTCATAAGACATAGAAGTTTAAGGGAAAAATAAGTTAGGACCACCCCTTGTGGAAAAGTGTTCTGAAAAAGAGGTTGGAAGTGGACCTAGCTGCTGTGACAGCAAAAACAGAATGTCTGGAAGGAATGTTTGGGTCCAAATGGACCATTTTCAAGTACTTCCAAGTCAAACCAAAAATCATGGGTGTTCTCCAATGAGTTAGGAAGACTTTCCAAGTGGCCTTGCATCTATATGTTGAGTATTGAGTTCTAGAGAAATCTTTGAACTCAGCTCACTCACTGTTTTAACTCACTGTTTTGAAGATTTTGGGGAAAATAAGATTTTCTTTCTTGAAATCAAAATGAGAGGGGTTGAGGGGGGTTTTGAAATAGAGGTTTTGAAAGTGCATTTTTAATACTCAATAAAGATTATAACCACCTAAAATGCCAACATTCAACTCATCATCAAGAACCTCCAAGATTGTTGGAGAAACTTATTTTTATTTGAGCATAACTTCAATACACTTCAAGGATACCTTGGAGGTATTGAAGTTATGATCATCATCTATCAAACATGTTTTTGAGGTCAAGAGCTACTATCTATAAGGATTCACTCACCCCAAACTTCATTTCATCACTTTAGATGATGATGAACTAGTAAGTAAATAAAGAAAAATAAAGAAGAAATGAGATAAGAAGAGATAAACAATAAATAAACAAGCAAGTAGATGATGATCAATAGATGATATTCATGAAGCATGAGACTTGTAGATTGGTGTTTCACTCATATGTAATGACACTAGACATGGAAGAAGTTTCCACTCTCTTGAATGCTCACTAAAAATGGTGGTTGGGAGTATTGAATGTTGAAATAAATGGGAGTAATGTAGTAAAAACAAAGTTTAGAACTCACTTTTGTTTTGAAAATCCAAGAAGAAAGCTTCTTTTATCTCTATTCTAACCCTATCTCTACAACTTTCTCTCCCAAACTTTCTCTAAACTTCTATTTCTTCCCCCAAAATGAAGAGTAATGGGGTGTTTATATAGGCCAACTTGGGGTGGTTTTGGGATTTAGAAAGTATTCTCATTGGCTCCAAATATCTGAAATCATAAAACTATGTCGTTTTGGTTTTTGATTAATCAAAATGGGACCACAAAACAAATTAAAAAAATATACTGCTCTGGAGGGGAGTGCCGCAGCGGCACTGGGCCAGTGCCGCGGCGGCACTGCTCCTCCCCCGTCCAGATAATGTTGTTTAGGCCCCCTGAAGTTCCGGTATTCGCGAAAAGGCCCTATTTCATCCGAAATTCACAGAAAATGCGTACGAACTCCAAATTGAGGTTGTGATATACCGTTGGAAAGGTAATGGAGTCTACTTTACATAAAAAATAGTTCGTGGATAGGTCACTTTGAAAAGTTTTACGGTATTCGCGATAAAAGCCGATTTGATCGCCTTTTTCGGCTTTGGAAATCCATAATAAATTCGTTTTAAATCCAGGGATTATGTGCGATATACCGTTGGGAAGCTATTGACCTCTAGTATCCATGAAAAATATTTGAAAATTGTTTCGGTGCCCCGATTCCAAAGTCAAATCTTGGTCAAACTGGTCAAACTTGGGATTCCCGGGAAGTTCTGGGAATCTCCGGGGGCTCCCAGGAGTTGACGTTTTCGCTCGATTCTCTTTTAAAACTCATTTTAATACTTTTCTAATGATTCCGGCAAATTCGGATGATTTTGGTCAAACTTGGTCAAACCTTGGTCAAACCTGGTCAAACCTTGGTCAAACCGGTCAACGAGGACTTTCCGGGAACTTCCGGGGGTCTCTGGGAGCTGACGATTTTATTCGATTTTACTTAAAAACTCATTTTATCATTTTTCTTATGACGTAGCATGTTTCCAGAACTTTTGGGACCAAATCTGGGAGTTTTCGGGCTTTCAGGGGCATTTTGGTCATTCTGAGCATTTTGAGAGACAGAACTAACTTCCAAGAGTCTTTTAAGTCTTTTTCAATCATTGTGAACCACCAAGCTATGGGTCTCCTAAATCTGATAGCCGACAAAATGGGGTGTCTACAGTTTGCCCCTCTTTGGCATGAACTTGCGAGGCAGCGCATGTCGCAAGTGAGTGCTAAAGCTCTGAGGAGACAGTACTTTTTGGAGGCTATAGATTTAGGATAAAAAGCGTTGCAAAAGATGCAATGATGCTGAGGCTAGTGCTGGTCGCGCTCTGCGTGAGCTTCCTATGTATCCCAAGGGGAATCAGACCAGGACGTAGTTCAGGGCACAAAGGAACAAATCACACATGCACAACAAGACATGCGGATGCTATGCTATGAGGATGATAGGCAATGCATGGATGTGATATGAATTGTGTCATGAGTCCTACCATGTCTAGTGCTATGATCCCAGTATGAGTAGGTGATGTAGGGTGTGCCACTCCGAGTGGGCTGGTGTTGTGCTAGTGTTTGTGACTGTGATGTGGTGGATGACTTGGATAAGTACATCAAGGTTTAGAAGACTCTGGGTCTAGGGGCGAACTTCTGGAATTTTGGGAAGTGTGCTTTGTAAGCGGACGTAATCGAACGTGGGGTCCCAGAGGACTATAATCGGAGACGCCTTTTGGCAAATAACTGACAGACACGGGAGCCCTGGAAACTAAGAGACAGACACAAAAGTTACGGGATGATCATGAAATCCTGAGATGTCACATGATGAACGTGGAAGCCCCATGGCGTAATGAGAGCGATGATGATTAATGAACCGACGATGTTTGCATGATGAGTCGATAATGGACTACTGTGATTGAACTGACGGTGTACGAATCCGCTGAGGATTAATCTGAATCTGCTGGGGATGAAGCGACACTTTCTAGGATCTCTCTTCAACTGCTTCTTTTGATCAAATCTTACGGGTCGGTCGGGGCCTCCGGGAGCTGGTATCTTTCTGCTTTTGTCCTCGGGGGATAATGCAGGGTTCTCGGGGAATCTCTTTCGGTGCTCAATCCAAGAGAGCATGTCGGGGCCTCTGGGAGCTGGTATCTTTCTGCTTTTGTCCTCGGGGGATAATGCAGGGTTCTCGGGGAATCTCTTTCGGTGCTCAATCCAAGAGAGCCCGTCGGGGCCTCCGGGAGCTGGTACCTTTCTGCTTCTGTCCTCGGGGGATAATGCAGGGTTCTCGGGGAATCTCTTTCGGTGCTCAATCCAAGAGGGCCGGTCAGGGCCTCCGGGAGCTGGTATCTTTCTGCTTCTGTCCTCGGGGGATAATGCAGGGTTCTCGGGGAATCTCTTTCGGTGCTCAATCCAAGATGGCCGGTCAGGGCCTTCGGGAGCTGATATCTTTCTGCTTCTGTCCTCGGGGGATAATGCAGGGTTCTCGGGGAATCTCTTTCCTTGATTATTCGGTGCATTAGCTAAAAACTAGGATCCGTTACCAGAAATTTGCGACGGTTGTCCTGAAACGGCCGATTCGGGTCTTCGGGAGCCAATTTTTCCCAGTTTTTGCCTGCTAGAGGTAGTTCTGACAACTTTTAGTCTGCTTGGGGTAAAACCTCATAAATCTTTACTGGAATGGGCCAACGGGGCTGATCGGGGCCAAAAATGGGCCGAAAAAGGCCAAAACGGGTCAAAACGGGGCGAAACGGAGCGAAGCGGGGCCCGCGGGGAGCAGTGCCGCGGCGGCACTGGGCCACTGCCGCGGCGGCAGTTGGCCAGTGCCACGGCGGCACTGGGTGGCCGGACTTCAACTTTGTATATCTCGGGTTTTTGAGCTTTTGAAGCTCATTCTTGGCCATTTTGGGGTGTTTTTGAAGCCAAAATTCATCAAAACGCAGCTTGTGCGCGCTCAGGTGAGTAATCTTTCCCCGTAGTTGGATTTTTGATTGGTGTTTTGGTTAGCCCAAATTTTCAAGAAGAAAGTTTAACTGTGACTTCCATTTTTCTTGTAGATCCATGGCTTCGAGCTCGAGGAGACCGTCTAAGAAGACCAAGGGACGGATGAAGGCCGAGATGCAAACCCCGGACTTGATTTTACGGGACCCCCAACACCATCTTTCGGCCGCGGCTCTAGCGAGCTTGGGAGGTATGCATTGCATCTTCTTTTATTTTCCATCTTTTTGATTTCTATACTCGTTCTGATATTCTCCTTCGTCTGTGCAGCTTTGGAGCTTTGAATACCTGAAGATGTTGGCTCCCTCCCCAGCAGACGAGTCAGGCGAAGACGAGGATGGCATGGCTCCTGTGCCTTTGTTCCCACGAGGCTTGAGATGGAGGAGGGATGTTGTTGGGGTGAAGAGTGGGGCCCACCGGATTATTTTGCTTAGAAACTTCTTAACTGAGCTGACGGCCTCTAATGTTGATTGGACGCCTTGGGAGGGCGTCGTCTATGCCGCCCCAGAGGAGATACAAGCGGTCAAATCTCTTACCTCTTGCCGCCTTCTGATAGAGAGTACCGAGTGCAGGCAGTGGTTCCTTGGTGAGCGGGTGTCTCGGTAGGTGGTTGGTGGTGTCAGGTATCGCGTTCCTCACAATCCCCCTGTGATGGATGCTAGTGACCTCTCTGGTGATGCTCTGCTGGCGGCCTTAGCCGGCACCGATGTTTGGGATCATTTTCTCTCTGAGACCGACTATGAGGCTTACCGCGGCCACTTCTTGATGCCTAACTTCCCACTCCTGGAGGTGAGTTTCCTTTTATATTTTTGTCTTTATTAGTTGCCTATGTCTTTTATTCATCTTTTCCTAACTTATTCTGTGCCTACAGCTTCGCGAGATGTACAGGAGACAGGCTCCTCAGGCTCCCGACCCTATCCCTCCTTGGGATTGGACCGTCAATATTCTAGGCGCTGATGGCACTCCCCAAGTGATGGAGGTGCCATGAGTCACATGTGGGTACCCTACTCAGCCAGCGGGCGTCCTCAATGTTCCTTGGAGTTACGCCGAGGAGGGTCACGCCTTGGCGGCTAGCCTACGGTCCTTGGTCCTTACACGAGACCATCGGGTATGTCTCTAATTCTGCGCTTTTCTTAAGGTTATGAGGTTCTAATCCTAGATTTTACCCTTGACAGATGGATGGTATGCGGCAATTCGCCGCCAACCAGATGGCATCCTTGGTAAGTCTCTGACTTGACTCTGTTTTTGTATTTTTTGTGGTTTCCCTACTGATTGCCTCTGTTTTATTTATGTGTATAGTACCGTGGAGGTGGAGCTGGCTCATCGAGGACTAGTCCAAGGTGCAGAGGTGGTAGGAGGAGGCCGTCGCCGACATACACTCCGGGCGGTCTGACAGAGGACGAAGAAGAGGAGGACTGAGGCCTCGCAAGCGGGAATTTCATTCTCTTTTTATGTTTTTGATTGGGTTGTACCGGTGACATGACTATTCGGACAGCGTAGGACGATGTGTAGAACAAATTGTGACCTTTGACAGAGTATTATGATGTTTCGCCTTTTAGGCCGGATAGCTTCCGGTTTGGGGGCGCAGTTGTGTGCTTGTTTTAATTGATATATGTGCACTGTGATTGTTGGATGTTACTGCGATGGGCAGTTTTGTGATAGTGAGTGCTTTTGCCTTGCAGGTGGGATAGTTCGTGAAACGGGGAGGTGCTGCTGAAATTTTGAATTTTCCTAGAGTCGCGACCAAAAATATGGCTTTGTATGATCCCGCTCAACTCACAGCTTGGCTAAGCATCACGGATGGTGTGGAACGGATCAACCTCTTTAGCTATGGCCTGACCGAGCTATTCTCTCTTTGCCAGATGACCCTGAACACTGAGTTTTTGCACGCTGCCATTGCTCACTGGGACCTGGTGAACCATGTCTTCAATTTTAATGGCTTGGAGATATGTCCCTTGTTTGAGGAGTTCTGTGCCATCCTCAGCTATGATTCTGACTCCGACTTGATTCTCCCTTCTGTTGATACCCTCAGTCCTATGCGAGGCTTGGCTGAATATCTGAATTGCTCTGTCACTATTTCCCGCCGGCTGATTCACGGTGAGGCCCTCGACATTGCTTCCATAATTGCTCGATATGCCAGTCCTAGGAATCCCAGCGTGTATGATGCTACTCGTGGGGCCGCTCTGATTCTATGTATGACTTCACACTTCTTGTTTTCGAGTACTTCTGGCGACTTAGTGCATGTATGTCTCGGGCTGAAGGCTGGTAAGAACCCCATGGCCATGGTTTTGGCCGAGACCCTGAATGGTTTGGATCGCGCTTCAAGTCAGGAAACACTTCTACTTTCTGGGGCGCCTCTGGTGTTACAGGTTTGGCTCTACGAGCGTCTTCAGTTATGGACTGGTAATGTGCCGCCAGTTTATTTTCGCAGAGCTGTGCTTCATACTCATTATACTTCTGCTGATTGGGTGGGTATGATGGGCGCTTTATCTGAGGCTGACATTTGCTGGATTGTGAGGCGTTGGGGCCTTTATGCCATCACCACGAGCCTCAGGGGTCACCAGAGAGTGTGGTTGATGGGTCTGAGGGAGACTTCTTTCTATCATCCTCGCCGTTTGGCCAGACAGTATGGACAGGTTCAGGAGGTTCCCCGGGGGTTTACTGAGAGGGTCTTTGTTTCCAGGATCAGGGCTACCACTATTGCTGCTTTTATTGATGGTTGGACTGACCGAGTAAAGGCCTACTTCTAAAGACCTTTGAAGAAATAAAAGACACTAAAATAAAGCTAGACCTGACTGATTCTGCTCATTCCTCCAAGTGTTTTTGAACATGTGATTGCTTTTTGAAAGACTTTTATTTCTTCGATTACTCCTGTTTATGTAATATTCAAAGTTTGTTTATCAGTGAACCTTGGTTACTTTGGGAATCTTATTTTATGCACTTTAGCTTTCTAAAAACATTTTGTAACTGAGATTTCAATTAGTTATTGCTTTTGGTGCTTGCTTGGGCATGCTGGGGTTATTAGAGGCAAACGAGGCGGGTGGCCGAAGTTTGCCCCTAGTTTGGGATATGTATGGTTGTGAGGCAAACGAGGTAGATGACCGACGTTTGCCCCTAGTTTAGAAGAGGTTCAGGCAAACGAGGCGAGTGGCCGAAGTTTGCCCCTAGTGTGGAGGGTGATTTTTTTGGGCTATGGTAAGGACCGCGACTTTATTTTCTCACGTGCTCATAATTTTTGCCTAGGCACCAAGGAGGTGACCTAGCGAGCTATTTTCTCTCTTTTGTTATTGCTCACTTTGGATTTAGCTCTAATTTTTGCCTAGGCGTCCTTTTGGATTTTCAACCTAGCGAGCCATCCTTCTTTTTCTTTTTGAAAGTCTGCCTACGTACCCCCGAGCGGGGATCGGGTCCAACGTAGTTCGGGCCAAGGTTTTGAAAGGAAAGGTTATTTATTTTTTGTGGGTGGAGCGATCGAACCGATGTGGTTGCCTACGTATCCCCGAGTGGGAATCAGGTCGAGCGTAGTTCAACGCAAGGCTTGAAAGAAATGGTTATTTTTGTTGGTGGAGCGACCGAACCGATGTGGTTGCCTACGTATCCCCGAGCGGGAATCAGGTCGAGCGTAGTTCAAGGCAAGGCTTGAAAGAAATGGTTATTTTTGTTGGTGGAGCGACCGAACCGATGTGGTTGCCTACGTATCCCCGAGCGGGAATCAGGTCGAGCGTAGTTCAAGGCAAGGCTTGAAAGAAATGGTTGTTGAATAGTCAAGCATAGTACTTTTTGAGACGATCCATGTTGATTGGTTCTTTGAATTCGACACCATCGAGGTCCATGAGATAAGTTGCTCCTCTGGAAAGAACAGTCTTGACGATATAAGGGCCGACCCATTTAGGTTTAAACTTCCCACGGGGATCAAAAATCGGAGCTCGCAACTCCTTAAGGACAAGGTCACCCTTGACGATCTTCCTCGGACGAACCCTTTTGTTGAAAGCACGGGCTATCCTCTTTTGATAGATTCGAACATGGTCGAATGTCGCTAGGCGCTTTTCATCTATGAGGGCCAATTCTTCATATCTTTCCCTCAACCAATCTGATTCCGAAATTTCACATTCTGCCATCACGCGTAGGGACGGTAATTCTATCTCGACCGGAAGTACCGCTTCCATCCCGTACACTAGTGAGTAAGAAGTTGCTCCTGTGGACGTCCTTATCGAGGTTCTGTATCCCCAAAGTGCGAACGGTAGTTTTTCATGCCAGTCTTTATAAGTATCGGCTGATTTCTGCAGTATGGCCTTAACATTCTTGTTTGCAGCCTCGACCGCCCCATTAGTTTGCGGTCTGTATGGTGATGACTTGTGATAAGTGATTTTGTATTCCTCGAACAGATCCCTGACTTCTGCTTTGAAATGACTTCCGTTATCCGAAATAATCTCATGGGGAACTCCATAACGGCAGATGAGATTTCTCTTGATGAATTTGGCCACTTCCTTGGCTCCCAACTTGGTGTAGGATGCAGCTTCTACCCATTTTGTGAAGTAGTCTATGGCCACCAGAATGTACCGATTTCCATTTGAAGCTTTCGGAATGATTTCACCGATAATATCAATTCCCCAAGTGGAGAATGGCCAAGGTGAGGTCATGCTATATAGAAGGGACGGTGGTACATGCATCATGTTTGCATGAATCTGGCACTTATGACACTTTCTCACGTATTCGCAACAATCTTTCTCCAATGTTGTCCAGTAGTACCCTTGTCTTACGATTTTCTTGGCCAGCATGTGACCGTTCATGTGCGGGCCGTATACCCCCTCGTGTACTTCCTCCATCATTCTTCTGGAGCTTTTCCCAAACAAACAAGTCAGGTTGTGACCGTTGTATCCTTTCTTCAGCAGTTTCCCACCGCAAATGATGAATTGCGCTGCAAATCTTTGAATGGCCCTTTTGTCTTTTTTGGTAGATTCTTGGGGGTATGTTCCATTTTCTATGAAGTTCCAGACATCCTGATACCACGGTGTTTCATTCTCTTCTGCTTCGATTGTGGCGATCATGTTGAACGAAGGCTCGTACCTTTGTTCAATTACCAAAGGCATCATCCTGATTCCCACAGGAATTTTGATCATGGAGGCTAAGGTAGCCAACGAATCAGCTAGTTGGTTCTCTTCCCTAGGCAAGTAGAAGAACGTTATGCTCTTAAAATGCTTCTTAAGTTCATTGAGATGGTCATGGTATGGCTTCAACCTCTCTTCCTTCACCTTCCATTCTCCTCTGGCTTGTGACACGATGAGATTTGAATCTCCGAAGACATCTAGCTTTTGAATTCTCAATTCTATGGCCGCTTCCATCCCCAGAATGCACGCTTCATATTCAGCAGTGTTATTGGTGGAGTTATAATTGAGCTTGACTGCCAGCGGGGTGTGGTCCCCGTTTGGTGATACTAGGATTATTCCTACCCCGTAGCCTTTCATGTTGGCTACTCCATCAAAGTACAACTTCCATTGTTCTTCCTTGATTTCCATGATATTTTTGTCCGGGAATGGGAAGTCTCTACTTTCTTTGGAGTCAATGGCGTGTTCCGCAAGATGCTCGGCCACGGTTCTCCCTTTTACCGATTTGCTTGTAACATACTTGATATCGAATTCAGATAGTAGGAGTAACCAATGGGATATACGACCGGTCAGGGCAGGTTTTTCGAGGAGGTATTTTAGAGGATCCATGCGGGATATGAGCACAACCAGGAAGGCTAGCATGTAGTGCCTCAGTCGGCGGGTGCACCAAACCAAGGCCCAACACGTTTTTTCGAGGGCAGAGTAGTTGAGCTCATACCCAGTCATCCTCTTGCTGAGGTAGTATATGGCTTTTTCGGAGTGGCTTTCTTCTCCTTCTTGGGCTAGCATGCAGCCCATGGCATTTTCGGAGACAGATAGGTAAAGGAACAAGGGCTTATGAGGCGTAGGTGGTGAGAGGACAGGTGGGTTTTGAAGGTAGGCTTTTATTTTGTCGAAAGCGGCTTGGCATTGGTCATCCCATTGGAACTTCTCCCCTTTTCTCAACAATCGGAACAGAGGATCGCATGTAGTTGTGAGCTTGGAAATGAAGCGGCTGATGAATTGGATTCTTCCGAGGAACCCCCTTACCTCTTTTTCATTCCGTGGTGGTGTCATTTCTAGGATTGCCTTGATCTTGGAGGGATCCACCTCTATCCCCCTTTGTGTGATGAGGAAACCCAGGAGTTTACCGGAGGTCACACCGAAAGTGCATTTCTTTGGATTCAACCTCATCTTATACTTACGCAACCTTTCAAAAAACTTTCCCAGTGCCACTAGGTGCCCTTCTCTATCCTTGGACTTCACAATCATGTCGTCTACGTACACCTCTACTTCCTTGTGAATCATGTCATGCAGCAGAGTGGTGGCAGCTCTCTGGTAGGTTGCCCCAGCATTCTTGAGCCCGAAAGGCATCACTCTATAATAGTAGGTCCCCCAGGGGTGGTGAATGTCGTCTTTTCCTGATCTTTTGGCGCCATAAGAATCTGATTATACCCTGAGAAACCATCCATGAATGATAGTAGCTCATGTCCTGCGGTGTTATCTACCAAAACGTCAATGTGGGGAAGCGGGAAGTCATCCTTGGGACTGGCCTTGTTTAGATCATGGAAGTCGACGCACACACGAACTTTTCCATCCTTTTTCGGGACTGGCACGATATTGGCAACCCATTCTGGATATTCGGTGACAATGATGAATCCTTCCTTGAATTGCTTCTCTACTTCTTCTTTAACCTTGAGTGCCCACTCCGGCCTCATGCGCCTCAGTTTCTGCTTGACAGGTTTAGAATTAGGGAGGAGGGGAATATGATGTTGGACAATGTTGGGATCGACCCCAGGCATGTCCTCGTAAGACCAAGCGAAAACATCTTTGAATTCTTTTAGCAAGAGGGTTAATTTTTCTTTTTCTTCTTTATTAAGAGCTGAGCCGATTTGCACAATTTGGGGATTATCTGTTTCACCTAGGTTAACCGATAAAGTATCTTCGATTATTTCATAAGCAGGTGGTTTTTCAATTAGTTGCTTAAGTTCAATTGGGGGATCCTCGGAGGGATCTGTGCATTCACAAGTATTAGACACAGAGGAGTAAGCAGAATCGTCTTTGATTTCATTCATGATAGGTGAAGTGACTACATTGGACAGTGATGGGCTTACAGCAGCCGACTCTGGTACAGACTCGATAATCGGTAGTACAGACTCCGGGGGAATAGGGGATAGGGAGACACAGACAGATGACTCTATAGCCTGGTTGCTCAGACCCTCCTCAGTTGGCTTGATCTGATCATCTTGGCTCTTGGCCCTCTTTTCTTCCTTCTTCTCAACGGATTCCTCTCACATCTTCTCGATGGCTTCAGTGTCTAGGTATTTCAACCAGTCTTCCTCCGGGGTTTTCTTAATTTCTTCGGGATAGAACGGATCTTGATATGGAGGCCTCTCGCAGTCAGCGAAGATTTCAAGTCCAAGGTGCCTTTTCCCAGTGGTTTGATGGATCCAGGGTTCAGGGAACCCAAAGTAAGGGAAGTCATCCCCTTCTTTGATGAATTGTCCATTCAAGGTCTTGCGGTATGGTGGGAGACCCCTTACCCTTTTCTTCCATGGCCTCTGTAGCTCGATGTCTTCTTCAGTGGGCTTGTACCCTAACCCGAAAGTTCCTTGTTATCCTTTGATCTGAGGGAACTCACGAACCCCTTGCTGGCGTCGGCCTAATCCCATTCCGGGAAAGTAGTTCATCTTGCGGACAATGTTGACAACTGCGGAGTGGACCTCGGGGAACCTATCTTCGTCATTGATCACGTGGATTTCTTCCATGAAGAATCCTCCGATTTCTCCTTCTTCTAGCTCAGGTATTTGGATTTCAAAGACGGGAGCGTAGTTCGGGAAAGCTTCATTACCCCAACTATTACCGAGGATGATTTTCACTTCCTTCTCGTGGATGCACTTGATCATTTGATGCACAGTGGACGATACGGCTTTGTTGACATGCAACCAGGGCCTTCCGATCAGCAAGTTGAAAGAGGCAGGTATGTCCATGACCTGAAAAATTTTGGTGCTCACCAAGGATCCTACCCGGATTTGGAGAGAAACGGTTCCCATCACATTTCTCCTGGTGTTGTCATAGGCCCTCACAGATTGCACAGATGGTGTGATGTCAAGGATATTGACCCCCAAGGCGGTGGCAGTCCTTAGGGCACAGACATTTAAGGCTGAGCCCGTGTCGACTAGATAAAATGGCACCTGTTGTCCCTTACATCCCACGGTGATATATAATGCCTTGTTATGTGCGGATCCCTCTGGTGGCAGGTCCTCATCGGAAAATGTAATGATTGGGTCGGGGGTAAGCGCACCCAAGAAAGCTACCAGTCTTCCGGCGCGGCGTCAATGGGGACTTCGATCCCAGCCAAGGCATTCAACACGGATTGCCTGTGCTTATAGGATGTCACCATGATGTCCCACATCGAGAGATGTGCTTGGGTTTTCTTTAGCTGCTTGATCAGCTCATTATCTTCTTCGATGACCTCATCCATCTTACCCTTACCCTTCCCCTTGTCTTTAACTGGACCTTTCTCGATAGTTTCAGTAGTAGGCTGCAGAGGCTGGTAGTGACGGCCTGACCTGGTCAGATGATCAATTTCAGCAGGAGTAGGCCCTTCTACAGTCTCATCCTTTTTGAACCAATCACAATCCGTTCCCACATATGGTTTCTCCGGCTCGTCCCAGATAGAAGCATCACTTTCATAATTGGGATCATACCATTTGAGGTCTACCACCCCCAGATCGTGCTCTTCCAGAAAGAACAAGTCTTGCTCATCGTCTAGCTGTTGCTGCCACTCATCATTCTCCCCTTCAATCAGATGAATTCCCACAGAATCCGGGATGTCAATGCAAGGCAGGGGTTGTCCTAGGGGGGTGATATAGGTAGCAGGGTTGAAAGGTACGGGGCTGGACTCAATGAGGTTGACATTTTGGTGGTTTGGTAGGGGATTTTGGGTGATATGGGGCTACTTTGGTGGCGGCTCGATGATGTTCCGGTCAATAAGGTCTTGAATGTCATGGCGAAGGCGCACGCAATCATCAGTGTTGTGGCCTGGGGCTTGGTGGTAGGTACACCGCTTAGACATATCGCAGTTTGGCGGAAGGGGGGTGTTTCGGGGTTGGAGTAGTTTGAGATGGCCTTTTTTGAGGAGGCGGTCTAAAGCTGAGGAGAGAGAGATTTCTAACTTGGCGAAATTGCGAGGGGGCTTTTTCTGGAAGGGGCGATTGGAGGGGTTTGCCTGGCTGGAGGGTTGGTATGGTCTAAGAGGGTACGCCATGGGTTGGCTGCTAAGGGCATTAACATCCGGGGGATTCCGGGAGTAGTTAGGTCTTCTGGACTGACTCTGGGAGTCTTCTTTTTTTATCTTTCCTTCTCTAATAGCGTCTTCAATCCGGGTTCCGACTTCAAACAATTCTTCAAAGGTGGAGATGGACTGGTAGAATAATTTCTCATGGTAGAGGGGCTGCAGATTCCGGATGAGCATCCTTACCTGTTCTTTATCGATTGGCCGGTGGGTCATTTGGGCTACCTTGTTCCTCCATCTGCTCAAAAATGCAGCGAAGGATTCATTGTTGTTTTGCCGGGTTGTTTCTAAATCCCTGATGGTGACATCCAGCTCTTGATTGTAGGAGTAATGATCGACGAAGACTCGAACGATGTCCTCCCAGGCCCGGGTTTTGGAGGCTTCCAAGGTTAGGAACCACGATAGTGCAGACTTTGCAAGGGTTTGCGGGAACAACATCGCAATGTGTTCGTGGGTGCAACCCATGGATTGGAAGATACTCATACATAGCTTCACATGACTTTTCGGATTCCCAGTTCCGTCAAAACGGTCGATGGCAGGTATCTTGAAATTCTCTGGCAGTTTCAGCTTGACAGGCTCGAAGAGGCCTTCCAGATCTAACATGTAATCATCGATACCCTTGCTTTTCCTGAGTACGCTTTCCAGTTTGTCAACCTTGTCCATCTTTTCTTGGAGCTTTTTCTCGTATGCGGACGGTGGGACCCCCTGAAACCAGTCTTCTTCCCCATTATTCTCAGGTGGGGGTAGTTCAAATTCTGGTGGTGGAAACCTGGGCAGAGGTTGCGGCCGCCGCTGCTTCAGTTCTTCCATGAACTTCAGAACCTGGGCTAGGCTGTCGGACTGCTGGCTTATGGTCGCTCCCAATTCAGTAACCTTGTTTTCCAACTCTTCCCTATTCATGCTGAAGCAAGCTGTCGGACTGATTCTGATTAACCGATTATCCGAACTCCTGACCCACGAAAAGGACCCTGACTGCTGACCTTGGGAATCTATACTGACCTGACAGATTTTGAGAGGACTAGATTAGATCTTTGACAGTGGTGACTTTAGGCAGACAAAGATAGTGATGTGGACCAACTCGAAACAGTGCGTGCAGATTGATGGGGAATGGTGCATCAAATGGAACAAGCATGCGGATGTAAGCCCTAATCTATATGATGCTTCTATTTCTAACAGATAGCAGCTAAACAAATAAGGCCCTAGCCATACAGAGTGTGCTAACCTTACTTTCCAGTATGATCACCAATGGATTTCCGAGATACTTCGGGAATTTTGGACAGAGTTTCTGGGAGAAACTGGTTAATGTGGTTATATCTGGGATATCTGGACAGAGTTTCTAAGAGAAACGGGTTAATGTGGTTATATCTGGGATATCTGGACAGAGTTTCTGAGAGAAACGGGTTAATGTGGTTATATCTGGGATATCTGGACAGAGTTTCTGGGAGAAACTAGTTAATGTGATGATAGTGATCATACCGTCTAGCAGGTTTTCATACTCCTATGTCTTAGGACCAATAAACAAGGTTTGCGGTGTATATCTTTGTGAGCATGGGGCAGACATCCTTGTCATGGTACCTAGGCAGGTCAACTCAATGTAATCACATGTGAGTGATTGCCTTTGGAATCATAAGAAAGAGGTTCTGTTCTATGCCACATAAGCGTCTACACCGCTCAGGTAATCCCATCAGGGCATACAGCAGTTATATCACATTGTCCTATCTGAAAAGATAAATGAACAGTCCTATAAAAGGTTCTACAGGAATCTATATGCAAAGGCTGGGTTTAGTCAAAGAGGGTCCGTTGACGAGAGTTCCAATATACCGTCAGAGAGATAGTACGGAGGTTTTTACTCTTTTTGATATATCTTGGAAGGTACAGTATCAACGGTGACTTGTGCCCTGGCACAGCAAGACCTGAACAATGTCAGCGCCGCGTTTCAGACACAGTCGGAGGGAGGGAATGCAAGAGTGCAATGCGGTGAACCAAACACAGTAAAAAGATGATTTTAAGGATGCTTCTTGTGAGTCAAACCTCTGTATTATTTTGTTTTAAAATAAAAGTCCCCAGTGGAGTCGCCAGATTGTGGATACCGGGATTCCACCGCTTCGTTATGTTTTGAAATTCGTTTGATTTTGAATCAAGGAAAGAGAAAAGGTCTGTTAGAAAAAGATACAGAGTCTCCACTTGGTCTTTAAGGAACCAAGAAACCTAATTTGACTCACCCAAATGGATAAAGGGCACCGGTCCTTCATAACCAAAGAACTTGGCTCGGGGTTTTGGTACGAGAGAGAAAGGAACCTTTGTCGCGACTAAAACACCCTCAACTCGCCCCGTCTCTCGACGGGCCTCAATTAGCATCCAAATAATCATCTTATACTATGTATGGTTCGGCAATTAATACTATGATAGTATATTACATCACATAAGAAACTTTAAAATGGAAGATCTAAAGATAAAATATCATTCATAAGATCTAAACCGAATATCATACAATGTAAAGTAAAAATCACACAAATAAACCTAGGAAAAATCGTCTAATCATATATCAATTAATCAAGTTCCCTAATCTAAAGGGGGCATGAATTGTTATTGAAACAAATAAACAAAGAAATAAAAATATGCTTAACAAGCTAGTATGATGCATGTTAATCTTTGAGAAAAGAAGACCTCTCAATCCCCGGGATGGATGAGAAAGGATGATTAGATCGGGGGAAGCATGAACGTGTGATCAAGTTCTTTCCTTATAATCTTCTTAGATTAAGAGTTACAAAAACCCTCAAATCTTGCATGAATGCAATGTATGTATTCTAAAATGTGCAAAGGTTGTAGTGTGTTTTGTGTTCATGGATTCCTAGGATGGCTTAAAAGTCTAAAGCGTGCATGAATGGATGGATGAAATCAATATGGGATATGTAAAAATGTAGTATGAACTACTTCCTAAGATATGAACTAATTTGGAAGGCATATAAGCATCCAAACAAAGAATGAAAGTTAAAATGTGCTTGCTGTGAATAGTGGACAGAACAGTGACCAGATCTTTGGGAAATTGAAAAGAGGGGTTAGGAATGTTTTCAATGCATGATTTTTTATGGAGATGTTCCTTATTGTGTCTAGAACACAACCCAAAAATACAATATTTAATAACTATTACATATTGAGAGAAATCATATAAACAACAGAGGTCACTCAGAAACAGAGTCCGTACTGTCGGCTGAAATGTTAGAAAATCTTAGAAAATGAAAACGAATGATCTAGAGGCCCATTTTATACAGAAAGTTTCCTAAGACATAGAAGTTTAAGGGAAAAATAAGCTAGGACCAACCCTTTTGGAAAAGTTTTCTGAAAAAGAGGTTGGAAGTGTACCTAGCTGCTGTGACAGCAAAAACAGAATGTCTGGAAGGAATGTTTGGGTCCAAATGGACCATTTTCAAGTACTTCCAAGTCAAACCAAAAATCATGGGTGTTCTCCAATGAGTTAGGAAGACTTTCCAAGTGGCCTTGTATCTATATGTTGAGTATTGAGTTCTAGAGAAATCTTTGAACTCAGCTCACTCACTGTTTTAACTCACTGTTTTGAAGATTTTGGGGAAAATAAGATTTTCTTTCTTGAAATCAAAATGAGAGGGATTGAGGGGGGTTTTGAAATAGAGTTTTTGAAAGTGCATTTTTAATACTCAATAAAGATTATAACCACCTAAAATGCCAACATTCAACTCATCATCAAGAACCTCCAAGATTGTTGGAGAAACTTATTTTTATTTGAGCATAACTTCAATACACTTCAAGGATACCTTGGAGGTATTGAAGTTATGATCATTATCTATCAAACATGTTTTTGAGGTCAAGAGCTACTATCCATAAGGATTCACTCACCCCAAACTTCATGTCATCACTTTAGATGATGATGAACTAGTAAGTAAATAAAGAAAAATAAAGAAGAAATGAGATAAGAAGAGATAAACAATAAATAAACAAGCAAGTAGATGATGATCAATAGATGATATTCATGAAGCATGAGACTTGTAGATTGGTGTTTCACTCATATGTAATGACACTAGACATGGAAGAAGCTTCCACTCTCTTGAATTCTCACTAAAAATGGTGGTTGGGAGTATTGAATGTTGAAATAAATGGGAGTAATGTAGTAAAAACAAAGTTTAGAACTCACTTTTGTTTTGAAAATCCAAGAAGAAAGCTTCTTTTCTCTCTATTCTAACCTTATCTCTACAACTTTCTCTCCCAAACTTTCTCTAAACTTCTATTTATTCCCCCAAAATGAAGAGTAATGGGGTGTTTATATAGGCCAACTTGGGGTGGTTTTGGGATTTAGAAAGTATTCTCATTGGCTCCAAATAACTGAAATCATAAAACTATGTCGTTTTGATTTTTGATTAATCAAAATGGGACCACAAAACAAATTACAAAAATATACTGCTCTAGAGGGGAGTGCCGCGGCGGCACTGCTCCTCCCCCGTCCAGATAATGCTGTTTAGGCCCCCTGAAGTTTCGGTATTCGCAAAAAGGCCCTATTTCGTCCGAAATTCATAGAAAATGCGTACGAACTTCAAATTGAGATTGTGATATACCGTTGGAAAGGTAATGGAGTCTACTTTACATAAAAAAATAGTTCGGTGATAGGTCACTTTAAAAAGTTTTACGGTATTCGCGATAAAAGCCGATTTGATCACCTTTTTCGGCTTTGGAAATCCATAATAAATTCGTTTTAAATCCAGGGATTATGTGCGATATACCGTTGGAAAGCTATTGACCTCTAGTATCCATGAAAAATATTTGAAAATTGTTTCGGTGCCCCGATTCCAAAGTCAAATCTTGGTCAAACTGGTCAAACCTGGGATTCCCGGGAAGTTCTGGGAATCTCCGGGGGCTCCCAGGAGTTGACGTTTTCGCTCGATTCTCTTTTAAAACTCATTTTAATACTTTTCTAATGATTCTGGCGAATTCGGATGATTTCGGTCAAACTTGGTCAACCTTGGTCAAACCTTGGTCAAACCTTGGTCAAACCGGTCAACGAGGACTTTCCGGGAACTTCCGGGTCTTCCGGGGGTCTCTGGGAGCTGACGATTTTATTCGATTTTACTTAAAAACTCATTTTATCATTTTTCTTACGACGTAGCATGTTTCCAGAACTTTTGGGACCAAATCTGGGAGTTTTCGGGCTTTCAGGAGCATTTTGGTCATTCTGAGCATTCTGAGAGACAGAACTAACTTCCAAGAGTCTTTTAAGTCTTTTTCGATCATTGTGAACCACCAAGCTATGGGTCTCCTAAATCTGATAGCCAACAAAATGGGGTGTCTACAGTCGTTCATCAATTAGTTAGACAGAAGTTGGAGAAAGAATGATCGAAGGGCCAAAAATTGTCCAAGAGACGATGGACAAGATAAAGGTAATCGACAACGGTTACTAACAGCTCAGAGTAGATATAAGAGTTATGCCGACAAACATAGACGGCCGTTGGAATTTGACATGGGCGATTTGGTTTACTTGAAGGTGTCACCTTCAAAGGGAATCACTAGATTTAGAAGATACGGGAAACTCAAACCGAGATACGTAGGACCTTTTGAGATCATTGGAAGAGTTAGACCAGTAGCGTATCATTTGAACTTGTCAAATGAGTATACCAAAGTTCACAATGTATTCCATGTATCATTGCTACGAAAACATTTTGCGAAAGAAAGAGATCAAGTAATAACTCCGACACCGAATGAGATTCAGAGTGATTTGACGTATGTTGCGTATTCGGTAGAGATATTGGATCGGAAGGATCAAGTTTTGCAAAATAAGGTGATAACAAAAGTGAAAGTGTTATGGCGTACCCATACGACAGAAGAAATGGCATAGAAAATAGAAGATGAGATGCGTACTCAGTATCTGCACCTTTTCAATACATAGGTACAAGTTTGGGGACAAACTTCTTTTAAGGGGAGAGTATTATAACACCCGCATTTGTGTTATTGCATTTTATTACATTGCCATGCATGATAATGTGATGTGTTGTGCATTTTGGCACATGTGTGAGTGAGTTTTGACTCACGAGTCAATTTGGGTATCTGTGTTTGAGAACCCTCTGAGACAGTGTGAATGAGTGTTTGGATGTTGTGAAGCCTCTCCGAGTATGAGACGTTCATTGTGGAATACCTTAAATGTTTGTCTGGAAATAAATATTTACTTGTGTATTTCACTATCTGTATTATTTCTGGTTTAGAATTTATTTATGTTATTAATTTTAGCATCCTAGTGAGGATGAATTAACACGCTATTAATTTGATAGGCTAATTAGCAATTTCGTAAAAGTTATGTAGAAACTTGTGTTTTTGCAACCAAACGAAACTTAGACGGAAACTTTTATAATTTTGAGGTTTCACTTGTAAAGCTATGAATTAGCTGTGTAGAAAGTTTCAGAGACTGATTAGGAGTTTTGAAAACTCGTAGGGAGGTAAACACAATTTCCAAAAGTGTTGCCTATATATAGATAGAGATGACTTTCATAATTTTTATAACTTCTAACCTAAAATTCAAGAGGAGACCAAAAGGGAGATTTAGTTGCTTAAAGCTTTCTGACGCCAAACGACGACCTTTCGTCCGTCTGTTCGCTCCCAGATTTCATATTCGAACTCCTCAAGGTAATAGCTTCGTTTTGATACCCATTAGGGTCTGTTTGGCTAAGTTTTTTGAAAAGTTATTTTTTAGAATTTTTCATAAAAGTTGATATTTGGACTTTTTATCCATAGGAGTTATACTAGAAGAACTTCTGCACGTTCTTTGTACTTGGGTTTTCTTTGGATCGAATTATAGGAGCATTGTTCAGAGTTGAGTGATTCAACTATGTTTTTAGAATGATTTCTTGACATGTATTCATGTTTGATATGAAAAGTATGTGTTAGTTTATAGATATATATTGTGTAGCTTATATTGGGCAATTATATTGATAAGTAGGCCCAATAGCACGGTGAAATGTTTTGATTACCGAGAGCATGGTGATATGTAAATTGAGCATATTGAGTTGTTATTTGGGTCAAAGGAGCACGTGGTTACTAAGCCATCTTGTGGAACCGATATAGGCATTAAGGTCGCACAATTGAAGAAAAGAATCGTGGGTCTTACCTTTTCACTTGGACTTATTGACGAGGAGTCGCAGATTAGGAGTATGGAACGTACACGTGAGTCTCCGGAGACTAGTATAAAATGTAGAGATGTGAATGCAAGCTTGTTTATCATTCATGTGCATTTTTTGTTTTATTCACTAAGCGTTAGCTTAAACAAATCGACATATGTGTGGTTATTCAAATAACCATTGCAGGTATTAGTGCCTGCGAGGAATCGCAGAAGTGAGCATATGGGTTTGGGGAGGTCACTTAGAAGGCAACTCGATATGTTGATCTCATCATTTTGTAATAGACTTGTTATAATAAGTATCGTTATGACTTTTAACTATGTTTAACTTATAATCATAGAACGGATTAGTGATATTGTAATAGATAGGAATCTTTTGTATTTACGCTTTAGTAATGTTTAATCCAGTAGGAATTGTTTTGGTATGAGTTTGGAGTGTGTGTTTGGATCTTGGTTGATTTCATTAAACTTTTAAACTTGGAAATTCTGCAGAAAGGGGCTATAAAACAGTCGACTGGACCGAAGTCACAGTCCACTGGACCCTGTATTAAACAAAAAAAACTCTCTTTGGTTTTCAGGACATCAGTCGACTAGTTTCTGCATAAAAATTGGACATTCTACTTAGATGGGTTTAGTCGACCGGACGAGCCCAGTCGACTGAAAATTTGAGACATCAATCTACTGGACCAAGGAGTCAGTTGACTGAAGGTGGCACTTGGGGACTTCTTGTTCTCTGTAACTCCAGGTCAGTTGACTGGAGCCCGTCCCAATTGACTGGACTTCTGGTTTTAAAAAATGATTTGTTTTCTTTTCTCTGCGAGTGTTCTTAAAACTAATTTTTGAGAACATTAATGAATTGGTTTAGCCTCAGTGGCGTGCCACAGGCTCGGGTCCTACTATTGTGGGACCGGGCTGTGATAAAACTTGATCTATGATTCTAGAGAGAATCTAGATCAAGTATGATTGTGACCATCAAAGTAATAATGAAATACAAAAGAGATTCATGGACTTAGCCTTAGAGAATCTCCATTATAGATCTCATGTTGAGGATCTAGCAAGAGAACCTCAAGGACTTACTCAATCCTATGAACTTTGAATGCTTAGATACAACAATCAAATTATGAAAATAACTAGATCTACATCTAATTCCTCTCCCAAACACATGATCCTTGAGAATATAAATTAATTCTATTCAATTCTCCTCCCAAGTTAATGGTCGAGATCAAACTAAATTGATGATAAAAAAGAGAAGAGTATGAATCAATTGAAGAGAGAGTTCAAACTAAATTGATGATTCAAAACAAATTTTCTCTTAAAAAATGCTTATTACAAAACTTAACACATGTTACACTAGATCCAAATCAACAAATGGATGAGAATTCAATCACAATTCAAGTGGTGTGTGATGAAATGAGGTTAGAAGAGACCTTTTGAAAATGTGTAAAGATCCTAGTCAAAACTATGAATTGTGATTGAATTATTATATATGAAGATAGATTTGAAAGTTTTACCTCTAGATCTTCTCAAAATTTGCAGAGATGTTGAATTCCACAAGTTTTTCCTCTTCTTCTTCCTCAAGCTTCAAGCTCCTTCAATGGTGATTTGATGGATTGTATGAATTGGGTAGAGTTTTGGTGGGGTTTCTTTCTCTAAATTTTTCTCCTCTAAAGCTCTCACATATATTTCTCTATATAATTCAAGTGTCTCCCCCCCCCCCCAAAAAAAAAAATGAGAGAGATGAATTTATGTAGACTTTTATTTCCTTGGTGGCTAAGATAAGGGTTATTTGGGCATCTCTAACTCTCCATGGCACTTCTATGTAATTTCAAGAAACTTGAAAGGCATTTTAGTTGGGTGGAATAAAGGAACATTCTAGAGTATCTTTACTTCAAAGCACATGAGAGATTAGTGCCCAATAAAGGGCTCTTTAGGTATTTGCTTGGGTTAGGAATATGCCAAGGAATCTTTAACTCTCCAAATCACATAGGATACTTTCTTTTATTATTTTCTTTTTCTTATATATATATATATATGTGTGTGTGTGTGTGTGTGTATAAACACATTTTTAATTTTAAATCCAAATTAAGCATATAATCTCCAAATAAAATTTTTTTTCTTTTTTTTTCTTTTTGAATCTAAAAATATGTGAAACAATGTCATTTTTAGAAAGGGTTAATTAGTAATAAATCCCCAGATAGTGCACTTACATAACTTTAGGTTCTTGAGTTAAAACATGTTTTATGATTAAGTCCCTGATATTTTTTAGGAACTAAAATACCCCTCCCTCATTAAGTTTGGTAATCTTTATAATGGTAATCCCTCCATTAATGTTTTCTACCAAAATTTAATTCTCCCTAAAAATTAAAGAAATAAAAAATTAAGGGAATCAAAATTTGAAAGTCATCATCATTAATAATGACAGTCATTTCCAACCACAATCATGTCCAACATGATTTATGAAACGTGATTTGAAGAGAAAGACATAACATGTTCTCGAAAAATGGAAATTGAAGAGAGAATCCCAACATGGTTTGTGAATTTCACATGTTCTCGAAAATGGTAATGGAAGATAGAGTCCCAACATGATTTATGAATTTCACAACATGCTCTGAAAAAATGATAATGGAAGAGAGAGCCCCAACATGATTTGTGAATTTCACAACATGATTTGAAAAATGAAAATGAAAGAGAGAGAGAGAGAGTCATAACATGATTTGTGAATTTCACAAAATGTTCTGAAAAATGAAAATGACAAAAAGAGAGTCACAATATGATTTGTGAATTTCACAACATGTTTTAGAAAACGAAAATGAAACAGATAGAGTCATAACATGATTTGTGAACTTCACAAGATGTTTTGAAAAACGAAAATGACAAAAAGAGAGTCACAGCAAGATTTGTGAATTTCACAACATGTTTTAGAAAACGAAAATGAAAGAGATAGAGTCATAACATGATTTGTGAATTTCACAACATGTTTTAGAAAACGAAAATGAAAGAGATAGAGTCATAACATGATTTGTGAATTTCACAACATGTTTTGGAAAATGAAAATAGAAGAGAGAGTCATAACATGATTTGTGAATCTCACAACATGTTTTGGAAAATGAGAGAGAGAGAGAGAGTGAGACAATACCATTGCATCCTAGCACCCACAACCATTGTTAACCACCATCATCACCATCGCATGCACCACTAATATTCTTAACCACCATCATCTCCTATATAAAGCACTATGCCAAAGACTTCTAAAACCACATCCAGACTACACAAAATCTAAGTGTCACATTAGAACTGAAGTGAAGCATTCTTCCAAAACTGCAAAGAACCAAAAAAAAAAAAAAAAAAAGTAAAGTAAAAATAAGTGTCACAATCAATAATTGTCTCATGTGACAATCAAATAAGCAAACATCGCAGGAGGAGAATGTTAGTAGTAAAAACACTTTGACCCATGTTTCATATAAAGTTTATGAAGACTGTTTTCTATCTTGTACCGTGTTTGGTCCTTTTGTTCCAAACTTCTAGCATGAAATTTGGTTTATAAAAAGAATAAGAAAATGGATTTTATCAGTTTGCATGGTAAGGTTATCACCAGATGCTGTCACCGTTGTGAATTGCTTCACCAATGAGTCAAAATCTATGAGAATGAAAACGTTGATTCACATAATAAATGAGTCAAAATCCATTTTGGAAGTTTTGTTTTTTGTAAGGAAAGTGAAACATCAAGATGACGGGATTAAGGAAGTAAATACACTTGTACGTATCTCTCATTCAATTGAATACCAAACATGGAAATATTAGAGCATTAATACAATCCATAATTGAATGATTTGTTAAATACATACAGCTTGTATATATATCTTACAAATATATACAAGGGTATTTAGGAGACAAAAAAATCCCTAACCATGATTAGACATCTTAACTAGAATTTTAAGGATGTCACACCAAAATAGAAAATTTGGTGTCCTTCAACCATGAAAGTCCATCAATGGGGGATTTATTGGCAATTTACTATTTTAGAAATTCATTATTATTATTATTATTATTATTATTTAATCTATTCCAATTTTTTTAGAAAGTAACCTATGATCCAGTGAAATCGAGACAGACGGTTAGTGATTGTCCAAATCTAGGGGTATTAGAAGCAAGGTTTGGGAACTTAAAGCTTTTCAGAAGTCGAAGCGATGAACTTGAAGAAAATTGTTCGAACATTATTCATCATTGATTTCTAGAAGTAAATCCCCCTAAGTTTAATAGTTCGGTTAAAATTGGGGTGTCTACACTCCTAGGCTCATGTCATAGTTGTCCTCACTGATTAGACTCTGCGCAGGATTTTGTGCAGACCTGAGACATCTTGGAGACTCATGAAGTGGGCATTGGAATTGGAAGAGTTTGAGGTAATTTATAGACCTCGGACAGTAATCAAAGGATAGTCCGTAGCGGATTTCCTTGTTAAGTTTACCTACCCAAAGGACCCAATCGAGGAATCCACCCCGCCTGAGTTACCGCCCAAACTATAGCCCGTGATACCAATCTGGGTGCTCTATATAGATGGATCCTCCAACAAACAAGGCAGTGGTGCAAGAATCATCTTGATCATGCCCGAAGGGATTCAACTCAAGTACAGTCTCAGGTTTGGGTTCCAAGCATCTAATATTGAGGCGGAGTATGAGGCCCTCTTGGTCGGGCTGCAATTGGCTGCCTCAATGGGCGCCCGGCAGATTAAAGTGCATAGCGACTCTCAGTTGGTAGTAAATCAAGTTTTGCAATGGTACGAGGCTGTAACGACCCTGGTGCTGTGGGCGGGCTGCTGTAGGTGCCTTGTGGCTGCAGTAAGTGCTGGCAGGCTACACACTATGGGAAGTTTGTCCCACATCGCCTGGGTGTGGAAAAGCAATGTGCTATATATGTGTGGTTTTAAGTCTCCCTAGTAAGAGGCCTTTTGGGTAGTGACCCAAAAACAAATCCGTGCGGGTTTGGGCCCAAAGCGGACAATATCTTACTGAGCGAGACTTGGGTCGTGACAGAATGGTATCAGAGCTAGACCCAGCCGGAAGTGTGCCAACGTGGACGTTGGGCCCTAAGGGGGGTGGAATGTAACGACCCTGGTGCTGTGGGCGGGCTGCTGTAGGTGCCTTGTGGCTGCAGTAAGTGCTGGCAGGCTACACACTATGGGAAGTTTGTCCCACATTGCCTGGGTGTGGAAAAGTAATGTGCTATATATGTGTGGTTTCAAGTCTCCCTAGTAAGAGGCCTTTTGGGTAGTGACCCAAGAACAAATCCGTGCGGGTTTGGGCCCAAAGCGGACAATATCTTACTGAGCGAGACTTAGGTCGTGACAGAGGCTCAGGAGGACAGTATGGTAGCCTACCTGGCCCTGGCAAGAAAGATTACCAGTGAACTTAAAGGGCTGTCTATCACTCAGATCCCGAGAAAAGAGAACACATAAGCTAATCGGTTAGCTCGCCTAGCATCATTGTCAGAATTTAATCTATAGGGAATCAGGGTGGAATACTTGCCCGAGCCCAGTGTGTCCGTTCCAGATGGCATGGAGATAGACCCGGTCGATACATGCCCCAGTTGGATGAACCCACTAGTAGCGTTCCTCACAAGTGAAAACCTTTCGACCGACAAAGCCGAAGCACGACGGGTCAAATACCGAGAGGCAAGATACTACCTCGCCGACAGTGTGATTTACAAGAGAGGATTTACTATTCCTTACCTTCAGTGCATTCACCCGATTTGGGTTAAAAGCATTCTGCAAGAAATTCACAAATGTGTATGCGGGAGCCACATTGGAGGTCGACCCTTGTCCAGAAGGGCCCTGTTGCAAGGTTACTATTGGTACACCATGGCCCAGAACTCACAAGACTATGTGAGACGATGTGATAAGTGCCAAAGATTTGTAAGTATGATCAACAGCCCGGCAGAGGAACAAACCCCAATCCTCAGCCCTTGGCCATTGGCTTAATAGGGCATCGACATAATCACAACACTCCCAATGGCGAAGGGTCAGGTCAAATTCGCCATTATACAGTCGGCTACTTTACCAACTAGGCAGAGACCGAGCCATTAGCCACCATAACCGAGAAGAAAATGGAATATTTTGTGGAAAGAAACATCCTCAACAGGTTCGGTGTGCCCCGGGTACTGGTCAGCGACAACGGGCGATAGTTTGACACACTGATGTTTAGACAATTCTGCTCCTGCTATGGAATTTCCAACCATTGTTCCTCTCTCGAGCACCCTTAGGCCAATGGACAAACTAAGGTAACTAATTATAAGAACTTGCAGTTCATCAAGAAGAGACTTAAAGTAGCAAAGGGACTATGGGGAAAGGAACTATCGAGCCTTCTATGGGCATACAGGACTACACCTTGAAAGGCTACTAGAGAAACCCCATTCTCACTAACCTATGGCTATGAGGAAGTAGTCCCGACCGCTCTTCAGCTACTGACTCACCGAGTGGCACACTACCGTAGCAACTAGGATAATGAAGATGCTCTTAAAGGGGAACTCGACCTTGTAGAAGAAAAAAGGGATTCAACATATCTCTGGATGGCAACTTACAAGCAGAAGGTCTCCCAGTACTACAACAAAAAAGTAAAGCATCACAGTTTCCAGGTGGGAGACCTGGTCCTCAAAGCAGTCAACCAGCCCACCAAAAACCCTAACCATGGGAAGCTTGGGCCAAACTGGGAAGGACCCTACAAGGTTACCCTGGTTAACCGACCTAGAACCTATTGGTTACAAACATTATAGGGGCAGTACTTACAACGCCCTTGGAATTTAGAGCAACTACGGAAGTACTACCAGTGAATCGAAGTTAGGTTTGTTAGGGATCGAATGTTTTCTTCAATGAATAAGTTATAGCTCTCTCTAAGCATTCATAACATTTCCCAGATTAAATAAAGGAATATTCTTACAAACAGTGTTCCCTAATAGATACTTAAGAAAAAGACCTCAGGATCACCCTCGAGGGACAAAAAAGACCTCGGGATCACCCCTGAGACACACAAAAGACCTCAGGATCCCCTTGAGGCACAAAAAAGACCTCAGGATCACCCTTGAGGCACAACTCCACTTAGGTCCATAACCTACGATGGAGAGAAACCCCCTAGGTGATCCATGATAGAGGAGTCAAACAACCCTAGAACCTCAACATTCTAGGTCGGTTCCCTATAGTAATTACCCCCATGACACTTGCTTTACCAAATGCTTGGGGGGCAGAAGGGGGTAATACATTAACAGGAAATCACACCGAGCATTCACAGGCCTTAGGGTTAACTAAGTATAAGTCCTTAGACAACCCCGAGTGCCTACAATGCCTAGAATTCACATAGAGGAGTTGTAAGAGCTAGGATTAATCAAGTATAAACCCTTGAGCTTTTCCCAAAGCACTTACTAGTCCGAGCGGGTACTTACAGAACTTAAAGAACTCCCCAAGCATGATCCCTGAGTCAATTTCGAGACTCTACAAACACCCCGACTGGGACCTATAGACCTGGAATGTTCTAAGTGTCAATAGCTCAAAATATTCCAAGGCTTTACAGGTCCCCAGAAGACTGAGTGCTCACTACCAGTCGCAGTTTCAAACCTAACCAGTATCTAAATGAGGCTAACGACTGATCGAGCACAAGTAATTACATATATACAAGCAATAAAATGTACAAAGTATGAACAACAGTTAACGCAAAAAGTGACGTCGAATGGCCTTTATCATTAATAGTTTAGAAAAAGTATATTGCTTAGGGGAAAATTATAGTAGCCACCCAATACAAAAAGATAAATACATATATGCGCAAACACAATACAGGCCGGGAGCTATAGGTAAAAGTGGTTCAGAAGCAGACCTTAGAAAAATCATCACTGCCTTCTCTTGCCTGGTAATATGCCTCCTTGTTTTTTGGACAGGCTCATTACAAAGGACCGTCCACAATGACTACCTCATCATCGTTCTCCCTAACCTCTCCAATAGGAGCCTTCTCCTTAGTAGCGACCTCACTTGTAGTGGCCTCCTCAGCGGGACAAGACCCCGCGTCCCATAAATCGGACTCAGCCCGTGAGTAAGTCGTGAGATTCCACTCGGGGTAGTCTGCTGCTACCCTCATTTTTAGGTTAGCATAGCCCTGTAAGAAGCCGGCATCAAAGTCCTCCTCCGCCGCCTTATTCGCCACCTCCTGAGCGGTCAAGAACTCAGCCATGGCCTTTTTCTCGGCCTCTGTAGCCGCCAGGCCCTTTCGAGCGATCTTTAGCTCCTCCCGGGCCGCTCCCAAACTCAAGTCCAATGCCTTAGTTTTCTCTTTCTCCTCAGCCAGGGCAGACTCCTTAGTCTCCAGAGCCTTCCTCTCCTTAAAAAGCACAGCCTTAGCAACATTCGCCCTTTCAGCTAACCCGGGCAGGGAGGATTCGACCCCGATCGCCAGACAATAGGCCTTGAAAATGAAACAGAAGCCAGTCAATCACTGAGGGTATAAAAATAATAATAATGGGAAAGGGTATACCACTTACTAAATTAGAAAGGCTGTAAAGCCACCGACAAGCACCTAAGGAGTCATCCCCTCGTACCTCTCAACTTGGCTCGGGAAGAGGGCAACCTGTATCTTCCTCTAGGTCTCCTCCTCAGACTCCACCTACAAGATACTGGTCCAGACATTCCCTGGGAGGTTTCCAGTGGTCGACACCACCGAAACCCGAGGGGCTGATGGCCCAACCGATCCTTCCCTTAGCTCGCTTATCAATCGTCTGAGTTGTGGGCCACCGGCCGCATCAGCCCACTTTCTCTTTTGACCAGCTAGGGCGGCAGCGGCGACCTTCTTTTCCCTCAGAGGCATCGAGGTCCTTCCTGAGGACCATGTCTGTAGAATCAAAAAAAGAGGTGAGTCTATTCGAGAACCAGAAGCTAACCAGGAATGATTGGAGGAAAATTCGGTGTTTCAAAGACTCCGGAGGGCTCAAAGGTTCCTCCGGTGTCTGGGTTCCTGTTCGGGGTCAACATATCAGTAATGTTAACAAGATCCTGGGCTATTGCCTTTATCTGATCCTAGCACTCGTTTGGGATGCTTGGTGGGTTAACAGATCTTGTTGCAAAAATAATCAAGAGTTAGTTAGTGTTCATAAAATGAATATGCAGTAAAGAAAGCACGCTCAACACTTAAAGCCTTACCCCTCACACGCCCTTCCAGACGGTTGGTAGGGGAACTCTTGGAGCCGCCTCGCAAAACCCGAGGGTGGATACTTAGAAAAATTTCCTCTTCCACCCCTTGTTATTACTTGGGCATTTGTCTATGATCTTCCTTCCCTGCCGAGTGCCCAGGGAAAAGAAGCCGACCTTCCTAAATAGCGAGAATGACCGGTAAGTTCACAAGAACTCCTGGAGGGTGAGATCATACCCAAAGATTTAGGGCCAAAGGTGGATGGCCCCCATTAGGAATCTCCAATCGTTAGGGACAAGCTGCCCAGGGGCAATGTTGAGGTATATCAGCAAGTCTTGGGCCAGAGGGTGGAGGGGGAGATGAAGGCCAATGAGCAACACATCCTCGTAAAGGGTGACATACCCCAATCGGTGAATGTGGACAACACCGACCGGCACTACAAGGGAGAAGCCATCGAAACAATCCAACTTCTGCCTGATCTTATCTAAGTTTGACATGAGCAAACTGCTGGAAGTCCCCATATAGGAAAAATATACGGCAGGCCTGTCCGAGACCGATGCTTCATTGCCCGACCTCTGTGACTCAGAAACTTCAACATATTACTGGCCCCCTTCTTTGTCCGATAGCCGAACGGGAATTCTACCCTCACTGTGGTGGTTCGAAGTGGTTAAGGAGGGGAGGCCTGCATTGATACTCGGGCTACCTGAGCCCAAATGTTCTTCTTCCGATTAGGAAGAAGAGTTAAAGTAGGAATGGTACATGTCTAAAGCCCCTACTACAAGTCGGGGGAGCAATTGACGGCTTAAGTATGGGTCTGCAACCCCTAGCCTAATGACGACATCCTATTAACACGTTTTCTTATCAACACCCAAGTGTAGGTGATCGTACAAGTAATAAAGTTCTGGAAGACCAGGTCGAAGCCACAGGGAACAGAAAATAATTTTATAAAGATAGACAGTAACTATTTTATCCCTAAAAAGAAAAAAAAAAGATGATGGATTTTTGGGGCTTTTACTAAACTACTAGTTTTTATATTTTTGCAATAAAACTAATTAAAATCTACTTTCGTTTTAAGTAGTTTACAGTAAAGATTTTAACAGTGCAAAATAAATTAACTAAGATACTAGTAAGAAAAGGAAGGAAAATAAATAAAAGCTAAATTTAAATGAAATTAACTTTTTGGATTTTATTATAGCGAAAGATGGAAATAATACAAATATTTAATCTAAGTTACTGTAGACACCCCATTTTGTCGGCTATCATATTTAGGAGACCCATAGCTTGGTGGTTCACAATGATCGTAAAAGACTCAAAAGGACTCTCGGAAGTGAGCTCTATCTCTCAGAATGCTCAGAATGACCAAAATGCCCCTGAAAGCCCGAAAACTCCCAGATTTGGTCCCAAAGTTCTGAAAACATGCTACGTCGTAAGAAAAGTGATAAAATGAGTTTTTAAGAAAAATCGGATGAAATCGTCAGCTCCCAGAGACCCCCGGAAGTCCCGGAAGTTCCCGGAAAGTCCCTGTTGACCGGTTTGACTAGGTTTGACCAAGGTTTGACCAGGTTTGACCGAAATCGTCCGAATTCACCAAAATCATTCTAAATCATAAAAAAGGTGTTAAAACAAGTTCCAAAAGAAAATCGAGCGAAAACATCAGCTCCCGGGAACTCCCGGAGGTTTCCAGAACCTCCCGGGAATCCCAGGTTTGACCAGTTTGACCAAAATTTGACTTCGGAACCGGGGCGCCGAAACAATTTTCAAATATTTTTCATGAATACTAGAGGTCAATAGCTTTCCAACGGTATGTCATACATAATTTCGGGATTTAAAACGAATTTATTATGAATTTCTAAAGGTGAAAAAGGCGATCAAATCGGCTTTTATCGCGAATACCGCAAAACTTTTCAAAGTGACCTATCCCCGAACTATTTTTTATGTAAAGTAGACTCCATTACCTTTCCAACGGTATATCACAACCTCGATTTGGAGTTTGTATGCATTTTCTGTGAATTTCGGACAAAATAGGGCCTTTTCGCGAATACCGGAACTTCAGGGGGCCTAAACAGCATTATCCAGACGAAGGGAGGAGCACTGCCGCCGCGGCACTGGCCCACTGCCGCCGCGGCACTCCCCCCCAGAGCACTCCATTTTTGTAATATGTTTTGTGGTCCCATTTTGATTAATTAAAAGCCAAAACGACGTAGTTTTATGATTTCAGATGTTTGGAGCCAATGGGAGTACTTTCTAAATCCCAAAAACACCCCAAGTTGGCCTATATAAACACCCCATTACTCCTCATTTTGGGGGAGTCAAATGTGAGTTTTGGAAAAGTTTGGGAGAGAAAGTTGTAGAGATAAGGCTAGAGTAGAGAGAAAAGAAGCTTTCTTCTTTGATTTTCAAAAACAAAAGTGAGTTCTAACTTTGTTTTTACTTCATTACTTCCATTTACTTCAACATTCAATACTCCCAACCACCATTTTAGTGAGCATTCAAGAGAGTGGAAGCTTCTTCCATGTCTAGTGTCATTACATATGAGTGATACACCAATCTACAAGTCTCATGCTTCATGAATATCATCTATTGATTATCATCTACTTGCTTGTTTATTTATTGTTCATCTCTTCTTATCCCATTTCTTTTTATTTTCTTTATTTATCTTGCTAGTTCATCATCATCTAAGTGATGACATGAAGTTTGGGGTGAGTGAATCCTTATGGATAGTAGCTCTTGACCTCAAAAACATGTTTGATGGATGATGATCATAACCTCAATACTTCCAAGGTATTCTTGGAATGTATTGAAGTTATGTCCAAAAATAAAATAAATCTCTCCAACAATCTTGGAGGTTCTTAAATGATGAGTTTGATGTAGGTATTCTAAGTGGCTATGATCCTTATTGAGTGTTGAAAATATGTTTTCAAAACATCTATTTCAAAACCCCTCTCAATCCCTCTCATTTGGTTTCAAGAAACAAAACTTTGTTTTCTCCAAAATCTTCAAAACAAAGAGTCAAAACAGTGAGTGAGTTGAGTTCAAAGATTTTTCTAGAACTCAATACTCAACATATGGATACAAGGCCACTTAGAAAGTCTTCCTAACTCATTGGAGAACACCCATGATTTTTGGTTTGACTTGGAAGTACTTGGAAATGGTCCATTTGGGTCCCAACATTCCTTCCAAACATTCTGTTTTTGCTGTCACAGCAGCTAGGTCAACTTACGACCTCTTTTCCAGAAACCTTTTCCAAAAGGGGTGGTCCTAACTTATTTTTCCCTTAAAATTCAATGTCTTAGGAAACTTTATGTATAAAATGGGCCTCTAGATCATTCGTTTTCATTTTCTAAGATTTTTCAACATTTCGGTCGACAGTACGAACTCTGTTTCTGAGTGACCTCTGTTGTTTATATGATTTCTCTCAATCTGTGATAGATATCCAAGATTAGCCTTTTGGGTTGTGTTCTAGACACAATAAGGAAGATCTCCATAAAAAATCATTCATTGAAAACACTCTTAACCCCTCTTTTCAATTTCCAAAAGATCATGCTACTGTTCTGTCCACTATTCACAGCAAGCACATTTCAACTTTCATCCTTTGATTTGATGCTTGTATGCATTCTAAATTAGTTCATATCTTAGGAAGTAGTTCATACTACATTTGTACATATCCCATGTTAATTTCATTCATTCATTCATACACATTTTAGACTTCTAAGTCATTCTAGAAATCCATGTACACAAAACACACTACGACCTTTGCACATTTTAGATACATACATTGCATTCATGCAAGATTTGGGGTTTTTATAACTCTTAATCCAAGGAGATTATAAGGAATGAACTTGATCACACATTCATGCTTCCCCTTTTGATCTAATCATCCTTTCTCATCCGTCCCGGGGATTGAGAGATCTTCTTTTCTCAAAGAATAACATGCATCATACTAGCTTGTTAAGCATATTTTGATTTCTTTGTTTATTTGTTTCAAGAACAATTCATGTCCCCTTTAGATTAGGAAAACTTGATTAATTGATATATGATTAGACGATTTTTCCTAGGTTTATTTGTGTGATCTTTCACTTCGCATTGTGTGATATTTGGCTTAGATCTTATGAATGATATCTTATCTTTAGATCTTTCATTTCAATTTTCTTATGTGATGTAATATACTATCATAGTATTATTTGTCGAACCATACATAGTATAAGATGATTATTTGGATGCAAATTGAGGCCCGTCGAAAGACGGGGCGAGTTGAGGGTGTTTTAGTCGCGACAAAGGCTCCTTCCTCTCTCGTACCAAAACCCCGAACCAAGTTCTTTGGTTATGAAGGGCCGGTGCCCTTTATCCATTTGGGTGAGTCAAATTAGGTTTCTTGGTTCCTTAAAGACCAAGTGGCGACTCTGTATCTGTTTTCAACAGACCTATTTTCTTTCTTTGATTCAAATCAATTTCAAAACAATCTCAAACAAGAGAAGTGGTCCGATTCCCGGTATCCACAATCTGGCGACTCTGCTGGGGATATTTATTTTCAAAACAAAATAATACAGAGGTTTGACTAATAAGAAGCATCCTTAAAATCATCTTTTTACTGTGTCTGGTTCACCACATTGCACTCTTGCATTTTCCCCCCTCTGACTGTGTCTGAAACGTGGCGCTGACATTGTTCAGGTCTTGCTGTGCCAGGGCACAAGTCACCGTTGATACTGTACCTTCCAAGGTATATCAAAAAGAGTAAAAAACCTCTGTACTGTCTCCCTGACGGTATATTGGAACTCTCGTCAACGGACCCTCTTTGACTAAATCCAGCCTTTGCATATAGATTCCTGTAGAACCTTTCATAGGACTGTTCATTTATCTTTTCAGATAGGACAATGTGATATAACTGTTGTATGCCCTGACGGGATTACCTGCGCGGTGTAGACGCTTATGTGGCATGAGGCAGAACTTCTTTCTTATGATCCCCAAGGCAATCACTTACATGTGACCACATTGAGTGACCTGCCTAGGCACCATGGTAAGGAAGTCTGCTCCATGTTCACGAAGATATACACCGCAAGCCTTGTTTGTTGGTCCTAGGACATAGGAGTATGAAAACTAGCTAGACAGTATGATCACCATCATAACCTGTTTCTCCCAGAAACTCTGTCCAGATATCCCAGATATAACCATATTGTCCAGTTTCTCCTAGAAACTCTGTCCAGATATCCCAGATATAACCATATTATCCAGTTCTCCTAGAAACTCTGTCCAGATATCCCAGATACACCCATATTAACCAATTTTTCCCAGAAACTCTGTCCAGATATCCCAGATATAACCATATTAACCAGTTTTTCCCAACAAAAAAAAAACTCTGTCTAAATCTCCCTGATTTCCCAGATATACCAGTTTCTCCCAAAAACTCTGTCCTATCTCCTAGAAACTCTATCCAAATTTCCTAGAAATATCCAAAGTACCTGTTTTCCCAGAAGCTCTGCCCAAATCTCCCAGATTCTCCAAAAATCCAACATCTCTGCCCAAATCACCCAGAAATGCCCAGATATACTTGTTTCCCCTGGAAACTCTATCCATATTTCTTAGAAATACCCAAAATACCAGTTTCTCCTAGAAGCTCAGTCCAAATCAACCAGAAATCCTTTTTTCTCCTAGAAACTCAAATGACTTCTAGAAATTTCTCCGAATCTTCCAAACCCATGTTTCTCCCAGAAACTCTATCCGAAATTCCCAAAGTATCCCGGAAATCCCTGTTATCCCTTGGTGATCATACTGGAAAGTAAGGTTAGCACACTCTGTATGGCTAGGACCTTATTTGTTTAACTTCTATCTGTTAGAAGTAGGGGCATCATATAGATTAGGGCTTGCATCTGCATGCTTGTCTCATGTGCATGCACCATTCTCATCAGTCTGCGCACACTATCTCAGTCAGTCTGTACATAAGTCAGTCCATCTTCCTTAACCTCACTGTCATTGTCTCTCTAGTCATCACTATCAGAATCTGATACACTCCTCTCGAATCTATAGGTCATTGTAGATTCCCAAAATCAGCCACTGAGATCCCCATCCTGGGTCAGAAGTTCGAGCAGTCATTTGGTTAGAATCAGTCCGCCGAGAAAATTCAACATGAATCAGGAAACTTTGGAAGCCAAGGTCACTGAATTAATAAATCAACAGTCAGATCGGCTGACTCAAGTCCTGAAATTTATGGAAGAGTTCCGACAACAGCAACCACAGTACCCACCTAGGTTCCCACCACCATAAGGGTTCATGCCACCACCACCGCCTAGATTTGGACCGCCTCCCGAGAACAATGGGGAAGAAGAACGGTTTCAAGAGGTCCCGCCGCCTGTATATGAGAAAAAGCTCCAAGAGAAAATGGACAAGGTCGACAAGCTTGAGAACATACTAAGGAAGAGTAAGGGAGTCGACGATTACATGTTAGATCTGGAAGGATTGTTTGAGCCCAACAAGGTGAGGCTACCCGAGAACTTCAAGATGCCTGAAATCGACCGTTTTGATGGAACTGGAAATCCGAAGAGCCACGTGAAGTTTTGTATGAGCATTTTCCAGTCAATGGGCTGCACCCATGAGCACATAGCTATGCTGTTCCCTCAAACCCTCCAGAAAGCCGCACTATCCTGGTTCCTAACCCTTGAAACTTCCAAGACCCGAGTTTGGGAAGATGTTGCTAGAACTTTCATTGATCATTACTCCTACAACCAAGAGCTTGATGTCACCATCCGAGATCTAGAAACTACCAGGCAGAATTTCAATGAGTCCTTCGCTGCATTCTTGAGCAGATGGAGGAATAAAGTAGCCCAAATGATCCACAGGCCTGCTGAGAAAGAGCAAGTACGTATGCTGGTCAAGAACCTGCAACCGGTATAGCATGAAAAACTATTCTACCAATCCATCTCAACATTTGAAGAGTTGTTTGAGGTTGGGACTAGAATCGAGGATGCTATCTGTGAAGGCAAGATCAATGGAGCTGGGTCACTGAAAAAGGAGAAGAGACCCCATACCTTTGGTGAAGATCAAGAGAGCCTAGATGTCAATGCCTTAAGCCCATCATCAAGCCAAAATGACTGCAGTAAGAGGCACAAGAAAGGAAACCAAAGAGTCTTCACACCACTTGACATGAGCTTATCCTCCGCTCTCAATCAGCTTGTTCAAAAGGGCCACCTTGTACCTTTGGAGCCCAGTAAGCCTCCTAATCACCCACCTCCTGGGTACAATAAATCCAAGTATTGTGATTACCACCAAGACCAAGGCCATGAGACCGACAACTGTAAGAGGCTCCGTCACTCAATTCAGGATCTCTTAGATGATGCGCCGCACCCTAATCCAATCCACTACCTCGGTCTGGACCAACCCTTGACCTATCCGTTCGAATGATCCTCTTCGCTGAGGCCCATGAATGTTGAACCTGTGCTGGTGAAGTGATGGTGTTTGGGACTCTTGCTAGAAAACCAAATGAAGATGCTCTTTAGAAAAAAAGAAATAAAAAGAATAAATGGGTCACAAAGACACTACATTTGAGACCGGGTCGAATCAAGTTGAGTCTGTTCTATGTTCCGAGTCCGTTTCAATTCTAGTCTTGTGATCGAGTCTGTCTGTCATCGAGTTGTTAATAAGTCTGTAAACCTTCTCTATTGATGGAATGAAATCTCATTTTGCTTGATCTGATGTGCCTAGTCATAAATGCATGAATCACTAAACTGAAGTGTCACTTTTCAAATTACCATGGATATTACTCTGCTAATAATTTTTCTACAACAAAACAAAAAAGAATCCTAAAAGGTTAAAGTCGATTTCACGCTGACACTGATGAAGAGCTAAGAATTGATAGTCTTACTTTAAGAATTTAAAGATGCTCTTACCTCAATCTTGAAAAGACATACTTGAAACTGACTTGGGGCTTGCCCAACACCCTTTCCACCATTTCTACCATTTCAAAGCCTTGGGCCCAACCCAATTGATAGCCATGCGAACCTGTGCAGACTTGGTCCTTGATGGTAGCCAAACATTTCAATGAGTTTCATCTCCACTTTCAAAAAAAAAAAAAAAAGCTCGCTAGGTTGAAAACCCGAAAGGGCACCCAGGCAAAAGTTAGAGCTGAAAAAGGTGTTGATTTCCAAAATCTGACCCTAGCCAGTCAAAATGTTGGAGAAAATTTTGATGAAACAAATAAGAGAATCATACGCTTCAAGATACATCTTAAGAACGTGCCAAGATCACATTTCAAAAGGCACGGAATGACCACAAATAAATTCCGAGAGCTGATATGCACATTCTGGAATTCTGAGATTGCGATTGAAGGATCTTGCAAGAATCAACTACATGAAAAGCAAGAATCGACTGGCTAGGCAAAAGCGAAAAGGATCAATCCTCAAAATAAAAGAAAAAGAAAAAGAAAAAGAAAAAGAAAAAGAAAAGAAAGGGAGATTGAAACTGAATCTTTTTTATTCAAAGCTACCACAAGTGGCTCAAGTTTGAACTTCTTTGACGATTGGTTTGAAAAACCCTCATACCTCAAACCCCTTATTTCAAGCCTTGCCTTGAACTACACTCGACCTGATTCCCACTCGGGGATACGTAGGCAACCACATCGGTTCGGTCAACACCATCATAATCAAACCAATTTCCTTCAAGCCTTGCCTTGAACTACGCTCGACCTGATTCCCACTCGGGGATACGTAGGCAACCGGATCGGTTCGGTCACCCCACCTACCCAAAAATCAACCCGCTTCTTCCCAACCATGCCCGAACTACGTTGGACCTGATCCCCACTTGGGGGTACGTAGGCAGACTTTCAAAAAAGAAAAAAAGAAGGATGGCTCGCTAGGTCGAAAATCCGAAAGGACGCCTAGGCAAAAATTATAGTTAAATCCAAGGTGAGCAATAACAAAAGAGAGAAAAGAGCTTGCTAGGTCACCTCACTGGTGCCTAGGCAAAAGTTATGAGCATTTGAGAGATTAAAGTCACGGTCCATGCCTCAAGCCAGAAAATCACCTTCCACACTAGGGGCAAACTTCGGCTACCCGCCTCGTTTGCCTGACTTTTACTATCTACCCTTCACACAAGGGGCAAACTTCGGTCACCTACCTCGTTTGCCCAAAACCTCCAATGAACCTTCCTCCAAACTAGGGGCAAACTTCGGTCATTTGCCTCGTTTGCCTACCGATCCCACTTCATGCCCTTCAAACTAGGGGCAAACTTTGTTTGCCACCTGATCCCTATGCACCAATGGTAAGCCTTCAAGAACATTGTCTTGAACAGATGGAAATGGAGCGTCTTTCATTCCATAAGCTAAGGCACTAATTCAAAGCACATCTTGAGAGAAGCAAAGAAATTGATTAGATCAGCAGGGAGGAATTTTCAAAAATAAGATTCACCATCAAAGTGATGCCACGTTAAGGAGAAAAGTAAACACAAAAGAGAAATGGTACATCATTTATGACAAAAGCACATTAAGTTTTGGCAAGTCGACCTTGTTTCATTTTGGTGTCAAATGTGTCGTCCTCGTGCGTCAATGTCTGTCAAGTTTTTGAGTCTGTTGTAGTCTCAAATGTGTAAGTCAATAGTGACTAATAAAATTTTTAAATCAAGTTATAAAGAGCATGCTAATACAAGCAGGAGTACCAAACACCATTACTGCACCGGTCAAGGCGTCAGCATAAGAAGCGTCAAAACTTGGGGAAGATTTCATCCTTTTCCAAACTGCCAAAAGCTAAATCATCTTTCTTCATGCAACATAAGTCCATGAGTGGCTGTTGATCCTTCATCTTTCTTCATGCAACATAAGTCCATGAGTGGCTGTTGATGATCTTCTTTCTTCATGCAACATAAGTCCATAAGTGGCTGTTGATCCTTCATCTTTCTTCATGCAACATAAGTCCATGAGTGGCTGTTGATGATCTTCTTTCTTCATGCAACATAAGTCCATGAGTGGCTGTTGATCCTTCATCTTTCTTCATGCAACATAAGTCCATGAGTGGCTATTGATGATCTTCTTTCTTCATGCAACATAAGTCCATGAGTGGCTGTTGATGATCTTCTTTCTTCATGCAACATAAGTCCATGAGTGGCTGTTGATGATCTTCTTTCTTCATGCAACATAAGTCCATGAGTGGCTGTTGATCCTTCATCTTTCTTCATGCAACATAAGTCCATGAGTGGCTGTTGATGATCTTCTTTCTTCATGCAACATAAGTCCATGAGTGGCTGTTGATCTTTCATCTTTCTTCATGCAACATAAGTCCACGAGTGGCTGTTGATCTTTCATCTTTCTTCATGCAACATAAGTCCATGAGTGGCTGTTGATCATCTTCGTTCATGCAACATAAGTCCATGAGTGGCTGTTGATGATCTTCTTTCATCCTAGCAACATAAGTCCATGAGTGGCTGTTGATCTTTCATCTTTCTTCATGCAACATAAGTCCATGAGTGGCTGTTGATGATCTTCCTTTCTCCTTGCAACATAAGTCCATGAGTGGTTGTTGATGATCTTCCTTTCTCCTTGCAACATAAGTCCATGAGTGGCTGTTGATGATCTTCTTTCTCCTAGCAACATAAGTCCATGAGTGGCTGTTTGATCTTTATTCGTTGCAACATAAGTCCATGAGTGGCCGTTGATGACCTTCTTTCATCATAAGTCCATTGTTGATCACCCTCCTCTTTCAATAATCAAAACCTTAACTGCCGCAGACCATCTCTATATCCCTCATCACAATTAGAATGATACCTTTACTCTAGCAGAGTACATTATCCTTTAGCTCCTGAAGGCCCTAACCAGCTCTTTTGGATTGAGCATTACAAAATCTGACCAACTACGAGAGATTCAAAGATGGATCCTGGGTCTAGGTTAAGAATTGAAGAGAGATTCTCATAGAGTCCCTTACATCATCCTCCGAGGACAGAAACAGAAAGATAGCAGCTCCCGGAGGCCCCGACCGGCCCTCTTGGATTGAGCGCCGAAAGATTTGATCAGCCGTGAGAGATTCAGAGATGGGTCCTGGTTCCCCGATCAAGGAAAAAGAGATTCTCCGAGAACCCTACATCATCCTCCGAGGACAAAAACAGAAAGATACCAGCTCCCGGAGGCCCCGACCGGCCCTCTTGGATTGAGCAACGAAAGATTTGATCAGCCGTGAGAGATTCAGAGATGGGTCCTGGTTCCCCGATCAAGGAAAAAGAGATTCTCCGAGAACCCTACATCATCCTCCGAGGACAGAAACAGAAAGATACCAGCTCCCGGAGGCCCCGACCGGTCCTCTTGGATTGAGCGCCGAAGGATTTGATCAGCCGTGAGAGATTCAGAGATGGGTCCTGGTTCCCCGATCAGGAAAAGAGAGATTCTCCGAGAACCCCGCGTCACCCCCCGAGGACAGGAACCGAAAGATACTAATTCCCACTACCCCCAACAGAAAGTAGCAGAAGAGGAACCAACTCCCGAAAGTCAGCCATCAGGAACAATCAGGGCATCGTCCACATGAAGCACAGTCCTTCCATGGCTCCGTGTCTCCCGTCTATCATGAGTTTCCTCATCTATCCCTTTTCATCACAAAATCCCTCGGTCACCTTTAGCTGTTGTCTTTTTTTTAGACAACGCGCACCTGATCCATCTCACTCGTTTACAACACACACTTCCCAAGTTCCAGAAGTTTGCCCCTAGACCCAGAGTCTTCTAAACCTTGATGTCCTCATCCGAGTCATCCACTACATCACAGTCACGAACACTAGCACAACACCAGCCCACTCGGAGTGGCACACCCCATGGCACCTGCTCATTCTAGGATCAGAAAGCTAGGCATGATAGGACTCATGTACAAAATCATATCACATCCACACATTGCATATCATCCTCATATAATATAGCATCCGCCTGATTGTTGTGTATGTGCATGTGTGATTTATTCCTTTGTCCCCTGAACTACGTCCTGGTCTGATTCCCCTTGGGATACGTAGGCAGCTCACGCGGAGCACGACCAGCACTAACCTCATCATCCTCGCATCTTTTGCAACGTTTTTATCCTAAATCTATAGCCTCCAAAAAGTCCTGTCTCTTCAAAGCTTTGGCACTCGCTTGCGACATGCGTTGCCTCGCAAGTTCATGCCAAAGAGGGGCAAACTGTAGACACCCCATTTTGTCGGCTATCAGATTTAGGAGACCCATAGCTTGGTGGTTCACAATGATCGTAAAAGACTCAAAAGGACTCTCGGAAGTCAGCTCTATCTCTCAGAATGCTCAGAATGACCAAAATGCCCCTGAAAGCCCGAAAACTCCCAAATTTGGTCCCAAAGTTCTGAAAACATGCTACGTCGTAAGAAAAGTGATAAAATGAGTTTTCAAGAAAAATCGGATGAAATCGTCAGCTCCCAGAGACCCCCGGAAGTCCCGGAAGTTCCCGGAAAGTCCCCGTTGACCGGTTTGACTAGGTTTGACCAAGGTTTGACCAGGTTTGACCGAAATCGTCCGAATTCACCAAAATCATTCTAAATCATAAAAAAAGGTGTTAAAACAAGTTCCAAAAGAAAATCGAGCGAAAACATCAGCTCCCGGGAACTCCCGGAGGTTTCCAGAACCTCCCGGGAATCCCAGGTTTGACCAGTTTGACCAAAATTTGACTTCGGAACTGGGGCGCCGAAACAATTTTCAAATATTTTTCATGAATACTAGAGGTCAATAGCTTTCCAACGGTATGTCATACATAATTTCGGGATTTAAAACGAATTTATTATGAATTTCTAAAGGTGAAAAAGGCGATCAAATTGGCTTTTATCGCGAATACCGCAAAACTTTTCAAAGTGACCTATACCCGAACTATTTTTTATGTAAAGTAGACTCCATTACCTTTCCAACGGTATATCACAACCTCGATTTGGAGTTCGTATGCATTTTCTGTGAATTTCGGACAAAATAGGGCCTTTTCGCGAATACCGGAACTTTAGGGGGCCTAAACAGCATTATCCAGACGAAGGGAGGAGCACTGCCGCCGCGGCACTGGCCCACTGCCGCCGCAGCACTGGCCCACTGCCGCCGCGGCACTCCCCCCCAGAGCACTCCATTTTTGTAATATGTTTTGTGGTCCCATTTTGATTAATTAAAAGCCAAAACGACGTAGTTTTATGATTTCAGATGTTTGGAGCCAATGGGAGTACTTTCTAAATCCCAAAAACACCCCAAGTTGGCCTATATAAACACCCCATTACTCCTCATTTTGGGGGAGTCAAATGTGAGTTTTGGAAAAGTTTGGGAGAGAAAGTTGTAGAGATAAGGCTAGAGTAGAGAGAAAAGAAGCTTTCTTCTTTGATTTTCAAAAACAAAAGTGAGTTCTAACTTTGTTTTTACTTCATTACTTCCATTTACTTCAACATTCAATACTCCCAACCACCATTTTAGTGAGCATTCAAGAGAGTGGAAGCTTCTTCCATGTCTAGTGTCATTACATATGAGTGATACACCAATCTACAAGTCTCATGCTTCATGAATATCATCTATTGATTATCATCTACTTGCTTGTTTATTTATTGTTCATCTCTTCTTATCCCATTTCTTTTTATTTTCTTTATTTATCTTGCTAGTTCATCATCATCTAAGTGATGACATGAAGTTTGGGGTGAGTGAATCCTTATGGATAGTAGCTCTTGACCTCAAAAACATGTTTGATGGATGATGATCATAACCTCAATACTTCCAAGGTATTCTTGGAATGTATTGAAGTTATGTCCAAAAATAAAATAAATCTCTCCAACAATCTTGGAGGTTCTTAAATGATGAGTTTGATGTAGGTATTCTAAGTGGCTATGATCCTTATTGAGTGTTGAAAATATGTTTTCAAAACATCTATTTCAAAACCCCTCTCAATCCCTCTCATTTGGTTTCAAGAAACAAAACTTTGTTTTCTCCAAAATCTTCAAAACAATGAGTCAAAACAGTGAGTGAGTTGAGTTCAAAGATTTTTCTAGAACTCAATACTCAACATATGGATACAAGGCCACTTAGAAGTCTTCCTAACTCATTGGAGAACACCCATGATTTTTGGTTTGACTTGGAAGTACTTGGAAATGGTCCATTTGGGTCCCAACATTCCTTCCAAACATTCTGTTTTTGCTGTCACAGCAGCTAGGTCAACTTACGACCTCTTTTCCAGAAAACTTTTCCAAAAGGGGTGGTCCTAACTTATTTTTCCCTTAAAATTCAATGTCTTAGGAAACTTTCTGTATAAAATGGGCCTCTAGATCATTCGTTTTCATTTTCTAAGATTTTTCAACATTTCGGTCGACAGTACGAACTCTGTTTCTGAGTGACCTCTGTTGTTTATATGATTTCTCTCAATATGTGATAGCTATCCAAGATTGGCCTTTTGGGTTGTGTTCTAGACACAATAAGGAAGATCTCCATAAAAAAGCATGCATTGAAAACACTCTTAACCCCTCTTTTCAATTTCCAAAAGATCATGCTACTGTTCTGTCCACTATTCACAGCAAGCACATTTCAACTTTCATCCTTTGATTTGATGCTTGTATGCATTCTAAATTAGTTCATATCTTAGGAAGTAGTTCATACTACATTTGTACATATCCCATGTTAATTTCATTCATTCATTCATACACATTTTAGACTTCTAAGTCATTCTAGAAATCCATGTACACAAAACACACTACGACCTTTGCACATTTTAGATACATACATTGCATTCATGCAAGATTTGGGGTTTTTATAACTCTTAATCCAAGGAGATTATAAGGAATGAACTTGATCACACATTCATGCTTCCCCTTTTGATCTAATCATCCTTTCTCATCCGTCCCGGGGATTGAGAGATCTTCTTTTCTCAAAGAATAACATGCATCATACTAGCTTGTTAAGCATATTTTGATTTCTTTGTTTATTTGTTTCAAGAACAATTCATGTCCCCTTTAGATTAGGAAAACTTGATTAATTGATATATGATTAGACGATTTTTCCTAGGTTTATTTGTGTGATCTTTCACTTCGCATTGTGTGATATTTGGCTTAGATCTTATGAATGATATCTTATCTTTAGATCTTTCATTTCAATTTTCTTATGTGATGTAATATACTATCATAGTATTATTTGTCGAACCATACATAGTATAAGATGATTATTTGGATGCAAATTGAGGCCCGTCGAAAGACGGGGCGAGTTGAGGGTGTTTTAGTCGCGACAAAGGCTCCTTCCTCTCTCGTACCAAAACCCCGAACCAAGTTCTTTGGTTATGAAGGGCCGGTGCCCTTTATCCATTTGGGTGAGTCAAATTAGGTTTCTTGGTTCCTTAAAGACCAAGTGGCGACTCTGTATCTGTTTTCAACAGACCTATTTTCTTTCTTTGATTCAAATCAATTTCAAAACAATCTCAAACAAGAGAAGTGGTCCGATTCCCGGTATCCACAGTTATCTAAAAGTAGGGAATATTAATTAATTTGGAAGAAATGACTTAAAAGAATTGGGAATATGGAAGTCAATACTAGATCACACAACTTTTGTGCATTTGTAAAGGATTTGGCATTTCTAAACAGAGTGAATCTTTATTTGAAAATAAACTTATCCTAGTTGAGGTCATATCAAGTGTGTCAGGTTTGATATGAAACGATGTCGTCTGGTTTAAAGAAAAATAAAGAGGCAATTGGGCAGTAGCCAGGTTTGAACCATGACCTGCCGCGGACGTAGGTTATTCGGCGCCCAGTCCCCACCACTCTGCCACTACACAATTGCCTATCCATTAGTAGGTAGAAATATATATATATATACACATATTTGAAATATAAATTTTGTCAAATAAATTGTTTGAGTATGCTAGGTGTTTTTTTATGACAAAAGTCATAGTTTGACAATTTATATAATTAGATTCTTATTTCAAATATGTAATATTTTGATGTCCAATATAGCCATAGTCTATAAACATGTTAAATGGTCATAAACTGTAGATACATAGATATTTTTGGCCATAAATGGAAAAACAACCTATCCAGAAAAATTTTCCCATTTAAGATTAGTGCACAAAACTGTGGTTTCTAAGTTTTTATTGCATATCCCCAATTAAAGCTTTAGCCTACCATTTTGGAATTGAAACTATCTTCCAAATAACCTTTTAAAGAAAGATTTAAACAGATATACACAGTGACTGTCCAATTAAAATTAAAGTTATAACACTAAGGTAAGGGTGAAATATAATATTAATATTTTTTTCTTCACTTAACATGAGTTGGGGTTGAATTTGTGGAATCTGCAAAATAACAAAGTTTTGTATAACTAGGCTAGTAAAACATAAATAAATGAAAAAATTGAACCAAACATAAAATACTAAACCTTTGACTTTGACTTCTTGTGGGGTCACAGTGGTTGAACCCCAAGATCACAAGTAAGGCCAAACCAAATCCTAATCTAATTTGGGAGTGAGATATGGATAGGGTGTGCTTGGGCTTTGGTAGGTGATCATTATAACAAGTACGTGGCTAAAAAATATGGCATTTACTTGCAAAATTTGTCTTCTAATGAATGGAAATATTGCTATAAAAATTGAAAATTTAGGGTTTCAAACTATTTTAGGGGACAACTACAACTACTACTAGACTAAAAATATTAAATCTAAATTTTAATAGGAATATTTCACTACTACAAATTAACAAAGGTCCTACGAGAAAACAAATATTTTAATTTGAGAAATATAGTACACAAAGTTTTGTTACATATTTTTTAACATGAAATCATCAATTACATAAAAGTAAAATTTTATACAACTACTAGAACTAGAAAAGGCAAATAAAAATTAAAAGTGCTCACATGATAACCTCCCTAAACTATTCTCTCTATGATGGTGCGTAGTAAAGCTATTGCAGCTTGTTGTTGTGTGTCTTGTTCCTCGTTTGCTTCTCCTTTTTATAAACGAGATTCTGTGATGAATTCGTCACTGCGTTCATCACTTTGAACAGAAGATTGGCAATTTTTCTTCGCGCATTTTTCTTCCCTTCCCTGACAATCTTTGACAATCTGCTGAAAGAGGAGAGAGAGAGAACCAAAGAAACAAATTCATTTTAAACAAACATCACTATCACCATTAAATGGTTTGGCTGTTTTTTTATTTATTATTATTTTTCTTTGTTTTCAGTTCATTGTTTTGTTTGCTTTTTGGATTGTTTCCATTTTTTTATTATTCTTTTTTTTCATTTGGTTTAGTTTTACAGAACTGCACTATGCAAATTCTGACTAACATTTTATGACGAATGCTTCTATCACGCCCCGGAACAGCAAAAATAGAGAAAAATAAAATTTCTTTTTGGGTCCATAGGGAATGACGTGTGAATGTCAATAATGATCCACACCACACAGTACTAGTCTACAACAAGAATAGTAATAAAAATAAACTGGATATAATAGTCGATGCTTTTATTACAAATATCAGAGTTATAACAACAGTAAAGCTACAACGGAAGTGTATATAAGGTTTGGAAGCAACATATGCCCAAGTACCAAATATAAAAAAACAGTCTAAACATAATAAATAAACTAAGAGCTATCTCCAGATCTTCAGCTGGTGTAAACATCAGCATAGTAATCCTCCCTGGCATAAGTGTCATTAGTGGGGCCACCATCTGTGTACTCCTCTCTCGAATAATAACCATCGTTGTAGGATCCATCATCTGCAGAATAAGATACAGGATAGTCTGGACAGGGGAAGGTCCAGACAATAAAGGCCGTCAGCTTGCTGAGAGCTGAGTGAGCATAAACTAACAAGGTACCAATTATCTGAGGTAAAACAAGTTTATGAAGACACGAGATAAGATCTATCATAATAATATCTTGCTCCTATATTCAACGTCATTAACCAACCCTTATCGTCTTGTTAACCGAAGACTGATATCAACATACTCTTTCCAGAAAGAACAGACTCAATCATTTAACTCTAGGGATACACCCTTATTCCGTCTATCACTTTTAAGAGCAATATATCATGCTCACCGCATGTCATGGACTCCACGTCAGTCCATCCCCATCTTTTAAGAACAATATATCCTGCTCACCGCATTTCGGGGACACAACATTTCGAACAAGGCATATCATCTATTGCCACGACTCAGCGTCATCTATCATACATCCCAGCTCACCGCCTTTTAAGAACATTTATCAGTTCATCTGCTTTTAAGAGCATATCATTAATCCTCTGATTTATCCTAGGACTACTTGCTCCAGCTCACTGCCTTTTAAGAACATTTATCAGTTCACCGGCTTTTAAGAACATATCATAACCAAAAGTCCGTTCACGCACCATTCCCAAAACTTATCAAACCTACCTAAGTTACGTTCTATCATCGATACATGACAATTCCCAATGTGGCCTAACTACTCTGATTAAAAGAAATGGATATCAAACTCATACCGAAAATCAACATGTCACCCACGTCGTCACGTCAAATCCATTATTCTTAATAATACTTATCTTTGTTGTTACATTATCCCTGATCAACCCAAAATCGCATAACGAAAATTCAAATCGAGAATCGAACATTCGAACCCTTAATATAATAAATAGGTAAAGGAATCCATGTTCTGCCAATACCAATCAATTGGACTAATCGATTGGTACAAAAATCATAACAATCGATTGAGGAAACTGGCAATCGATTGGGTCTAAAACAATGTCAATCGATTGCTAACATTGGCAATCAATTGGGTTGTCAATCGATTGGAATTCTATCCAATCGTTTGGGTCCAAACTGATGGCAATCGATTAGGAATTATACTAATCGATTGGTACTTCGTCTTCTCTAGTAGTTTGTAAAAAATAGCATATATAAACGTACAAAACATGCATTTACATATCTAAACTTCATAACATCTTGTAAAGCATCAATATAAAGGGACCAAGTGAGTTGTAACTCACCTACGATGCGTTTGGGTGCGTGTGAGCTTGAAACCCCAAGCTTTCTCTCTCTTTCTTCCTTCTCTTTCTCTTCTCTGTCTCTCTGTCTCTCCTTCTCTTCTTCTTGTTCTTCTCTTCTTCCTCTTCTTATCTTCTCTAGAGAGTGAGTGTGTGTGAGGGTGAGTGTAAATATATATATATATATCACAAGATATGTGCATCTCTCTCTCTCTCTCAAGGCTGCCAAACTGGCCCAAGGCCATAAATGATCTCATATATGAAGAAGTTTAGAGTGCCACATGTCTAAAGCTCAGGCAAAGAAGAAAACTTGTCTCAGCTTATGCCAATCGATTGGTAAAGATGGCAATCGATTGGTAACAGATATTTGAAGGCAATCAATTAGAATAGATGGCAATCGATTGGTATGTTGCCACGTCATGAATTTTAGTCGATAGGATGGCAATCGATTGGTAACAGATGGCAATCGATTGGTAACCAAAAAGTGTCAATCGATTGGGAAAACAAGGCAATCGATTGGTAACAAATTTCACCAAAAGAAAAGGAAAGTTTATAAAAGCATACAGAATGAAGTTTTATTTATTAATACTCTCCAGAAATTTAGGGTATTACATCATCCACCACTCATTAAGGATTTCATCCTCGAAATCGAAAACCAACAAGTCAAAACAAAAACAGAAACTTCGAAGCTTCTCTTTCATCATATGCTTCCATTGAACCTTGACCAACGGAATCTCCTTGTTCTTGAGCTTCTTGATTCCTCGATCTAAAATCTATACTAGTCCTTCGTTGAACGTAACATTGTCATTGACTTCAATATCCTTGAAGTTGATCTCATGTACTGGGTTATGGGCACACTTCCTCAGCATATTGATGTGAAAAATGTTGTGCACTCCTGACATCTTTGGCGGCAACGCAAGGCAATAAGAAACCTTCCCAACACGCTTTAGAATCTCGAATGGTCTGATGAATCATGGAGATAACTTGCCTCTCTTCTGATCAAATCTGACGATGTCTCGAACAGGTGAAAAACTTTGAGTAGTACGTGATCTCCAACGGCAAACTCTAAGTCTTTGCATCGCTTGTCAGCATAACTCTTGTGTCAGGTCTGAGCTGTCTTAATCTTCTCACGCATAATCTGAATCTTCTCACTGGTTTCTCATACCATCTCTGGCCTAAGAAGTTGAGTATCTCCGACTTCGGTTCAACAAAGCGGCGATCGACAAGGTCTTCCATACAAAGCTTTGAATGACGCCATTCCTATGCTTGAATGATAATTGTTGTTGTAGGCGAACTCAATCAAAGGTAAGTGTGTCTCCCAAGAACTCTCAAAATCAATGACACAAGCGCGTAACATGTCTTCCATTACTTGATTAACTCGTTCAGTCTGACCATCGGTCTGTGGATGAAAGGTTGAACTCAAGTTTAATGTTGTTCCCATCGCTATCTGGAGACTCTTCTAGAATTCTGTAGTAAAATGTGAATCTCAATCTGACACTATAGAAATAGGTACTCCGTGTAACTGTACTACGTGTTGTAGATACATCCGTCTTAAACGTTCTACTGGATACGTCATACTATAGGCGATAAAATGTGCCGTCTTCGTAAGTCGATCCATGATTACCCAAATAGCATCATGGTTCTGCTGTGACTTTGGCAATCCTACCACGAAATCCATGGTGATGTGTTCCCATTTCCATTGAGGAATCGGTAACGATTGCAGTAATCCGGGTGGTTTCTGATGTTCTGTCTTTACTTGTTTACAAGTAAGACACTAAGATACATACTTGGCTATATCTCTCTTCATTCCTTCCCACCAGAAATTCCTCTTCAGGTCCTTGTACATCTTCGTACCTCCCGGATGAATAGTCATCCATGACTTATGTGCTTTATCCAATATTTTTTTCCAGAGATTTTCTTCGTCAGGTAAATAGAGTCTACCTTTACATCGTAATGCTCCATCTGTACTAATACTCCAGATCTCTGGTTCCTATGCTGACATCTTGGCAAACCATAACTTCAAATCTTCCATCGTCTATTGAGCTTCTATGATGCGACTGATCAAAGTTGGATGTACCATAAGGCATCCAAAATATTATCTTTCCATTGGTTCCACTGACTGAAGCTCGAATTCAGCTAACACTTCTAATGCTCTCCATTCTCGAATTAGTAATACAGCGATCACTAGTCGAGGTTTATGACTCAAAGCATCTGCTACGACATTCGCTTTACCTGGATGGTATTATAACAAAAAGTCATAGTCCTTGAGCAACTCCATCCATCTTCGTTGTCGTATGTTCAGCTCCTTCTGAGAGAACAAATACTTCAAGCTCTTATGATCGAAAAACAAATCAAACTTCTCTCCATAGAGATGGTGTCTCCAAATCTTCAATGCAAACACTATTGCTGCTAGCTCTAAATCATACGTAGGATAATTCTTCTCATGTACCTTCAACTGTCTTGATCCATATGCAATGACATTCCCATCTTGCATTAGTACACACCCAAGTCCTTGGTACAATGTATCGCCATAGATTACATTCCTTTCTCCACTCTTAAGTATCACAAGTATTGGTGCAGAAATCAATCTTTCCTTTAACTCCTGAAATGCATTCTCGTGCTTGTCTGTCCACTCGTACTTCATCTCCTTCCTTGTCAAATTTGTCAAAGGTCTTGCTATCTTGGAAAATCCTTCTACAAATCTTCTGTAATATCCTGCTAAACCCAAAAACTTCTAACTTCGGTCGCATTGGTCGGTTTATTCTAGCTTAAGACTGCATCAATCTTAGATGATTCCACTGAAACACCGTTCTAAGATATAACATGTCCCAAGAATTTGAATTCCCGTAGCCAAAACTCACACTTCCTGAACTTTGCATACAACCTATTATCTTGAAGTGTCTGTAAAGCAATCTACAAGTTTTCTTTGTGGTCTTCCTCCGTCTTCGAGTAGATCAGTATGTCATCGTTGAATGCTATAATGAATTTATCTAGATATGGTTTGAATACTCTACTCATTAAGTCCATGAATACTGCTGGAGCGTTTGTCAATCCAAAAGGCATAACTAGAAACTCATAATGCCCATATCTCATCCTGAACGCAGTCTTCGATACATCCTCTGGTCGAACTAATAACTGGTGATATCCCGAACATAAATCGATCTTGGAAAAGATCTTAGATCCTTGTAACTGATCGAATAGGTCATCTATCCGAGGTAGTGGATATCTATTCTTGATCGTTACCTTGTTCAACTCTCTATAGTCTATACAGAATCGAAGTGTTTTGTCCTTTTTCTTCACAAATAGAACTGGTGCTCCCCAAGGTAATGTGCTTGGGTGAACAAATCCTAAATCTTCAAGTTCCTGAACTTGATTCTTCAATTCCAACATCTCAGTTGTTGCCATCCGATATGGAGTCTTGGATATCGGCAACGTACCAGGTACTAATTCTATGCAAAAGTCTATTGCTCTTTTTGGTGGAAGTCCTTTAATGTCCTGGAATATTTCTTGATAGTCTTGCACGGTAGGAATCTGATTCATCTGAGTTCAGTACTATTACTACCAATCGTAGCTAAACCACTTGTCAATAACATGTCGCTCGTTGTCTGACACTGAAATATGATTGTCGGTCATCCTTATATCGAGAATACAATCGTCCTAGTAAGGCAATCCAAATTGGCATTGTACTTAGTCAACCAATCCATTCCTAGGATAATGTTGAACTCCGACATCGACAAAACTACCAAGTTCACTGGAAGATTCCTATCTCCCAAGGTTAGTGGGCATTCTTTGCACTCGTTACCCAACTTAATAGTCACTCCCAATGGTGACACATCATCAGTGCTGGCTCAAGTGTCTGGGGTTCTAAACCCAACTGACGTACAATCTTAACAGCAATAAAAGAATGTGCAGCTCCAATATCAAATAAAACTTTAACGGGACTATGAAAGAATACAAGTGTACCTTCCAAATGCTGCTGTTCATCGATATTAAAACCTGCTTCCCTTGGAATTATAACATTCATCCTTGTCTGATCAGGGGATCCTTAAATCCCTTGAACTAGTGCCCCATAGTATCTTCCTCGTGGTGTACAATAATCCCTGTTCAAGTGCCCTGGTTTATTAAAGTCACGACAGACAATGTCCAGCTTGCGATTTGGTCTGTGGGCAGTGCAGTTCCTTGCAATATGTCTTGGCTTCCCACAATTAAAACAACCTCCGACATTTGGTGGCGGAGCTGTAAGTAGTGCCTGAGGTTGCGATCCTCATGGTTGATATTGCTAGGGTCGAAGATAAATCTATTGGGGCTTCCTAGTTCCTTCCCAGGTTCTCTTGTTTCCTTGGAAATTTCCCTGAGATCTCCACCCTTGGGTATTCCTCGGCAGTTGTGTTTGGAAATTCCTTTGTTGGAAGTTCCTTATTGGCTGTGGTCGATTCGTCTATGGTCTCTGTACTGGATATGTATCCTTCTCTAGACTTACAGCAAGTCTGATCAGTCCTTTAAAACTCTGGTTTAGGTGACCAATCATTATATGGCGAAGATAGGGATAGGGATTTAGTCCCTAGTGAAATCTTTTCACCTTCTTCTATGATTTATCAATCATATGATGGGCGAATCGAGATAGCCGCTCAAACTGTGTGGTATATTCTCTTACTATCCAATCTCCTTGAACTATGCTCATGAAATTCTTCTCTTGCTGATCCTTTTCGTCTTCTGGGAAGTACTTCTCCAGAAATCTTCCTAGCAGCATTTATCCCAATAGTGGTTTGCTCAGCTTCCTACCAATTTGCGGCGGCATAGGTGAGCAGGAACATAGTAAGACGATGCTTCTCTTATTCGCTGCATTCTAATGCTTTGAAAATTAACTCTATTTTTCTTATCCATTTTTCGAATTTCCATGGTTCTGTTAGTCCATCAAATTTCTCAGGACGTAACCCATGAAAATTTGCCAGTAACTTGTCTCTTGTTTTCCTTGGCTGGAACGGTGCTGCTGGAGGTTGAATAGGACGTTGATTAGTAGCATTACTCTAGGTATCGCCTACATGTTCCATAAATGCTTCAAAAACTCTAGATGGGTCCATTCCTTCCGAAATAGGTGCTCTAATTTATGCTTGGTGATTTCACAAGGGTCCTACCATAATGATAACGAGTATTGCCTACAAGAGACACATCGATTAGCTAAAAGTTTTCTCGTAGAAACAAAACCAAGATAGGGGAAAAGCAACAAGAACTAACAGTTTTACAAAATAATACATCAAAACAACCATATGATCAATATCAAAAGTACTGCTCATATATAAATCAAAAGATGTACCACATAGTACACACTAGTCAAACTATGTACCACGTGGGACAAAGCTAAAATAGTAATAAGGTCAGCTATTTACAATACTATGACTACTACTGATAATACTTATACAAAGCTATGGTCAAATAGCTATCTCTAAAGCTCCCAAAAATCATGTGGACAACATGTCCTGATAAAACTAACAAAACTAAATCCTGCAGGTCCTGACTCAAAAATCGTCAGTGTCTGATCCTGCTGCTGGTGCATCATCCTCAAGTGCAATGTCCATCTCTACTGGTGGTTCATCCTCAGCTTGTGCTGCTACTCCTCCTACTACCATCCCAATATCCCAGTCCTCGACTATCATGTCGTCAACCTCCATCTCTTCAACATCAAATGTTGGCTCGGCAACATCGGTGATAAACTCAGCAAAATCCCCAATAATAGCCATAGCATCTGCTAACACAACCTGTCTTATCAGAACTCCAGTTGATTGTGCAACCATTGCTGCTACCCACTCGGCTGCCATATTGGCAATAACTTCCATATGAAGTACAGGTCCTGCTGGTAAATCAAACACCATGGATATCTCGGGTATGACTACTTCCTCTACCTCAGGTTCAACTGCAATGTCCTCCAAAATCTCATCTCCCACTACTCGAAAGTCCTCCTCAGCAACAACCTTTGGGTCCTCCTCTGGGTCCTCGTCATCCTCAACTAGCATGATGTCCTATACGAGATCCTCCTCTGCATCAACCTCTACCATCGGCTCGGCCTCTGGTGACTCTGGCTCCTCAGGCTGCTCATGTGGCTCTAGAATGGGTACCTCGAGTACTGGTGATGATGGTGCTACTATAGGTGCTGCCTCAATAGGTACCCCAAGAATTGCTCGAAGCTCGATAGCATCTATCTCCAACTTACTCTGGATTAAACATAAAATCTCCTGATAAATATCTCTACCAATCCTCGTGGAATGGTAAGCATCCATACGCATCTGGGTCGGGTGAGTCCGTCCATCAACATAGAGGGCCTTCCACATATCTTCCTCCAAATAACGACTAGCTATCTGCCGTACTCGATCCTAGTAATGCTCTAGGTCAGCTGACTCTACGGTATCCCCATGGATCACATGTCCTCCATAAGAGTCATCCACAACTCTATGAAACTCTGTTCTTTCTGTTTTGTTATATTTGGTACTTGGGCATATTTAGTTCTTTCAAGAGCTCGAGAACCTAGGTTTTGTACGTCCAAGTACATCGCCTTGGGGAGCACCGGTGTTATTTGTGAAGAAGAAGGACGGGACACTCAGACTGTGTATCGACTACAGAGAACTGAACCGCGTGACTATCAAGAACAAGTATCCCTTGCCTCGGATTGAGGATTTGTTTGATCAACTACAAGGAGCTACGACATTTTCCAAGATAGACCTAAGGTCGGGATATCATTAGTTGAGGGTACGAAAGGAAGATATACCTAAGACTGCGTTCAGAACCCGATATGGTTATTATGAATTTCTGGTGATGCCGTTTGGGATGACGAATGCCCCGGTAGTGTTTATGGATCTGATGAACAGAGTGTTCAAGCCTTACTTGGATCAGTTTATCATCGTCTTTATAGATGATATTTTGATCTATTCTAAGTCAGAAGAAGAGCACGAGAAACATCTACGTATTGCGATGCAGACGCTTAAAGATCACCAGTTGTATGCCAAGTTCAGTAAGTGTGAGTTCTGGTTGCAAGAAGTAAAATTTTTGGGACACAAGGTGTCATCTCAAGGAATTTCAGTGGATTCGTCCAAGACCGATGCTGTGTCAAACTGGGTTAGACCGAGCAACCCTACAGAAGTTCAGAGTTTTCTTGGACTCGCAGGCTATTATCGGAGATTTGTTGAAGGATTCTCCAAGATAGCAGCACCTTTGACTGGGTTGACGAAGAAGAATCTGAAGTTCGAGTGGACAGGGAAGCATGAGCGAGCCTTTCTAGAGTTGAAAGAGAGACTCACTACCGCACCGGTGCTAGCAATACCCAAGCCTGATGAGAAGTTCACTATCTTTAGTGACGCGTCATATCAAGGACTGGGGTGTGTACTTATGCAAGATGGCAGAGTTATTGCCTATGGATCCAGACAGCTGAAGCTGAATGAATTGAACTATCCCATTCATGATTTGGAGTTGGCGGTAGTGGTATTTGCACTCAAGATTTGGAGACACTATCTCTATGGTGAGAAGTTTGATTTATTCTCCGATCACAAGAGCCTGAAATACTTGTTCACAAAGAAAAAGTTGAACATGAGGCAGCGCAGATGGATGGAGTTGATCAAAGATTACGACTTCACATTGGAATACCACTCGGGTAAAGCCAATGTGGTTGTTGATGCTTTGAGTCGACAGACTCGTGAGACGATCGCCACCTTGATGGTTAGAGAGTGGCGAGCGTTGGAGACCATGGCGAAGTTCGATGTACAGAGTGCTGAAGAAGGAGAAGGACAATTGTTCGGATGTCTCATCCTACAGCCTGTTCTTATCGATCGCATTATTGGAGCTCAGAAAGAATATGAGAAGTTTCAAGCCTGGTTCATGAAGATGTCAAAAAAAGACCCGGCGGAATGGAAAGTGGGAATTGATGGAGGATATCGGTGCAGAAATAGATTATGTGTGCCGGATGTTGGAAAGCTTAAGAAGGATATTCTGGAAGAAGCACATAAATCAAGGTATACAGTTCACCCGGGAGGAACGAAGATGTACAAAGATTTGAAGAGAAATTTCTGGTGGGAAGGTATGAAGAAGGGCGTGGCCGAATTTGTATCCAATTGCTTGACGTGTCAGCAAGTCAAAGCTGAACATCAGAGACCCTCGGGATTGTTGCAACCGCTACCTATTCCTGGTTGGAAGTGGGAGCACATTACGATGGATTTTGTAGTAGGATTGCCTTGATCGCAACAGAATCATGACGCCATTTGGGTAATCGTGGATCGATTGACGAAGTCAGCTCATTTCATTGCTTATTGTATGACATACCCGGTGGAAAAGATGAGCCGGATGTACATACAACAAGTTGTGCGACTTCACGGTGCACCCGTGTCAATTGTGTCAGACCGTAACGCACGTTTTACTTCTGGATTTTGGGAAAGTCTGCAAGAAGCTATGGGAACTTCGCTCAAGATGAGCACTGCTTTTCACCCTCAGACAGACGGACAGACTGGGCGTGTTAATCAGATCATGGAAGATATGCTTAGGGCTTGTGTGATCGATTTTGAGGAATCTTGGGAGACATACTTACTGTTGGTGGAATTTGCCTATAACAACAGTTATCACACGAGTATCAGTATGGCTCCGTTCAAAGCATTGTATGGACGACCATGTTGTTCTCCGTTGTGTTGGGCAGAGGTGGGAGATACAGAGTTGTTGGGACCAGATTTGGTTAGAGAAACCAACGAGAAAATTTCTTTGGTCAAGGAGAGAATGAGAACCGCTCAGAGCCGGTATAAGAGTTATGCCAATCGACGCCGGAAGGATTTGGAATTTAGTGTTGGAGATCACGTACTCCTTAAGGTTTCACCGACCCGAGGAGTGGTACGTTTTGGTCTCAAGAGAGGGAAGTTAGCTCCGCGTTTCATCGGACCGTTTGAGATTTTGGAACGTGTCGGGAAAGTGGCTTATTGACTAGCATTACCGCCGAAGTTGTCTGGGGTTCACAATGTATTTCATGTGAGTATGCTGAGAAAGTACATACGTGACCCCTCGCACGTGGTTAGTTATGACGATATTGAGACGAGTCATAACGTTTCTTACGAGGAGAGACCTGTGAAGATTCTAGATCAGAGTATCAAGAAGTTGAGGAATAAAGACATTCCGTTGGTGAAGGTTCAGTGGAATCACCATGACGAGAATGAAGCCTCATGGGAAGTTGAAACTGATGTGAGGAAGAAGTACCCGGAGTTATTTCATGACTAGTTAGTCTTGATTTCGGGGACAAAATCCTGTTTAAGGGAGGAAGGATGTAACAACCTGCATTTCATGTAAATTTTAATTGCATTTCCATTTAATTTGTAATTGCATTGTCATAATTAAGTTCTTGTGGTATTGTCTACTCTTAATTTAATTCTCACATGTTAAAACTTGATTTAGTTACCACTAAAATTCTTTTGGGGTCAAATTGCAATTTCTGTAAAGTTAATAATGTCCGTGGGGATTTCAAAATCTGTATTCCAAAGACGGTGGAAAAGTTTACTTTTGATTCAAGCTGTATTTTTATGAAACCAGAAAATCATTTCCTTAGTTAAAATGAATTTCCTGTATTTTTGTGGTGAACACCGCGCCCCGAAAATACCAGTTTACGTTCAAAACTGTCCGTGCCACGTTAAACTTGCACTATACATTACTTACCATTTATGGCAAGTGATCATTGACATGTGCCTTGTTTGGCAAACTAATCCATGTGTGTGTTATTTTTGTGCCAAAAGCTACTTTCCCAAACAATTAACAATTGACCCCTACATACCTATATTGCCCTTTCAAAACTCCTGCAGTGAATGTGTATATACTTATGTGCTATACATAATCTGTGAGATGAATTTTACAATTTAAAAACCCAATTGTTGAGTGAATTAGGATCTTCTTGGAGCCCAAGTATTGGGAGCTCTATATATATGTCCAATATACACCACACATATCACTTTCAGCACACACATATTTTTGAGAAATTAGAGAGAGCAGAGAGTTTGAGAGAGAGAGATTACACAGAGAATTTCAGGAATTGCATAGAGAGAGAAAGCTTCCAAATCACCATAGCCAAGCTTGGATTAATTTCTTATTGAGCTCATCTTTCTCAACAATCTCTCTATATCCAATCTGAGTGAGTATTACTAACTCACTAAGAATGTAATTACATGTTTAGTTACTGTGTACTTGCTTAATTTTGTAAAACACCATGGTTGATTTCACGTATGAATTTCATAGCTTGAAATCAAGATTTTCAAAACTTAATCTAAATTCATTTTCAGAGTTGAATATCAAAGATTATAGTATATATAGAGTATATAGTTCAAGTTATAGAGCCTAATTTGTTCATACCACAAAGTATATTGAAAATGAAGTTTTGTCATCTTTTAAAATTTCATAAAATGTGAGAGCTATAGATTGAATCATGTTAAATTGGTTATGGATTCTTAATCCTTGTGGAAAAACGAAGAAAACCATATACTATATGACCTATATATACTTACAGATTTGAAATGGGTCAAAATAGACCCTGTTTTGCTGAAACAGAGCAGTTTCTGCGGGGAAGAAGAAGCCTCAGGAAAAACTCGCACCACGATCGCGCGCGCGAAGATCGCGCGAGCGGACCGCGCGAGCGACCCCTCGCGCGCGATCCTCGTTTCCCCAGGCAGACAGAAAAGTTTATATATAAAATGAAAATTAGGCATATCGCGCGAGCGCGCGACCTCTGGCAGTTTCCAGTTTTGCTTATTTTGTGATAAGGGACTGTTTGGGATAGAATGTATATACTGTTTGTGTACTGTTTGGGAAATTTACTAAAGCAGAATCCTTTTGGGTTATGTTTAAATGATCAAAACAATGAATTGCGACTTATCAATCCCCGTACGTACATTGTTCCTTTAAGTCAGCGATTTACTTTGTGTTTAAGTTCATGACATTCATATGGGGTCAAGTGGTACATGCATGTGGGTGTCAGTCAGTGTGGAAAATTGTAATGGTCAGTGTGAAAAGAGTATGAGATTGAGATTGCGGTTGTGGTTGTGGTTGAGATTGCGGTTGTGGTTGTGGTTGAGATTGCGGTTGTGGTTGTGGTTGAGATTGCGGTGAGGGTATCTTTGAAATGCGACGGTGGCAAATTTGGACACTCCCTGACGCCCATGGAAGCGTTAAAGTGTGTGACGCCGAACTTGGACATTCCCTGGCACGGGCCTACGGACACTCCCTGGTACCCGAGTCTGGATACTGCTTGAGGTTGCTCCGGTATTTGCATGGCGGTTTAGGTATTCAAAGTGTGAGGCAATGGACACTCCCTGGTACCCCGGACCAAAGTGTGAGGCAAACTGGACACTCCCTGGCGCCCCGTTGCTAAAGTGTGGCTATCTTAGTGTTTCAAAGATACCAGGAGTAAGATAGTGGGTTGTTGTGTCTGTCGAGAGAAAAGAGTCGGCAAGATGAGTGTGGTGCATTGTCTCATACACAATTATATGTTTCATGAATGATCGACTTTTAATGTATTCCTTGTTGTTTTTATAAAATGAATTCTTTCTGTGGTCAAAAGATTGATTTTACAAATTGAAAATGGAAAAAGGTAAATGGGTATGTTTTACATTCAAAGCTATGTTTTTAATACTCACCAGCTTCTTGAAGCTGACGACGTTGATGCGTCCTGGACATTCGTGTTCAGGCTTTTCAGGTTATGAACAGGCTCCCCAGTATGATTATGCTAATTGAGAACGGTGGCTTGAAGAGAATCTGTTATTGTCATTGCATATTTTAAGTTATATGTTTAAGTTTTTTAACTATTTGTATTAAGGATGACTGTAATAGACTTTAAGTTATTGTTTTGTTTCAAGGCGGTCTGTGCCTTAGTTGACCCCGTATCATAAGATGTAATAAGTTAGAAAAATTTTATAAGCCTTGATTGCTCTGCTCTGATTATTATGTTTTGTTGCTCGACGTTTGGGACGGAATCGATCCTTCAAACTGTCGCGACCTACAGGTCCATAAAGGAAATTAAACGCTTTCCTTATTTATGCTACGTCGGGGCGTGACAGTATGCATTGAGTTTCTTTAGTTTCCTTTTCTCATTTCCTTTATATTCATCCCTTAGGTTCATAAAACCTTAATGTCTTACTTGAATCTCTTGGTTTGAAATCCCTTAATCTCCTTGTAATCTTATGATTCATAGGGGGACTAAGGTTAATACTAGGATGTTTAGTATATTGGACTTAAACCTATCTCCATGGTCTGAAGTTAGTCATGATTAAGTTTCATAAAGTTCTTCCATACTTCTTTGAAACTTACAACTATGAGCATATTTAGTCTCCAATGACCATCAAAAGGTAGGAGAATTAGCTTTAGACAAGCCTAATCCCATGGCTTATTTGCCTAAAGTTAATAGGAACAAAATGAATTAACTCAATGAGCAGTGAGTTCACAATTTGTTTTTCGATCAAGGATTTTTAGACGAACATCTAACTGTTGGAATGGAATGAAACCAACGGGAAAGTGTTTATAACTCAAAGTTCTACCATTGTAATTTTTGTTTTAAGGTAGTTTCATATTTTGGGTGGTTTGATCAAGGTTTTTGTGAAGCAACCATAATCTGTCTAGAGTTTCAGAACAGTAACACTGTTTTGAAACAAGCAAATCAGAACCTTAACCTAGCATTTGTTACCCAAAATATTTTTTTCTAAGTAGGATAATGTATTAGGAAGCTACCCTAAAAAGACAAAGTATTTCTGATTTTTTTGCTATTTTTAGAAAATCGTGCAAGAACTCTGGACAGAGGGTTGTAGAATGCTGAGTGATGTCTGGTTTTTGCCCAATTCCTGGAGATCCACCATTGAAACTTTGATTTCTTTTTTGGGTTAAAAACTAGACACACAGAGGCATCTTGTGTCCAAAATTCATCAAGATCAAACCATGGGAACCATGCTTTTTATTTCTTTGAAGTTCTGATCTGCTCTCAGCAATTTCCAGAATTCTGTGATAATTTTGATCAATCTCATAAATAATAGCTTAGATGATATTTTCATGAGTTAAGGTCTAAACCATGTTTCAATAACGATTGGTTAAGCTTGAATTCAAAGTTTAAGTGATCTAAATCATTGAATATTTCATAATTTATTCTTGTTCATGTACATATTCATCCATATGGCTTGATGCTTGTAGTTAGGACTTATTTGTTTTAAGATTTAATTACATTTGATAGATTTAAGCTAGAAGTCTAGGATTGTTACTTAAGATCCAACTTTATATCTTGTATATTATGTACACTAACCCCTATTTTGTAGCGCTGTTGAGTTATGATTTCTTAAACCCTCTCTAGTTTACTGTATTCTTTGATTTTAATTGATTTTCGACTTCATGCGCGACACATTAGAATTAGGATCTTGCCTTATGTGAATACATGTGATTAGAGACTCTTTCCTAGGTTTTATCTATTTGCATGCATTTGCACGTTTAATATTTGCGGCCGGATCCCGGGTAAGTTCTCTAGTTCCCTATTTGCATATCATATTGCTTGCTACTCGAATTATGTGATTTTTAATGATATTTTATCATTTGCAATCTTACACTCTTTAGACATGCTTTTGTAATGTATATTTATACATATGTATTAGTTGAGGGCACACTTAAGTTAATAATTTGATTAAAAGGATGTTAAGTAGAGGCCTATCGTGAGATAGGATGAGAAGGGGTGTTTTAGTCCGATGGACTCCTTCCCTTCTCATTCCATAATCCCCGGACCTAGTTAATCTTTGGTTTCGCAAAAAATCAATTTCCTTTTGAAATGGTTTCTTAATTTTTCCTTTTAAAAATTAAGTGGCGACTCATTGTTTTGTGTTTTAAATTGAAAAAGATTTTTTAAAAGAAAAGTAGTGGGTAAAAGAAAGAAAATTGCGATATCCACACATATCATCTACTGCCATGACTCAGCGTCATCTATCATACATTCCAATTCACCGCCTTTTAAGAACATTGATCAGTTCACCGGCTTTTAAGAGCATATCATTAATCCACTGATTTATCCTAGGACTACTTGCTCTAGTTCACCACCTTTTAAGAACATTTATCAGTTTATCGGCTTTTAAGAACATATCATAACCAAACGTCCGTTCACGCACCATTCCCAGAACTTATCAAACTTACCTAAGTTACGTTCTATCATCGACATATGACAATTCCCAATGTGGCCTGACTACTCTGATTAAAAGAAACGGATATCAAACTCATATCGGAAATCAACATGTCACCCACGTCGTCATGTTAATCCATTATTCTTAATAATACCTATCTTTGTTGTTACATTATCCCTAATCAACCCAAAATCGCATAACGGAAGTCCGAATCGAGAATCGAACATTCGAACCCTTAATATAATAAATAGGCAAAGGAATCCATGTTTTGCCAATACCAATCGATTGGAATAAGGGTCCAATTGATTGGTACAAAAATCATAACAATCGATTGAGGAAACTGGCAATCGATTGGGTCTAAAACAATGTCAATCGATTGCTAACATTGGCAATCGATTGGGATGTCAATCGATTGGGTCCAGACTGATGGCAATCGATTGGGAATTATACCAATCGATTGGTACTTCGTCTTCTCCAGCAGTTTGTTAAAAACAACATATATAAACGTACAAAACATGCATTTACATATCTAAACTTCATAACATCTTGTAAAACATCAATATAAAGGGACCAAGTGAGTTGTAACTCACCTAGGGTGCGTTTGGGTGCGTGTGAGCTTGAAAACCTAAGCTTTCTCTCGCTTTCTTCCTTTTCTTTATCTTCTCTATCTCTCCTTCTCTTCTTCTTGTTCTCTTTCTTGTTCTTCTCTTCTTCCTCTTCTTCTCTTCTCTTCTCTATAGAGTAAGTGTGTGTGAGGGTGAGTGTAAATATATATATATCACAAGATATGTGTCTTTCTCTCTCTCAAGGCTGCCAAACTGGCCTAAGGCCATAAATGATCTCATACATATAGAAGTTTAGAGTGCCACACGTCTAAAGCTAAAGCAAAGAATAAAACTTGTCTCAGCTTATATGCCAATCAATTGGTAAAGATGGCAATCAATTGGTAACAGATATTTGAAGGCAATCGATAGGAATAGATGGCAATTGATTGGTATGTTGCCACGTCATGAATTATTGTCTATAGGATGGCAATCGATTGGTAACAAATGGTAATCGATTGGTAACCAAAAAGTGTCAATCGATTGGGAAAACAAGGTAATCAATTGGTAACAAATTTCACCAAAAGAAAAGGAAAGTTTATATAAGTATACAGAACAAAGTTTTATTTATTAATACTCTCCAAAAATTCAGGGTATTACAGTTTCGGTGTGGTTGCTACTTCTTTCTTTCCCTTTATTTCACTTCATTTTTACCTAAACATATAAAATATGAAAAAACACATATTACACACATTTGAGTGACATCACCATTAAATTATATTAATTCAAATATGTATGTAAAACTAGGGATTTGAGAGATTAAATGAGCACTATATCTATTATATTGGCACATTAATATGCAATATTCATTGTTTGTCACCTAAGATACAGAGGAGGAAGATCTACAAGCCTAAATGGTAAGGAAAAAGTAGTCCCGGTTGTCAGATAGCACTTCGAAAAGACGGGCCCAGGACACTACGATCGGACGGGTTGAAGAGAACCTCCCGCCCTAAGAAAAGAGCAAAAATCTTATAAAAAAAAAAAAAAAAAAAAAGAAGTCCCACTCCCTCATGAAATCCACAGGACTCCTACTCTCCAGTCTCGCTCGAGAATGAAAATAAAAGAAGAAGAGAAGGACAAGTGTAATTAATGACAAGGCTGGGGGAACGAAGACTTATAAGAAAGGAATGCAGGGAAGAGCTCTGGATGCTTGACCAGACACTTTTTCTCTATAATCGTTCGGTATTTTTTGTCAGCACAATAAGGGGAGATGAAATTTCCCAAGTGTATCTTATATAGACTACACGATCGATCCAGATGATCCCAGATCCAATGGTCTAAAAGATTTCCCGCCTAAATGCTCGACAGCTGGCGCCTCGGGCAACAGAAGTGGTACCTCAAAAGGTGTGCGCATTTAATGATGACGTGATGGTTCAATTTAGCTGTATCGGTCTGGTTGTCCTAGTACCAACCTGGTTGGATCCTGACCAGACCAACCCCCATATAACACGTGGTAGGTTGGATCTCGAGCTCCCGGGCTGACCAGAGCGAGATGTCGACTCAAATCACCAGAGCGATCGGTCTGATACCGATCAATTTTCCCGAGCTACACCAATTTTCAAGCCTCATCCGATGAAGCACCAATTTAGTCTTGGAAATTGGGGGCAACTGATACGTACAAAAATATTCAACCAATTAGAGCAAGGCTTAGTAACCACATTGAGTAGCACCCGGTCAGGAGACACGGTCATCCCGACCAGACTAATGACTCGGCCTACGGGTCGGGAACACCGCCTGGGCCTAGCTCCTCGAAGGACAGTTTAGGCCAGCCTAGAGGTGCAATCCAGTTTCATTCAGAAGTTTCCTAAATCAACTAGAAGACTAATAGAGCATAGAGATAGTTTCCTAATCACGTTAGGAAACTTGCATGGATTGTGCTAGTCAAACCCAAATCCGATTATGTTACCTTATTAGTGTAGTTTCCATGTACGAGGAGGTCTCTTGCATATATAAAAGAGACCTCACCCTCCCTATAGAGGAGATGGAACTATTTACGCAGTAGATAGGTAGTATACCACCCGGGCGAACTTTGGTAGTGCTAGTCCTTTGTTGGTCCACCAAGGGTTTCCGACTACCTTCCGATTTAGTGAAAGTGCTTAGACACACCACGTAGACGTAGGTCTTTTCATTAATATGGACGAACCTCATACAAATATTTCTCTTGTCTTCTTCTTATTTTTCTTACTGTATACCCAAAATTTGGCATCATCAACCCGGATACGGGAGCTCCGCAAGTCACTTAAGAGGATCCACCACAGCAGGGCAGGCCACAGTGAGTGAGGAAGCGTACGACATATGGGACATAGTTGGTTTTTTTTTTGTTACAAGCACAAAGTTGAACCATATGTATATATAGTGGAGTTTTTGAATTACGTATGTACAAAAACTTTTGTTGATATCTATTGGAGAAATTTTTTTGTAAACATGTTTTAGTCATAAATGTGAGAAACCACCGATTAGGTTCGACGAGTTTTAAGTACATAAAACGGTGTACAATGATTCTATTAGATGTTGTAATTTTTTGATTTTTTTTTTGGAAAATGATTTTTCGATTTGTTTATGTTTGTTTTGATTTTTGTTTTTTTAACTTATTTTAGTCGTATATGGGAGGTTTGAGGGGCAAAATTGTCTAAAACTTGTCGAAAAGACTCCGAAGCCACCAACGTAGGTTCTACAAGTTGAATTACACATACTTTAGTTTTCAGATATGTTGTAGGTAAAACGTTGATTTTTTTTTTCCAGGAGCTACTGAAAAACTCCTGGCTGTCAAATTTGGTTGCTGATGAAATCGCAATTTCAAATCACGACTTCAGGCTAACATGTTTTTGTTGAAGTCGCAATTTAAAATTACGACTTCAGAAAGTTGATAAGTTTGATAATTAAGTTAAAAAACATATGGTTAGAGAAATATAACGCCCATTTGATGGGTTAGGTTATAAATTCCATTTATACTAGATGATTTAATAGTCATGGGAATTGTTATTGCCACTCTATCATTGAACCAATGCACTCTATGATACTACTCTCAAAACATGTGGTATCATGTATGCAATGCATGACATGCATGGTATCACATGTTTTAAGGAATTATTAAAAATCAGTCAAGTTTATTTAAAATTTTAAAAGTCAGTCACCTACTTTTCATTTGAAAAGGAAATCAAATTAAAACTAAAAATTCTAAAATCAGTCAACTTTTAATCTTTTTCTAAAATAAAAAATAAAAAATTTGCATTTACCCCCCTATCTTCTCACCACCATTAGCCACCACCAGTCGCTGCCGCCACCACCCCCACCACACCACAACCACCACCAGCCGCCACCACCACCCCCACCATATGTACACCACGGCCACGACCACCACTATGACCACCACCACCACCATGGTCGGCCTCTATACCACACCACACCTTGACCATCACTACTACCAACCATCACCATACCACGACCTCCCCCACCACACCACCACCACCAGCCACCACCACCATGACCACCACCATGGCCGGCCACCACACCACACCACACCATGACCAAACCCCAACCTCCCTATCTCTTCTCTCTCTTTGATCTCATCTCTCTCTCTCTCCCTCCCTCTAGAAGATAATCACTATGAAGAACTCTCCATCTCTCCCTCAAGAAGAATTAAAAAAAAAAAAAAAAAGAGTTACAGTTGGAGTAAGAGTCCAAACCTAAGGAGCAACTCACCAAACTTGATTAGGAGCAACTCACTAAATGAATGCAGCAACTCACTAAATGAAAAGGAAAAAAAAAGTGTTCCAGGTTTGAAGCAACAGTCCAAACCTAAGGAGCAACTCACCAAACGTATGGAGCAACTCACCAAACGAAAAGGAAAAAAAAAAGAGTTCTAAGTTTGGAGCAACAGTCTAAACCTGAGGAGCAACTCACCAAGCCTGATCGGGAACAACTTACCAAACTTATGGAGCAACTCACCAAATGGAAAGAACAACGTTGCTCCTTATGTTTGGTGAGTTGCTCCATACGTTTGGTGAGCTGCTCCCGTTCAGGAATGGTGATTTGCTCCTCAGGTTTGGATTGTTGCTCCAAACCTGAAACACTTTTTTTTTCTTTTCGTTTGGTGAGTTGCTCTTGACCAAGTTTGATGAGTTGCTCCTTAGGTTTGAACTCTTGCTCCAACCTGCAACTCTTTTTTTTCCCTTCTTGAGAGAGAGAGAGAGAGAGAGATCAAAAAGAGAGAAGAGATAGGGAGGTTGGGGTTTGGTCATGGTGTGGTGTGGTGGCCGACCATGGTGGTAGTCATAGTGGTGGTGGCTGGTGGTAGTGGTAGTGATGTGGTGGGGGAGGTTGTGGTATGATGATGGCTGGTAGTAGTGATGGTCAAGGTGTGGTGTGGTGTGGTGGCCGGCCATGGTGGTGGTGGTGGTGGTCATGGTGGTGGTCGTGGTGTGGTGGGGGTGGTGGCGGCGGCTGCTGGTTGGTGAAGAAGAAGATAGGGGGTTAATGCAATTTTTTGATTTTTGATTTTAAAAAATGATCAAAAGTTGACTGATTTTAGAATTTTTAGTTTTAAAATGATTTTTTTAATTTTAAAAAAATAGATGACTGATTTTTCATTTGTCAACAAATTATTAACTGATTTAATTATCCCATATTTTAAAAGTGATACCAAAGAGTGCCTTAGTTCAGTAATAAATTGACAATAACATCACACAACAGTCATGGAAGATATCATGTATCGCTGTAGTTGTACAACTTGGATAGCACGTGGGGTTCACATGCTATCTTGGACACAGATTGTCTTTAACGGGGATTGGGAGGGAAAAGTCTGTAGTTGATGTTGGAATCTGTTCTCGTCACTCGAACAAAAAACTTTTGTGGGATCCACTAAAAACCGTGCTATTCTCCAGTTTACACATTTTAGGGCTTAGAGCATCCACAATGGGTGGATTTGTACAACAAATTTAAGAATTGTTTGAATTGGGACGCTTGCATTGGGTTCGTTATACAATAGTATACAACAATTGACCTTAAGGAAACTTAAATTTAGAGTGCAGCTAAGTTCAGCTATCGTACAAGGGTCACGGCATAGGGAGAGCCGATGCTCCAAACGGCACACATTGTGCCGTGTGATTTCCAAACGACACACATTGTGTCGTGTGAAGTTGTCCACTTTTCTATCATGTGGCACACATTGTGCAGCCTACTCCCACACACATTATTTTGTCCAGTGGTCCGAGAAGCATGATAATAAAATGAATTAGGTGGGGCCCATCGTCTTCCTCGTTCCTGAGTAGTCTTGTAATGTTGACATTTGACCCTACACTACAGACTACAGTACAGTCTGACTATACTCTCGCTTTACCCAGTGATGAATTAAACAAGCTGTAATAACAATCAACGGTCCTAAAGTTTCTATGCTAATTTTACAATCACCAAATCAAATATATATATATATATATATCAAAGGCTAAGCATTAATTCAATCCGTAACACACGCGTCAAAATAGCAGTGTTTGGTCCGCTTCCCTCCCTCGAACTACTACAATCAGCAGGTGCTTTTTCTCATCATTTGTTCACACTCACTCTCTCTCTCTCTACTCTTTACTGTGAAACTCTACTGTTTGTTTATCTTTTTCGTCTCTCTCTCTCTCTCTCTCTCTCTCTCTCTCTCTTCATCCTAGTGTGGCAGTGTGTATCTATACCTATGGTTCGTACCTTTTTATCAGATTCTTCTTCGTTTTCAGCTATCTGATCCAGCAATGAGAAAAGTAGTAGTAGCTCAATCGTCATTAACCGTTGATGGTTTCTTTTTGACTTTGGTGGAGAAAGAGGGCTAGGGTTTTAATTTTCTCGTATATAGTATATATATACATATGGATAATAATAATAATTCTACGTGGCAGATCAAATGCAGTAGTTCTATATGGCAGTCTGTGACGCCATTGATGCCTTCATCCCGACAGCTTCAACTTCAGGAATCTCGAAATCAGGTAATCTGATCATTCCACACACACACACAACCCCCCCCCCCCCCCCCCCCTCCCCCCCCCCCCCCCCCCCCCCCCGGGCTTTTCTAGCCATTTGATTATCTCATGCTTGTTTATTAATTTTATCAAGTTCTATTGGTATCATGAAACTCTGTTACAAAAGTTGAATGCGAGTAGTTACAATGTGGGGGTGAGGGTTCAACCATGTGGTTCAGAGGTTCTCTTCTATTTGTTATTTTCTCCTTTTGACAAATTCAACGACTTTTTATTAGCAATAGAAATTTTACGGACGCAGCCTTTAGTATAGTATAGCTGAGACCTGGGAGCTTCTGGTAATTTAAAAACAAACTTAGGATCCACTTGTTTTTTTTTTTTTTTTTTGCATTAATGGGGTGGCTAGGCCTACGAATTGATGAGAGGTCGCTGGGCGGCCAATGAACAAACCCGTATGCATCTTAAAATGTTGCAAATAATGGTGAGCATAGGGTGTCATCGGATCTCGAGGGATTGTGATGAAAGATGTGCGTAGATTCGGAATTGGTTTTAAATTGAATGAAAAAGAGTTTGGTTGGGTTTCTGTTTACAACTAAGTGAGTAATTTAAATGATTAATTAGGGAAATTAAAGTGCTTGAAATTTGGAAAGAGATGGAAGTCCAAGGTAGTGAAGCTCCTGCTAACCAAGCAATATTGGAGGTTGATTCATTTCAAGATGTTGTTTCACGTAATTTGACAAGATAACCAAGATTCCAAGTCTTTGATTTTCTCAAGGAAAGATGGTTTAGGCATTATTCATGAATCATAACCTTCTTTGATCACTGATTTTTCTTCTCTAAGTGTAACCCTCATACACACTTTCAATAAGTGTAACCCTTATACTAGAAATTACCAAACTCAAGTAGGGAAACAAGTTCAAGCATGCAGAAGATAATTTCTAAGACAGATTGCTTCATGCATAAACGAGTGTTAAGAGTTTACAAATGAAAGTTGCATAAAACAATTTTTCTTAAGATTGCACACCAAAATTAAGTGAACCAAAAATTCTTAAAATAAATACAACCAACCAATATTTACAAGGCTAGGGAGACGTCACCACCATGGTTCAAAGTCGCGGTATCGGAGACCATTGTGATGACTCGGTGTCGCGGCGATGCGGCCCGGTATCGGGCGATACGATCCGATTCGCTAGATTTAAGCTTCAGAAAAATATGAAAAAATTATGGAAAATTCTAAAATAATAAGGATAGCATAATTGGCCTAATAGATTTCCACAATACACCATGTACCAATTCTAGAAGTACATCTCATTCAATTCAGACGCTGCGGATCTAATGTCTAATAATTGTACACACATAATTGGATTTAAATTGTTCAATACTACCAAATAATACATATATTATTTTTTTTATGTTGCCCAATCTTATTTTTTTTAAGGAATACATTTTTGCTCACTCCAAAATTGCTCACATTGCTCACCCTCCTCTCCCATAGGCTAATGCAGTGGGACTCAGTATTAAATGAAAATTAATTAATTGTGTAAAATATTGGGCCCCGCTGTATTAGCCAGTGGGAGATAAGGGTGAGCAATTTTGGAGTGAGCAAAGCTGCACTATTTGTTAAGATTATATATACACTCAAATTGGGTTATATTCAGCAAAAAACAGATAAACACAAAAAAAAAAAAAAAAAAAAAATAATAATAATAAAGAAAAGAAATTGCTAGAAATTGCTCCATATATATCTACAAATTAAGGCTGTGGTTAAGCCAAAAGGCCCAAAACACACAGTCGACACAAACAGATCACACACACAAACACTCGACACACAATCACACACACCAACAGATCGACACACAAACAGATCGACACACACAATCACACACACCAACAGATCGACACACAAACAGATCGACACACACAATCACACACACAAACTAAAACAGATCGACCACAATCACACACACACACAAACACTCGACACAAATCGCGACACACACACACACACACTAACACTCGACACAGAGAGAGAGAGAGAGAGAGAGAGAGAGAGAGAGAGAGAGAGAGATCGATGAGACATATCTGGGAAGAAGATGAAGATCTAAAGAGAGAGATATGAAGATGAAGAAACCCTTGTGAGTTTTGGGAGTTTTCGACAGCCAAAGGTATGTCCTCTCAACATTTTTTTTGCTTTCTATCACCTCAAAACATCACGTTTCGGACGGTCCGTGCCGATTTTTCTCGTCCGTATCGGCCGAGATAGCTCGTGATACACACTATTTTTAACTCGACTGTAACTCGCCGAGTTAACTCGTATCGGTATCCACCGAAACCGAGTTAACTCGGCCGATACGACTCGGTATCGACCGAGTTTTCGAACCATGATCACCACCCTATATGCAAGTTTAGCTCTCCATGGAGATGGAGAACACGACAATGAAGAAGAAGATCCAAGCCATTGATACTCCAAGTCTTCTTGCGCCTTCTTGGCCCTCTTTCTCTCTAGAGACTTCTCCCAAAATGAGTGTGTATGTATAAAATGCAAAGTGTGTCCTATATCTACTCTAGGCCTTGCTTCAATCCACAAAAATTTGATGATAATGGTCCTTCATGAACAAAAAGTGTATTCGATGTGGCTTTCGAGACAGAAGTGCTTGATTTGGGGGAAGAGACATGGCTTCACTAACCCACTTTTTTGACTTTCTCAACTCTCTCTAAACCATCTGATTGCTTTGGTTGGTTGTGTTGGGCCTAATAATTAACCCTTTCTGAGGAGAACAACTTGCTTCAGCAATTTCGATCATCTCGATTGCTTTCAAATGTATTTGGATAGTTGAATTTCAAAATGCCATCATTTTGATCCATCGAAAATCTGTTTTTAGATTTTCAGCTTTATTCTCTTCTCTTGTTGAATTTGCCCCAAGTTTCCAATTTCTGGGAAAATGACAAAAAGGGATAAGAATTACAAGTAAAGAGGGACTCAAGGATTAACAACCGGGGTGTGTGTGCTAAATATACATTATTTAGGCATTATAGAACTCGAGGGGTTCACATTGGTATATCTCTTCAAGCGACAGTGCAAGCTCGGATGGTGTTAGTATTGCCAGAAGGGGACCACTGGGGAATTTTTATTTTTATTTTTCCTTTTGTTTTGAGAAATACTATTACTGAAATCAGGCGGCAAAATTCAGTAGTTATTAGTATCAAATGAAACTTCTAAAACAATAAGAGTTAAAACAAAATAAACCATATAGGAGATCATCCTCGGAACCTCCATCTCATGTCTGGTTACTTTACTGATTTTGAAGGAATAAAGAGTACTGCTTGCGAATTGAAGAATAAATCTAGTGCAAGGGAGAAATTTGACACATACATGACCGTAAACAATATTATGAAATGCCTTATTGTGAGTTTTTGATTTCCAAAGTTTAAACTAGTTATTGGCTTAATTGCATGCTTCCTGATTGTTAAACTCGTTTTGTGCGGGAACTATGTGGATAACTGGAGAAAGAGGCTAGTAGCAAGCGAAAATTTGAAACGAAGGATCACAGATCTTTATTGACTTATTTTTAAATCTGAACAGGATAGGTCATTGGGTGTTGACAATAATATTCAATATATGAGGATGCCTTAACTCTCAAGGAAACGACCATTAGATGATCAAATATGGAAAACCTCTTCTTTTTTTGTTCCTTTATTTATTTTATCCTGCAAAGTCAAAAAGAAAATGTCAGCCAATAGAGAACTGCACTTCCGAAAAATCCTTTTGTTCTATTTCCAATGCATGAGATCGACAGTAGTAGATTATTTGTTTTCTGGAGTGACTGAGTGTGAAATTTTTTTCTCCTCCCTACAGATGTTGAATACAGGTCATTACCTTTATCCACATGTTGCACAAGAACCAAGTTCAGTATCCCGAGGAATGATACAAGAACTTGCATTTTCCAGGACTCCCGACTTAAGTTCCTATAATTCACACCATGCTGCTCTGGGTAGTTCATTTTTATCTCTCCTTTCTGGACCACCATCATTTGTGCAATCTGATCTGGAGCAGCTGTCGATTCCAAAACCGTACATTATGTCCAGTAAAGTTCCTATTGGTAGCAGCAATGTCTTGGCTAGTGCTTCAGGAAATGGAATTTCACTAGCACCTACAGGGTTTTTGCCACAAAATTTTAGAAATCAGAACCTGAAAATTGGACCTGATCGTTGTCCGAGTCTTGCATCAAGGGTGGTGGCAAGTGCAAATTGTGGCAACACATCTGGTTTGAAGGATGTATTTCGGGCTGCAAACTTGAATATACAGGGTGCAGAACGTACTAATGAGAAAGTAAATGACTTCTCCTCTTTGAGGAATGGAGGGCCTGCTAGTGCTGGAGTTCTGTCACAGACTCACGCGTCTGTTTCTCATCACTCTTCTACTCTTTCTAGTGATTGCCCTCGTGTGTTCTGTCTTGGCTCTAGTGAGTGAACAAACTTTTATCCTATGTAGCAGGGATACTGACAACGGTCATGGCGAATAAAAATTGTAATTTTTTTTTTTTCAGTAAATCATATATGTACAGGGCCGTGTCCTTCCCGTTTTCTAAATTTCCAAATTAACCCATTATCTCCCATTCTATTATATTTGGACTTCTACCTCAAATTCTAAAAATATCTTCAGAGGAGCCCAAAAATGTGACACATTTGCACTTCTCTGACACTCAACACGGACACGGAACCCAAATCGAAGCATCCATGCTACATAGGTTTCATCTCTACTGTTAATTTGAATCATGCTAGTGCATGATAGATTTGAATCATGATAGTGCATGGCTTGTTCTTCAGTTCCAATAACTTATGTTTGATTACGTTGAACAGGTGGATATTTACTCCTTAGCAATACAGGACTTCTTGGCATTCTTTGCTCATGCCATGGTTTGCACATGTCAGTTTCTAGATATTCTGAGGTAAGTTTTGGTGATTTCTTGCCTACAGTGATTATTTATTACCTAAATATTTCTTCATGGAGTGACAAATTAGCACCTCTGTGAACTCTTATGTTTAGAACTTCTCCGACAACAATTCTTATGCAGCATTCAGGTTTATCTAATGTCAACCCTGGAGATGCGGTTCGTATGGACAGTGGTGAGACCATAGCTCAGTGGCGGAAGCTCTACTTCCATAAGTTTGGGGTAAGATGTGCATATGATGTGATTTTCTGTTTCTTAGAGATTAATGATGATGTGTTTATTCTTATGATTTTGAAACACTTCAAGCATTTGAGGTGCATTGTGTAGTTGTTTGTGAAAAGGCACAAACAATACGCCTATGGGCTCATATTGGTATCATCTCAAGATGCATTCATGCATACAATATTTTCTTCCACATCAAATGAGTGTCATTGACAAAATTGGAGCGTAACCGAGCTGAAATTCAAAATTTAATCAAGCTTGGCTCATTTAGATCTTGAGCCGATCCCACTAGAGTCTCTTATTGAGCCAATCCTGAATGAAGCTCGAGCAACTTGGTTTTTACTTGGTACTAAGCTGTTTTTAGCTTATTGGGTAAAAAGTTCTAAGCCAAGCTTAATAAATAGGATCAAGCTTGGATCGTGTATGTGACCCTTTTAAGTTTAGTATGGGTATAGCACTTGCTAAAACATTCCCAGCAAGTTGGAATTCTTAAAATTAACCAAGAGGCTAGTAATATCATGCTCTAATGGCGTTTTGAAATTTTTCCCTCTCCATTTTCTTTTATTAAACCACCAATGTGTTTATGTTTTACTTTTCCTAGTTCTTTTCCTTTTGAAAATCAGAGCATGATCCACATTGATGGTGCATGTACTCTGATAGCTAAACACAAATCTTCCCACCATGAAAATGGCCAAGTTTGCTTAGTGTTGGCTGGTCTATTTGCAAGCAGTAGATGTATGTCCAGGTAAATGACCTCTGACACATGGCTTAGTCAGATGGTTTATGAAAAAAGCTAATGTATCTTTATATTGCTAGGGATATGGTACTTTCAGATTTACAGCTCGTGTACATCAAAAGACAACTTTGATTCCCTAGAAAGTAGATAGGGTATTGCTATTCGCACTCCATGGATGAACCAATGCACTCCATATGGAATGCATTGACTGCATGCTGTGTTAGTAGTACTATGGAGTGCATTAGTTCAATTTTGGAGTGGGAATTGCAATTCCCTATAAATATATGCATATGTATGTATATTTTAAGTGTCTATTATGACATAAGAGCTGGTTTATTTTGTTTTTTATTCCTTTCTTTTGATATTTGGAATTTTAAAATTTTTATTTCTTATTGGCATGTATTTGAAGCACCGACAACACTGGGTGGTGACGTTTTTATGATGCTTTAGATTAGGGTTCCAGGAGATCATATTGGATGGGACTGGCCTGAAGGACTCTCCCCAGCTGCTGGTTTGGTGAAGTGCGGTGCAACTATGCCCAACACATCCAAAACATTGGAACTGTCAAATCCGGTTCATTCATCTAGAGCTCCAGTAGGGTCGTCTGAAGAGTCTTGGAGCAATGCTGTGTTTCCAAGGAATATGGATCAGACATTGGTCAAAGAAGTTCTACATTGTGAAAAACAGAGGAATTGTCAGGGTAGTTGCAATTTTCTCCACAAGGGCTTGATTGGCACATCACAGAGCAATTTGCGTCATGTGGCAGATAAGCAGAATTTGGAGTGCCCTGTGTCTGAAAATTCAACAATGTCAAAGTTGGTTGGTGTAAGAGGACCAGGCAATGGTTTTCAGCCCAGTTCAGCTTATATTGATTCACTGTCCCAGAGTGGGGGTGGAAATTTACACATTTCAAGCACAAATTTGCAGAACTCGAAAAACAATGCTAAAGCTTCTCATCTCAGCAGGTTTAACAAATCAAAGGAGGGTGGGTTTTTAAACAGAGAGGTAGTTACCTCGAACATTGAGTTGAGACTTGGGCAACCATCTCAGCCTTCAGGAAAGTCAGATTTACCAGTCTTTGGATCTTGTCTTTTTGACACACTTGGTGTTCCCCGTAAATTACTTCCACCAGAGACGCTGGTTCATAACAGTGCGTTGAACTTGTTTTCTCTCAGCTCATTTCTCAACACAGTTATATAGTTAAATAATATATCATTTTTTTTTGTTCTCCTCTTCAATATTTGACTGAACTCCATTGTTTTAATGATTGCTTCTAGTTTTCTTTTTTGTTAATGCAGCAAGTAATTCCGTAGTAGCAGAGGATGGATGGAAATTTATTCAGTGTAGTGCTGACGCACATGGTTCCAGCACAAGAAGAGAACGAAACCAATTGAACTTTGTGAGCCATGGATCTGGAATATGTAATGCAATAGATGTTTCTGAAATAGAACAACTCAAAGATGATGCGTCTAGGGATTCAGTAATTTCTATGTTCCTATCACACTTGAAAACTCCTGAATGTAAGTTGCAGTTTAATGAGACTAATCATGAGGTCAATGATTGTGAGAATGCTGTGCCTAAGACATACCGTGAATCTCATATTGCCAAATATGGCCCAAGCAAGTATAGCTGGAATAGAGGCACAGATGGAATGGAAAGTTTATTAAGCATTAATGAAATTGGTCTTCAAAAACATATGGACAAAGTTAAAGGGGTGGGATGTGTTGCAACTGAACCAAGCTTTAGGATTCCTGCTAAGCGTATTGAAGCTATGAACGGTTCCCGTGCAGTTGTTAATGGAACTGATAATGTCAATGATACCCCTGATTCCAGAAGTGTGTTCAACTATCCGGGGAAAATTTCTTGCCTTGGGTTCAATGGGAATTCTGATAATGTTTTTGTTAGATCCGTCAGTTCTCCTATGCAGTCTGGGCAACCTCTGCCTTTGCAAGCTGTTTCATTGGGGTTTTCCACAACTACATCTATTGCTATAGCAGATCCAATTTCAAGATTGCCAGATAAAGAAGGCATTGGTGTAAGGCCACATATGTTGGATGATAGTTTAAGAAATAATGTATTTAGCCATGTAGCGGAATCAGCTAATCAAGACCACACTATTGCCTCCAATGAAACAAACCATGCAAAAGGGAGATATGTAAACTCTATACATGGTTCTAGTGTTGATCAATCCACATCAAAAGAACGATGTAGTGGACTTAATCTTACTGGTAAACATGATTCTTGTGGAGTTTCCATGAAATTACTCCAATGTGGTGTTACTTGTGTGGGCGGCGATGGTGAAAGTTTAGCTCCTGTGACAGGTAATAAGTGTGATGTTTGTTGACATCATCAGTATATACTAGGTAGTTTCTGCTCTTCAATTCTTTATTCCTGTTGTGGGAGTTAATATGCACAATCTATTTGTGTACGTGTAGGTCTGAATAACTTGTGTGATTTTTCAAGATTTTTGCATGGAATTTCAGTCCATTCTAAAGGAGTGGAAATGCAGTTTCAACACTCTCGTGCTCCTGATCCTAATGAACAGTCTGTATTGAGGTGAATTTAGACGACTGTTGTTTTCTAGTTGCAAGTGTGATTTTGCAAAACTCTGCCATTTCATATCTTAACTGTTGATTCCACAGTTGTTGGTTCAGTATCTTTTTCTCATAAGATTTGTATCCATTTTAAGTTTAAAATTCATATATAACTGTTAGGTTTAGAGAAAGCTTAGAGAGTGCTAATTGCAACTCTCTCTTTTAGTAATCAGATGTAAACCCTCATGGGTAAATTACAAGAGTACCCTTAGGTACAAAATATAACATAAGCAGATAAAAATAAATAACTCTCAACATTCCCCCTCAAGCTGGTGCGAAGATATCTCTCATGCCCAGCTTGCTGAGGATGAAGTGAAATTGACGACTAGCAAGGCCTTTTGTTAGAACATCGGCTAACTGATCTCATGTTCTCACAAACGGAGTACAAATACACCCACTGTTCAATTTCTCTTTGATAAAATGCCTATCGATTTTTACATGCTTCATTCTATCATGCTGAACTGGATTGTGGGCAATATCAATAGCACCTTTATTGTCACAATACAACTTCATAGAGTCCTCTGGTCCAAAACCAAGATCTGACAAGATAATTTTTACCCAAAACAACTCACACACCCCTTGGGCCATAGCGCTGAACTCTGCTTCAGCACTAGACCTAGCCCCTACTGATTGCTTCTTACTCCTCCAAGTCACTAAATTACCAACCACAAACATACAATAACCCGTGGTTGACCTTCTGTCTGTTATGAAGCCGGCCCAATCTGCATCAGTATAGGCCTCAACACCAGTGTGTCCATATTTTGCAAAACATAACCCTTTCCCTGGCGTTGACTTTAGGTACCTTACAATTTGGAGTACAACATCCAGATGAGGTTGCTTAGGATTATGCATAAACTGACTAACCACGCTAACAGCAAATGCAATATCGGGTCTAGTATGAGCCAAGTAAATCAATTTTCCTACTAACCTCTGGTAGCTACCTTTATCAACCAGTTCCCTACTTGGATCATTTCCAAGTTTCACATTTGGATCCATGGGAGTATCAAGAGCTTTACATCCAAGCATGCCTGTCTCCTTGAGTAAGTCAAGAACGTACTTTCTCTGGGAGATGAATATCCCATCCTTGGATCTGGCCACTTCAATTCCCAAGAAGTATTTCAAATTTCCCAAGTGTTTAATGTCAAATTCTTTTGCAAGATATGATTTTAGGCATTTTATCTCTTCTAAATCATTCCCTGTAAGAACAATGTCATCTACATAGACAATTAGGGCAGTCACTTTTCCCTGTGAATAGTGCTTAATAAAATGAGTGTGGTCACCCTGGCTTTGCCTGAAACCATACCTAACCAGGGCCTAGGAGAACCTGTCAAACCAGGCTCTAGGAGACTGTTTGAGACTGTACAGAGACTTCTTGAAATAACACACTTTCCCTCTAGTCTTGTCACTCTAAAACCCGGGGGGAATATCCATGTAGACTTCTTCTTCTAAGTCTCCATGGAGAAAAGCATTCTTTACATCAAATTGATGTAAGGGCCACTCCAAATTAGTTGCTAGGGATAGCAAGATCCTGATCGAATTCATCTTTGCAACTGGTGCAAACGTCTCCTGATAGTCCACTCCATATGTCTGAGTGAAGCCTTTAGCCACTAGCCTGGCTTTATATCTTTCAACTGGCCCATCTGCTCTATGTTTCACTGTAAACACCCACTTGCACCCAACTGTCCTTTTCCCACGAGGTACCTTTACTAATTCCCAAGTGCCATTTTTCTTGAGAGCATTCATCTCTTCAACCATAGCAAGTTTCCACTTAGTATCAGCAAGAGCTTCCTGTACATGGTTAGGGACAGACACACAATCGAAATTGGATACAAATGCCTTATACGAAGGAGATAAACGAGTGTAGGAAACAAAATTTGAGATGGGATGCTTAGTACATTCCCTAGTACCTTTGCGAAGAGCAATAGGGATGTCTAAGTCACAATCCAAAGGAGTGGTTGAAGAACTAGTGGTAACAGGTTTAAAAGAGGAACTAGGAGTACCTGGATCATCATCACTTGAAGAAGACAATTGGAGTGGGATTGGAGATGTGGTCTTTTCTTCTACTGCCCCAAACCTCTTCCTTTCCTTATTCTTGGAGTAAGTCAATAACTCTCTCTTCTTATCTCCACCTCCACTTTCTTCTACAATTTTTTCTACCTCTCTGTTTACTTCTCTTTCCTCCCCTTTGATTTTTTCTAACTCCCCCTCTGTTCTAGTCTCCCCTTCTTCCTCTTCTACTAAGATAAATGGAGCTGGAGCAGTCTTCTCTTCCCATAACATACTATCCCCCTGAAGAGATGACTGAGATGGCTGGAAGTAGGAAGAATATTCATCGAAAGTGACATCCATGGACACAAACCACTTGCGAGACGGAGGATGGTAACATTTGTACCCCTTTTGTGTGGGAGAATAACCCATGGAGACACATTTAAGGGCTTGAGGATCTAGTTTTTTTCGAGTGGGAGAATGATTGTGAACGAAACAAACACAAACACTTTTGGGGGAATAGGGAATATAGAGAAAGGCTTGGTAAGAAGTTCAATGGGTGATTTCTTTCCTAACACTCGAGAAGGAAGGCGGTTGATGAGATAAGCAGCAGTAAGTACTGCTTCCCCCCATAAACTTTTTGGGACCTGCATTGAGAACATCATAGACCTAGCTGTTTTTAACAAATGACGGTTTTTTTTCTCGGCAACACCATTCTGCAGAGGGGTATTAGTCCATGAGGTTTGGTGAAGCATACTGTGCTCAGAGAAGTAGTGAGAGAACACTATAGATGTATTCCCCCCCTTTATCGGACCTAACAACCTTGACAATAGTGTTAAACCGAGTACAAATCATCTTGTGGAAATTTTTAAAGATGGGAAATGCTGCATTTTTTTCTTTCATCAAATACACCCATGTCGTGCGAGTACAATTATCAATAAAAGTGACAAACCATTTAAAGCCATTCAAAGTGGGAATATGTGAGGGACCCCAAACATCAGTATGTATAATTGAAAAAGGAATCGTACTTTTATTGATACTAGAATGAAAAGTAGCACGATGGTGTTTTCCGAGTTCACAAGCCTCACAAGATATCTCAGAAACACTTTTATTAGGAACTAAAGCAGGAAATAAAAAACGCAATAAATAAAAAGATGGATGTCCCAATCTCTGGTGCCACAACCATGTCTCCTTAGGAAGAATATCTCTCTGTGAATTATGAGCGACTGGTGTCAACTCCTCCTTTGTAGTTCCCTTCGGGCAACAGAAAATAAAGACCGTTCTCCTCCCTACCACTGCCAATCGTCTTCTTCATGGAGAGATCCTGAAAGACATAGTGAGAAGGGAAAAAAGTTACACTGCAATTAAAATCCCGAGTAGCACGACTAATAGAAAGAAGATTAGTTGAGAAACGTGGAATATGGAGAACAGAGGATAATGCAAGAGAACTAGAGACATTTACAACACCTTTACCAGAAATGGAGGAGAAGGAACTATCTGCAGTTTTAACCTTATCTTTCCCTGAACAAGGATTATAAGTCGAAAAAATATTGGAAAGACCAGTTATGTGGTCGGAATCTCCTGAATCAATTATCCACGGCCGTCGAGAATCAATGTAAAAGACACTAGAAGAATTAGCAACATTACCTTTATGAGCAAAAGCAGTGGAAGCGCTAGTGGAGGTATCCAGCTGAGCCAATATGCGTCTGAGAGTCTCAAGATCAGTACTACTAATGGAACCAGATCCAGAAGAAGGGATCTCCTCTGGAGGGACATTGGAACCAGAAGATAAATTGGCCCGTGGTCCATTACAACGATCACCACGGCCACGACGATATCCACCGCTACGACCTCCACGACCTCCAGACATTGGAGGACGTCCATGAAGACTCCAACATTTATCGCGGGTATGTCCAAGACGATTACAGTAGTCACACAACGGGATATCCTTGTCATCTCCTCTTTATGGAACCAGAATCTTACCACTACAATGGGTAGAGGAGATTAAGGCAGAGCGCTCGGAGGACTGCGGAAGCATGACTGAGCTACGGCTCTCCTTATTCTGAACATGAGCAAATGCCTCTCTAAGTGTCGGAAGTGGTTCCATACCAAGTATTCGACTTCTAACCCGGTCAAGTTCTGGGTTAAGGCCAGCGAGGAATTTAAATATTCTTTCGCTTTCAATGTAGGTCTTAAAGTTAGTAGTGTCGGTGGAACACACTGGATGATATGTAAGGAGATGATCAATTCTCTTCCAAAGAACTCCAAGAGCCGTGAAATACTGTAATGTAGACCTATCTCCCTGAACTTCGCCTTCGATAGCCCGTCGCAACTCATAAATCTGTGCAACATTCCCTTTGCGAGAATAGGTTTCCGCAAGGGTGTCCCAAATATCTTGGGCGGTAGCCATTCCAAAAAAGGCTTCAGCAATATCTGGTTCCATGGAATGAGTGAGCCAACTCATCACCAAAAAATTATCAACCTCCCACTTGGCATAAGTGGGATCTTCTTGACTAGGGACCTTGATAGTACCATCCACATACCCAAACTTCAACCTAGTTTTGAGCCAGAATGTAGCCGACTGAGACCAGGACAGGTAATTTTCACCATTAAGCAATGCTGTGGTGATTTTGGCCCCAGGATTCTCGGTAACGGAGACTCTCTCATTACCTAGTGGAGAACTTGTAACTTCGGCAGACTTCGTAGGTATATCATCTTTTGCCATCCTGAAGAGATGTTCGCACACTCGTATTGGTGGTGGAATCAAGGCACCTAGTAATCACGGGCACCACTCTGGTGCAATTGTCCAATCTATGGACAAATCATCTGGTCCAAATAAGAACCTAAAAAAAATATCACACAAGTTGTGATCAGATCCAAGAAATTATGAAACCTAGAACTGATCTAGATGAAGAAATATAGGGTCGATGGTTGTCGGCTAGGGTTTTAACCAGCCAGGGTGTTGCGACTGGTCAGTGGAGGTGTATTGGTGAAGGGATTAGGTAGTTGAGTGGTTTGGCTGGGTGTGTTAGGCCAGGGTGAGGTGTGGCGAGGCTGGTGGTGATGTTTGGGGGTTGCGGCTGGTGGGTTAGGCCAGGGTGAGGTGCAGCAAGGCTGATGGTGATGCTTGGTGGTTGCGGCTGGGTATGGGTGTGTGCTGGTGGTGCTCGACAAGGCTGATAGTGATGTTTGGGGGTGTCGGTCTGGTTTAGATGTGGGCTGGTGGTTGTTTGGTGAGGATGATGGTGGTGGTTGGTGGTGCGATTAGGGTAGTGGTGGTTGTTTGATTGAATCCCCCACTTGGGGTGGCTCTGATACCATGTTAGGTTTAGAGAAAGCTTAGAGAGTGCTAATTGCTACTCTCTCTTTTATTAATCAGATGTAAGCCTTCATGGGTAAATTACAAGAGTACCCTTAGGTACAAAATATAACATAAGAAAATAAAAATAAATAACTCTCAACAATCACAACATTTGATTGTTAAGTAACCTCAGTTCGGAATATTGTCTTTTTTGATATGATGATTTTGTTCCTAAGTTTCTTCTTGTAGGGAAAAGATTGCAAAGTACCATGCCCTTAATATTGTGTTATATGCTGGAGAAATTCATGTCAGCAAATGTTTGCTTACGCTAAGCTTGCTTCATAGACAGACAGACTAACAGTGATTCAGCCATGTGACTGTTACGGTTCGACATAAATAATAGTGGTATGACCGAATAATACCCGACCTGTGTTACCCTGACACGTGCCAAGGATATAAATCCAAAAAAAAAGATCTTATCCGTATATCAGCAGACATGAGATCAACCATTTATTGATCACAATCGCTACAATCACGTCCTCCGATTAAGGTAGCCTTTACATTCAAATCATCTTATAAAATATCGAATCCAGGTATGAAAGACACTGTTGAAATACTCAAACTCTCTGATTATTTTCATCTCACATGCTCTGACTTAAGCATCTGAGACTCTTTGGTCTCCGAACCGAAGTCTTTGTGCACGTGCATCTCTGACGCCGTGCAATAGAGCACAGAAACTGGATCTGTTTGATTCACCAATATCCATGAGAAATTGTCTCCTTAGTCCGGCAATATAGTCGAATGATATACCAATTACTGACGTTCAGTTTTTGGCATCATCAGTTTGTCGCTGTCTGTGAGAATGTCGCTACAAGCCACGTTTCTGAGATTAAAAAAAAAAAAACACTCTCCCCCTCGTAATGCAACTTTTCCCTCTAAGGAGACTCCCTCGTGAAGGTAATTGATCCTTACTGGTCCTATGAGCAAACACATCGCAGGATGATGAGCTCAACGCCTTAGTTTTGTCAGGCCTGCCCTGATATGAGTGACTCAGGTTGCACCCTAGTCTGATATGACTAGCGAGAAAAGTTCAAGTGGTGGAAGTGCATATTTATTGTACTGGACAGTCTGGACGGAAAAAATATGAACATTAAGCAGTATAAACGTTACTTGTACACTAAGCAGTATAATTGTTCGAAGAGAGATGGTCTCTTTTTTATGTGTGTCAGTGTGTTCCACCTGTGTCTGCCACATTCCTTTTCCTTCTAGATTTCGCCGGGTAAACATTTATACTGAAACTGCTGCACTTTGTTTTGTTTTGTGTTTGTGATATATGCTTGTGTGTAATTACTGTCCACCTCCATTCTCTAAGTCTCTGTTTGGTTCATGGATTGGTGAGGAAGACGAAAGGAGTTTATTATAAGGAAAACACTTTTTTTTGTTTGGTTAATAAGGAAAATTGTGAAGAAAATAAGAAGGAAAAATGAATATAGTAAGAAATAAATAAACGAATTTCAAATTTTATGAGTCATTCCCTCCCTTTTTTCTTTAGATATAGTGTTATTTTGATTTTGGTATGGCACAAGGAGTTCTTTTCCTTATCTAAATCCTCAAACCAAACAGAGCCTAAGATTTTCTGCCTATCTGCAATTTTTCCACCATTTTTTTTCCTTACTATTTGTTTCAATGACTCCTGCTTGGCAGAAGTGAAAACCACATTACTCAAAAATGCTGTCAGAGTGCACCATGCTGTCACAGTGTACCGTGTACAAATTTCCCAGGCACGTTCGGAGCTGACCATACAGGTTTAGCCACAAATTGCAACATAAAGGGGAAAACCTTCCTTGATGCCTCTACTGAACAGGCAGAAACTGTTGGTGGCAAGACCTCCGTGCTGCTTTCCTCCAAATTTGGTAGAAATGATAGTTTTTCAAAGGCGAAAGTTACGTCTTTGGGCCTAAGTGAAAAATTCGGGGGTCAAATCCAAAAGAATGACTGTCATGGGTTTCAGTGGAGAGATGTTCCAAAGAAGGTAACAGGGATGTGTAGTGTGATATGTGAAGACCAACCAGCTTTATTAGATAGGAGGGCATATCTTGATGGCCAACTTACGGAGGCTAGAGCCTCGAAAAGATCTACTCAAGATGTCAACTCCTTTAAAGAACAAGAAATATCTCTTATTTCTTCGGGATGTTCTGCCCCTGCCATAACTCAGGCATCAATTGAGGTTAATAAAATGGATTCCTATACTGTAGACGGTGCGGATTGTAGATTTGCAAGCAATCTTGTAGTGGATGAAGGATCGGGCATTGATAAATGTTTATCATCTGATGAGGCACTTGAAAGTGAAAGAAGTGACGAATTCCGTGGCTCTTCTTGTATGCTCGATGTGATAAATGAAGGATCTTGCACAGTATTACCTAATCAAACGTCTCGTAGTCTTATTGATGAGCTTAGGCTCCAAGACTCACTCAGGTTGAAGAAAGTAAGGAAACAATTACATTCTGCACACACTACACACGAAAAGGTTAATTATTCCGAAAAATGTGAGAAGGGCTTCAAAACGGGGAAGAGAAATAGAGCAACTAAATGGAAGGTCCTTGATGCATCATTTCCTGCTTCCAGCATTTCTTCAGCCCATAATGAATCTCAGAAATGTACTGCTGCAAAGATGCTATCTCGATCTGACCAAAAAAAATCTCAGAATTGTGCTTGCTCCATTGGACCTAATTTTAAAAGGAGAAGGTCTGCAATATCTTCTTCCAAAGCCATTTCTCGAAAAAGAGATATCTGTGGACTTTATAATCAAGGGGACAGTGAAAAGGGTTATCAGAGGCAGTTTAATGGTACTGATGATACGCAAATCCCTGAAACCTCAGTTGGCAAAAAGTGCAGACTGGATTGTACTGGTGCAATAGATCGTATGATAGCCTCTACAAATTATCCACCGAGTGTTTGTGAAGGAAAGGGAAGACCTATTGTGTGTGGGAAATATGGTGTTATTTCTAATGGGGATTTGTCAAAACCAGCAAAAATTATTCCACTGAGGAAGATTTTTATAGTTGCCACAAGTAGTAGACTCGCAGAAGATGACAAGTCCAGAGTAGCTTCTGCTAAGGCATTGAAGAAAGAAAAAGTTAAAGTAATGGAAGAACGCTTTGCTAAGTTTTCTACTAACTTAAAGACAGAGAGATACAACAAAGATAACGATACTGCATTGAAGAAAGAAAAAGTTAAAGTAATTGAAGAACGCTTTGCTAAGTTTTCTACTAACTTAAAGACAGAGAGATACAACAAAGATAACGATACTGCAGGGTCTAGTGAAATGGATCATGGTAATTCGGTGGAACAAACGGAGACAACAAGCTATGTTGGAGATAAAGAATATGATGACGTATCACATGTGTTGGAGAAAGAGAGAAATGAAAAAGGCGAGAGAAAGCGGAGAATTTCAGACGATTATCCTAGCACTCAAAGGAAGCCAACGTGTAAGGAAACTCGCAAGCGCAGCCTTTACGAGCTGACAGTAAAAGGTATATATAGAAGGCTTTATCTTCTATTTCAGGAGATGTACATACCAAGAAATATAGGTGTTGGAATATTTAGTCAAAGCCCATAATCTTGTTGATCACGAGCTTTTAGGGATTTGATTGGGATTTGATTTTTGGATTGTTATCTGTCATTTATTGTCCTTTATTTTCCTTGATTGTCTTTCCTTTTTATAGTTTCCATAGCTTGTATATAAATAGGTGTTATACAGTATGAATAATATCATCTCTTTAACCCCTCAACCTAATTCTATTTGGTATCAGAGCAAACACCAACCCTAACCCCCTTCCACCTTACTTCCCTGCGCCGCTACCCCCACCCTTCACCACAGCCCTTGCCAACACCACCAGCCACCTTCACCGACACCACCTTCGGCCAACCACTAACGACCTTACCTCCCTGCGCCGCTACCCCCACTCTTCACCACAGCCTTGGCCGACACCACCAGCCACCACCTTCACTCTCGGCGACCCCTCCCAGGCCCACCGCAAGCCACCCAGCCACTCTCGGCTCTTTCACCAGCCTTGTAGGCCTTCAGCCCTCTTGCGGCAGCCTCTCCTGCTGTCGCCTGCCCCTCTGTGGGCCTCCTTTGCATCCGTGTGATGCACTAGAGCCCTAGTGCTCTCTCCTCCCTCACTTTGGGCTTTCGATTGTTCTCCGGTTGCCCCGTTTGTGCTCGGATTATTCTGGACTGCTCGTGATCTTCCTGTATCTCTTGTGCCATCCATATCCAATCACATCATGACTGACAAAGACTCTACTCTTGCTGCTCCTGCTCGTCCGGATCTTTCCCTCTCTCAGCACACCCCTGCTCATCGGGTTACTAGTGTGTTGTCGACCGGGCGTAATTTTGCTGCATGGTCTCGCTCATTTCGCCTTTATCTTGGGGGTAAAGGCAAGTCAGGTTGGATTTTGGGCACAGAACCAAAGCCCACAGGGCCAGGTCCCGCCTTAGCTCAGTGGGATATTGACAACTGTACTATTCTGGGATGGTTGTTTAACTCCATGGAAGATCGTATTTACCACATGTTCATCTTCCATGACACTGTTCACAGTCTATGGATGTCTTTGACTCAGATGTATGCTCATGAGTGCAACGAATCTCGCATCTATGAGCTCTATCGGGAGGTTTCTCAGGCTTCTCAGGCAATTTTAGGTCTCTCAGTTGCTGATTACTTTGGCTTTCTTCAATCCCGGTGGGAGGAACTTGCTCAGTATGAACCACTTAGTGATTTTCCTGCCGAGGCTGCCACTGTTGCTCTTCGTCGTCTCAATCGCCAGCACACCTACCAGTTTCTAATGGGCTTAAAACCCGAGTTTGAATCTCTTCGAACACAGATTTTAAACACTACTCCTATGCCTTCTTTATTTGAGGCATTTGCTACTACTGATGGTGATGAGGGTCGTTGTCGTTTGCTTCAACCTCTAGCCTTAAATAAAGAAGCCACCTCTGGCTCATCTCCAGTACCTGATCAGATGGCATTTGCCGCCACCTCTGGCTCAGCCACTCGTCCTCCGGGTTCAGGTAATCGCCCTTTCTGCACTCATTGCAATACTCTGGGTCACGGGAAGGACAGGTGTTTTAAGCTTCACCCTGAATTGCGAGAGAAATATGCTCGCAATAAAGGGGAGACCCCATCTCGCACTGCGGCTATTGCAGAAGCTACTCCTACACCAGATCTCCTCTAGCTCCAGGCTCAGTTAGGGTCTCTTCTGCAGCAAGGTTCTCATTCTGGCACCACTCCCACTATTACTTTGGCCTCAGGTACTCCTACTACTGCCCTTCATGTTAGATTTGGAAATCCCTCTTGGATTTTGGATTCCGGTGCCAATGAACATATGACCGGTGAGTCATCCTTATTCTCTTTCTCTAGTGCCCCGAAATTCCGGACTGTTTGTATTGCTGATGGCTCTATTCCTAATGTTAAGAGTACATGCAATGTGTGTCTATCCCCTAATATTACCCTATCATCTGTGCTTCATGTCCCCACCTTCTCTCATAATCTCATATCTGTTAGCCGTCTTGCTAAATCTATCAATTGTGCCGTTGTATTCTTACCCGGTTATTGTTTCTTGCAGGACCGGATTTCGAAGAAGATTTTTGGCAGGGGATATGAGCGGGATGGTCTATATTACTTTGATGATCCTCCTGGCGAGAATATGTCGTCTTCTGGTCTTTAGGCGTCTGTTTTGCCTGAATCTGAGTCTTTTAGTTTTTCTTTGGAGTCTTTACATTTGTGGCACGCCCGATTGGGCCATGCAAACTTTAAATATCTCTGTCAATTTTTTCCCTTATTAAATAAAGCATGCCAGAAGTTTAAATTTCATTGTGTGGTGTGTGAATTATCAAAGCATACTCGTTCTAGTTATATACCCCGCATGCATCGTGCACCGTGTGCTTTTGACATTATTCATTCTGATGTGTGGGGGCCTTCCCCTGTTACTGCTATGTCTGGATATTGTTACTATGTAACTTTTATTGATGACTATTATAGATTTACTTGGGTTTATCTATTAAAGAAAAAATCTGAGGTTTTTTCCTTGTTTTCCAATTTCTTGACCATGGTTAAAACTCAATTTAAAACTGTTGTTTGCAATCTTCGTTCTGACAATGGTCGTGAATATATTACTAACGAGTTTCGGGCCGAACTCAATAAGCAAGGTATCCTCCAACAACTCACTTGTCCCTACACCCTAGAGCAAAATGGTGTGGCAGAATGAAAGAACCGCTCTATCATGTCTGTTGTTAGGTGCCTTCTCTGTGGGATGAGTGTTCCGAAATATTTCTGGCATATGGCTGTCCTTACAGCAACGTTTCTCCTCAACCGAACTCCTAGTCGTGTCTTACAAGGAAAAGCATCTCTGCAACTGTTGCAGCCCGAAAAAACCCTCTTTCCGATTCTTCCTCATGTCTTTGGATGCACCTGTTTTGTCCAGAATCGCAGTCCTACTCGCACTAAATTGGACGACAAGGCTATCAGATGCACTTTCCTCGGCTATTCTACTATGTCCAAAGGTTATAGATGTTATGATCCTAGCACTCGTCATATGTATCACTCTATGGATGTAACCTTTATGGAGATACTCCTTTTTTTGCAGGATCTCCGGATATCCCTAATTCACCTCTTCCTGATTGTCCAGAGGATCTAAGTTTGCTTTCGCGTCCAGTCCCTCTGTTTGAACCTCCTCTGGAAAATTCTGTCACTCTCCCTCTTGTTGTTACCACTACTCCTACTCAGATATATTCCCGCCGTCCTCCTGCTCAGACTCCCATGCCGATATCTTTGCCGGAATCTGGTAATACTTCTTCTCCTTTACTTTCTAGATATCCCTCTAGACTTCGTCGGCCTCCTAATCGTTATGGTTATTCTGACAGTACTAATCATCCCATTGCGCAGTTTGTTTCTTATCAGGGACTTTTAGGTTCCTATTCCTCTTTTCTTAGTCAGGTTGATGCCACTTCCATCCCTCGGTCTGTTCCTGAGGCCCTTCAGGATTCTCAGTGGGTGGCAGCCATGCAGATGGAAATGGATGCCCTTCAGCGTAACCAGACTTGGGAACTTGTTGAACTCCCTAAGGGCGAGAAAACTGTCGGCTGCAAACGGGTTTTCAGTATTAAATATCAGGCAGATGGTACTATTGAAAGATATAAGGCTCGACTTGTTGCTAAGCGATTTACTCAGATCCCTGGCAAAGACTTCAGTGCCACTTTTGCGCCAGTGGCCAAATTGACTTCTGTTCGCCTTATTATCTCTTTGGCTGCTTCTCATTCTTGGCCTTTACATAAAATGGACGTAAAAAATGCATTCCTGAATGGCGATTTGGATGAAACTATCTACATGGATCCCCCTCCGGGTTTTCGGGTTGAGGGGGAGTATTCAGGCAAAGTTTGTCGTCTACGGAAATCTTTGTATGGACTGAAGCAATCACCTCGGGCATGGTTCAATCGCTTCAGTGATGTTATTATATCTTTGGGCTTCACTCGGTGTCATTCTGATCACACCTGCTTCACACATCGGCGTCCTGATGGCCGGTCTGTTATTGTTCTGGTATATGTTGATGATATTATCATTACAGGTGATAATGCTCCGGATATTATAAAAGTCAAGAAGGCTCTGGGTCAGTCATTTGATGTTAAGGACTTGGGCTCTCTTCGGTACTTTCTTTGGATAGAGGTTGCCCGTTCTCGTCAAGGAATCTCATTATCTCAAAGGAAGTATGCTCTGGATCTCCTTAAGGATACTGGAATGATGGGATGTCGCCCAGCTTCTACTCCAATGGATCCAAATCATAAATTGTCAAACGAGTCTGGAGAACTCTTATCCGATGCATCAGAATATCAGCGCCTTATTGGTCGCCTTATTTATTTAACTAACACCCGTCCCGATATCACATTTGCTAAAAGTGTTGTGAGCCTCGGACATCTCATCTTGATGCGGTTCACCATATACTTCGGTACCTCAAGACCTGTCCAGGTCTCGGGTTATTCTACTCTGCAGGAACCCAATCAGGGATGTCTTGCTTTACTGATGCAGATTATGCTGGATCCAAGAGTGATCGTCGATCCACGATTGGTTGCTGTACTTTTTATGGCAATCATCTTCTCTCGTGGAAAAGTAAGAAACAAGCCGTGATATCTCGTTCATCTGCAGAAGCAGAATATAAGGCTATGGCCCAGGGAACATGTGAACTGCTATGGTTAAGATCAATATCGAAAGAGTTGTGGTATCCAATTGTGGACTCGTCCATTTTATTCTGTGATAATAAGTCTGCACTCATGTTAGTCTCTGACTCTGTTCTTCACGAACGTACCAAGCATATTGAAGTTGATGTTCACTTTATCAGAGAGAGTTCGTGCTGGAATTATCATCCCAGAGTTTGTGCCTTCCTCTAATCAGACAGCTGACATGTTTACAAAGTCTATTGGCCCTTCTCTCCTGAAGTCATCTTTAGTCAAGCTGGGTCTTCTGGATATCTTCGCTCCAGCTCCAGCTTGAGGGGGAGTGTTGGAATATTTAGTCAAAGCCCATAATCTTGTTGATCACGGGCTTTTAGGGATTTGATTGGGATTTGATTTTTGGATTGTTATTTGTCATTTATTGCACTTTATTTTCCTTGATTGTCTTTCCTTTTTATAGTTTCCATAGCTTGTATATAAATAGGTGTTATACAGTATGAATAATATCATCTCTTTAACCCCTCAACCTAATGTGATGATGAGAGTGCAATCGAGCATTCTAGTGTAGGTGATTCACGGTTGATTTGGCTTTTTTGAATAGGGTTCCATGGCCATGTCACCTAGAATAAAAAGGGAAGAGATTTTTTCAAAAGAGTTGCATCTTTCTTTCACAAAAAAATCTGTGTGAATATTTTCTCCCTTTTAGTGCTACTTGCATATGATTAAAACTGTCCTAGAGGGGATCAAAAGCATTTCCTTCTTTTATATCTTTTATGAAGAGAAAAGATTTGCAGTACCTTCCTTAATAGAATCCATGACTTAACAAAGTATTTGAAGTTTTTCTTTTTTCCGTCCTTTTTTTTTCTTCTTCTTATTGCTGTACGGATAGTTTGATTGCTGATGTCTTTTGCCGTTATGTTCATTTCTGTTCTTCTCATGCATTGGAACTGGCCACTTTGTATATGCGAGAATGTGTTAGTGAACGAGTTTGTGAGTGTATGTTGGAATTAATTTATTTTATTATATGTCAGTAGACAAACAGAAGGACTACATATTGTATTAGCTTAATTAGTTAAATGAAATACAAGACTCACACACCTATATATAGGGTGGAGATAGATATCAAACTTCCTAATCTGATCATGATCAAATCCTACCAAATCATAAATCTATCCCATAAATCATCGGACTTATAACATAATCCAATAAACTAAGAAAAATTGAAATATTTTATAATAAATTGATTTGATTGGATTACAATCAAATCTAGAATATTTCCTATATTCCAACACTCCCCTTCAAGTTGAGACACGGAAGCTTGATGAAGTGACCAACTTGAACTTGGACTTGGACTTGAATGATATTACCAAACAATCCAACAACAGTAACCAAGAAACACAGAGATTCCAGCAGAAGCAAAACAACCCATCGAAAAAGGCCCGAACATCACGGTGCAATAGAGACGAACAAGGCTGCCGGAAATCAAGGTGGGTTTTTGCAGGTGTTCATAATAACGTAAGTTCCATGCTAACATGATATTAATGTTTAGAAAATCTGAAATGTCAAGTGGGAGATATGCATTTCATTGTCATACATTAATGTTTAGCATCTTTACCCTTACGGCCGGTTTGGATTGGCTGTGGCGTTTGCATTTAGGGAGCGGCAGAAGCAGAAGCATAAGTGGAACCCTTAATCACATGGGCACGATGGCTATTAGGTAAGTATTCATTTAATCCCCAACCTGCTTCTTGCATCATGTTTGGGCTGAAGCGCCTGTGGACCTGCTTTAGCCCAAACGTGCTCTTGGGGCTGTAAAATGCTTCCTTGATTAATCCAAACTAGCTAATATATGTGTTTTGAGTCGACCGAAACGTGTGTTTGGGAAGTGATTCCGAAAAGGCCCTAAGTTGACTCTACAACTGTCTAATGTCCTAGTCCTCGGCATTGCTTAGAAATGCCAGAATGACCGATTGGCTACTTCCTCTGTCTAAATCCTGTTGCAGGTGCTTATCTAAGCAGCATATTGATATCACTTGCTGGCATCATTTTTATTCTTCAATTAGTGCGACAGGTTATATTTCAGCCTTCTGTCTGTTCTCCCATGATGTTATCTGAAAATACAGATGTGTGGAAGAAGAACATTGCTCAATCCGATTCTTTTTTGCCCTTGTAGTTGCTATTTCACTGCATTTATGATCTTAGAATACAAATCTATTTTCTTTGTCCAATTGTGATGTGTTATCTAAGTAGTGCTACTTTTTCATCTTCAGGAAAGGATTCAAGTCATGAAATCTTTTCGGTGCCAAAGATTTCCAAAAGTATACCACAAACGAAATGCAGATATCTGGGGAAGTTCTTAAGAAATACCAAAACTTGTAAATGTAATGCGGGTCAAATAGATAACAATAAGAAGTAAGTAATCAAGTTATATTCCTGGTTGAATTTTTGTTCTCTTTATGGCTAAAGTGTGAAGTTTTGATTTTAGGCTAGCTGAATTTTAAAGCTATTGAGTTCTATGAGCTTTGGTTCAGATCCACTACGGAGCACCAGTGCAATTCCTGTAGTTCAGATCTGGATGCATTCTGCTGTGTTTGTGGAAGTTCAAACAAAGATGAAATTAACTGCTTATTGGAGTGCAGTCAATGCTTAATAAGGGTATGTAGCTACTGAGACATTTTCAGATTGAGTGTCTTTGTTATTTTCCTGTTGTGATCAACTAGAGTTTGTTAGCACTTGTGACATACAGGTTCATCAGGCTTGCTATGGTGTTTCAAAAGTACCCAAAGCACGTTGGTATTGCAGACCATGCAGGACAAGTTGCAAAAATATCGTAAGAAACACAATGATCAGCTTGTTATTGTTAGTTCATAACTTCGTGCTTGATCACAACTTTTCTTTTGGATTATGCTCTTCCTTCGATGTTATCTTACCTTGTGCGGAAGTTGATAATTTAATTTATCTGTCTTCTGGTGTTGTTGAAAAATGTAATGTGATCATGGCATGATTTTGTGGATCATGAAATATATGGAAATATTCAAGAATTAATTTTTTTTATTGATCTTGTTCTGATTTTATATCTTGCTGATTCTATGTTCACCTAGGGATGCTGTCCATGTAAAGTATATCAGAAAATACATATGTGAATGAATGATAAGATCTAGCCAATAAGGGTTTTGGAGTGTGGATATAGGTCTTAGGACTGAACCACATAATTGCTTTGTGTTCTTTTATAGTTTTATTCTTCCTTTGCTTTTTTCATACTTTGTTTTTCCATTGGTAATTGATGATGCCAAGATTTGGGTAAGAGAGTAAGAAGAAATAGACAATTAAATTTGGATGTGGTTCGACCCTGTTAATTAAGGGACCTACGTCCATGTTGTGTGTCGAAGCACTTGCACTATGATAAGAAAATTGCCGGGGATCCTTGGTGAACCAACAAGAGCTTGGAGCTACCAGAGACCGGCCGGGCAGAGTGCGTGTGTAGAGTAATATTGCGATGCTGCTGATAAGAATGCGATACAATGATAGTTTTTTCCGCTCCCCCTCCATAGGGGTGAGGGATCTCTTTTATAGATACAAGAGACCACTCGTACAAGGTAAGTGGCCTGATTAGGCAGTCTAATCAAATAGGGATTGATTAACATGAATCATGGGAGTTCCCTAATTGAGTTAGGAAACTATCTAGGCTTTCCATTAGTCTTCTAGCTGAGATAGGCAACTGCCTGGAACCTTCTGGAGCAAGTCACGAGACATGCTCGGGCTGCGCCCACTGTGGGTCCAAGCTGGGCGGTCCTAGAGAGATAGCCCGGGATCGTCTAGCCCTATCAGCGGATGACTCGACATTCTTTGTTGAGGTGACGGAAGCTGACTTTGACTGAATATTGTTGCACGTATCAGCTGCCCCCCATTTTCAAGGCTAGGTTGGTGCTGCATCGGATAAGGTTTGTAAATTTGCGTAGCTCAGGAAACCGTCCGGGAAACTGCTCGGGTGTAGGCTGGTCGTGGCGGTTACTCGGTGTTTGGGTCGATCGGTTGACCTCGTGAGCTTGGGATCGGTAATTGCCACGTGTCAAAGGATGACTGGTCCGGTCAGGATCCAACGAAGTCGGTGTGATCGTAACCGGATAGTTGCATCGCACTGAGCCGTCATGTCACGCATTAAATGCGCACGTCTTTTGAGGCACCGCTTGGGCTGCCCATAGGCGACAGCTGGCAGCGTTTTAGCGGGAGTTGTGTAGGACCGTTGGATTTGATTTGATCTGGACCGTCCGTGCTGCCTATATATAAGGAGCACTTGTGCATTTTCGCTATTCCTGTTGCCCATCTACTGAGTCTACTGAGCGGTCTGAGAGAGAAAAAACGTCCGGTCAAGATCTCTGAGCTCTTTCATGCGTCTTTTCCTGTAAGTCCTTTCCTCCCCAGTTACAATTCACCGTATTTCTCCTTCTCCTTTTTTCCGAGTGAAGCTAGAGCACGAATCCACTAGGGCTTGCAAGGGAGTTGGATTTCTTCTTCCTTAGGTTCATCTTCTTCTTCTTCAGGTCAAGTAGTTCATCTTTCTTGAGGGAACTAAACCGGTCGGGGTGTCCTCGGGTGGTGCTAACCGAGTGTTACGTTGCCCTGAGAGCCTTGTATGCCCTGCCCTATAGGCTTTTAGACTTGCCCCCCTTGTACCTTAGGCTTGGGGTTCCTGACCCTTACTTAGGTCGTCATCTACTGTCATCCCACCGTAGGAGTTCCAGAGATGTGTCACTCTGGCTTCGACTTGTCATCCCGATCGGAAGGCGAACAATTCAGGTTGGGGACCCCGGACACGAGTTTGGATCCTTCTGCTGCGACTCTGTCTGACCAACATAGTGAGGGGCAGGATTCCCATTCGGGTGTCCGATGATGAGGCTGTTCAGGAGGTCCAAGTTGCCTCGGTGTCCAGGGGGTCGGGCGATGTGGCGTTGGTGCCGAATAGCCCCGATGTAGTCTATTCTTGCGAGTCAATTGTTAGCAGCTTGCGTGTCCAGGACCTAGGCCGGATTAGGGACAGGTATGACATTCCCGGCCATAGTTCCTTGGCCATACCCCTCGGTGGGGCTCACTTCCACCGATCGAGTTTCGTTACTTTGTACGAGGACACTCTCATGGCGGGCCTTCGCCTTCCCCTTCACACTCTTGCTCGGGATGTGCTGATATACCTCGGAATTGCTCCCCGGCAACTCGCTCCGAACGGGTGGAGGTTCTTGATGGGGGCTATTTTCCTGTGGCCCCAGATTCTCGGGTACGAGCTTACCATACAAGAGTTTTTCTAGACACACCGACCGTTCCCGTTTCACGGGGAAGCTGGCTTCTTTTCGCTGGGAGCCAAGTAGGAGAGGAGAATAATAGTCAACTGCCCGAGCAACAACAGGGGGTGGAAGAAGAAATTCTTTCAAGTGTCCACTCTCAGGCTTTGTGAGGAGGCCCCGTGGATCCAGCTGAGGACTTCTTGGGCGGGGAAGTTGAGGAGTAAGCTCCCGTCCCGTGTGGTCTTTAATTTTATTTTGCTGTTGGTGTGGAGCTAACTGCACTCTTTGTTTTGCAATGGAATTAGCCGACTTGCCCAGTATTCCCGAGGACTACCAGGCTAATCAACAAACTATTGACCCGGTTAGTCTTGGCCACGCGGGCGGGCCTGAGGAGGAAAAGCAGGATCCCGCTGAAGGCCAGCGGCTTAAGAGGATCCACCGGGGTCCCCGGGCTGACGTGGTCGGGACTTCAACTCCCGGAGTGACTATTGTTGCACCTGCCGGGAGCCCTGCTGACGCTATATCGGCCGGGGTGCCAACCCAAGCGGACGCCGTTGCGCCTAGGCCACACAACATTCCGGCCGGGATGCCGGCAGTGGAGACGACAGACGATGTCCGAGAAAGGGTCCGAGCCGGGCTGCTACAGAGCCAGATCGATAAATGCTACGGGTTGGGCTCCGAGGCCCTGATCGGATGGTTGTACAGCGTTAGCCACATGGTAGGCAACTTTGCACACATCATTTTTCTTATCTCCCTACCCATAGCAACTTAATGACTTTTCTCCCCTATTCTTGCAGGTTAGTTGCTTGGCGGCAGGGGCTGATGCATACCTTCCTGAGGTGACCGAGAGATTGGCTTCTGCTGAGGCTGCTTTATCTGCGGAGAAGGCGGCTCGGGAGGCTTCAGACTTTGCTTTTACTGTGGAGGAGGAGGAGAAGGCGAGGGCCCTGGCCATGGAGTTGGGGGAAGCTCGGGAGGACCTTGCCGTCGAGCGGGCAGTCCGGAAGGCTGTAGAAGCCAAGGCGGCAGCTGCGGAGGCCGGGATGACGGCGGCAGAGGCTGGGAAGGAAGCCGTAGAAGCCGAGAAGCTTGCTCTTTCCGAGGTCATCGCTGCCTAGGAGGCGGGGGCGAAGGACGTAGAGGAGGAGTTTGAGTCTGGCTTCCTTACGGGCTACGCTGACTTGACCCAACCATCCAGACTCGGAGCTCTCGGGCTACTCCTGGGCCGAGTCTGACTATTGGAAGGAGGAGCAGGCTGCTGAGGGGGCTGCCGTTGAAGACACGCCGGCTGAGGACGCTACTACCAGGGATCAAGTGATTGTGGTGGACGACCCTTGGTCCCCGACCTATTCTTTTATAAATTTTTTTTTTTTGGGGGAGGCCGCTATAATTGCCCCCCAGGCCTTGTACATACTTTTTGAACAAGTAATGAAAAGGCTCTCTGAGGTCACCTTTTGCAGAAAATGCTGTCCATGTTCTTGTTTTTTTATGCCTGTGTTTATAATTGCCTGTGTCCGTCCGGTTGTTAGTCTCGTCAGAACCCTGCCTCAGCAAAAGGTTTAGGACTGTGACTGGTAGGGAACACTTGGTCTTAGGGGACCTGTACTTACAAACCTCCTGAGCCGTTGATGGCTTTGGGGATTTGTAGGTCCCGTTCGGGATAATGTATGGTTTTAATCCTGTTACTGCCTGGTCTCTTAGCTCTGGGCATTGTAGGCTATGAAGCACGGGTACTCCTATTTGGGTGAAGTATCAGTACCGGGTACTTGGGGGACACTGACACCCGTACCATACCCCTGGGTACGTGTCGGGTACTCCCCCAGAGGTGTCCTGCTAATTTGAATTTTTGCATTCATGTTGGGTACGGCTCGGGTACTCCATGGGTACTTCGTGGGTACGTAGAGGGTACGACGGGGGTCAGTTTGTATTTTTTGAAAGTCAGGGGGGGTACAACTGAAATAATAAAAAATTAAATAGTTAAATACAGAGCTTGACCTAGCAGCTTATTCCAAAAAGGCAAAAAAGAAAAAAACCGAAGGAGATCTCTGCGCCGCTTGGGAGGAGGAGCTGCGATTGCAACCTCCGGCCACTTGTGCGACTTCCGGCGACACCAGCGACCTCCGGCGACACCTGCGACACCTCCGGCGACTCCTGCGACACCTCCGGCGACTCCTGGGCCTGCAACTCCTACCCTTTGGTGTATATTTTGAGCCTTTGAGCCTTGAGGTATGCTTCAACTTTCTTCTTTAAATTGTTAGGGCTTGTCTTTATAACTCACTGATTTAGAATCTCTGAGATGTTGGGTTTTTTTGTTTTCTTTTTCTTTTTTCTTTCCAAACTAGGTTTTATAAATTATTTATTTTAATATACATATTCTGAACTTAGGGTTTTAATATATATATGTTTGGGTCAGTCTTTTAGGAATTTGAAGCTATGACTTCTTCCTCCGGTGCTAGTAGTCCATTGACTTTTGATCCAGATGAAAATAAGCCACTGTGGAAATATATGACAAAACTAGGGAGGAGTGGAGGAGGAGGGGGGAATTACAATTTTAAATGTAACTTTTGTTTCGAAGATTTCAAGGGGTCATATACGAGGGTGAGGGCACACTTATTTAAAATTACTGGGCATGGGATTAGACCATGTTTGAAAGTGACCCCTCATGATACCGCCGAAATGAGGAAGGCGGTAGACGAGGCTACACAAAGACTAGAAAGTTCCAAGCCTAGTAGAGTTCCTTTGCCGCCTCCTACTACGACTTTAGGTGGCATGACTTATTCCCAAACTCAAGGATGGGTTGATCCTAAGAAAAGAAAGACGCGTAGTAGTGGTCCTAGTGGAAGTGGAAGTGGAAGTGCACTTGAGAAGGCATTTAACAATGGCAATCGTGAACACTTGCATTCTGAAATTGCTAGGATGTTCTATTCGTCAGGGTTACCATTTAACCTAGCAAGGAACCCATATTATGTGAGTTCGTATACCTTTGCTGCGAATAGTGGATTGGCAGGTTATCTACCCCCAGGTTATAATTTGTTAAGAACCACCCTACTCCAAAAAGAAAGGGCAAATGTTGAAAGATTGTTGCAACCGATCAAGAGCACGTGGAAGGAAAAGGGTGTTAGTATTGTTAGTGACGGGTGGAGTGATTCTCAAAGAAGACCATTAATTAATTTCATGGCTGTGACTGAAGGAGGACCTATGTTTCTTAAAGTCGTTGACTGTTCTGGGGAGACTAAGGATAAATACTTCATATTTAGTTTGATAAAAGAAGTTATTCTTGAAGTTGGTCCAGAAAATGTTGTCCAAGTGATCACGGATAATGCGGCAAATTGTAGGGCAACAGGACTACTCATTGAAAGTCAGTTTCCCTACATTGTTTGGACTCCATGTGTTGTCCACACATTGAATCTTGCCCTAAAAAACATATGTGTCCCAAAACTTGTAGAAGGGAAAGAAGAAGTGTTTGAGCAATGTCGTTGGATTACTGAAGTTGTTGAAGATGCCATGTTCATAAATTTTTTTGTCATGAATCACTCAATGAGATTGGCTATTTTCAATGAGTTTGTCAATTTGAAGTTGCTTTCAGTTGCTGATACCCGTTTTGCTTCGTCCCTTGTGATGCTCAAAAGAATAAAGTTAATTAAGGGTGGTCTCCAAGCGATGGTTATTAGTGATAAATGGACTTGCTATAGAGATGATGATGTGGGTAAGGCAAGAACTGTGAAGGAGAAGGTGTTGAATGATCTTTGGTGGGACAAAGTTGATTACATTATTTCCTTCACTGGCCCTATTTATGATATGTTGAGGTTGTGTGACACAGACAAGCCTTGTCTTCACTTAGTTTATGATATGTGGGATACTATGATTGAAAAAGTGAAGATGGTGATTTATAGGCACGAGGGGAAACGGCAAGAAGATACCTCTATCTTCTATAGTGTGGTCTACGAAATTCTTGTGGATCGATGGAACAAAAATAATACTCCACTCCATTGCTTGGCACATTCTTTGAATCCAAGGTAATTTAAGTTAGTTCTATATTTATTAGTAAGTCTTTTGAAACTTATCAATTATTTAGTTGTAAACTAAAACTATGCACTCTCCAATTTCTATTTCTAAGGTACTATAGCGATGCTTGGCTTCATGAGGATCCTAAGCGTGTACCTCCACACAAAGATTCAGAACTTTCAGATGAGGTAATTAGGTGTTTTCAAAGGTATTTCATGGACCCGATGGATAGAGGAAAAGTCAAAGCGGAGTTTGCTTCTTTTTCAATGAAAACTGGGAAGTATGGACTTACAGAATCCATCCATGATAGATCTATTATGGAACCTGTTGATTGGTGGGCTGTTTATGGTGCGAATGCACCATTGCTCCAAGGTTTAGCTTTAAAGCTACTTATGCAACCTTCTTCCTCATCTTGTGCCGAGAGGAACTGGAGTACTTATTCATTTATTCAATGTTTGAAAAGAAATAAGATGACACCACAACGTGCAGAGGACTTAGTTTTCATCCATAGCAATCTCCGTCTTCTTTCAAGGAGAACCACACAATACACACAAGGGCGAACAAAGATGTGGGATATTGCAGGAGACACATTTGGTTCCCTTGAAGATTTTGGAATGCTTGATGTTGCCACTCTCTCACTTGATGAACCGGATTTGGAAACTATATTGTTTACCGATGATGGGAGTGGTATTGATGATGATGATGAGGTGGCTGAGGCTGGGTCCAACAATGAATGATGAGATCATGAGAGTTTTAGACTTAGTGGACTTGCTTCTTCTTCTACTTTTTTATTTTTATTTTTATTTTCTTTTAATGTTGTGGACTTGTAATGCTAAAACAATGTGTTTAGTCCTTGGACTACTTTTTTGCTAATATGCTATGGATTAATATGTAGTAGTGTTGTTCAATCTTATTCTTTTTCTTTTTCTTTTTTAATTATTAAAAGTATGTTGTTTATAATATATTTTTAAAAATATATTTTTATTCAAGGTACCCTAGCCGTACCCGTACCCTACATTTTTGGAAATTGCCGTACCCCCGTACCCGTATCGTACCCGTACCACGTGTCAGTACCCGTGCTACATAGATTGTAGGTACTTAGGAATATTTTAGGGCCTAATTCCAAGTACTGTTAGTGCTCGGTGTGATTTCCTGTTCATTTCAATTATCCCAAGCTTATGCTAAGGCGGGTGTTTGTGGAGGAGATGACTGAAGGGAACTGACCTGGAATGTTGGTAATTCTAGGGTTTTTTTAAGTTTGCTATTATTAGCTACCTAGGGGGATTTGCCCCCTGTAAAGTTGATGGGAATATAAACACTTGTATATTCAACATAATAAGAAATAAAGAGTACAAGCCTATAAATAGGCTAAGCCTAACCTATACATTTTACACACTAACCGATGTGGGACAACCACATAACTACACTTTTACATATTTACCCTTTTAACACTCCCCCTCAAGCTGGAGCATACATATCATATGCACCCAGCTTGTTACAAATATATTTCACACGTGTCCTACCCAATGCTTTAGTAAACAAATCTGCTAATTGGTCTGCAGATTTAACATGAATTGTATTAATCACTTTCTATAGGAGCTTTTCACGAACAAAATGACAATCAACTTCAATGTGTTTCGTCCTCTCATGAAACACAGGATTAGAAGCAATATGAACCGCTGCCTGGTTATCACAAAATAGGTTCATAGGCTCAGACTAAGTGAATCCAAGTTCCTTCAACAAATGCTTCATCCATACTAACTCACAAGTAGTATGCGCCATAGCCCTATATTCTGACTCAACACTAAATCTAGCAACAACGGTTTGTTTCTTACTTTTCCATGATACAAGATTTCCTCCAACAAGTACACAGTACCCTGTAGTAGACCTCCTATCACTAGGAGATCCGTCCCAGTCTGCATCTGTGTAACTTTCAACTCGAATGTGACCATGATCCTTATACAACAAACCACGGCCCGGAGCCCCCTTGAGGTACCTCAAGATTCGAATCACTGCATCCCAATGTGTAGTTCGAGGGGAGTCCATAAACTGACTAATTACACTTACTGCGAAGGCAACATCAGGTCTTGTGACTATTAGATAATTAAGTTTCCCAACTAATCGTTTGTACTGTCCTGGATCATCAAGTAGCTCCCCCTGATCTGGCACTAATTTGGAATTGGGATCCATAGGAGTATCCAAAGGTTTTGATCCTAACATTCCTGTCTCTGTCAGCAAATCAAGAACATATTTCCTTTGAGATAAGCATATCCCTTCACTAGACCTGGCCACCTTAATGCCTAAGAAATACCTATGCTGTGCCAAGTCTTTGGTTTGAAACTTGATTTGTAAGAAAGATTTCAACTCATGAATGCCCTTAGAGTCATCACCAGTAATGACGATATCATCAACATAAACTATTAATAGGATCTTCCCCGCTACAGTGTGTCTATAGAAAACAGAATGGTCAACACCACATTTCTGAAGACCAAACTCAGCAATTACATCACTGAACCTGCCAAACCAAGCACGAGGAGACTGCTTCAAACCATAAAGAGACTTTTTTAATTTGCAAACAAGACTAGACTCCCCCTGAGCAACAAATCCAGGTGGTTGCTCCATGTAAACCTCGTCAAGAAGGGTACCGTTTAGAAACGCATTCTAAACATCCAACTGATGAAGGGGCCAGTGATAAGTAGTGGCCAGTGATATGAAAAGACGAACAGAAGCAATCTTGGCCACGGGAGAAAAAGTCTCTGAATAATCAAGTCCATAAACTTGAGTGTAGCCTTTGGCAACAAGGCGTGCCTTCAACTGATCCAGAGTGCCATCAGGATGAATCTTAACTGCATATACCCAACGGCAACCAACCACAGATTTCCCTGGCGGGAGAGGGACCAAGTCCCAAGTACCAGTTTCCTTAAGGGCACACATCTCATCCTGCATAGCTTGGTTCCAACCAGAATGGGCAAGTGCCTCTGCAACATTCTTAGGAATATATATGGTAGGAACATTCTTAGTGAACTAGTTTTCCACCTTGGTTTCCTTTCCCCTCTCGTTTCCTTCACGAAATCCATGAACCAAGCAAAGCCCAAAAGAAAAAAGAACTATGTCATCCCCAAAGGGGAGCAAGCCATAAATCATAAGCTGCTCCATGCAGAGAAAAATGCTAAAAAGAGCTAACAAGATGGGAAGCTAGTTTGGGAAGGAACCGTAAACGAAAAACACAAACAAGCATGTAAAAGAGATGTTTAGGATTATTGAGGATAATATACCTAGGGAGTAGGGACTGCACTCATGTATGTTTATTGCATTGAGAGATACACTTGACACAATATATTCAATTACATAAATACCCTTTAGCACTCCCTTAAGCCGGAGATTGGAGAATATATATCAGATGCGCCAAGCTTATTACGAATGTACTTCACTCAAGTACTCCAATGGCTAAGTAAACAAATCAGCTAACTGGTCTCTAGACTTGACACGCATAGTAAGAATCACATTTTGCTGAAGCTTTTCCTGAATAAAGTGACAAGACAATCAACTTCAATATGCTTTGTTCTCTCATGAAATAGTGGATTAGAAGCAATGTGAGTGCTGACTTGGTTTATAGATAACAAATTTATAGGAGTTGTACTAAGCAAAGCCAAGGTCCTTTAATAAATGTTTCGTCCATGCTAACTCACAAGTAGAGTGTGCCATAGCTCTGTACTTAGACTTTACACTGGATTAGTCAACAACTGTCAGTCTCTTTCTTTTTCATGGCACAAGATTACCTCCTACAATCACACGATAACCAGTAGGGTAGTGGGCGTCCTATCTCTAGGAGAACCAATCCAATCTACATCTTCATAACCTGAATCAACACGAATGTACTATGGTTCTTGTATAACTGTTGAGTTGGAGCATCCAACCCAAAACAAATTGGCAATGGGCGGAGTAACCCCATGATCTTATATATTGAGTAGCAAGGCTTTAAATTCCTGATGTGGGATTGTAAGCTCAACACGCCTTCTGCACGTGTGGCATGACTGAGTTCCAAACACGTGGATACTAAGATAGGGTAACATGGAGCACATGTGGCTAAACTGGGTCTGACAATAAATTACCTGCTCTGATACCATGTTGAATTAGAGCATCCAACCCAAAACCAATTGGCTATGGGTTGGACTAACCCCATGATCTTATATATTGAGTAGCAAGGCTTTAAATTCCTGATGTGGGATTATAATCTCAACACGCTCCGGCACGTGTGGCATGACTGAGAGCCAAACATGTGAATTACTGAAATTGGGTAACGTGGACCATGTTCAGAAAGAGAAAAATAGAGAGAATGAAGACTTAACCTAACTAGTTAGCCAACACACATATATATGATTAATGAGAAATAATTACAAAAATACCCTTATACAAATATTCTTATACTTTAACACTCTCCCTCAAGCTGGAGCATAGATATCTATCATGCCCAGCTTGTTACAAAGATCATTGAACGGTCCCTTATTCAGAGACTTAGTGGAAATATCTCCTAACTGATCATTAGTCCTAACAAACCACGTGACAATTTGTTTCCTCATGACCATATCTCTAATGAAATGACAATCTACTTCAATGTGTTTGGTCCTCTCATGAAATACTGGATTACTGTCAATATACATGGCTGCTTGATTATCACAATACATCTTCATAGGCTTATCACTTGAGAACCCCATCTCTTGCAGAATAGATTTCACCCACAACATCTCACATGCAGTATGAGCCATAACTCTACACTCAGCTAGAGGTGGTCATGTGCCGGGCCGGGCTCGGGCTGGGCTTGCACTGTATACTAAGGGTAAGTACCTTTGTCCAAGCCCGGCCCAGCCCGTGGCGGGCCTACAATTGGTTGCCCAAGCCCGGCCCAGCACCAACCACTAAAATCCCAAGTCCGGATCGCTGGCCGGCCTATTGCTATTTTTTTATTTTATATTTTTAAAAACTTGAACTAAATTTTTTTTTTTTACCATAAATAATGTTTAGAATGATTATTAAGACACATTATTCACATAAATGCAATAAAAACTCTTGTGATTATGCATATACATTGAATATCTTATGTAAAATTATATTAATTTATATATTATATAATAGAAATTACAAAAAATAAATATATTTTAGTATTTTACTAATAGTCTGGTCGGGCCAGGCCAAAGCGAGCCTCATTTGCTTTGTCCAAGCCCGGCCCTAAAATTGGTTGCCCAAACCCGCTTGAACGGGCCAATATATTTGCCCAAGCCCGGAAAAATTAGGGCCGAGCTGGGCGGGCCGCGTGGGCCATGGGCCGTTTGGCCACCCCTATACTCAGCTTCAGCACTTGACCTTACCACTACATTTTGCTTTTTACTCTTCCATGTAACAAGATTACCACCAACAAATACACAGAATCCTGACACTGAACGTCTATCTAAATGATCTCCTACCCAACTAGCATCTGAGTACCCCACTATCTCCAAGTTATCTGAAAGTTTCAACACTAAACCTTTACCTGGAGCACCTTTCAAATACCTCAATATATGACACATTGCTTCCCAATGTGACAACTTGGGATTCTGCATAAACTGACTAACAACTCCTACAGAGAAGGTGATATCAGGTCGAGTCACAGTTAAATAAATCAACTTACCCACAAGTCTTCTATGTTGTTCAGTATCACTGAAATCTTCTCCATCATCTTTACTAAACCTTATATTTGAGTCCATCGGAGTGTCAGCTGGTTTCGAACCCATTAATCCTGTTTCATCTAGAAGATCAAGAACATACTTCCTCTGAGACAAACAAATTCCTTCCTTAGATCTAGCAACCTCAATGCCTAAGAAATAACACAGTTATCCCAAGTCTTTCATATGAAAATGTTACTCAAGTGAGTCTTCAACAATTGTATACCTTCATCATCATTGCCAGTTATCACTATATCATCCATGTAAACTGCTAGAATAATAGTGCCTTTCTCACAATGTCTCACAAACACCGAGTGATCAGAACTCGTCCTCTTTAACCCATATAAGCTAGCTACTTGACTAAACATATCAAACCAGGCCCTTGGAGATTGTTTAAGTCCGTAGATAGCTTTCTTCAACTGACACACCTTATGGGACTCCCCCTGAGCAACATACCCAGGAGGTTGCTCCATGTAAACCTCTTCCTGAAGATCACCATGAAGAAAAGCATTCTTGATATCCAGCTGGTAAAGAGGCCATCTTTGGTAAACAGCAACAGACAATAGCACTCGAACCGAACTAAGACGAGCAACGGGAGAAAGTTTCAAAATAATCAACACCGAAGGTTTGGGTATACCCTTTCGCAACTAACCGAGCTTTCAACCGTTCGACAGTACCATCAGGATGATACTTAACTACATACACCCAACGACAACCCACAACTTGTTTCCCAGAAGGAAGGTCAGTTAACTCCCAGGTACCATTGTTGGTCAATGCTGACATCTCTTCATCTATAGCACTCTTCCATCCCGGTGAAGTTAATCCCTGAGTATGAGACTTAGGGACAGAAACAGTGGATAAAGCACATATAGAAGAGCAAAGTGTGGGAGACAAGTGAGAAAGCGAAACAACTTGATCAATAGGGTGCTGAGTACAAGAACGAGTACCTTTACGGAGCGCAATAAGCAGATCAACAGATTGTGGGACCTCACCCGAAGTTGATGATACAGGAGCTGGAGCAGAAGGAGTCTCAGTCCTTGGCGGTTTGTCACGGCAGCGGTACACCTGTAATGGCAATGAACCAGAATTAGGACACCCAGAAGTAGGAGGAACGGGTAGAGGAACAGTGGACATCGATCGGAGTAAGGATATCAATATCTAAGGAAGTTCCAGACGACGAAAAAAAGGAAGTACCTTCAAAAAAAGGTAACATCAGCACTTACCACATAACGATGATTCTTAGAATCCCAAAACTTATATCCTTTCTGAGTACGGGAATACCCTACAAAGATACTTTGTAGCACGTGGATCTAATTTATCCTGACCTGGAGAAAGAACATGAGCAAATGCAACACGACCAAACACACGAGGAGGCAAAGCAAACAAGGTCTTATCAGGATATAAGATAGAATGAGGAATGCCACCATTAAGTACAGATATGGGCATACGATTTATAAGATAACATGCAGTAAGAACAACATCCCCCCAAAATTGCTTAGGGACTTTAATTTGAAACACAATAGTTCTAGCTACTTCCAGAAGGTGTCTATTCTTACGTTTAGTAACCCCATTCTGTTGAGGAGTATAACCACAAGAAGACTGATGTCTAATCCCATGAGAATCACAATATGATTGAAGTGGTTCTTTAACATATTCCAAAGCATTATCAGATTGTAAAGTACGAATTGCACAGCCAAATTGAGTCACAATCTAACTATGAAATAATCTAAAAACCGAAGAAATTTCAGAACGATCTTTCATTAAAAATATCCATGACATCCTTGAACAATCATCCACAAACGAAACAAAATAAGAAAAACTTAACAGACTTTTATGTCTAGAGGGACCCAAAACGTCGGAATGAACCAGCTCAAAATGAGTGGACCGACGATTATTTTGACGTAAAGGAAAAGATACTCTATGGTGCTTGCCTAACTGACAAGCCTCACATTCTAACGTAGACACCGACTTAAAAGAAGGAAAAACTAGCTTTGAGGACTGCAGCGACGGATGACCCAGATGACAATGTTGGTTAAATAAGTTTAGTTTTATTTTATTATTGTATAAGGGCTTTAATGTAATTTTTATTTCTCTCATTTACTGAATAATATATATGGGGTGTGACTAATTGTCAACCCTAAGTTTGGCATAATCCTATTGTTAACATGGTATCAAAGCCACCCTAACAAGGGTTTCTGCCACCACCCAATCATCCACCACCACCGGACCACCATTCACCACCCCTACTGCCTGCGCCACAACCCTAACCCTAACCACCACCAATATGTCCTGAGCACTATTCACGATACTATTCACGGCACTGTTCATCGCTACTGTTCACGTTACTGTTCATCGGCACTGTTCACGCTACTGTTCATCGGCACTGTTCACGCTACTGTTCATCGGCACTGTTCATTGCATTTTTTTTCTCTCCAAACGATCCCCTCCCTGCGCCGACGGACTTCTATGGTCTGGTAGACCAATCGCAGCTCCTAATCTTCATTTGGATCTCTCCACTGCATCTTATATTCACCACGGATCAATTATTTTGATTGGAGTTTCAACTTTTTCCAGTTTTTTTGGGTCTTTCATGGCCCTTTGATCAACTAGACTATTTTTTTGCATCCTCTATGGTGATTGCTTCGTGCATGCTGCACTACTGTTGATCCATTGCCTTGTCCCTCTGGTTGCTGTCATTGTTGCGGGATTTTTTTTTGTGTTGATTCATGATGACGGATTTAGACAAATCCAACGTGAATACACAAGTTGTACGGAGTGATATTGTGCCTCCTACTGATAGCCCGAATGTGAAACTTACTACATCTTTATTCAATGGCCAGAACTACCTCGCATGGTCCGGATCTGTGATTATGTCCTTGAAGGGCAGAGGCAAGATGGGGTATATCAATGGCAAGATAAAAGCACCGCCAACTGAGGATGCTTCGTATGACAAGTGGGAGATGGAGAACTCCACTGTCATGACGTGGCTTTGCCACTCTATGGTTCCTGAGATTGCTGAAGGGTTTCTGGACATGGCGACTGCCCAAGATATTTGGGAGACCATGGCCAACACTTATTCCAGAAAGGGAAATTCGGCTCAAATATTTGAGCTCCGCCGTTTGATTGGACGTTCAGAACAAAGAGAGCAGAGTGTTCTTCAGTACTACACAGCTCTTTCCACTCATTGGAAACGTTTGGACCATCTAGTGGATTATAAACCTGTTTGCATTACGGATTCTGTGGCTTACCATAAGGTTGTTGCTGAAGAACGAATATTTAAATTCCTTGAAGGTCTCCACCCCGATTTGGATCCTGTTCGTAGCCGTGTTTTGGGAATGGAGCCTTTGCCTTCTCTTCAGGAGGCCTTTGCCTATGTACAGAACGAGGAAAGCCGTCGTTCTGCTATGCTTCCGCCTGTCTCTACAGAGAAATCTGCTCTCATTTCCGCTCCTCAGGAGGATGGACACCGTACTCGTGATATCTCTAGTGACTCCAGTTCATCGGATAAGTCTAAGCAGTTCTGTGATTATTGCAATACCAAGTTTCACACTAGAGAGACATGCTATAAGCTTCATGGTTATCCACCGGGTAGTCGTGGAGGTCGTTTTGGCTCCTCTAGAGGTCGTGGGGGGCGGTTTAATGGTCGTCGTTCCCATGCTCATCACACTGCCGCTGCTGATCCTTCAGCTCCGGTTCCAGATCCGCCAGCTTCGCCTGCTATATTTACTGCTTCTGAGTTGGAAGAGGCCTTCCGGGGTTTAATGGCTCGTCGTTCTTCCGCGGCTACTTCTACAGGTGCTTCCTCTTCATTTGCCCAGACAGGTAACTTAGTCACTTATGCCAGAGCATGCTTATCTCATTTGTCCTCTCCTTGGATTATTGACTCTGGAGCTTCAGACCATATGTCTAGCTCTTCCGATTTGTTTGCTATTTATACTCCTCATTCAGGTCAAGACAAAGTTCGCATTGCCGATGGCACCTTTTCTTCTGTTTCAGGAAAGGGTGTCATTCATGCAACTCCCTCGCTACCTCTGTCATCGGTTCTTCATATTCCCAGTTTTACTTCTAATCTGTTATCTATTAGTCGTATAACTAATGATTTGAACTGCAGTGTAACATTTTTCCCTTCTCACTGTGTTTTTCAGGACCTTACCACAAGGAGGACGATTGGCAGTGGTAGAGTGGAGAATGGCCTTTACCTTCTGGATGGAGGAAACAAAGGCGCTTATCATACTACTAGTTCTGAGAATAAGTCGGACGACATTTGGTTATTACATAAGAGATTAGGACATCCTTCATTCCATTTACTTAAACATATGTTCCCTTCTTTAGTTGATAAACCTGTTTCTGAGTTTTATTGTGAATCTTGTGAACTTGGGAAACATCATCGGACATCTTTTGCTCCGACTTTTAATAAACGTTTAGTTCCTTTTTCTTTAATCCATTCTGATGTATGGGGTCCTTCTCGTATTAATTCTTTAAAAGGTCATCGTTGGTTTGTGAGTTTTATTGATGATTATTCACGCAGTACATGGCTTTATCTTATGAAGGAGAAGAGTGAAGTGTTTTCTATCTTCAAATCTTTCTATCAGATGGTTTTAACTCAGTTTGGGACAGGTATAAAAATTATACGTTCTGATCAAGGAGGTGAATATATTGATTCGGGTCTAGGTGAATTTTTTACATCCAAGGGTATTTTACATCAAACTTCTTGCACTGATACTCCACAACAAAATGGAGTAGCAGAACGCAAGAATCGTCATTTACTTAATGTTGCTCGCTCTTTGATGTTCACAGCTAATGCTCCTAAGCCATATTGGGGTGAAGCTGTCTTAACAGTAGCTTATCTCATTAATAGACTTCCTACTCAGGTCCTCAATAAAAAAGCACCCACCGATCTTCTGATTCATCCTTCTTCCAGTTTTTCCATTCCTCCTCGGGTCTTTGGTTGTGTATGTTTTGTCCATAATAGCTCTCCTTCAAGGGGGAAGCTAGATCCTAGAGCCATTAAATGTATTTTTCTTGGGTACTCTCCTACTCAAAAGGGGTACAAGTGTTATAATCCTGCTACTAGAAAGTGGTATGTGTCTATGGATGTCATTTTCCATGAATCTATACCTTTTTTCACATCTCCCAGAGTACCTCTTCAGGGGGAGAAGGAAAATGAAGAGACTCTGGGACATGTCTTTCCTGTTTTACCTGAAATTTCTAGTGAAGTGAATGTTAATGAGGAACCCATATTGTTAGGAGTGGAAGAAGAGGAAGAGGAACCAATAACTCCCAGACAGAATGGGGTTAATGAAGGTACTGTAGAGCATGTTACTCCGAAGGAAAAAAAATTGTTAGTATATTCCAAAGGCACATGGAGTAAGAACAAGGGTAAGGAGGTAGAGGCCAGTACTCCTATTCCCCCACTGCCATCTTCTCCAACTGGTGACGTCTCTGACATTTCCCCAGGTAACACTGATAACTCATTTTCTCTAGAGTCTGATGATCTCAATGTTCCTATTGCTGTTAGAAAGGGTGTTAGATCTTGTACTCAGCACCCTATATCTAATTTTGTGTCTTATTCCCACTTGTCTCCTACTTATCGTTCCTTCCTTTCGAATATTGCCTCCGCTTCTGTTCCTAATCATGTCCAGGATGCTCTCGGAGATCCCAAGTGGAAACATGCTATGGATGAAGAGATGAAAGCTCTTCACAAAAGTGGCACGTGGGAGTTGACTAAGTTACCTATGGGCAAGAGAACAGTGGGGTGCAAGTGGGTGTATGCAGTGAAGCATAGAGCAGATGGTTCCATTGAAAGGTTTAAAGCTCGTCTGGTTGCTAAGGGTTTCACTCAGACATATGGAGTGGATTATCAGGAGACCTTTGCTCCAGTTGCGAAGATGAACTCTATTAGAGTCCTTTTATCTCTTGCAGCTAACTATGATTGGCCTCTTCATCAATTCGATGTGAAGAATGCATTCTTACATGGCAATTTGGAGGAAGAAGTGTACATGGATATTCCCCCTGGATATGCAAACTCAGAAACAGAAGGTAAAGTATGTAGGCTCAAGAAGTCGTTGTATGGCCTAAAGCAGTCACCAAGAGCCTGGTTTGAGAGGTTTACACAGGCTATGTGTAGATATAGGTTCAAACAAAGTCAAGCCGATCATACATTATTTATCAAACACTCCTTGCATGGTAAGACTACTGCACTGATTGTGTATGTGGATGACATTGTCCTTACAGGTGATGACATGGAGGAAATGCAGCGATTGAAAGAGTACATGGCAAAAGAGTTTGAAATAAAAGATCTGGGACAGCTAAAGTATTTTCTGGGAATTGAAGTGGCCAGGTCTAAGCATGGAATATTCATCTCTCAGAGAAAGTATGTTCTGGATCTCTTGAGTGAAACTGGGATGCTTGGAAGTAGAGCATGTGATACACCTGTTGAACCAAATCAGAAATTGAGTGATGACAAAAGTGGGAAGATGGTAGACAGGGGGAGATATCAACGACTGGTAGGAAAGCTTATCTATCTATCTCATACCCGTCCTGATATTTCATTTGCTGTAGGTGTGGTTAGCCAGTTTATGCACGCACCTTATGAGAGACACTTAGATGCGGTTAACAGGATATTGAGATATCTTAAGTCGGCTCCTGGTAAGGGTTTATTTTTTGGTAAGCATGACCATTTCAGAATAGAAGCATACACTGATGCGGATTGGGCTGGCTCTGTGACTGACAGAAGGTCTACTTCAGGGTACTGTACTTTCGTGGGAGGTAACCTCGTTACGTGGAGAAGCAAGAAGCAAAGTGTTGTGGCTCGGTCTAGTGCAGAGGCCGAATTTAGAGCAATGGCTCAAGGTGTGTGTGAACTCTTGTGGTTAAAATTACTATTGAAAGACTTGAAGGTGGAAACTAGTGATTCAATGAAGTTGTACTGTGATAGTAAGTCAGCTATTAGTATTGCACACAATCCGGTCCAGCATGACAGAACGAAGCATATTGAGATCGACAGGCACTTCATTAAAGAGAATCTTGATAAAGGAACAATTTGCACTTCTTTTGTGAAGAGTAGTAATCAACTTGCAGATGTTCTTACTAAAGGAGTTGGAGTTAAACTGTTTCATGATATGCTTAGCAAGCTGGGAGCCTGGGATTGAGAGATATCTTCTCACCAGCTTGAGGGGGAGTGTTGGTTAAATAAGTTTAGTTTTATTTTATTATTGTATAAGGGCTTTAATGTAATTTTTATTTCTCTCATTTACTGAATAATATATTTGGGGTGTGACTAATTGTCAACCCTAAGTTTGGCATAATCCTATTGTTAACAGACAATGCATTGATGCGGGGAGACAGCTGCTTGCAAAGCTACCAGTTTATTAGTTGAGGAATGTTGTTCAAGTTAGTAAAAACCATTCTGCTCACGACCTCCACCAATCATCTTCTTCGAGTTGAGATCCTGAAAAACACAACAATCAGGATAAAAGGTTACAGAACAATTCAGTGATTTTAGTAAGTTGATTGACTGACAAGAGATTAAATGGAAATTGAGGAATGTAATTGACAGAAGACAGAGTAAGTGAAAGTGGTCGGAGAGACAGAACCACTCCCAACAATGGGACAAGGCCGACCGTCGGCAAGAACAACGGAGGACTTAGCGGGTGCACTAGTTAACTTTAAAAAACTATGGGACTTACCAATCATATGGGCAAAAGCTCCTGAGTCGATAACCCACGGGGAAGGAGCAGAAGAAGAGAAACATGCAATGTTACCTGAATGAGCAAAGCCGGTAGAATCAGACACAGATAGTTGTTGTTACTGGACTAGGGCATTATACTCCTCCCTAGAAAGAGTGATAGACTCACTAGAAGATGCAGCAACATGTGAAATAGGAGCACTAACTTCCTGTTGAGGTGCAGAGGGATTATCAGAGGTGAACAAAGCTGGATTAGGCGGATTCTCCCAGGGCTTACCATGGAGATTATAACATCGATCAACAGTGTGATTGTCACCCCCACAGTGGGTACAATAAAGAGAGCCAGTTCTCCCTCGTCCTCTACCAAAACCACGACCACAACCAGGAGGACCCCCTCGTCCTCGATTATTATTTGGTAATTACCGAAACCATGACCACCACGACCTCGATTATTATTAGTATAATATAAAAATTGCCACGACCACGATAGGCCCCCTGATTGCCAGAATATGTGACAAGTGCAGAATGATCTTTTGTAGAGACCTCAGAACTAGAGGAAGACTCAGCAGTCACACGAAGGATGCGAGTGTACACATTACTTAACGAAGGTATGTTACCATCTCTTGCTAAAATTTGTGACTTAACTGACTGAAGGTTTGGGTGTAACCCAACAAGAAATTTAGAGACAAAAAACTCCTCGCGCTGTTTCTTCATAACTTCGACATCATTTGTAATGGGATGGTACTATGTTAACTCATCCATCAAACCCCTGAATGTACTGTAGTACTCATTAGTCTGCTTCTCATTCTGTTGAAGAAGAAATAAATTCTGATAAACATCATATACTCGAGAAACATTGTTGTCCATGAAAAACATTTCATGAATGGACTCCCAAATATCCTTGGCAGAAGACAAAAACATGACACTTGCTGAAATAGATGGTTCCATACTATTCCACAACCAAGACATTACAGTATAATTTTTAGAAACCCAATCTTCATACTCTTTAGCATCCTTCGAGGGAGGTCCAGACAAAATATATTTCAACTTCTTGCGAGCACCAATAGCAACTTTCATAGCTGGAGCCCATAACAAATAGTTGGACCCATTCAATTTGGTCGTGATAATTTGGGTACTGACAATATCATTGACAATCTTGGTGGAATCGGAATCAGCCATATCGATACCAACAGACGAACAGGAGTCTTAAACCAACACACGAACACAAACGTAGAAGAACATTAACAAGAACTCATACCAGAAGTTAACCAATGAGGTCCATGGAGGACTGAGACAGTACAAATGAACAAATCACCAATCAAAAACTGCACTGTAAATTCAGACCTCTGTAAATCTACACCTAGAGTGCTCGATTAGGGTTGGAAAAGAAGAAAGGTGATGTTGCGATGGCTGGGGAGGAGTGGGGTGATGTTGCGCAGGTCAGGGATGAGGCTGGGTGGTCCGGCGCAAGCTAGGAAGGGGCTGGGTGTTTGGGCGAAGGCTAGGGAGTGACTGGTTGGTGCGGCGCAGGCTAGGGAGGGACTGGGTGGTTGGGCGAAGGCCAGGGTGAGGCTGGGTGGTCCGGCGCAGGCTAGGGAGGGGCTGGGTGGTTGGGTCAAGGCCAGGGTGTGGCTGGGTGGTCCGGTGATGGTTGGGAACTTAGGATTAGGCTGTGGTTAGGATTTGTTGGTGGATTTCCATGGTGGCTTTGATACCATGTTCAGAAAGGGAAAAATAGAGAGAATGAAGGCTTAACCTAACAGGTTAGCCAACACACGTATACATGATTAATGAGTGTAAAGATTAAAAGTATGATGGGAATATCTCTTTTGGTATATTCAACATAACATGAAAGAATACAATGAGCCTTTATATAGGCTTGGTCTAACCTAGACTGTTTACTCTTTAATCGATGTGGGACAACCACATATATACATATACTATATTTACACATATACCCTTTAACACTCCCCCTCAAGCTGGAGCATACATATCATATGCACCTAGCTTGTTACAAATATATTTCACACGTGTCCCACCCAATGCTTTAGTAAACAAATCCGCTAACTGGTCTGCAGATTTAACATGAACTGTATTAATCACTTTCTGTAGGAGCTTTTCACGAACAAAGTGACAATCAACTTCAATGTGTTTCGTCCTCTCATGAAACACAGGATTAGAAGCAATATGAACCGCTGCCTGGTTATCACAAAATAGGTTCATAGGTTCGGACTGAGTGAACCCAAGTTCCTCCAACAAATGCTTCATCCATACTAACTCACAAGTAGTATGCGCCATAGCCCTATATTCTGACTTAGCACTAGATCTAGCAACAACGGTTTGTTTCTTGCTTTTCCAGGATACAAGATTTCCTCCAACAAGTACACAGTACCCTGTAGTAGACCTTCTATCACTAGGAGATCCGGCCCAATCTGCATCTGTGTAGCTCTCAACTCGAATGTGACCATGATCCTTATACAACAAACCACGGCCTGGGGCCCCCTTGAGGTACCTCAAGACTCGTATCACTGCATCCCAATGTGTAGTCCGAGGAGAGTCCATAAACTGACTAATTACACTAACTGCGAAGGCAACATCAGGTCTCGTGACCGTTAGATAGTTAAGTTTCCCAACTAAGCGTCTGTACTGCCCTGGATCATCAAGTAGCTCCCCCTGATCTGGCAATAATTTGGAATTGGGATCCATAGGAGTATCCAAAGGTTTTGATCCCAATATTCCTGTCTCAGTCAGCAAATCAAGAACATATTTTCTCTGAGATAAGCAGATCCCTTCACTAGACCTGGCCACCTCAATGCCTAAGAAATACCTAAGTTGCCCCAAGTCTTTGGTCTGAAACTTGATTTGTAAGAAGGATTTCAACTCCTGAATGCCCTTAGGGTCATCACCAGTAATGACGATATCATCAACATAAACAATTAACAGAATCTTCCCTGCTACAGTGTGTCTATAGAAAACAGAATAGTCAACACCACATCTCTGAAGACCAAACTCAGCAATTACATCACTGAACCTGCCAAACCAAGCACGAGGAGACTGCTTCAAACCATAAAGAGACTTTTTTTAATTTGCAAACCAGACTAGACTCCCCCTGAGCAACAAACCCAGGTGGTTGCTCCATGTAAACCTCCTCAAGGAGGGTACCATTCAGAAATGCGTTCTTAACATCCAATTGATGAAGGGGCCAGTGATAAGTAGTGGCCAGTGAGATGAAAAGGCGAACAGAGGCAATCTTGCCCACGGGAGAAAAAGTCTTTGAATAATCAAGTCCATAAACTTGAGTGTAGCCTTTGGCAACAAGGCGTGCCTTCAACCGATCCAGAGTGCCATCTGGATGAACCTTAACTGCATACACCCAACGGCAACTAACCACAGATTTCCCTGGCGGGAGAGGGACCAAGTCCCAAGTACCAGTTTCCTTAAGGGCACACATTTCATCCTGCATAGCTTGGTTCCAACCACAATGGGCAAGTGCCTCTGCAACATTCTTAGGAATAGATATGGTAGACACGGAAGCAACAAATGAAGAATATGTAGGAGATAAATGATCATAAGATACAAAGTTAGAAATAGGATGAGAAGTAGTGCAAGAATGCTTACCCTTTCTGAGAGCAATGGGAAGATCTAAATCAGTCGGTTCTGGAGGAGAAGATGGCGGATCTGAGGACACGGTACACGGAGGCGGAGCAGCGGAGTCCAATAGAGTCTCTGGACGTGGACGACGAGTATAAACTTGCAAATCAGGTCGAGACAAGCGGGTGGAAGCATCATGAGTAGGTGGTGGTAGTAGTTGGGATAGGAGAGACAGGAAGAGGAACGGGAAGCATAAAATCCGGATCAGTAGTCGAGTGGGACTTTGAAAAAAAGGGTTTAGACTCGAAGAATGTGACATCGGCAGAGACAAAGTACCGATGAAGGGAAGGACTGTAACAACGGTACCCTTTCTGAGTCCTAGAGTATCCCAAGAAAATACACCGAATGGCTCGTGGGTCTAATTTGTCAGTACCAGGAGCCAGCTGATGAACGAAGCAAACACACCCAAAAACACGAGGAACGATCGAGAAAGATGACTCAACAGGGAACAAGCTGAAGTGTGGTGTGCGACCATTGAGAATAGAAGATGGCATACGGTTAATCAAATAACAAGCGGTGAGAACAACATCCCCCCAAAAAATTTTTGGAACACGCATTTCAAATAACAAGGTGCGTGTGACTTCTAATAGGTGCCTATTTTTCCTCTCGGCAACTCCATTTTGTTGTGGTGTGTGTACACAAGAAGATTGATGAATCATGCCAGAATGTGTCATAAAAGTACTGAAAGGGTCAGAATGATATTCCTTTGCATTATCACTTCGAAGAACACGAATTGGCACACCAAATTGAGTTTTAATTTCAGCACAAAAAGCACAAAAAATAGAAAATAACTCAGAACGATTTTTCATTAAATATAGCCAAGTTACTCTTGAATAATCATCCACAAAAGTAACAAAATACCGATACCCCTTTTGGGAGGTTATACGGTGAGGACCCCATACATCAGAATGCACTAATTGAAAAGGACTAGACGCTCTTTTATTGACCCGGGGAGCAAATTGAACACGGTGATGCTTCCACAACTGACACGACTCACACTCTAAAGACTGTAAAGAACTTAAACTAGGAACTAAGAGCTTCAAATTAGCCAATGAAGGGTGACCGAGGCGGCAGTGGATCTGATGAGGTGAAACAGTAGCAGGACAGGCAGTGGGTGAAGGAGCAGGGACATGATCACCATCAAAGTAATAGAGGCCATTGGACTCATGCCCGACGCCAATCGTCTTCTGAGTCGTCAAATCCTGAATAAGAACAGAATCAGGAGAAAAAGAGACACAACAGTTAAGATCCTTAGTCAACTGACCAACAGACATTAAATTAAAGGACGAACGAGGTATGTACAAAACAGAAGACAAGGATAAAGACGAAGAGGGTTGAGCCGTCCCGATTCCTTCAACAGGAGTCGAGGACCCATCCGCTAAAGTGATTGGGGGAAGAGACGATGACAGCCGGATAGATGTAAAAAGACTAGATATACCTGTCAAATGATTACTAGCGCCAGAATCAATTACCCATGTGGAAGAACCTGAAGCAATGCAAGCAGTATGTGTACCTCCATGCTGAGCTAAGGAAGCAGATGAGGTGGATGCCTGGTGTGCTGCTTGATACTGAAGCAATTGAGAGTATTCCTCGCGAGGAACAGAAACGGTATCCATAGGAGTAGTAACAGGAGAGTACCCAAAATCAGAGATTGCAGCATTCGCAACCTGGGGGGGACGACCATGGAGCTGCCAGCATGTGTCTCTGCTATGCCCATCCCGAAAACAATAAGTGCACTGGAGAGTCTGGCCTCTACCACGGCCAGGACGACCACCCCGAAATCCCCCTCCACGTCTTCCACGGTTAGGACCACCACCCCTACCAGGAGCTGGTGGAGTCTGAGTAATAAGTGCGGAGCGATCAACAAGCGAAGGGGAGGGAGGTGGGTCCCGAGGGGTGCTCCGTAGAACACGCTGATATGTCTCGGCAAAAGTAGGAAGACTATCACTCCCAAGAATTTGAGACCGAATAGCCTCATATTCAGGTTTGAGACCGGCAAGAAACTTCATAACTAGCATTTGTTCCCTCTGTTTCTGTTGATCCTGAACACTGGTGGTAGGGGGCATAACAGTATTCAACTCTTCATGTAACCGTTTCATAGCAGCAAAATAATCAGTAACAGACAAATCATTCTGCTCGAGCTTGAAATACTGAGAGGACAAGTCATACATCTGTGTTAAGTTACTAGAGTAAAGAAGGTGTAGATACTCCCAAAGTGCCTTAACAGAACCCAAGTGATTGCATAAATCGGCAACATCCGGTTCCATGGAATTCCATATAAGAGTCACAAGTTGAGCGTCTAGTTGTCTCCATGCCTTAGCGGCTTTTTCATCGGCGGTAGGTGGAGTCTCAGTAAGATGGGCATCGTGCCCTAAGCCCGTAAGGGACATGGTGATAGCATTGGACCATTGAAGGAAGTTATTACCATTCAACTTACGATTAGTGAGTTGGGTAGTGGTTTTGGAATCCTTAGTTGTTGAAAAATAATGAACAATTGCTGTGAATAGTGACTGTGAATAGTAACCGATGAACAGTGACTGTGAATAGTGCCGATGAACAGTGACTGTGAATAGTGCCGATGAACAGTGATTGATGAACAGTGATTGTGAACAGTTGCGATGAACAGTGATCGTGAATAGTGCCGATGAATAGTTGCCGATGAACAGTGATCGTGAATAGTAGCTGCTAGGGTTAGGGTTTATGTTTAAAGAAGTAATAAAATCAAATCTTCAAACAGATTTGACAATCTGAACTTCTTGATTCACGAAGAAGGCGGAAAAACAGAGATAATGAGCAATCCCAGAGGCGGGAGGCTCTGATACCATGTAAAGATTAAAAGTATGATGGGAATATCTCTTTTGGTATATTCAACATAACATGAAAGAATACAATGAGCCTTTATATAGGCTTGGTCTAACCTAGACTGTTTACTCTTTAACCGATGTGGGACAACCACATATATACATATACTATATTTACACATATACCCTTTAACAATGAGAAACAATTACAAAAATACCCTTATACAAATATTCTTATACTTTAACAGAGCATATGTGGCTGAACTGGCCTGGCAATAACTTGCTCTGATACCATGTTGAATTGGAGCGTCCTACCCAAAACCAATTAGCAATTGGTGGAGTAGCCTCATGATCTTATATATTGAGTAGCAAGGCTTTAAATTCCCGATGTAGGATTTTAATCTCAACAATAACAAGCCACACCGTCTCGCACGTGTGAAGTTTGCACCCTTGTGGGGTAAATTACACTTTGCACCCTTGGGTGTGATGTCACTTTGGTCCCTGTAGTTTCAATTTTGACACTTTCGTCTTTACAATTTCAATTTAGGTTCACTGTTGTCCATTCGCTGAATTTTCTTACAAATTGTAGAGGTTTTCACAAATAGACTACATTGAACCTAAATTGAAACTCTAACGACCAAAATGTCAAAATTGAAACAATAGGGACCAAAGTGACATCACACCCAAATTACAGGGGTGCAAAGTGTAATTTACCGGTGAAATATTGTGGCCCGATCATAATAGGTTGTTCATACTCTATTTTTTTAGGCTTACGTACATATGTACATATTTTCTCATCATACTTGGTTTCTTGTGGTTGCATAATGCCAATATTGTTGTTCTATATTTGTGTCTAGGTTTGCGTTCTCTGTGGCTATGGAGGTGGGGCCATGACTCGGGCACTAAGGAGTCACAACATTGTGAAAAGCCTTTTGAAGGCATGGAACATTGTCACAGAGTTGAGACCTAGTTATGCAGTTTCTCCTTCTAAAAGTTTGGAGGATCAGTTAGGCGTGTTGACTTCAAGATCAGGAATTGAAAGTGATTCATTTCGTATAATGACAGCAGGACATATTGAGTCATCTTTTGCAGTTTCATGTAAAATGGATTCACATCAGCAAAATGAGTCCATAACAATTTCATCCTGTTCTAATATCCTGAAGGTGGACAACAGCATAACGGGCGGAGTTCTTGATTTGAATGTAAAGCAGTGGGTTCACATGGTTTGTGGACTTTGGACACCAGGAACACGCTGCCCAAATGTTGACACCATGAGTGGTTTTGATGTTTCTGGTGCCTCTCACCCTAAAGTCGACGTGGTATGCAATCATGGGCCAATTACTGAATGACATTTACTAGGACAATAGACTCCACATATTATTTTAAATTATTAATATGCCAAAATTCTGAATGACCCAAAACTTCTGCATTGTAAAAAGGTTTAACGTCTTAATTTTGTTAATTTGAAACCCTTGTACTTATTTTGGACATGAAACAGTGTTTGGAAATTGGAAAAATGATAACAGATTATAACTTAATTATCATGGTATAGTGTATGATGCGTCACCAATACTGTGTTCTATTCTTCCTTGCAGGTTTGTTCAATTTGTTACCGGCCAGGTGGTTGCTGTATACAGTGCAGGGTTGTGGATTGCTCTGTTCCGTTCCATCCTTGGTGTGCCCGCCAGAAGGTTTCAACTTCTTCTAGACTCTAAATTCCTATGTTTTTGAAATAAACAGAGATGAAAAATTCATAGAAATCAAGTATCGGGCCCATTTGCACAATGCTTATCTTATTACATTTGACTAGTTGTTCTTAGGTTCTCTATTTTGTAAAATATGCAAGTTTTGTATTGAATAGTTATTGTTTGTCTGTCGAACAATGCATCCTTTTTATTAGGCATGTTTGTGACTGAAGTTCAATCGTGATGCCATGCTTTGAACTTCTCTTTTAGTTACTAAATGTTTTAGTGGGGTTTGTTGTCATCTTCTTATGTCTGTACTTACATGGGAGGAGGCTTTGTTGAATCATTTTGAGTTGGTCTAGTAATTATTCTTCTCATTTTTCGAATAGCTTGAATTTTTTTTAGACCGTGGAAAAAAACCCTTGGAATCACTACTGAGTGGATGTGTAATAATTTTGCTAGACGTCTTTTAGGTGACGTATACATCTTGCGACTCCCTATGCAAGAAGCAGTAAGTGTTATGGTATCCAGGGATTTGTACAAAGTTTGTTTAATCCTCAAACTTGATAGTTTCTGATGCTGGACAGAAGAAGATAAGACACTGTTCTATAACAGTAAAATCAAGAATCAAATTATGGTATCAACTATAGAGGTACAGAAGTATCGAGATGGTGGTGGTATATCAACAAGAAATGGAACACTATTAGTCTATTAGAATTAATGGATTATTGGAAACTATTTTAATGGACAAACTATTATTATAGACTATAATCAGAGTTAAAGTTGCTAGATTGGAATATGAAGGGCCATTATTACACGAGGCTTATAGTCTAAAAAAATATTTCGGAGGCATAATTGCTGAACATTGGTTAATGTAACTTCCTTAATTTTGCAAGTGTTATCTAATGTTTGAATGCTAATTAAAATTTAGTTATCGTATGTAATCAACTGTAATACCCTGTAAATTCATTGTACTTTGGTATTTCTGTTTATATAAATAAGACCCTTTGATTTATTCTCGTCTTTGTTGAGTTTTGAACCCCAATCGATTAGACCTTTAACCCAATCGATTGCCATCTTTTGAACCTCAATCGATTGGAATCCTGCCGACTTGAATCCTTTACGTGGCACTATCCTAATCGATTGCCATATGTTCCAATCGATTGCCATCAAATATCTGTGCTCAATGGATTGCCTCTAGTTCCAATCGATTGGCACCTGCAGAGACAAGTTTTCTTTTTTGCATCGTGGTTTGACATGCGACACTTTCAATTTCTATATATATAGGTTCATTTTGTGCCTTAGGAAGGTTTTCACAGTTTTGGTTGAGAGAGAGAGAAAGAGAGTATACATATATTATATACACACATCCATATATATATATATGTATATATATATCTATATACGTACACACACACACTGCCCTTTGGCAGAAGAAAGAAGAGAAGAAGAGAAGATCAGAAAGGAGAGAAGGAGAAAGAGAAGAGAAAGAGAGATAGAGGAGAGGCAGAGAAGAGATTAAGAGGAGGAGAGAGAGAGCTCAAGCTCCATAGCCACCACCCACACACCAAACGCACCCTTAAGTGAGTTCTAACTCACTCGGTCTCTGTATTATGATGTTTTACGAATTTTAATGAAGATTAGACATAGCTTTTACGTCCCTTGGACGTTTATAAATGCTGGACTGTCATTCTGCTAGACTAGACGAAGTCCCAATCGATTGGCTTTTATACCAATCGATTGCCATCAGTCTGGACCCAATCGATTGGATAGTTTTACAATCGATTACCATTGGTAGTACCCAATCGATTGCCAAAGTTTGCAATCGATTGGCATTGATTGGACCCAATCGACTGCCAAGTTTCCCAATCGATTGGCAATTGCAGAATATGTATTATTTCTGTTGTTTATTATATAAGGGGTTCGATCATTCGATTATCGATTCGGACTTCCGTGATGCGACTATGGAGTAGTAAGGGAAAATGTGATACTGTATTGGAATAATACACACGTTGAATAAAGAGCTTAATGTGTTAAACAGTGGAATCATTTGTATAATGATGATATAATGTGGTAAGCCGACGTGCATCTATCGACCATCGAGGTTGATTCTATTTACAATTGTGAGTATGAATGCGGTCGTGAAGATCGTATGATGACAGGTGTGGAATCCTAAGGTACTGGGATAGGATCGGGACTACGTGTCAGGTCTTACGTATGATAAGAGTTGGACTATGTGTCAGGTTTTACGTATGATAAGAGTTAGACTGTGTGTCGGATTTGGGAGGTTATGTGATATGGGACTTCGTGTCGGGTTTAGTTTATCAGGGCTGAGTGCTATAGCATATTTGGGTTGCGTGCCGTAGTAGCTTATTGGGGCTGCGTGTCGTAATAGTATTGTGGAGTTGAGTGCTGTGATATGGTGGAGCTGAGTGCTGTGGTATAGCGGAGTTGAGTGTTGTAGTATGTCAGGGCTACGTGCCGTATTATATCAGGGTTGCGTGCCGTATTATATCAGGGTGGGTTGGCCGGAACGTTAGGATTGTGTGTCCGGATTTGATAGCTCGTGTGGTATGGAACTACGTGTCTGATTTATATGTTAGGAATTAGGACTGCGTGAGGTACTGGGCTACGTGCCAGGTTAGAAAGGGATTGTCAAGGAATGAGTTGAGTACTGTGAGAAGTAAGGCTGCTTGCGTGATGTGGACCCAAGAGTCCATGTTATGATGAGATTGGGTTGGGACGATGTCCGTTAGTATCTTTTGAATTGATGCATACATGAGAATGAATGACGAGACGATTCTTTAATATTGTTGTGTTAATTATATACTGCATATATGTAGATACTCTGTATCTACACTCACTTAGCTTCCGTAGCTGATGGCGTTTTATGCCGCTGGATGTCCTACGTCTGAGTGCACAGGTGAAGCACACATGGCTAGGGGCTACGAGGAGGAGGCCTACTATGATTAGGGGTGGGGCCTACTACGATTAGAGGTGGGCAAACAGTCGGTTCGGGTTGGGAATTTCGATATCGAAATCCGAACTGAAATAAACTTCGAAAGTATAGTTCAGTTTTGAAATTTAAGTTCGGGTTCGGTTCGAAACTTCGGCTGAAATTCAACCGAAGTTTTTTTTTAAAATTTTTTATTGATCACCAGAGTATAATTTGTATTACATGACAGTTATAGAGAGAGAGAGAGGACACAAACATCAAAAGCTAGTTTAATTACATGGCAGACGTAATAATATAAATTGGGGATCCTAGAGGTGAACCACTCCTTAACATGAATTGAGGCCTTGAAACTAGGATTAATTAAATAAAAAATAATCAAATCAGATCATCAAATTGAAACCAAGATTAATTCGAGAGAGAGAGAATCTAGAGAGAGAGAGAGGGAGATTGAAAGGGGGAAGGAGAACAAACTCGACGATCCAGACAATGATGCCGATGATGGAGATGAGTAGGGCAAGGAAAATGAAGGGAAGCCCCAATAGGAAGCCCAGTGGCTTGCAATCACCGTCTCTGCAGCACATGATTTCTCTCTCTCTCTCTCTCTCTCTCTCTCCAATAGCTTTATTATGAAGGCAGGGGGATGGGATGCCGCGTTGCCACCGCTGGACTGGAGTCTTGGTTGGGACTCTTAATCTCTTGAGTTGAGCCGCACAGCTTTAGCCTTATGAGGATTTGAGGACAGAGATGAGAGAATAAGTTTAGGGCCTTTAGGGTTTAGCCCTAATTTTGGAAATTTGTATTTTATTTGTTTAAAAAACTTCAAAAATTCGGTTCAGGTTGAAAAACTCTACCGAAAACCGAACTGTACTTATAAGTTCGGTTCGGTTTCAAACCGAGCTTACTTTGGTTCGGGTTCCTACCGAACCGAAATAGTTTGAAACTTCGGTTGGCCCGAAGTGTGCCCACCCCTAACTACGATGGAGGCTACGCTGGAGATGACTACTACGCGAGCTGAAGAGCTGAAGCTTCGCTGTAGATAGTGTATGCTTATGTTTTTAAGGACTGTTGTAATAGTTAAGTTTGTAATCGGCATTCGTTGCCGTAATACTTCATTTATGTTTCTGCAAGCACTCATGGTTTTGTAATAGTTAGTATTGAACTCGAATTTTATATATCGACCTTAGAACTTTCCAATGCGTGGTTTGAACCATTACTCTGATGATTAGACTTTGGTTATGGACAATGTGGTGACTTTCAACTGTCATGGCCCCTACGGGTCCAAAAAGGAATTTTTTTTTCTCTATTTTTGCTACTGCGGGGCGTGACATCAACTTTCTCCTACACCAAATCTATTATATATCCTTTGATCCTCTAAGTTGTTTTACTGGTCCTTAACCATATATCTCAACCTCGTACGGTATCCAGCTGTTGTCAATATATCAAGCCAGATTTTAAGTAACTAATTCCTCAAGTAGAATAACACGTCTTTACATTAGTGAAGATTAAGTTGGACTGATTGCAGGGTTTGCTGCAAAGTGAGGTTGAAGGTGTTGATAATGAGGGTGTTGGTTTCTATGGGAGATGCGTGCTCCATGCAATGTACAACCACCGCTGTCATTCAGAGGGTGATCCTGTTGACGGTCAAACTGGTCATCAAAGAGAAAAGGAATTAACTTGTGCTCGAACAGAGGTACTATATTCATGACTTGAGTGTTGGTTGCATTTTGTACCATAGAACCAAGGCTTCTTTTAGACACTTATTTTCTTTGCCTTTCAATTAGGGGTACAAGGGCCGCAAACGGGAAGGCTACCGCCATAATTATTTTCACTCTACTAGCAATGGTGGAGGCCTAGTTCTGCAAGAACAATTAAATGCATGGCTTCACATAAACGGACAGAAATCATGCGCAAAAGGTCTTCTAAAGATGTCAAGTTCAAATATTGAGCATGATTGTCGAGTATGTTCTAATCACTTGGACGATCTTTGAATGTTTGTGATATTACTTCATTATTCCTTGACGCAAATGTAAAAAGAATTAGTGTTTTAGCATATTTCTGATTCAAAGGCTTGTACTTGTTAGCAGAAAGCTCCAATAACCCATGTTATGGCTGACTTCTCAAAAATAAAAACCCATGTAATGGCTGATTTAGTGTGTTGGCTCTCAACCTCTTGCAGAAAGAGTATGCTCGTTATAAACAGTCGAAAGGTTGGAAACATTTGGTAGTATACAAGTCAGGCATACATGCCCTTGGTCTTTACACATCTCGGTTCATTTCGCGCGGTGCAATGGTATCTCCTTTCTCTTATAAGATGCAAGAACAGTTTCTACTCACACAGCAAGTTTAATGGTTTTACCATTCGTTAGGTTGTTGAATATGTTGGTGAGATAGTGGGGCTCCGAGTGGCCGATAAAAGAGAAAGCGAGTATCAGTCCGGAAGGAAACTTCAATATAAGAGTGCTTGCTATTTCTTTAGGATAGATAAAGAGCATATCATTGATGCTACCTGCAAGGGTGGCATTGCTCGGTTTGTCAACCATTCATGCCTGGTAATTCTCCTTTTATCTACTCCGGTAAATATCTAAATTATGCCAAGGAACGTAAACTTTAAAGAGAACAAACTAAATGTGCCTTTTAGAGTAAAACGCAATGTTCTTAAAACAATCATTTCAATTTAGTTATTTAAATGCGAGTGTTGGTTTCTTTGCGTAACCACTCATTTCTAGGCACCACCTTGATTTAAATATCTTGTAGCAAAAGGTCAATGAATTTTCTGACAAGTTAGCATTATACTTAAATGACAGCAATGGGTTCCTAAGTCGATGAATATTACTCTTTGATATTTCTTTGGTTATAATTGGGCAGATTGTATTTTATTGGGTTTGGACTCATTTCCCTTTTTTTGTTGCCAATTCTGTGCCAGCCAAACTGCGTTGCCAAAGTAATCTGCGCGAGGAACGAAAAGAAGGTAATCCTATTTATGATTTTGTAATGTTTCTGTTGTTGGCAGTGTAAATTGGTCCATACCCTGGAGTTCGTGTTTGGAACAATTACCAGTATAGTTGGCTACTGTAGTAGTTTGTTATATACTCTTACTCCTGTGTGCAATATATCCTAGTGATTCCACCAATATGCTATCAAGATCAGGACCACATGATTAAGTATTGAACCTTGTAGCTATTTGTTTTGCTTTTGAGGTTCTTGGCATCTAATGTCCATGTTAGGCACAAACACCTATTGTTTGTTCTTGTCATAGTCCTTTTAATAGTAGGATCTACTTCTTCTAGGAGGAATCACTCAGAGGCTCCATTTGGTGTGCAGATATTGTCCAGGAAAAGGAAATGTACGGAAGTTTATCTTTCTTTGTTTTGGCTACCCTGAAAAATAGGGAGGAAAATGGTAACATGAAGGTAGAAGAGGCCTGCAGGGCAGAAAAGTCCAAAGTAAAATTGAGATAGGGGTGATGGATATTTTTCGATGATGATCAACATGGTATAATAGAATATTCGGAGTTTTAGTGACCTGGACAAATGTGAAGTGGTGAAATCTTCTTTGAATGAGTGGAAAATTTGTGTGTGCTTTCAAGAAACCAAAAATAGAATCTTTCTAATGATGTTTTGAAAGCCTGTGGCTTGGTAGGTTTGTGAAGTTGTTTTTGTGGTGGTGTCATTTTGGGATACATTCTATATCAGCCCTTGTATCCTTTGTATAAGAAGGGTCTTCCTGGGTAGTTTTAGGGAAGGCCTTAGGGTAAATTGGATGATGTGAGAAGTTGGGAGGATCTTGGCTAATCATAGGAGCCTTAACATGGTTAGATTCCCTACCGGAGACCTACTGGATTTAGTTTCATATCGACCATGAAGGAATTTTTGGAATTTAGCAGCATGCATGACTTTATAGATCTTCCTACCATTGGGGCTCAGAACACGTACTGTAATGTGTTTTTATGATGGCAAATGTTAAATCTATCCGGGGATAACTAAAGTTATTAATGAAGGATCAGTGTGTTCTACTGGCTTCTAGAATAATGTTCTAGCAACCATTACATGAAGTTCTTCTTTGGAGTTGTATCAAATTTACCTTAGGCTCCATTTTAGCATATTGTGCGTAGGAAGAGAGAAAGAAAAAGGCACATTCCCTAAATCCATCATTTCATTTTGGTTACCATCTAGTATATCAAGGGAAGCAAATATTTTGGTGAAATAGAACTTTTTACTATAACAAATCATTCTCCTTTGCTTTTCATCATCTTGACTCTTTCATTGTTAGACCGAAAAAAAAAAGAGGACTCTTTTATTAAAATTTTGCCGTTTTAAGTAAGATGGTTCTTTTAGACTGTTTGGTTCAGGGTTTAAATGAGGGAAAAGGAAGGAAAGCGTTTTCCTTTATTTGGTTACGCAAGGAAAATAATGAGGAAAATAGGAAGTAAACTAGAATATAATGAGAAATTAATTACAAGTAATGAAATTTGTAAGTACTTTCCTCCCTTTTATTCCTTTCTGAAGTTACAATTAAATTTTGAAACTACGCACTTTTAGTTTTATTTATGCACGGAGAAAAACACGAGGTGAAGCACAAGGAAGTAGCTTCCGTTCCCTTGGTTTTCCTTTATGCTTTGTTTGGTTCGTGGATTTAGTGAGGGAAAAGAAAGGAAAACATAGAGGAAGACTTCTTCCTTTGGCTGGTTAACAAGGAAAATGACGAGGAAAACAAGAAAGAAAGGAGAATAAGGTGAGAAATAAATGAAACATTTTGAATGTTGTGTTTCATTTCCCTTCCTTGATTCATATATTACAATTCTAGAAAATTTTAATTTTTGATTTTATATAGGTTTTGTTTGGTTCTTGGATTTAGCTATGAAAAGAAAAGATAACATAGAGGAAAACCTTTTATGTTGTTTGGTTATGTTTTCGAAAATTTTAATTTTTAATGTTATTTCAGCATGAAGGCAAAGAGAAGGGAAAACGTGGGGAACTAATTTCCTTCTTGTTTTCCTTTCCCTTTCCTTATCATTCGCTAAATCCATGTACCAATCAAAGCCTTAAGAATGAAGGGAAACATCAGGAAAAACACGAGGCGTCGAGGATACTAGCTTAACGAAGCAAAGCGTTATGGTCACGTTTTCTTTTGCCACACTAAAATCATAAACTTTGATAGTGAGTATTTTGTCAAGTCAACTGGTGGTATTTGTGGATATGTAAAGGGCCAATGCTAAGCTAATAAGTGGTGTCTGGGCATACAGGTGGTTTTCTTCGCCGAGAGAGACATATACCCTGGAGAAGAGATTACTTACGACTACCATTTCAACCACGAGGAGGAAGGTAAAAAGATACCGTGTTTTTGTAATGCGAAAAATTGCAGACGTTATTTGAATTAAGCTAGCGACCACCCTTGTGATGATAGTTCCTTGTATGGAACAATCAATTTTTGCAGCCATTTAATCCAATATGGCGGTCATGACAGGACAGTTAACTATATTTTCTGCAACTGTATGTGGATATACCATTTAATTGCACAAGTTCTGTTCTCATTTTTGATGGAATTGCTGTTGCTAAAATTCTCCCTGTTGTTCTTGCTACATCTTTTATACAGTTTACAGAGACATTTTGGCTTTGCTCCGCTTGGATTGAGTAATGATTGGTGAACATAAAATCCGGTCATTCATTTCGGTAGGTTCCATGTATGCAGGCACGGGCTCCACCGAAATGAATGGCCCTGATCTTTATGTGCACACTTTATGTGCACATAGCATTATCCGCTTGGATTGTGGACTAAGAGAAGGAAAGGAAAATGAGAAGGAAAATTATTTCTATAGTGTTTTTTTTAGGGCTAGCTCTATTGTCAGAGCAACAATGACTAATGTCAGAGCAAAGCGTGTCGCTAAAAAATGAGAAGGAAAACTATTTCCATAGTGTTTTCTTTAGGGCTAGCTCTATTGCTGGAGTAGCAATGACTAATGCTAGAGCAAAAAGTGTCGTTAAAAGTTTTAGCAACACTTATGTTTTGTTGCTAAAATTTTTAGTGACTTTTTGCTTTGGCATTAGCTATGTTGCTTTGGCAATAGTATTACCCTTTCTTTAGACTTCTTTGGTTTTTGGATTAGTGAGGGAAAAAGAAAAGAAAACTAGAGAGTTGGAAACTTTTTCTTTCATTGGTTAATAAGGAAAAGATTGAGGAAACTAGGAAGAAAAAAGAGAATAAGGTGAGGAATGAATTAAACATTTAGAATATGGTGAGTCATTTCCTTTTCGTTATTCATATTTTAAAATTTTATTTTGGAAGTTTTTTAGTTGTAATGTTATTTAAGCATGGATGAAAACACTGTTGGAAATATTACAGAAAATACAATAAAAGGATTTTAAAAATTTTCTGGATCCTCACAGTGGTTGATTAACCAAACTCACAGTGGTTGATTAACCAAACGATTAATTAAAACAACATTATTTTTAATCGTTGCCTCAAGCTCTCTTCTTTTTCTTTTTTTATTTTTATTTTTATTTTTATGAAAAATGATAAATAGATTCCAAAAAAGGAGACTGTACAAAAAGTACAACGGACATACCCTATGATATACAATGAAGTGCAGGGCTCAAGAAAAGCAACATGTAGCAGAGGAAGCTACCAAACAAAAGCGTACAGAGGACAAATCAGCCCAAAGCATCAAACAATCAAAACCAAAAACCACCAACAAAAGGATGGCATGAAGTCCAATTACAAATAATGTTATCAAAACTACTATGATATTTCCACTTCACCCGTATAAGCGCATTGATATGAGAGACAAGGCTCTTAAGAGTGATCTCACTAGTACAAAAAAAAAAATTTATTTGAAGGTTCTACTGTTCCTTTCATTCCAAATGCCGTAGACAGTAACTCCCAAGCACATTTTAGGTATAACATGGTGTATCTCCTTCCCTTTGAGATGCTGAGCTATCCATTGTAAGGTGTTAACATTCCAAGTCAACCAGCATTTAAGCATCATGTCCTGCCAAATAACAGAGGGGTAAGAGCAAGCAAAGAACAAATGATATAGTATGTATCCTTTGTTACCACCGAACTTTCACCGTTGTTCTCCGATCTTCAGATGTGCAGGAAGACGGTAGGAATATCTCAAGCCACTCAAAGCTCTCAACATGGTGTTTGTGATTTTTTAGTCACGTTAATTTTTCCTAACAGATATGTCTATATTTATAAGATATGGATATGGAGATATAGTAGTACTGAATCTCTCTCTCTCTCTCTCTCTCTCTCTCTCTCTCTCTCTCTCTTAAATTTAAATTAAAAATTAATTTAAATTTAATATACATTTATCCATATATCTGTATATAAATAAATATCTGTAATGTACAAACAACATATACAACTTTAGCATGCATCTATGGTTTGGAGCCAACGACGGGATCTGATGGCCATCCTTTCTCCTAGCTTCCAATCATATCCTAGCCAATCTGATCAACTCTTGATCTAATTAAGAATGATTATTTACATACACAACCTAATACAATGCTGTAAATGCACTCCCAAAAAAGGAAATTACACTGGCCCGACTAACTAAATTTATCTGCAAATATACCCCTCCACGTAAATAAGCATCACAAGGTAAAATAATAATTGACTGTACCTTTTTAATCACCTATTCTTACCACTTTTGGAAACTCTAGTTATCCACAATCGATCACATATGAAAAGATCATACTTCCTTTTTGCAAATAAATATTTAACCATAAATAATATATATAAAAACTGGTTTAGGAAAAATCCAAACGAGTACTCAGATTTATGTGATCGAATGAAACTATCCAAAAGTTATCCAACATGGATTCCATATTAAAGATACACGTTCATACACCTCATACACTGACCACCCAAAATACCAAGGTAATGATAATAATATCTCACTATGTAGTATATCAAAATGACTAGTATAAGAGTACTGAGTCTATTTATCTCCTCAAGATTAAGAGTAATTTATAATTTAATGAACTGAATAAACAAACACTTTAGAGACAGTCATTTGGTGAAGTAATCTAGTTAGCGATCCTGTTCAACGTATCAACCACACTATTCTATAAGTTGTGATCTCAACCACTCCAATGACAGAGTTATGTCACCCCCACCAAGTAGCAACTATATGCTACAGTTGTCCATATGAGTTGTCCCAAATTCATACTAACTATGAACTATTAGGGTTAAAGAAAAGAAGAAAAAAATAAAAGAGAAAGAAAATAGCTTGCTATGATGAAAACCCAAAAGGGCACCTAGGCCAAAGTTAGAGTACAAAAGGAACAGAAAAGAAAAAGAAAAAAAAAAGAGAGAGAGAAAGAAAGAGCTCACTAGGATGAAAACCCGAAAGAGCGCCTAGGCAAAAGTGAGAAAAAGAAAAGAAAAGAAAAGAAAAGAAAAGAAGAGAGGTATTTCAGTTTTCTTTCAAGGCTAACACAAGTGATGTGCTTCTGAAAATCAGTCTATGGCAACATGGCTTGAAAATCTCCAGAGTACTTGAACTACGTTCGACCTGATTCACGCTTGGGGATACGTAGGTGTCACGCCCCGACGTAGCATAAATAAGGAAAACGTTTAATTTCCTTTATGGACCCGTAGGTCGCGACAGTTTGAAGGATCGATTCCGTCCCAAACGTCGAACAACAAAACATAATAATCAGAGTAAAGTAATCAAGGCTTACAAAAATTTTCTAACTTATTACATCTTATAATACGGGGTCAACTAAGGCACAGACCGCCTTAAAACAAAACAATAACTTAGTGTCTGTTACAGTCATCCTTAAAACAAAACAGTTAAAAACTTAAACATGTAAACTTAAATCATATATTTAATGAACAGTTCTCTTATTCCAAAAGCAGCCATTCTCAATTCGCATAGTCGTATGATTCCTCCTGGTTATAACCTGAAAAGCCTGAACACGAATGTCCAGGACGCATCAACGTCGTCAGCTTCAAAAGCTGGTGAGTATTAAAAACATGACTTTGAATGTAAAACATACCCATTTACCTTTTTCCATCTTTCAATTTACATAAATCCATAGTTAAACCGCAGGAAGAATTCATTTATAAAACAACAAGGAATATATTAAAGGTCGTTCATTCATAAAAACAGACAATCGTGTAATGAGACAATGCACCACACTCATCTTGCCGTCTCTTTTCTCTCGACAGTCACAACAACCCACTATCTTACTCCTGATATCTTTGAAACACTAAGATAGCCACACTTTAGCAACGGGGCGCCAGGGAGTGTCCAGTTTGCCTCACACTTTGGTCCGGGGTACCAGGGAGTGTCCAATGCCTCACACTTTGAATACCCTAACCGCCATGCAAATACCGGGGCAACCCCTCACGCAGTATCCAGACTCGAGTATCAGGGAGTGTCCGTAGGCCACACTTTAGCACTACCATGGGTGCCAGGGAATGTCCGAGTTCGGCTTCACACACTTTAACGCTTCCATGGGCGTCAGGGAGTGTCCAGTTTGCCACCGTCGCATTTCAAAGATACCCTCTCCACAACCATAACCACAACCACAACTACAACCACAACTCAACCACAACCACAACTCAAACTCAACCACAAGCACAACTCAACCACAACCACAACTCAAACTCAAACTCTAACTCTAACTCTTTTCCACACAGACTGACACCCACATGCATGTACCACTGACCCCACATGAATGATGTGCATTTGAACCTAAGCAACAATACTGAATTAAAGGAACAACACGCGTACGGGGATTGATAAGTCATAATACAGTGTTTTAATCATTACAAACATAATTAATAGCATTCTGTATCAATAAAATTCCCAAACAGAACCTTATCAGTACTTAAAAGTTGAACCAAACAGTCCCTTAACAGAAAACAGACAAAAACAGAAACTGCCAGAATTCGCGCGCCCGGGCCGCTCGCGCGAAAGGTCGCTCGCGCGGGCCGCTCGCGCGGTAAGCCCAACTTTCCTTTTATAACATAAACTTTTCTGACTGCCTGAGGAAGCCAAGGTCGCGCGCGCGGATCGCTCGCGCGAAAGGGTTCTCGCGCGACCCTCGCTCGCGCGACCTGCCTAAATTTCATTTTATATGTATAAACTCTTCTGTCTGCCTGTGGAAACGAGGATCGCGCGCGCGGGCCGCTCGCGCGAGGGGTCGCTCGCGCGGTCCGCTCGCGCGACCCTCGCTTGCGCGATCGCGCGCGCGAGTTAATGCTGAGGCTTCATCTTCTTCGTCAGATTGCCCTGTATCAGCAATTCAGGGTCTAAAATGACCCATTTTCAGATCCAACACTTAATAGGTCATGTAATATATGATTCTCTTTAGTTTTTCACAAGGATTTCGAATATGAAGTCAATTTTACATGATTCTACACATAGCTTACCAATTTTATGAAAAACTAAAAAGTGTCAAAACTTAAATCTCAATATACTTTTTCATATGAATGAGTTAGGCTCTAAAACTTTGGGTATAACATATATGACATGTAATCTATTATATTCATCTAACAAAACAGGTTTTGATTGAGTTTGGAAAATCTCCATTTTTCAAGCTATGAACTTCAACGTACGAACATCAATGGTGATTCTTCAAATTAACTACCCAAATCAGTAAATAAGGAATGGATTACATTTTGAGTGAGTTAGTAATACTCACTTGATCAGAGATTCAAATAGGTGTTGAGAAAGAAGTAGGAATACAAGAATGCAATTGAAGCTTGGCTATGGAGCTATAAGTTTTCTCTTTAAAATTCTGTCTAAATGAAGCTCTCTCTCTCTAACTCTCTGAATGTTGTTTTGTAAAATGTGCAGGTAGTGTGAGCTTGAGCATGTATAAATAGAATCCTCAAAGAGGAACTTGGTGGCCAAGTAAAATTAAGAACTCACTTAGCAATCTCTAATTAAGTTAACAAAACCTTAATCATTCTCAAATGACAGCATATATACATACGTATCACAGTGTATAATAACTCTACAACTGATCCAAAGGCCATGTATAGGCATGTAGAGGTCAAGTATGTTTGTTTGGGTAATTAGCTTATGGTCACATCAATACACACACACACACACACAAAGCATTGCCAAACAAGGCCTATGCTAATGATCACTTGCCATAAATGGCAATAAAGCAATTGTCCAAATCAGTCACTTCCAAAATCTGTGGAAGTTCACACAGCGTGGACAGTTTTGGACAAAAACTGGTATTTTCGGGGCGCGGTGGTCACCACAAAAATACGGGAATTTCATTTTAACTTAAGAATTGATTTTCTGGTTTTATAAAAATACTGATTGAGTCAATAGAAGTTATTTTCACCGTTTTGAAATACAGACTTCGAAATCCACACTGGTATTACTAATTTTGTAAAATTGCAGTTTGGCCCTCAATAAAATTTAAATGTGAATTAGATAAGAAATTAATATTCCAAACATGTGACTGAAATTAAAATAAAAGCAGACAATGTTAATTGAATTTAAATATGCCAATGCAAATACAAATAAATTAAATATGAAAAATGAAATTTAGAATTAAATGGAAATGCAGGTTGTTACAGTAGGCAACCTACCTGGTTCGATCACTTCCCTTGCGATGATCTAGCATTTTCTTTCAAGCCTTGATCGAACTACTTTGGACCTGATTTTCACTCAAGGATAAGTAGGCGAGCCTCTTTCGGTTATCGGTCTGTAAGCATCTATCACGCCCCGGAGAAGCAAAAATAGAGAAAATGAATTCCTTTTTGGTCCCCTAGGCCTGTGACTGGTGAATAACCGCATTGTCATCTACTCAAACCAACAAACACAAAGGATGCTATTCAACATATCTTTTATTAACATAATCAGAGGCTAGAACGGAAACTCATAGGTCGCAGTCTACTAAAACCATTACAACAGCTGGCTTATAGTCTAAAACCTATGATAATACTAACAGAAATACAAGAGATATATAAACTAGCTATTGCAAAACAGCACGTCTTTGTCTTTAAGCCTTCAGCTCTAAGTCCAGCGGAACATCAGTCTTCCATTCTCAATACCTATAAATGTTTAGGGCATAAACGCCATCAACTTTGAATACAAAGCTGAGTGAGTACATCAATAACACTCCTCACCTGTTATTGTTCAGCATCCTAAAATGCAGTTAATCTCTTATCAATTACATCACTCACATACATAGCAGAGGTCTCACTAAACTATACCTCAAATCAATGATAATAGGAAATATAGTAAATAAAGACAAGGATAAATATCATGGTATAATATCTCATCATACTTTTTGTAAGAAATATGTGGGCCATACGGGCACCCACATACATTGGACCGGGTCTAATGGGCCATGGCTCTTGGAGCCCTAGGGTTTGGATATTATGTGTGTGTATATATATATGATATAAACACAACATATTGATCTATCCCTAACATCACAGTAGCCTCTCTATCTCTCTCTCCCTACGGTTTCTCTCTCTAGCTAATCACCAAGGAGCTTGGGATTTAGAACGTGGTATCATCGGGGATTGCTCAAGAAGCGGTCTTTTACGACCTATGCGGAGCACAAGAGGGTACACAGAGGCAACATGGAGCATCAGTTCATGGGTGAAGACGCCGGGCTCGTAACAACACCGTTCGTCGATCTGTCGGGTTATTCTGCTAGGTAAGTGACCTTAACCCGACTCGTATGCTTGTATGCATATTATCTACATTGGTATTAGAGCCTATAGGTGTTTGATTGGCCCGTAGATCACCCGAATTGAATCTGGCATTAAAGCTTCAAGCAAGCTTTTATGAAAACTTTGAAATTTTGAATTTAAAGTGGGCCTACATCGAAACTCCAATAAGGGTCCAATTTTTTGGCATGGTTGTGTCCCATATAATCCCTAGAGTCCCTCCATAAAGTCTCATGGCCTGATTATCTCAAACAAGTGAGATATTGCAAAACCTAATTTTTTGGATCAATAAAAACGAATTTTTTTTTCCAACTTTGATCCAATGTTCTGGAATATTTACTCGATCAGTGTCTCTATTTTTTGGCTTAAAATTGTAGTACTCCGTGAAAGCTTTCCAACGATATAAAATTTGTAAACTTTGGATCAATAACGAAGGAGATACAAGCCGGCAAAGTTGGGGGTTCGCGCAGCCCTGGGCTGCGTTTTTAGGTGAAGAAGACCCAGCAGGGCCTCGCCCACTCGCGCCGGGGAGAGTGGGACCCACTTGCCGGCCTACGATGGTCCGGAGACAATGATTCCGGCGAGTGTGGGTCCCCCTCGGGATCCCGGTCCTTAATATATTTTTTAAACATATTTTTCAGAAAAATGTTTAATTATTTTATAATTAAAACTGTTTCTGCAATTAAAATAAATAGTTTTTAATAGCTTAAATATGTTTTAATTGCTTTAATATTCTGAAAAAATGTGGAAAATTAATTTTTTATTTTTCCTATCTTATGGACATTGTGTGGGACCATAAATAATTTTATGGTAAATTGTTTCATTGATTTTGGTATTTTAGAGCATAAAATATGTGTTTTATATACGTTTTTAATTGCTTAAAATATCCAAAATTACATGTTAATTTTTGAAATTAATATATAGTGTTTAGTACACTGTAAGGGACTCTAAGATAATTTTTTTGTGTAAATTATCATGTATTTATGGTATTTTAGAGCATATAATTAATGTTTATGGACGTTTATTTAATTGCTTAAAATGGCCATAATACATTATTAATTTTTGTAATTAATAAGGGACATAAGGGACACTGTTTTGAGACCATGTAAAATTTTATGAGACCCATAGATAATTTTTGGTAAATTATCTGAATCATATTAATATTTTAGAGCATATAATTGTGTGTTTTTGTACACATATTAAATTGCTTAAAATATTTTTATTGATTATTAGTTCAGGGAATTAACACAATGTGTTTAGAACACAAGTGGTAGCTTGAGAAAATTATTTTAGTGTATTTTCTCGCTCTTTGGGACATATTTTAAAGCATATATATTGTGTTGAGAATGCAATATAAATTGCTTAAAATATAACCAATTAAAGTTGGTAATTCTTGAATTAAATGTCTAGTGTGTTTTGTATACTGATTGGAGACTTGAGAAAATTTTATGAATTATCTCATTTTTTGTTTTGGTATTTTAGAGCATAAAATTTATGTTTATGGGCATTTATTTAATTGCTTAAAATAGCCAAAATAGATTATTACTTTTTAAAATTAATATGGGGTGTTTGGAACACCATATTAGACCACTGAAAATCTTTGGAGAACAAATTCTTGAAAATTTTTGTATTTTTAGGAATTTTGTTGCTCATAGTTAATTTTGTTTAACTAAGATCAATTTATTATGTTAAATTGATTCAAAATGTTTTTGGGCCTTGGTGAAATTCCGGAAATTTTTATTTATAATGAAAAATTTGTTTTTCAATTAATTAAATTTTTCATAAGGTTTTAAATTAATTGTTAATTTAAAGGGCCCTTAATAAATTGGTTTTAAATTATGTTTTAAGACCTAAAATTGGGTTAAAATTAATGAAAAATTCAGGATTTTTTCATTGATTTTTTTAGGTCATATGAAAGACATTTGGATAATCATTTATAAAGTTTATCAAAGCAGTAACAGAGTTTCAGAATTTACAGAGAACAAGTCAGACTTTCAAAAATAGGAAAATCATACTTTTCATGGTTTGATCTTAATGATTTTTGGATATGATGGGGCTTTGTGAGTATACTTTCTAACCCAAGAAGAAAGTCAAAGATCCAACGGTCTAATCTCTGGGAATTGGACCAAAACTAGACACTACTCAGAATTTTACAACTCCCTGTCTAGAAATTTTGTGTGATTTTCTAAAAATAGTAAATAAATCAGAATCACTTTGGTCTTTTTAGGGAATCTTATTAACACATTTTACTTCATAGGAAAAATTATTTATAGCTTAAATAACATGTTTAAGGCTCTGATCTATTCAAAACAAAACTGATTTGCTATTCTGAAATTTTGGACAGAGAGTAGCTAATTCACAAATCCTAAGATCAAATAATCCTAGCCACTAAATCTCAACAAAACAAAAATTACAGTGGTACATATATGAGTTGGGGACAAGCTCCAATTGGTCTCATTCAATTCCAATGGACCATTATTTAATTAAAATCGTTGATCACAGTTGGTTAATGAATTCACTGCACCAATGTTGACATTTAAGCCTTGAAAGTTAACAAGTCCAATTCTTCTCTCTAGTTGATGATCCTTGAGGAATATAGACTTATTTTTATTCAATTCTCCTCCTAAATTAATGATCCTTGGAGACTAAACATGACTAATCCATATAAACCTTGATGGAATATGGAGAGAATTCCATGAGATTCCAAATTGAAGGATCCAAATCATGAGCCAAGACTTAGACCATGTTTTAAATAATGATAGTTGTACTTAAATCCAAAGACTAAATGATCCAAATTAATGAATAGTTCATAGCTTGTTCTTGTTCATGTCCATCCATTCATCCATATATGTCGATACTTGTAATTGGGACTTATTTTCAGGTAAAGTTGCATTTAATTGAACCTAGTTGTGAGTTCCTTTGTGATCATGTTGGAATCATACCATCTCTATATGGATATTACATTGGCTCCTAGTTGTGACTTGTATATCTAAAGAGACATATTTAACTAATTAGAAGGAATTCATGATTATGTCAATTATCTCCATGATTGATAGATTTAAGCTAAGAAGTTTGGGTATGTTAGTAAGGATTCGATATTATATTTTGTTCAAAGCATGTGGACTAACCCTTTTGTTTTGTAGCACAATTGAGGTATGATTTATCAACTCCTCTCTAGTTTATTTATTTCTCGATTTTATTGATTTTTCGACTCCATGTGCGACACCTTAGAATTAGGATTTGCCTTATGTGTATATGTGAATTAGAGACTCTTTTAGGTTTTTATTTATTTGCATGCATTACACGTTTCCATTTTGCAACAGGATCCCGGGTAAGTTTCCTAGTTCCTTGTTTGCATGTCATCTTGCTTGCTATTTGAATTATGTGATTTTGAATGCTATTTTATCGTTAGCAATCTTGCACCCCTTTCGACATGCTTTTGTAATGTGTATATATATATGTATTAGTTGAGGGCATGCTTAGATTAATAATTCGATTAAAAGGGATATTGAGTAGATGCCTATCACGTGATAGGATGAGAGAGGGTGTTTTAGTCCGACGGGCTCCTTCCCCTCTCATTCCATTATCCCCAGACCTAAAAATCTCTGGTTTCCAAAAGATCGATTTGCTTTTAAAATGGTTTCTTAATTTTTCTTTCAAAAATTAAGTGGCGACTCATATTTGAATTTTGAATTTGAAAAAAGTTTTAAAACGAAGCATAGCTAGCCTACGATATCCACAAGGTGGTTGTTCAGTTGTGGATTCAGCGTCCCAGCATGAAGATGGATGCATGGGGTGGTTGTATGGGTTACATGCATAGATTTTGTAATGCTAGACATTGAAAAGTATAGATAATATGCATACAAGCATACGAGTCGGGTTTAGGTCACTTACCTAGCGGAATAACCCGACAGATCGCTGAACGGTGTTGTTACGAGCCCGGCGTCTTCACCCATGAACTGCTGCTCCATGTTGCCTCCGTGTACCCTCTTGTGCTCCGCATAGGTCGTAGAAGACCGCTTCTTGAGCAATCCCCGATGATACCACGTTCTAAATCCCAAGCTCCTTGGTGATTAGCTAGAGAGAGAAACCGTAGGGAGAGAGAGATAGAGAGGCTACTGTGATGTTAGGGATAGATCAATATGTTGTGTTTATATCATATATATATACACACACATAATATCCAAACCCTAGGGCTCCAAGAGCCATGGCCCATTGGACCCGGTCCAATGTATGTGGGTGGCCGTATGGCCCACATATTTCTTACATCTCCCACTCACCCACATAGGGCTAGTACTAAAACCAATCTCTCGAAACAGAACTTCTCATCTCTTCATACAGGGAAATAGAACGTGCGACCTTATAAAAAGAAAGTACAACGACAGGAGTGTAATGCCAAATCATCACCATAACCAGCAAGACACATCACTCGGAAGCTTCTCGTGTATGCCTTAGACGATTCAACCACACCGGACACAACATTCTCAATCCCTCGGTGAAAAGAATTGTTGCACCACCTCAATGTAATGTACTCATGACATATCAGTAACAAAATATGATTGTCGCAGGCCTGCTAATGAGTCACAAAAACATGGTGTGTTATTGAATGGTCTTCCCTGAGCCCACATGTCAATCCGACTAACTTGACCGCTTGCCCAGACACGCCCCATAGAACGGAATTGTCTCGTCGTCCTAGGATAGCATGCTAAAGTAGCTGTCATCAAGCGTCCTCTTCATGACATAGTCTCAAGTCGTGAAGACAACCAGTTTGTAGGATAACCAATGTCTTGGATATGCTACATGGCTCACACAGCAATGAAGAGGAATCCATTCACTGCTCCACAATCGATCGCAAAAGCACATACAGTATGAAATGTATGTTATGGCGTTCTTCCATAAAAATGGGCATGTCACTCTGTGTTTGGAAAAACAAGTAACGCCATACGAATCTTCGTCTAGACGTTACACAAAACGTCTAACCTGAGTCTCCCAGCACAGTCGCTTCTCTTAGCGCCCGTCTGAAAACTCACATTCGGCTATTAACAGGCTACATAGAGTCGTGGGATATCTCTATGTTCGACCAAGTATAAGGTCTCATCTTAGATCCATCTAAGGCGACATATAGAAATAATAGGGTTTATATCTAGCTCACTGTTCTTATACTGCGTAGATATAAGTGTTCAAGCTCGCTTTCTAAGCGCTATGGACACACATGTCCTAGCTAGCTATCTAAGCACCATGAACACAAATGTCTCATCTTGCTCGCCATCTAAGCGCCGTAGACACGCATATCCTACTTCGCTATCTCGGCGCCAAGGTGAATCACCCGTGTGAGCAGGTCGATTCAAGCCCGGTGACATTTAAGAAATGTGCATCCGTTCCACTTATAACAAATATATATATGGAAACCAACTAGTTTATAAAAACTTGAATAATAATGTCAATACCACAATAAAATGTCTAAGCACATCAAATCCTCCAATGGAGATGTGCCTTAAGACAACTTCCCTTGGCGCAAACCACATCTCAAATGTGACACGTGCTAGAATGGTTTTTGAAATCTTTCGCATATGCTCAGACTTACGTGCTATCACTGTAGATGAGCACAACCTCATCACTATGAGGTGAAGAGCCTAGCCACTGCAAAAACTCTTCAACCAAAATAGCTCCTCAAACCGCCATACAGCACACCACATATTATGCTTCCATTGCGGATAGCATAAGGCAAGGTCCACAGTCCTACGAACATATCGCAAGATACTCTTCACTACTCTCTAGTGGTAGGACCAGGGTTGCTACGGCAATGACTAATTAAACCAACCGCATAGCAGACATCTGACCGAGTACACATATTAGCATACTTCAGATTCCCTATTGCGAACGCATATGGCAAACTGGACATTTGTTTCCTCTTCTCATTATTCTTAAGACATTGATCTAAGGTCAAAGTGAGTCCCCAAAAAATGGGATGTCTATGGGTTTATAGCTTTTCATGTGAAAAATGTTCAAGAAACCTCGAGAGAAGCTTCAGAGAACGATCTCTCACAATCTAAACTCCCAACACGTGGTTGGCATCACCCATATCCTCAATCTCAAACAGAGAGGACTACCACTCTCAAGCGGCGACAATGGAACTCATCTCGTTCCCAGCTATCAACATACAAAGAGTTAGAACACTTTTCTTGGACCGTTTAATGTACACACATTGTACCACTGCCTAGACGATTGTTAACTTGAGATAATAAATAGATCGTTTGAGACATCACACTTTTGCGCTCATCCCCTTTGGTCACAACACCAATGGGATGATCCATATTTATCTCGTCATCTTGTTCTCCATTGAGAAAAGAGCAGTTTAAACATCCAACTAAAAAGGTTCAAAAACTAAATATGCGACAATTGCTAGGATAAGGCGAATGGAGTCAAATCTCACCCTTTGGGAGAACATGTTTCCATGGTCTATACCCTCTCTGGGTACAAACTATCACCACAAGGCGCGCCTAATACTTGTCAATTGAACCATCTGCCTTGCGTTAGATTTTGAAAAAAAAACACACTTATCTCCAATAGTCCTACGCACAAGCGGAATGTCAATTAACTCCCAGACCTTATTCGCGTCCATAGAGCTCATCTCATCTGGCATGGCAACTATCCACTCAGCTTCAGCAGACGAAGAAAAATGCTTCAACAAAAGAAGCAGGCTCATCCTCATCCACTTGTGCACACATTTGCACACATATGAAAATGTCTTCCTCAATTTCAAAACATCGATAGGGAACTTTTTCCTCATCACCATACAGTGTACTCCCTGAGAATCTTGAGTGCCTAGTGGTGCACTCCCACTATCTGGTACACTCCCACTAGCGTCTAGCGGTGTACTCCCACTCGGGTGGAGACTAGTACCATTTTACAGCGATTATTGGATGTGGATTCTTAATCTCCCCACCCTCGCTTAAAGATGGTATGTTGTCTTCAACATCCTCCAACTCATAGAGGTCAAGATCTCTCTTAGTAATACAAATCTGGGGAAGTCATTCTCAATAGCATGTGGCACCATTTGTCATTCCTATACCCATTTGTTCATTATACGTAACATAGGCTGTCGAGTTATTAGAATACCTTATAAAGGTATGCTTTCTAGCTCTCGAGCGTAGTTTCTCGCACTTATACGAGGTATAGTGAACATAACCTCCTGAGCTCCACAGGTGTAAATGCTCCAAAATAAGCTTTCCGCCTTTCCATAGCTCATAAGGGGTAAAAGGAACTGACTGAGGAGAGACACTCTCGTATGTAGGCAGCAATCAAGAGTACATCCTCCCAAAACAACTTTGGGAGGTTGACTTGCGCCATCATAGTCCTAGCCATATCTAGGAATGTCCTATTCTTTCTTTCTGCAACACCATATTGTTGCGGAGTTTCCAGAACAGAAAGTTGTCTGCGTTTCCCCTTTTTCCTCACATTGTTCCCAGAACTGATTAGATAAATACTCGCGATCCTCACATCACGCGAAATCATCTATAAAAGTGAGAAAATAAGAGGCGCCATGACGTGCCTTTACAACCATAGGGCCACAGATATTTGAGTGAACTAGCTCTAATGCTTGAGTAGCTCTAATAGCCTATCTAAAAGGCTTTCGGTATGCTTTGCCAACTAAGCAAGACTCACACATAGGTAGGTCAACCTTAGCGAGTGGGCCCAAAAGGGCTTCTCGAGCTAATCAAGTCATCATATCACATCCTATGCGTTCAAGTCTAGCATGACATGTCTCAGAATAAATGAATTAACAGAGAAAACTAGAATTTATGAAAACAATTCTTAAGAAGTTATCCTTAGATAACCATGTCCTAGTAACACTACCACCCAAAAATGTCCATCCTATTACCACCGAACTGAAAAACGTCCTCGATTGCGCTCTTCCACCTTGTTAGCCTTGGGCGCAAACTTGCTGGCCCCACCCTGCCTCTAGGCGGGTTTACCCTTACCATTACGTTTAGGCCCACTGGCCTTGCGCCTACTTCCACTTATGGAAGTAGTGGTCAAGAGTGTAGCTATACGGTTCGCCTCACCTTTGGCGCTCTGTATTCAGCTCAACATGTCAGAAAATGGAAAAACCAAAAATTTAACATTTCCGTTGTGGATCATAATTTGTTTTCTATGGACCCGCGAATCAGGCAAAGAACTAACTATAGCCTGAAATCGCAGTTCGCCAGTAAAGATGTTCCGAGTATTATGAAATCACGAATCATACCTGTCATCGACCTTAGATGTCCAGTCATCGTGTACTTGGAACGTTTCCTTTACTTTCCCGAACTTCATAACTAGATGCTTAATCTAGTAGTGAATGTGCCATCGAAAACAAATTTGAGCTAATCTCATAATACTTTGGCTATTGGATAGTATATATACTTCCCAACAAAATCATGGTGCATGCTGCTTATCATAAAGCGCGTGCTATGATCCTTCTCAGGCCAAGTATTATAGGCTATTAAGGTTATAATGATATTGGGCCGGAGGCCCATTATTCGGTTTAATGGGTTGGACCATAGAATAAGCATGAAGCCCATAATCTCTTACTCATTCTATCGGTGTGTTACTTTGTAGTGCCATATTACAAAAAATTAGTCCCTTTTAAACTTGTTACTTTTATAAAGATCGACAAATTGTGATTTGGAAAAACATTTGTTTTTGTGAATCCCAAAAATTTGAAGAATAATATTTGAGAACATGCGCAAGGGATTGACATTATTATTTGCACATTTCATAAGGTTTGTTTTAAAAATCCAATTACAAATAAGTTTTTCCCTTTCTACAATTTAAGACCAAAAAATTCGCAATTGCTCATTAATCAAATCTTAATTTTGTAAATCAAGAAAAACCTTTTATAATTGATTTTTCTAAACAAACATCAATTAGATGGTACAATTACCTATCTAAGATCATCCACAAAATGTAAAGTGCACCATACAACAAAAGTGCGCATGGACCCCCACGTGGGTCCGAATTGACAACTTAGAGCTCATGTTAAGGTAATTCAAGTGTATGATTTATGAACAAAGAAAACCATCCCTTTACAAGTAGGCTTTTCCAATACAAGAAATAAAACTCTCGTCCTCACATTACATTTATAGCCCATAAAAATAGGGATGCTTTGTTCATAAACATATAGAAGAACAGCCTTAAACATACATCGTGAGGACACAAGCTCTATAAATTGTCAATTATTGTCCATTCATTTAAGCCAGATTAAAATGTATTAATCACACACATCAAGCACTCATGTGGTCTTATTAAAAAATGAATGGACTCATCCGTCACTCCACTTAAGGAGGAGGAATTAGAGGTCATAGGGTCAACCAATCACAAACAACAGTAATTAAACGTGACCAACAATGCAATGAGCCTCTAAAAATAATAAAATGTGCAATAAAATGATTATTGCACAGCTCGAATAGCTCACCAATCATGTATGGATATAATGATCTACCTTACTTCCCATATGAATCATAAGATCATAGGGAATTAAAGGATCAAACTCATGGGAATCAAATGAGATATTAATGATCTATTTAGACCCAAATTAATGAAAACAAGTGAGAATTCAATCACAATTCTAGTGGCGTGTGGTGAAATGAGGTGGGAAGAGAGTTTTTGAAAATTGTGTAAAAAGGTCCTAAGGTTCTATGAATTGTGATTGAATTCTATATAAACTAAAACCAAGGTTTAGAAAATTACCTCTAGAAATCCTCAGGTTTTCTTGTTTCTTGGTGAAGATCTTTCAATTCTTCAAGTTCTTCCTCAAATTCTTCTTCATAATTCTTGAGTTCTCTTCAAAGATTCTCTCAATTCCTCTCAATTGTATGTATATCTCACCTATTTTCTCCTTTTTTTCTTTAAGATCCCAATAATGGAGATGAACATCTCCTTATATATACCATTCTCAAAGGGTTAATTTAGTAAATTCTAGGTAAAAATCCATGTGTAATGATATTCTATACGCATTGAAGAAAAACAGTCTGTTAGGAAGCACTCAATGTGTTGTCTACAGCATTCACTGAATGCCGGCGCGGCACTCAGTGAGTGCCGACGACTTCACCGCATACCGCTCCTAATAGAATTCCCACCTTTTTTTTATATTTATTTTTCAAATATATACTTATATAGATTATATACATATATTTATGTGATTATTTATATTTTTTTTGCTTTCTTTTCTTTTTCTTTTCTTTTCAAAATTCCTTTTCTTCCTTTTTATTTTCTTTTCAAATCATTTTCTATAGGTTATATCAAAATCAAGTTTTCCAAACTGTCTTTCTTACACGTATTTCATACCCGAGTTTCCCCGAACACCTGGTCTTTTCTCAAAAACTTTATTGGGATTGAAGAACCATCCGAAGAACTTGAATCATTTAGAAAATCTTTGAATTCTGCCAGACGTTGTCATCATCGAACTAGAGGTAATCATCCCCTGAATTCGATAGTCGGTCAAAGTTGGGGTGTCTACAGTTTGCCCTTCTTCGACAGAGCTTATGAAGCAACGCGTATCACAAGTGAATGCCGAAGCCTGCGTGAAGACAAGCCTTTAACCGAACTGTCCAATTTAGGTAAAAACAAAGTGCGTTGCAAAAACAGGACTCCTAGATGGTTGGTGCTGGTCGTGCTCAAATGGTGAGCTGCCTACGTATCCCTAACGAGAATCAGACTAGGACGTAGTTTGGGTATAGGACAACACTCAGGCACAAACAATAATACGAGTGAATGCACCTATCTTATAGTGATTCACATGCGTACACAATGATGGTTGCCTATGCAATTTCATGCTTTGTGTCATGTAAACAAACTACAACGATTTGAAACCCCACTATTTTGATGCTTATCGATGCGTCTCAAGCTCTATGCATTTTAACGCTTAGTTTTCATTATCCATAACCATCTCGATTCTTTGGATAAGTGTTATTGAATGGATCGCGTTTCACGCCTTATGCCCCGGTATCAACGCAGATTTTTTTTCCTCAAAATATAATTGACTGGACTACGCTTCGTGCATTACGCCCCAGTGTCAAAGCACCTTTGTTCTTAGTATCCTTAGCCCTTCAGCCCCATTGGATATGTTTGGTCCAAGTATCTGCAGTCCTTCGCCCCCGTCAGATATGTTTGCTCCAAGTATCCGCAGCCCTTCGGCCTCGTCGGATATGTTTGCTCCAAGTATCCGCAACCCTTTGGCCCGATCAGATATGTTTGCTCCATGTATCCACAGTCCTTCGGTCGCGTCGAATATGTTTGCTCCAAGTATGCGCAGCCCTTCAGCATGTTGGATATATTTGCTCTAACGTAGCCCTTTAGCTCCGTCGGATATGTTTGCTCTCAATATCCGTAGCCCTTCGGTCCCATTGGATATGTTTGTTCTCAATATCCGTAGCCCTTCGGCCTCATCAGATATGTTTGCTCTCAGTATCTACAGCCCTTCGGCCCCGTCGGATATGTTTGCTCTCTCAATCTTCAAAATTGGGAGTCAGTCACACTTAATTCAATTCAATTTTCAAAGTTAGGAGTCAATCAAACTTGAATCAATTCATCTTTTCAAAATTGGGAGTCAGTCAGACTCAATTCAATTTAGCTCTCAAAATCAGGAGTCATTCAAACTCAAAGAATTTTAAATCTCTAAAAATGGGAGTCAATCTGACTCAAAGAATTCTAATTTTCAAAAAATCAGGAATCAATCAGACTCAATTTAATTCAGTTCTCAAAAGTTAAAAGTCAATCAGAATCAAATTAATTTGAATTCTTTTTTTTTTCTTTCAAAAAATGGTAAATATATTCTAAAAAGGGGATGTACACATGTACAAGGGGCATACCTCAGGATATTCAATAAGCACAAAGCATAAGGACAAGTGGCAAAACAAACCACTCCAAAAGCCTCGCAAGGTAAAAGATCAATCACCAATGAAAGAGACTAAACAAAGGAAAATCCAAGAGAAAGTCTCAAAGAAACAACTCCAAGGAGAAAACAAGGCAAAAACAAACAAAGAAACTAATGTCAATTAATCAACAAGGCATCAAGGTGAAAATGCCCTTTCCATTTGTTTCTGATTTGACCATAAATTTGTGAGATAAAATTCTTCAATAATTGTTCCTTTGGTGTAGAGGAGTTCTGAAAACTCCTATAGTTCCTTTCCCTCCACAGGTCATAGATGGTAACTCCCAGGCAAATCCTGGGAATCATATGTTGGGGGGTCTTTCCCTTCCAATGCTAGATCATCCAATGAATAGTGCTATCCCAGGGGGTTCCATTCCAAGTCAGATCACAACGAAGCATCAATTCCTGCCAAATAAATTTAGAGTAATCACAATCAAAGAAAAGATGCTTGTGAGAATCCATTTGCCTAAGATAAAAAGTGCATGCAAAAGGTCCAAGAGTAAAATTGCAAATTCTATCTTGTGTGGAAAGTCTATTCTGGATGGCAAGCCAACGAATGAAATTCTTTCGAGGCGTACATCCAGAGTACCAGGCAAACGGGTACCATGGAACAACCGGGTTAGAGGGCCTAAGGTGGTTCCAAACATGGGAAAAGTGAAACTTGCCATTAGGTGATGTAGTCCATTCAATCTTATCATTCCAACTAGAAGGTTTGTAGAAAGTTGACAAGAGGTCCCGGACCTCATTAAGTCCAATAGAAGTTGAACCAGGCCAATTCCAATCAAGTTGGGAGATTATAGTTGCTACTTTAGCATTTGGAGCTATAGCAGCATCATAGGCAATTCTGTTAGTATATTTCTCAAATAAGGGCCCACTTGGGAGCCAATTGTTGTGCCAAAGAAATGTCTTTAAGCCATTACCAATTTTATGCTTGATTAAAGGTCTAGCAATATTTCTAAGCTTCAAAAGTTTTCTCCAATACCAAAAGTTTTCTCCAATACCAAGAGCATTGTCCGGGGGCTTTCACCTCCCAAATACTTTTGGTTTTGATCATGTACAAATGAACCCAATGCTTCCACATGGAATTATTAGTAGGATCAAGAAGGGACCCAAGGTGTTTAAGATTAAGGAGTCAATTAGACTCAATTTAATTCAGTTCTCAAAAGTCAAAAGTCAATAAGACTCAATTTAATTCGATTCTAAAAATCAAGAGTCAATCATACTCAAATTATCTTGAATTTTGACAGTCAGGAGTCAAACAGACTTGGTTTAATTCCATCGTAAAAAATCAGGAGTCAATTTTAGCTTATCAAAAGGGCTTTAAAACTTATTTTCAAATGCTAGGGGTTTATTCAAAACGAGGGAAAACCTTGAGGGGCATCTAAGATAAATTTTGTGGTCCCCAATACAAATATGAAAAGTTTTGGGGGGAAAGGCCAACTGTCCCACTCAGCGGCATTCGATGGTCACACGGCGGCATTCAGTGAGTGCCGGTGCAGCAGTCAGTGACTATCGCGTGGCACTCAGTGAGTGCCGCAGACTTTTCATCGACTGCCGCTGGGTCTGGCAGTTTGTTTTAAAACAAAATTTTCCTTTTCTTTTCCTATTCTTCTCATTCTCTCTTTTCATACGATATTCTTCTCCAAAAATAAAGTTTTCTTCCTTTGATTTCCAACTCTTAAATCCTTCAAATTAAGGTATATTTTTCTCTCCTTCATCATCAAAGATCATATCTTTGCTTGTTCCATGGTTTGAAATGATTTTTTTTATATTTATATTATTTATTATTATTATTTTTAAATTTTATCTTTTTCTTCAAGTATCTTAAATTTCATGTTTTTCTTGCAGATCCACATAAATGGCCAGTGGTTTCGGTTCCCATGGGCCCTCGAGGAAGAAATACAAGCCTTCCCCTAGCCATAGCTTGTCATTCCTCCTTGCCGACCCCGGACCGCACCTCTCGGCATGGGTACTCCTCAAATAGATATAACCCCAAGTTCTCTTGCTCTCTATGATGATAGATGCAATGCAATGCAATATATGATGCATGAACATGACCTTAATCTTGTGCATTGTGTGTTCTTTTGTTATCCCTGAGCTATTGTCGCCGTGAATCATTCATGCCCATTTAGGTTGATTTTGAGCGAATTATTAGATATTAGGATCATGTGCGATATCTAAGATTATGCTCTTGCCTATTCTTGTTGTCTGGATTTTACTGATTTTACATCGAGATTATGTGCAAAATTTTCACTACTTTACTTATTTTTCACAATGGGGGTTGCATTGAACCCGACGAGCTCTTGAATTTCACTTAGACTGGGTCAATTTATATTATATACAAAGGAGAATCGTGCAGACTCAAATGTCCTCATTTTTGCATGGACAAAGTCAGACGAGCCAAAAATTCATTTTTTTTACACAACAAGGAGTCTCTCGGACTCAAGATTCATTTAAACAAAGACATGGAGTCACTCGGACTCAAGAATTCATTTTTACAAAGACATGGAGTCACTCGGGCTCAAGAATTCATTTTTTACATAACATGGAGTCACTCGGACTCAAAAATTATTTTCACAAAACGTGGAGTCACTCGGACTCAAGAATTTATTATTATTATTATTATTATTTTTAAAACATGGAGTCACTTGGACTCAAGAATTCATTTTTACAAGACATGGAGTCACTCGGACTCAAGAATTTATTCTTACAAAACATAGAGTCACTCGGACTCAAGAATTCATCTTCACAAAATATGGAGTCACTTGGACTCAAGAATTCATTTTTATAATACATGGAGTCACTCGGACTCAAGAATTTATTGTTACAAAACATGGAGTCACTCGGACTCAAGAATTCATCTTCACAAAATATGGAGTCACTCGGACTCAAGAATTTATTCTTACAAAACATGGAGTCACTCGGACTCAATAATTTATTCTTACAAAATATGGAGTCACTCGGACTCAATATTTTATTTTTTTATAAGATATGGAGTCATTTAGACTCAAGAATTTATTTCAAAATAGAGTCATTCGGACTCAAGAATTTTTTTTTTATACAAAACATGGATGCATATTCTACTTACTTCTAGATTTTATTGATGTCATTGTCATCACTTTCTTTTCATTGCCTTTCTTTTCCATCTAATCTTATTATTATTCTATTCATCTTCCCTTTTTTTGTTTTTGTTTTTTTTTTCTTTTTCAGATGCTCAAAACTGCTCTTAAGGGCCATGAGAGCCTAGCTCATGGATATAGGTGGTATAAAGAGCTTCTCGATGCTGTTAAAGAAGGAATCAATGCCGCAGGTTTTAGGCTTTTCGTGCAATTACTAGAGAAAAACTCGAACGACATGGCCCAAATCTAGGCCTTAGCGGAGTGATGGTGGGACACTACGAATACTTTCCATCCTCCATTCGGGGACTGCTGGACTTTGCAATGATTATCGACATTCCTTTTGGTGGTCTCCGAGTGGCTCGGTTTGATGATATCAGGAGTCCCATGAGCAGGTTATCGACCTCCTTGGAGCTCACCATGAGGATCCTATTATCCTAGCAAAATGGTTTCTAGATACCTTCATGGGCCACGATTTCACTAATGACCAGATGATCCGAGTATTTATCATGTACGTGCTGGGCTGCTCCTTGATGAGCACTAGAGGAGATAGGATCAATCTGGCATACCTGGCATCCTTGGAAAATATTTATCGAATCAATCAGTACAACTGGGGAGGAACATGTTTAGCCACTCTCTATCGCCATATGAGCGATGTTTCCTGGGGTAATTTTCCCTCTACTGGTGGGTTCTGGAGGGCCTAGGAGGTGAAATTTTATTTTTACCTTATCTTTATTTTTTTCTTCTTTCTTTTTTTTTCTCTTTTCTTTTTAGAATTCTTCTTGGTTTCATTTCAACCATTGGATTCATCTTTTGATGTTTTCTTTGCAGATTTGGTCCTATGAGTATCTCCGCATGAGGACCCCTAGCACCAAGCGAATGAGAGTGCCATCCTTCCTCAGAGTTTAAAATAGAGAAAGGGAGCGACTGGCCGGAAGGTGGGGGCCCATGATTTCATTGGTTGTAGGAATTTCCTCACCAATCTATGGGATGTGCACGTGATATGGAATCCATGGTTGACGGCCCTCCCGGAGGCTAGCGTGGTGCTCTAGGCCGCTTCGGGCTTCTCCAAGATGAGGATTTGGATGGTTAGAGAGGCGTGCCGAGAGTGGTATCTGGGCGAGAGGATGATGAGATAGTCCCTCATCGCTCTTGCTTTCAATTTGCCAATGGCTCCTTCGCCTACCATGAGGAGCATTGAGACCTTGAACCATGATGACTTTGTTACGACCTTGGGTGGGGAGGACATTGTGAACTATATATACAGGGCCCCGATGGCTATGCCAATTTTTGATGGAATTCTCTTATGCATAACTTCTTTTGATGGAAGTCACTCGGGTAACTTCCCCCCTTTTTTATTGTTCAAAATTTTCCTTTAACCTTGCAATAATGACTACTAAGACTTAAATTGTTTCTTTTGTAGCCTGTCCCTGGAGCAGCTGATCCCTCAACCCTCCTTCAATGGAATTGGAATGTTCCCATGGTCTATAAGATGGAAAAACCAGTTTAATTTCAAAATTTAAACACGCAGCGGAAAAGTCAAGTTATAAAAACTTAATGGCAGCCCAGGATTTACTACTCGTTAATTCCATAGATGCGCACAAGAGGGGACAAGAGTTATACCTTAGTGTCTTGAACCCAATTCTGATTTTCTTTAACTTCCAGCAGCTTCCACTAGATGGCCTTCACTCTTATGACTCCTATGGATGCTCGCAGGAAGGACTAGGGTTGGTGGGAACCCTAATGGAGAGGAAGGAGAAGGTTTGGTGCTCTAAAACAGTTTCTGCAGCTTCTGACGTTCAAAACGACGAACTTCTTTTCCAGAACGCAGCTGCCCTATTTATAGATTCCCAGAACCGACCTAGACTTCGAGCGATCGAATATCTTCGATCGATCGAACCATTCTCGATCGATCGAGACTGCCAAAACTTCAATCGATCGAACATACTTCAATCGATCGAACTTGTCTTGACAACTTCCTCATGTGTCTTTCCAAGTATCCTGGCGGAGCTAAGAGTGGGACCTCCTAGGCTCTTTATTGTTGGCTCAGACCAGTTTGTTAATTACCGTGACCAAACTCTTTGATCAGCAAACTAACTAACTGGTCAGTCGGATAACTGTTACTGTCAACCTGAATATCGATTACTTCTTGTAATCCTTGAGTCCCATTCACCTCTCATGATTACCAAACATGTTGATAACTCTTATCAACAAGACTGCAGTACTCAGTAATCGACTTGGTGACATTCTCAAGGGAATGCTTACTCTGAAACAGAGGGTAGATTCTATCTTGACAATATATGTTCACAACCATATGAATATGACATACCCAAGATACCTAGGTGTTGATCTTCTATAGACCTCACTAATTGGTAAGTTAAAGCAGTCATATCCACAGTCTGTGTTCATAATCGTCTCAAGATTGAGAACACGTACCTTACACAAGTTATGAGTTCCTATCAACTGATTGACAGCCTTGAGTGTCAATAGGAAAGCTCAGGTCCGTCAATGCACTATAAGCACTAGCATATTAACTAAGAGTTACACTCTAGTGATTGAGATTGATCACTCCATCCAATGGTAGTTAATCATGCTACAGTGTAAACCTGATGAGATATCCTAGTCTCATCATCCACTGTGACATGTTCTAAGTAAAAAAGAATAGCAATTCGTATCTCACTTGTATGTATCTCATACATACACGCATTACTTACTATGATACATAAGGATAACAATCATCTCATGAAAGAAACATACATAACAAAATGTAAAGCTGATATCCATATATTAAAATGTCAATGTCTCCTATATAAAGTAATGGTTTGAGGGCACAAACCCAACAAACTCCCACTTGTACTCACAACCATACATGATTACATCTGAGACCTAGACTATCTAGATGACGATCAAAGACCTTCTGTGGCAAAGCCTTTGTAAACGGATCAACAAGATTGTCAACGGTGGCAATCTTGGTGACAATCACATCTCCACGTTGAACAATATCTCGGATAAGATGATATTTCCGCTCTACGTGCTTCCCTTTTCCGTGGTTCCTTGGCTCCTTGGACTGAGCCACTGCCCCACTATTATCACAATAAAGCGTAATAGGTGACAATGACGCTGGTACCACCTCGAGCTCCATAAGGAACTTTTTGAGCCAAACAGCTTCCTTTGCGGCTTCACAAGCAGCCATATACTCAGCTTCTGTAGTTGAGTCTGCAATGCATTTCTGCTTAATGCTCCTCCAACTAACAGCACCACCTCCCAAGGTAAAGAGATGTCCGGATGTTGACTTCCTCGAATCTTTATCTGACATAAAGTCCGAGTCAGTATATCCTACTGGAATTAACTCATTACCACCGTACATAAGCATGTAATCTTTAGTCCTTCTCAAGTACTTAAGAATGTGCTTAACGGCTGTCCAATGCTCTGGACCTGGATTCGATTGATATCTGCTAACCATGCCAATGGCAAAACAGATATCTGGTCTAGTGCATAACATCGCATACATGAGACTTCCAACTGCCGAAGCATATGGAATTCCTCTCCTCCTGTGTCTTGGGACACTGGTCCTTGGAGAACGCTAAACCATGCCTGAAAGGTAACAAACCTTTCTTCGAATTATCCATTGAAAACCTAGTTAGCACCTTATCGATATAACCAGCTTGAGACAATCCTATTATCTTTCGCTTGCGATCCCGAAAGAGCTTTATCCCAAGAATATAGCTCGCCTCTCCTAGATCCTTCATATCGAAAGTACTAGCTAGCCAAACCTTGACCGTTGACAATGCCGCTACATCATTTCCAATGAGTAGAATATCGTCAACGTAAAGCACAAGAAAGGCCACCACTTTCCCTTCACACTTCTTGTATACACAAGGTTCATCCAGATTCTGTATGAAACCAAACGACTTGACCGCTTGGTCAAATCGGATGTTCCAACTCCTGGATGCCTGCTTAAGCCCATAAATGGACTTTTGCAGCTTGCATACCAAGTTACCTTTCCGACCAGCTATGAACCCTTCTGGTTGTTGCATATAGATGTCCTCCTCAAGATTGCCATTCAAGAATGCAGTCTTGACGTCCATCTGCCAGATCTCATAATCTAGGCATGTAGCAATGGATAAGAGTATTCTGATGGACTTGAGCATGGCTACCGGCGAGAAGGTTTCCTCATAGTCAATGCCCTCCCTCTGAGTATAACCTTTCGCTACAAGCCTAGCCTTAAAGGTCTCAACCTTTCCATCAGATCCTCTTTTCCTCTTGTAGACCCACTTACAACCAATGGGTTTAATATTGGCTAGAAGTTCTACAAGATCCCAGACCTGATTAGAATCGATAGATTCTAATTCAGCCTTCATAGCTTTAACCCAATGTTCTGAATCAACATCAGCCATTGCCTCTTCGTATGTGGCAGGATCAGATTCAGATTCTATGGAGACAGCTTCAAAAACTTTTCCTAAGAACATGTATCTATCAGACTGGCTGATAATCCTCCCACTACGATAAGGTACCGGTGCAGAAATGGGTGAAGAAGTGGTATTTTCTTGATTTACATCATTATCAACTGCGGGTTGGACTGAGGGCTCTCCTTCTATTTCTCTCAGATCTATCCTTCCCTTAGGTTTATGGTTCATGATATAATCATCCTCTAAGAAAATAGCATTTGTACTAATAAACACTTTCTGTTCTCTTGGATCATAAAAATACCATCCATAAGTACCCTTTGGATACCCTACAAAATAACATACTTCTGATCTAGAATCCAACTTGCTCATCTTTCCTTTCAGCACATGTGCCGGACACCCCCATATCCGGAGATGTTGCAAAGAAGACTTGCGCCCAATCCACATCTCCCATGGTGTCCTGGGAACAGATTTGCTTGGTACTAGATTTAGTATGTATGCAGCGGTTTCCAAAGCATAACCCCAAAGGAATAATGGCAACTCTGAATAACTCATCATTGACCTAGTCATGTCTAACAGAGTCCGGTTCCTTCTCTCAGCTACACCATTCTGCTGAGGCATGTCAGGTGCAGTCAACTGTGACAGAATCCCATTCTGTACGAGGTGATCAATAAACTCATTAGAGAGGTACTCGCCACCTCGATCAGATCGAATGGCTTTGATATGTGAGCCCAATTGCTTCTCCACTTCAGCCCTAAACTCTTTGAACTTTTCAAAGGCTTCAGACTTGTGCTGCATTAGGTACACATATCCATACCTAGAGTGGTCATCGGTAAATGTTATGAAATACTTATAACCACCCCTTGCTGTAATATTTATTGGTCCACACACATCAGTAGGAACTAATTCCAACAATGCATTGGTCCTATTGCCCTTTGCGGGAAAGGGCTTTTTTGTCATCTTACCCTCTAAACAAGACTCACAGACTTCCATTGGTTCGAGAACCAAATCGCCTAAGATCCCTTCTCTGACTAGTCTTCCAATCCTATTTAGATTGATATGGCCAAGCCTCATGTGCCAAAGCCTTGTTGGATTAGTGGAAGGTTCTTTTCTTTTAGATGGTATAGTTACCATTGAGTTATTAAGTTCCAAGCAAGAATCTTTAGAAATATTGGGAGTAATCACATACAAACCATTTGATTTAACACCAGAATATATAAAAGAACTATTTCTTTTAACCACAACTTCAGTTCCAAAATGAAAAGAATAACCATTATTCGATAAATTAGAAACTGAAATTAAATTACGTCTCATTGAAGGGACGTAAAGTACATCTGATAAAATCAAAACTTTATTGTCTAGAAATTCTAAAACTACGACTCCTATAGCAACCATAGAAACGGTTGCGCTAGAACCTAGAGTAAGTAGGATTTCCCCATCACTGCACCTCCTGGTTGATCTGAACCCCTGCAATGAATTACAGATATGGTTAGTCGCACCAGAATCAATGCACCAAGTGTTTGAAGTATCCGTAATAAAACTTACTTCAATCACATGTGATTCAATCATACCTTGAACTCTTGTAGCTAAGAATTCTGGATAGTTCCTCTTCTAGTGGCCCTTGTCTCCGCATTTGAAACACTTTCCTTTGCCTTGGCCACCCACCTTCCCTTTGCCCTTACCTTTTCCCTTAGATTTTGCAATCTTAGGGACCGGTCCAACACTTGGACCACCAGTACCAGCCTTCTTCTTCCCTTTCTTTCCTTTCGGTGTAGATTGGGAAGAGGAAGCGCTTTTCTCAACGTTCAAAACGTTGACCCCTGGTTTGATCACCCCTTCCGCTTCCAAAAGAGAACTCATCAATTCGCTCATTGAAAAATTCATTTGATTCATATTATAGTTAAGTTTAAATTGAGCGAATGAAGGTGACAGCGAATTGAGGATCATATCAACTTGGATTTGTGCATCGATGTTGGCACCTAGGGTCTCCAGCTCGTTTAAATAACCAATCATTTTTAAAACATGTTCCTTGACTGGAGTCCCTTCCGACATCTTTGCACTCATTATCTTTTGCATGGCTACCTGTCTGGCAGGCCTGCCATGCTCCCCAAACATCTTTTTCAGGGATGTGATAATGTCACTGGCAGAATCATTCGATTGGAATTGGTGTTGCAACACACCAGCCATTGAGGCCAGAATATAGCAACGAGGCATTCCATTCGACTTCTTCCATTTGTCGAACTCGCGTCTGGCAGCTGCCGAAACATTTACCGCGGGTTCTTCAGGGCATGGGGTGGTGAGGATATATATGTGATCCTTCGCAGTTAACACAATGTCAAGGTTACCTTTCCATTCAGTGTAGTTATTTCCAGTTAACTTGTTTTGAGTGAGTATGGTGGCAAGTGGACTAAATGCAGATCCAGACATTATGATTACTGAAAATCAAACAAACAAAATAAATATGGATATCAGAATTTGACAGTTTGAAATAAAAGAATCCTTAAAACTCTTATTTTAAAACAAAGTCGCCAGAATATCGAAACAAAAGAATAAAGCCTCCGTGTGGTGGTCAATTTTATATTTTTCGATTAATCAAGACTTGTCCGCTATGCAACTCTTGCAAAAACAAGTTATGACTCCCAATCCCTTTTGATCTCTAAGTTTCTGAACAATGCCCCGTGTGGGATCCCTTATGCATAGCTTAGCTAGTGTGTACCATTAACTAAGATCCAATCACAACCGTCTCAAGTAGCGCCTCCGTGTGGTGATCACCCTCTAACACGTCTGATTGATCCTATCCAAAGTTCACATCTAGTAACCAATAAGTAATGCACCCTCCGTATGGAATGATCACCCCTGACGAGGTGACACAGAATGCACTACTCATCTTACAGTGAACCGTTAATGGAAGATCGTGGGTGTCAATAAATAAGACCCTCTCCCACTAGATTTGGTAAATTAAGGATTTTGCTTTTTAGAAAAAAATTGTTTTATATACATTACCCATAAACATCCAATGTTTACTAATGCGTTAAAACAGTTTTTGAATCTTATTTTAGAAAACTTGTTTTACGTGCATGCAAGTAGTAACAATATAATTAAATGCCAATCACAACCAAGCACATAAAACAAAAAACTAAAATTGAAAATAAAGACATTCAAACGATGCCTCTATCTCCCATGGCTCTATCTCCATAGAACCTCCTTTTTGGTTTGATCGCCTCCAGCTCCATCTTCATGGACAATGGCTCCTTGCTCCATCTTCATGGATTTTCTAATTCTATTACATTTTTCCTATGCTTCTTTCGAAGCTTACAATTTATCTAGAAATAGAAATAGCAACAACAAAATAAAAGGCTAGGGAAACCGGTGCGACTTTCCTTTTCGTAGGATTGAAGTCGCAGCGCCCTTTACATATGCCTTAAAACCAAACCAAACTTAAATTACAACATGCACCAATCTCAAACAATTTAAATACAAAATTTAGAAGTCTTGGTGCCATGGGAGATAGTGACTAAACTAGCTGCAAATGGGTTAGTCGTACACGCATCCACACATACATAACAAATATATGTAACTATTGGAATGTTTAATTGATTCACACAGTATATAAACTCTTTACATACTGAATTAGAACTTAAAACAGCATCTTACTTCTCTGTCACAGTTTGATCGATCGAAGACCGTTCGATCGCTCGAACAGAGTTCAATCGCTTGAACTTTCTATTTCATAGAATGATTTAAAAATTTGCAGAATACTTTTAAAAATAAAGCTTTTAATTTCAAAACACCTTACAACTGTGAAACAGAGAGTCTGACAAAGAATCTGTCTCGATCGATCTAACTTCATTCGATCGATCGAACACCAGAAGGTTTCGCTCGATCGAAGAATGTTCGATCGCTCGAGTACAGAGGATGTTCGATCGATCGAAACATGTTGATCGATCGAACCCGCCTTGCATCCCATGCAATCACAGATTTGTATTCTGTTGCGATAACACTGCAGAAACAGATCTGTGACAATGCCATTTCGAAAACAGTTCTAAAATCAACATGCAAATCAATATAGTGTTCCAAAAACGCATCTATAGATCCGAACGAGCGTGGCTCTGATACCAATTGATGGAAAAACCAGTTTAATTTCAAAGTTTAAACATGCAGCGGAAAAGTCAAGTTATAAAAACTTAATGGCAGCCCAGGATTTACTACTCGTTAATTCCATAGATGCGCACAAGAGGGGACAAGAGTTATACCTTAGTGTCTTGAACCCAATTCTGATTTTCTTTAACTTCCAGCAGCTTCCACTAGATGGCCTTCACTCTTATGACTCCTATGGATGCTCGCAGGAAGGACTAGGGTTGGTGGGAACCCTAATGGAGAGGAAGGAGAAGGTTTGGTGCTCTAAAATAGTTTCTGCAGCTTCTGACGTTCAAAACGACGAACTTCTTTTCCAAAACACAGCTGCCCTATTTATAGATTCCTAGAACCGACCTAGACTTCGAGCGATCGAATATCTTCGATCGATCGAACGTTCGATCGATCGAACCATTCTCGATCAATCGAGACTGCCAAAACTTCAATCGATCGAACATACTTCAATTGATCGAACTTGTCTTGACAACTTCCTCATGTGTCTTTCCAAGTATCCTGGCGGAGCTAAGAGTGGGACCTCCTAGGCTCTTTATTGTTGGCTCAGACCAGTTTGTTAATTACCGTGACCAAACTCTTTGATCAACAAACTAACTAACTGGTCAGTTAACGTTTACTCCACTATAAAACGATAACTGAACTCCAACGCAAAAGAACATATCCGAAGCGATAACTAGACTTGTGTGTTGTACAAATGTCCCTCTACCTTCAGCATTCGTAATCATATTCAGGTAGTCGGATAACTGTTACTGTCAACCTGAATATCGATTACTTCTTGTATTCCTTGAGTCCCATTCACCTCTCATGATTACCAAACATATTGATAACTCTTATCAACAAGACTGCAGTACTCAGTAATCGACTTGGTGACATTCTCAAGGGAATGCTTACTCTGAAACAGAGGGTAGATTCTGTCTTGACAATATATGTTCACAACCCTATGAATATGACATACCCAAGATACCCAGGTGTTGATCTTCTATAGACCTCACTGATTCGTAAGTCAAAGCAGTCATATCCACAGTCTGTGTTCATAATCGTCTCAAGATTGAGAACACGTACCTTATACAAGTTATGAGTTCCTATCGACTGATTGACAGCCTTGAGTGTCAATAGGAAAGCTCAGGTCCGTCAATGCACTATAAGCACTAGCATATTAACTAAGAGTTACACTCTAGTGATTGAGATTGATCACTCCATCCAATGGTAGTTAATCATGCTACAGTGTAAACCTGATGAGATATCCTAGTCTCATCATCCACTGTGACATGTTCTAAGTAAAAAAGAATAGCAATTCGTATCTCACTTGTATGTATCTCATACATACACGCATTACTTACTATGATACATAAGGATAACAATCATCTCATGAAAGAAACATACATAACAAAATGTAAAGCTGATATCCATATATTAAAATGTCAATGTCTCCTATATAAAGTAATGGTTTGAGGGCACAAACCCAACACTATATGGGTCAGAGACCCTATACTAGCTACCTCCATATACTTAGGGCGTACCAACTAGTCCTCTATAATATGCTCATACGCTTTAGCACTGGATTCACGGTTATGGATGGAGAGTTAGCTTTCGAAATTACTTTATTTTCAGTTGTTATCCTATTTTACACTTTCAATCATTCTAGCGCTAATGCTTGGAACCCAATTTTTTTAGGCTGATGGAGCAAGGGCCACTGCGCAACTTTAGGCCAAGGTTCAGGTATATATCTTGAATCTCTTTTTCCTATGAAACTGCACAAGTGAAAACCCACAGGAAAAAAAAAGAATTTTCATATTTACAAAAAATGAATCCTTGGATGCAAAAGAATTTCCTATTTACAAGAGCGAGTCTGCGGACTCAAAATGAATTTTCATATTTTACAAATGTAAGTCCGCGGACCCAAAAAGAATTCATATTTTACAAACATGAGTCTGCGGACCCAAAAAGAATTAATATTTACTCCTTTTTGCTCTTCTTTTTCTTAGCAAGAAGAAATCGCTACCCTAAGGAGACAAATTCAAGAGCTCCAAATGGTCAAGGCGGCAGATATCATGGTGGTGCCAGAGGCAGTGGCCAGGGTGGAGATGGCGATGGTGATGGAGACGATGGTGAGGTTGGGAGGAGTCAGGCAGCTCCACAGGTGCCTCGGAGGAATCCCCACCTCTGACGAGGATGATTTACCCTCTCCTTTCCTTTGTTTAGGATGTCCCTGTGTGGACAAAACATTCGAACTTTATCTCTTCATGGATTTTAGTTAGATGGATGGATAGATAGAAGATATGCATGCATGGTGGCCTTCGAGTCGATTTTGGATCTTTTATGCTCATGCTTGATTGCTCTCATGATATTGAACATTTATTTTGTCAGCTTTTTTTAAATGTGAATGCTCTTTTGATCTTGCTTATTGATGAATAGTGTGACAATTGCTGCTTAAATGCCAACTTTGCAATATTTTCAACTTTCTTATGCAGGTTTTGGGTTTATTTATATTACAAACTACACCAAAAACTGTTTGGACTCTAACCGGCACTCAGTGCCGCATGATACTCATCAAGTACCAGCCGACACTTAGTGAGTACCGTCGCTTTTCATCGAGTGCCGTTTAGTTCCTTATTTCTTATAAAGAAGGTTCTTTCTTTCATTTATGCTCATTTTAAACTTTCAAGATTTCTTCTTCTCCTTCTATCTCTCATGTCTCCCATATTAGCTCTCACATCCTCTTCCCATGGATGGATACCCTTTCGGGTATCAACAGACTTAACTTCGAGTCTCATAGACTGATTGATCTATTTTCTTTCCGTCGGATGGCCTTGGATGAAGATTTACTTCGAGCTACTATCGGGTGCTGGATCCTTCACTTCATGTTCTCCGGTTTGGTCACGAGGAGGTCTGTCCACTTTTTGAGGAGTTTAACGCTATCCTTCATACCGATCCTTTTGCAGATCTGGTAGTTCCCCATGTATAGGCAGGATACGTTCAAGATCTAGTAGCTCTTCTTCACATTTCTCACAGTGCTTCCAGCTCCTTCATTCATGACCAACATATTGATTTTGACCACCTCTCTTCTGTTTATGCCTCTATTGGGGATCCGGATGATGGAGGATACCAGATTATCCAGTGTAGTGCACTCTCTATAGCCATGCTCTCCTACTTTCTCTTCTAGTCCACTACTGATATTCTTATTCCCATTATCTGCGGCTTCAAGAGATGAGGAGTGCCATTATGCTAGTCCTCAGAGAGACTCTATTAGGACTATATCGTGCTTGTGGCACCGGGGCCATGCTTTCCTCTGGGGCTCCTTATGTTCTACTGTGGGTCACACCTATGGGTGGGGTTTTGTTATTCCTTGATAGTGTCCCGGGATGGATTTAAGGAGCACACTTCAAGAACTAGAACTCCTCACGCGATCCTAGAGACAAAGAGTTGCCACCTAATTTTTATCGGGAATTAGGAAACCAAATTTGACTCGCCCAAAATTGAATAAGGTTACTCGCCCTTCATCACCAGAAACAAGGTTCGTGGGTCTTGGTATGAGAGGGGAAGGAGCCAGAGTAGAACTAATGCACCCCTTCCTCGTCCTACCGAATGGTAGGCCTTGAATCAAATATCCTTGTTCTTAATTCATAATAGGTGTTGTTTCCTTAATCATGCTAGATAATATAGACATGGCAAAAGGAACATCTAATGAAAATCATTTCAAGGGATTAAATCAAGTAGCAATCGGATGCACATACAATAGAAGAGAGAGGTATACTCATAGTGCCTAGCCCTGCCCGGGACCAATGCAAATAAGGAAAACGTGCCATGAATGCAAAAGGGAACAAGAAGACTTAGATTTAGTTGACTCAAGCGGAGTCGCAAAAAGCAAAAGAAAGGAAACGTGTAATGCAATCATGCAACAATCCTAGATAAGATGTCTCTAACATATAAGCACATAAACGGAGACTATCCTAAAGGAATCGTGTCGTTGAAAACAAAGTTGTAAACTTTGAAAAATTCTAAGAGAAAGGGTAGAGATAGTACATGATACCTGGGCACTAAGCCACATGTAGATGAGGCAAACCCACAAATTGAAGTTTGAATCCACGACATTCAATTCTCTGCACTAAGAAACCAAGGAATACCCAAGCATTGCAAAAATACAAGCAAACAAATGATATGCATGATAAACAAGAAGAAGATGTCATCAATAAAATTTCTAAATTCAGTGACCTCTAATGAATCCTGTCAAAAGTGATCTTAAACATAAGCTGGGAAAAAATCCTTTTACAGAAGGTTAGATACATGTCTTAGGGAACTTTTCCAAAAATTAGGATTGGACCAAGACCAGACATCACTCAGAATTTATCAACTCTCTATCCAGAGATTTTTTATGATTTATTAAAAATAGCAAATTAATCTCAAACCTCTCAAATTTTGTTTGAGAACATATTCAACTCATCATAGTTCATAGGAAAAATAGTTTAAAGCCTAAACTACTTGGTTAAGACTCTGATCTCAACATTTTAAAATATGTTCACTGTTCTGGAATTATGGACAGAGAGTGATTATTTTACAAATCCTATGATCAAACCATCTTAACCATACAATTGGGATAAAATAAAAATCACATTGGTAAACCTCTATGTTATGGACACATTCCAGTTAGTCTCATTCAAATCCAATGGATCATGATTTAATTAAAAATCTTTGATCACAACTTGTCAATGAATTCACTGCACGATTGCTGAATTGTCATTTGTTATTTGAATCTAACTTGATACAAAATTCTAAAGAGAATTTGGACCAAGTATTGATTATGACCACTAAGACAACAATAAAAACATGAAGAATCTCCATGGATTTAACCTTGAATAGACCTCAATGAAGATCTCGAAGGATTCACAAATCTCATGAATATGCTTAAACACTTGGACTTATTTGAAAAATGGCTTGTTCCAAGTCCAATTCCTCTCTCAAGTTGATGATCCTTAAGGAATCATGACTTGTTTTATTTGATTCTCTTCTCAAATCAATGATCCTTGGAGACAAAAAACACCAACCCACACGAGTTTTAATGAAATATAAAAGGGCATTTCATGAAACTTCTAATTGAAGGACCCAAATCATGCCTATAAGACTTGGATCCATCAATTGTACATAAATGTAGTCAAGATCAATCTTAATTCTCATATAAATCATCAATTTATAGAAAATTAAGATATCAAACTCAAAGAATTCAAGTGGAATATTGAAGATTCCATGAAATCGAAGAGAAGAGCATGAATAGAAAGAGGTAAAATCTAAACTAACTTAATGATCCAAAGCAAATTGCACTTAGAAAACTTATTTCATATCAATTCCATTATCAACTAGATCCAAATCAACAAGTTTAAATGAGAATTCAATCACAATTCAAGTGGTGTGTGATGAAAAGGGAATAGAAGAGACTTTTTGAAAATGTGTAAAGATCCTAGTCAAAACTATGAATTGAGATTGAATTATGAAAAGAAATGAACTTAGATTAGAGAATTGCCTTTGAATTTCCTAAGATTTCTATGGTTGGTGAGATCTTCAAGGGTCCTTCACACTCTTCTTCAAGCTCTCTTCAATGGCTTCCCTTCCAAATTGTAGCATCCTACAATTTCCATTTCCCTAATATTAAATTAAATGTCAGTTTTTATTTTATTACTATGTATTATTTCTAGATGTGATACTAGTTGTATAAATAAATAATAACTATGTTATTAAGCTTTAAATATAATGCCAATTTTATTTTTCTATGGTGTATTATTTAAATAGTGGTATTATTTCCATAAATAAATTGTACGTGTATTATTAATAGTGATTAAGACTGCACCCCTAAGTTACCTTACGATTTGGGATGAAAACCATTAATAAATATTAATCACATTGCTTCCGTTTTTGGTCCCTAATAAATATTTGGGATATTTTCCTAGACTAACTGAACCAGATGCATTATTGGATACATGACGGTTGAAGGCAATCTTATCTACAATTGTTTTATTCTGTCAATAATACAAGACGATCATTTACATTGCAACTTGCCAACCAATTTCTTTAAAAACACTAATTGATCTCATTGTGAACACAACACACATACATGTAGTTTACATGTATAGGCTTATCACATTGAAAGCATAAGCATTTCTCGTAGTAATACTCTTCCCTCTCATTTGCTCCATCTCTCTCTCAAGATCAAACTTCCATTGTTCTCTTCCCCACTCTCAAATGCACAATCCATATACATACTTGGAACACAACACACATTTGTAAACAAATTTGTACACCTACAGACTTACATTTTTAAAGAGCTTTTCATTCTCAAGCTCACTCTATTGCTCTCTCTCTCTCGCCCCCCCCCCCCTCTCTCTCTCTCTCTCTCTCTCTCTCTCTTACAGATTACACACACACTTACCAATCACACACACAAATTCATATTTCTGGAAATACAAAAGAAAAGGAAGGAATACAGAAATATAGTATCACAATAGCTTTAAAGAAGTCATAGCCCAAGGAAGCCATTGTTAAACTTGAAGCTTTTATATTTTCAGAATTCTCGTCTTTCTTTTGCAAGTCGCGCCACCCAATCTAGCAACTGGTGAGTCTTTTAAGCTCACTCCCAATGTAGTATTTGTCATTATGCACAAGCCGGGGGTATCAAATATGGGTATATACGTATAGATTTATGTATATGGTTTTTGAGCTTCAAACATGGTGATCTCTGAAATTTGAACAAAAATGACTTCTATAAATTGGGAATAGTAGATTGTAGTCCCAGTAAGCTCTATTTCAAAATTTATAATCTAATTCATAACGGTTGCAACGAACGGTCAAAACAAAATTTCAGCGACACTTGGATTTTTATTTTGAAGTTGAGCTATGTTAACAATTGATCTGTAAAACTTATATATTCGTAATCTACACGGGAAAATGAAGAGAATGGTATATTATGCGTGCTGTATCATTTAAATTTGTAAAACTTGTATATAGCTTCGCAACTGTACAGTCCTGAGGTTGAAGACGACCGCGACCGGACACACTTCATGACCAGGACCAGTCACGACCATGACCGGTCGCGAAACATAACTAGGACCGTTCATGGCCATGACCGGTCATGCTATTTGACCATGACTGGTCATGCTCTTCTGAGGCAGAATGACTGCTTATTCTCGCTGTAATTTTATTAACTGATTTAGACAGTTGTACCTTCTTCCATAAGCTATTGTACCTTACTATTTTATAAAAAAAGAGGAAAATAGATTTTGAAACCAAAGATTTGGATAAGTTGTTTAGATTACTAATTATATTTTTAATAGCTCTGATACTTTTATAAGGATATATGAAAAGTATGTTTTAAATCACTGTATGTTCTATTTTAAAGACTTGTACCTCACTACTACTGATTTAAAATGAAGATAGAATAACCAGTGGGGATTTGATAATTTGTATAGTATAAATAGCTCTGATACCATTTAAGAGGAAATGTAAAAAGTGTGATCAACTCTGATACCATTTTAAAGAAAATGAGGAAAGAAAGATTGAAATCATATTGCTCTGATACCTGTATAAGATAATATCTAAAAAGAGAATAAGTCACGCAATCACCCTGATGCCTTTATGATACATGAAATAAATAATTCATACACGTGCATAGTCGAGTTGGCATGTTGTAAAGAGGTCGTTTAGGGATACCATGCATGGTGTGTGATGGTGAGATTTGAAAAGTCAAGAGAGGTTGTCTTGGTTGTGGTAGCCTTAATTATCCCAGGTCGCCTTAGATACGGCAAGCCAGTCAGAGTCAGTATATGTGTTTTGTGAGAGATGTTTGGTTTGACCTTTATGGATTTGGTTGGAAGATAGTTGGGAGCCATTACTATATCATTCGTCGGTATGAAAGGGACCGACGAGGGTATACACGATTGTGCTGGTTTTGCCATCTTGCTAGGACGACAATTGGCATTCTATATGTGCTATTTGTCTGTTGCTGGTTTGCCAGTGATAGTGTAGCAACCTGTATTTTTGTATCCCTAATAAATGACTAAAATATCAATTTTATTTTTACTATTGCTAGCAATGTTATTATTTTAATATATAATAATACTCGTTTTATTATTTGATTAAGCCAATGCTATTTCATTTTACTACTGTGTACTATTTTTAATTGTGATGATATTTCCATAAATAAATTGTACTAATATAATTAATTGTTAATTATAATTACATAACATTAATTTTGTGACCCCTTAGTAATTCTAAATTTATTAATTATGCTTAAGACTATGCCCCTAAGTTACCCTATAAGTTGGGATTAAAACTATTAATAAAATATTAATCACATCGCTTACATTTTTTGTCCCTAATATTATGTTGGGGTATTTTCCTAGACTACCTAGACTAACTGGACTAACCTAATTGGTTTAACCAAACCAAACTGTATAGGAAAACTAACTGTATTATTTGTGAAGTGACTGCATCAATCAAAACCCAGCTATTAATATTCTATCAATCATGAGGACTCAAATAATAGAGCTGCAACTTGCAACTCATATTTCCTCACTGATTTTCCATTTATAAACACCAGCACCAAGCTTATACACTACACACACATTTAGTTTCAAAGTTAAGCATAACTCTCACAGTAAACTTTCAAAGAACTTTCTCCATAGCTCTCTCACTCTCTTGGCCATATACACACATCCACATACACTTCTCACATTCTCAATCAGTCCACACACACACAATCAACATACTTTCTGCAAGTAAAGGAAGGAAATACAGCACTTAGAAGTCACAATGAACTCAAGAGGCCATAGCCATTGTTAAGCTCAGAGCTTTATTACAGAATTCTCGTCTTTCTTTGACTAGTAGCACAACTCAAAATAACGCTCAGTGAGTCTTTTAAACTCACTCATGATGTAATATTAGTCATTGCGTACAAGCCAGTGGTATCAATTTTAGATATATATATATATATATGTACATATATATAGTTTTGAAGGTACTAAAATGGTGGTCTCACCAAACTCAACCAAAATGATTTTTGTAAATTGGGAATGGAAGATTATAGTCCCAATAACTTCTATTTCAAATATTAGACCTTAATTTGTAATGGTTGCGACTTACGATCAAAACAAAGTTTTGACGGCTCTTGGATTTTCATTAATAAGTAGAGATACATTAGGAATTGGCAAACATGACTTATATATTCATAATCTACGCAGAAAAATGAAGAGAATGGTATATTATACTTGCTGTATCGTTTAGATTTGTAAAACTCGTATATAGCTCTGCAACTGTATGTCCTGAGGAAGAAGACAACCCAGGACCGGTAGCAGAACATACCTAGGACCGGTCCCGACCATGACCGATCCCACATAAGTATCAGGACCGGTCACGACCATGACCAATCTCGCTATTTGGCCGGGGCCGGTCCTGCTCTTCTGTGACAGAATAATCTGTTTCACTGCATAGTGCTTTCACTGCATGTTAATTCCATCTATGCCATTAAAGTAAATCATTTCTCCCTTCCATTTATTATTTTACTTAAGTCACTAATGTAATTAACAAAATACCCCCTATTTGGATTCAATAAAAATACTTTTAAAAATCAATTCCTTATAGATAAAAAGTCAACTTTCCCTCTAAAGGCAAAATTACCGATTTTTGCACAGTGTATGATATTGGGACATTATTTTTACTTTGATACATATCTTTCTATCGATAGATAGATCTATTGAGAAATGGGTATTGATCTGGTTTCAAGATCTATGAACAAGAGAGTTCCCTAAATATCCATTTGAAAAAAGAGATGAATAGATAGGGAATATTTGATATATGGGGATCTAGATGAACTATTCATGGGACTTTTAAACTTTTGAATCGAAAATCTTATTTTTGAGTATACTTAGCCGTTTTGGCCATTCTGGGTCAATGGTTGACTTTTTTGGACCTACCTAAAACCCACTTCAGATTTTTATGTACTTCTTTCTCTATGAACTGGTCTACTTATGATCATCAAAGTTTTCAAAAGAGTTTCAAAGAAAGTTTGCAGTTTCATTTTATATATCTGCACTAATGCCCATGTTCGGGATACGGGGCATTATAGGTTCTATTTTATACTGCGAACTACTGTACATTCTGTTTTAAAGACTTGTGCGTCGCTGCTACTATTTTATAAAGAAAAGGAAAAAAAATATTAAAATGGAATTAGGATAGGTTGATCTGGTTATTGATAATAACTATTTGTATAAGTCGCCCTGATACCATTTGTAGTAATCAAAGGAATAATTAACTTTGATACCGTAATAAGGAAATATAAAAGGAAAATTATGAATCACTCTGATGCCACTATAAAGAAGAAAGATTAAAGTCATATTGCTCTGATACCTTTATAAAGAAAATGTGAAATGAGATAATAAGTCGTACGATCACTTTGATACCTTTATTAAATGTGAAAAGAAAGAAAGAGAATAAGTCATGCACTTGCATAGTCGAGATGGCATGTTTGAGAGGGGCCATTTGGTTTCAGCACAAATGTTTTGTATAAGCAAAGGGATAGAGTATGGTGGTGATGGTTTTTAAGAGACTATCTTGTTGTTGATTGGCCCTTAGGAGGCATGCTACTATCTTGGTCAACATGCTTGAGCATTTGGCTCTTGGGAAGCACTCTAGTATATCAAATTCATTTGGCCCTTGGGAGGCATGCTATTCTGAACTAGTGGTATTATATAAGTAGATAGAGGTGATGGTGACCTCGAATATCTTGATGTGGTATTGCCGATAATAACAATCATTCAGCCCTTGGGAGGCACGCTATTCTGAAACCATATGTCAGTTGTGAGATTGTTGTTAAGGCAAAAGAGTCAGTGAGATGAGAATGTTGCATTGTCATACACAGTTGCATAATTTGTCTACATGGAGATTCGTATTGCATGTTTTATTATATAACTATTGAAAGGAATCAAGAAGAATATTTTTCCTATGAATGTTCACATGTTGATCAATATCTTATCTATTATTTGACGACATCTTGGAATAAGTGATTAATCGTACTTTAAGGTATGGAACTTCGACGACGGTTAATTATTCTTTTATATACATTGCGTGTGTTGTTTATTATATTCACTTAGCTTGTATTCAAGCTGAGAACGTTTATGTCCTGGACCTAACCTGTCCAGGGTTCTCAGGAAATGAGGATAAAGAGGACTAACGACTATGTTAGCTAGAGACAGGAGCTTTTTGAAGAAGACCCCTTTTTTTTTTATTTTGGTATGTTTAAGGTTATAAGCTAAGAATAATATGTTTTGTTTAGAATAATATTGTAGAGGCAATATGTGACTAAGACAGATATTGATGTAATAGTTTAGTTAAGTTTGAGTGTGGAATATTAAGTTTGATTTATTCCCGCTTGCCATTTACTCTGCTTTAGCATTACTGTTTAGTTGTATTATGGACAATTGGGATCCTTTCACCTGTCGCGACCTACGGGTCTAAAAAGGAAATGAAAATTTTTCCCTATTTTGGTACGTCAGTGCGTGACAGGATTTTTGGTATCAGAGCTTAGGTTTTAGCCAAATATAGGCATAAACCAATTGTCCAGAATCTTAGAACCCAATGTCTAAGCTAATATAATACTCACCAGGTACCCCAGAGCAGACCCAATTGAGGTTAGAGATAGTGATAAGACAACAACAAACTATTGTGAAAGGTGAGTAGAATTTGATGGAGAACTTGGCATCCAGAGATATGTTTTATCGTGTGGATCACAATTGAGAAGATTGTAAGTGTAGACATTGGCAAACATCCTGAGTCAGATCTTGGAACGGTCAGTGATAACTTAAGGTCTAGAGAAACTAAGAATAGACCACCTCACTATGTTTTACCACATTTTAGAAAACATGGCCTCATAGCCCAGTTCTAAAGGATAGGTAAGTGTGAGTAGGACTTAGTTAAATAGCAACCCTACATGTATTCCACCCCCTTTTTATTCAATGATTGTGTTATTCAATAGAATTCTTATATTAACATGTCCCGATTAACCAATTTGACTCCAACTTGTGCTAGGATTACCGCAATACTATCTACGTCTGCAATGACCAAATCAGACCAACCAACTAGAGATCAGTCAAGAAGACTATCTGAAGTGTTACCCCCAGAAGTCAACCCTACGGATATGGCTGGAGTAATCATCTAAAACTTATGCATGTCGGTAATAGAGCCATTGCGGGTTACTTAGGAGATAGAATGTATGAAGATTTCCTCGCTGAATCACGAGAACTACAGCGAGTGGAACGAAAATCACACAAGATTGCACAAGCCTCAAAAACTGCCGAACACTTGAACAACAAACCAAGATTTGGAAAACTCTAATGGAAAAAAATGTAGTAGTATTCAATGCTACCATTGTGGCAACATGGGTCACCCTAGTAAGAAGTGCTAGGCACTAAGGACAGGAAATCGAAACTCAAACAAAGAAAAGAGAGACAAGGGTGACAACCAAAGGATCAAGGGACCTAGGATTGGTGTAGAGAAACATAACTCGACAATACAAACCAAACTGTTGGACAAGTCACTCTCAATCTGCTTTAGCTATTAGATGCTCGGACATCATTCCAAGGAATGTGTAGCACCCAGGAGGAAAACAAGACAAGATACGCAATGCTATCACTGTGGCAATATAGGCCACGTCGGCAAGTATTGCTGGGAAATAAGAAACATCAATCAAGTTCCGTCAGTTGACTTAAAAGAAGAAGGGAAGGATCACCATGGTGAAAACTAGGAGAACAAGGTCGTAGCAAACGACGATTTAAACATATGAATGGATAAAGAGCCATAGACTTGGAAGAAGCTCCATCCTATGAATCGAATATAGGAGATTTCTTTTGTACTAGATTTCATAAAATCTAGCTTATAAACATATATTGTTTAACGCTTATGCTAAGTTAGAGACCCATAATCATCAATGTAATCTTTTATCTATAAATGAAATGACTATCTTTTAATATATTCTATGTTTCTATAATTATGATGTTTTAGTTTTAATGACTATATCGTATTTCATATGCATACCTTAGAAATTGCTAATAGATGAAAAGCTTAGACCAAATTTCCTAAGGCACTTAAAATGCTAGTTTAAGATCTGTTAAGTTAATTATGATATAATGGGATATGTATATCGTACTAATAAAATTTTACATTAATAAATTCTTGCCTTAGATTGTTATAACTTTCTACAGATTCTACAGATTTGTTTATATTCTAACAAATAGCCAGTAGGTACCCTTTTTGCAATGCACATATGGCTAGAAGACCTACCAGGAATCGTCCTACCAGCTTGATTGGAGATACACCCACAGTTGTAGACCCAACTGGCATGTTCGAAGCTTTTGTGAGAAGGTTGGAAAGGATTGACAATCAGCGAGGGAATAATTATAACAATGACAACAACTATGGCAATGGAATGCCAGCCCATAGAACTGGAGATAAGCTTTTGAAAATATTTCACGCACTACGACCTGAATAATTTGCTAGAACTACTGAGCCTTAGAAAGCTGAATAGTGGTTGTGACAAATGGACCGTATCTTTGAGACAATGGAATGTAATGATCTAGACAAGAAGCGTCTGGCTACTTTTCAACAAACATATGTTGTCGCAAATTAGTAGGATGCGGTAAGGGCTACAATAGGAGAGGAAACTGTCAGTAGGATGACTTGGACCACCTTTAAGGAAAGGTTTCTAGGAAAGTACTTGCCTACTATTGAGAAACACATGAAAGAGCGTGAATTTATGGACCTGACCCAAGTCAACAAGTCGGTACAAGAATACATAGCACAATTTGAAAGAGTGTCTCGCTTTGCACCACACATGGTTGATACCGAGGAGAAGAGAATTCAAAAGTATAATCATGGATTGATTCTTATTTGTCGTATGAGTATCAGACACGTAGATAAGTTTTTTGTGGCTATTGTGGCAATGGCAGCTGATTTGGAAGAAGATGCTCAATCAAGTTGTGGGCAATCTGATTTCAAGCCTCAGCAGAAGCCCAAATCTGAAAACAAACCACCATATCATCCCTAAGGACAGAAAAGAACCTTTAATGGGGAAAGAAACCCCAACTAGTAGTTCAACAGAACCAACCAAGAACAACGGAAGGAAATCATAGTGGATGTTTAACTATGGTACCCCAGGGCATATCGCTCGAGATCGTAGGGCACTTGTATGTTTTGGCTGACAGAGGATTACATGCTACAATTGTGGTTCCCTTGGACATATTAGTAAGAATTGTAAAGCTCTAAGGAAAGGAAACTATGAATCGCCTAGCCAACAAGGACAGGCCCGACTTAATGCAATCATTCTTGAGGCAGCAAGATATAAGGAAGGAGGAGAGTATGAAGAGGCAGGACCGAACGAACCAGAGCCACAAGTGATGGAAGGTACAGTGGTTTTGTTTAATTACCCCGTAAAAGTTTTTTTTTGCTTAAAAAAATTGGTTAATTAAACAAAAAAAGGGGGGAGTATAAGGTACAAGGGGCATACCCCAGGATATACAATGAGCGCATAAAAGAATGTGGGAGCGATCCACCAATCAACAACAAGCTGATGGGATGACGCAATAACAAAGGAAAAACCAAAGAGACCCTGTCATCCCAAGAGTGCAGCAATCAAGCAAACAAGGATTCCAAATAGGAAAACAAAAAAAAAAGACTACCTAAGCTCCAAACAAAACCAAGTTAACTAAGAAACCACCAAAATGGCAAGAAAGAACATCAACCACAATCCCACCAAACTAACACCCCTCTTTCAGGTCCAATATCTAGCAAATAACTCAAGTTGGGGGTGTTGTTTCCATTGGGCTCTAATTTGCATGTCGACTTGGGAGATCAAACTTTGCAGCAATTGTTCTTTTGGAGTGAAATTCCCTTTAAAAGTCCTTGATTTCCTCTCCTTCCATAGACCATATACTACTGTTCTAAGGCACACAATTGGGATAGCATGTTGAATCTTCTTCCCCTTCCAATGTTGCGCCATCCATAGGACAGTAGCATCCCAATCTATCCTATTCCATCTTAGCTCACATCTTTGCATCAAACCCTGCCAAATAAAAGAAGCATAGGTACACTAAAAAAATAAGTGGTTATGCATTTCCATCTAGCAATTACAAAAAATACAAGCAAGAGGCCCAGGGGTATAGGCATAGATTCTATCATGAGTAGCAAGTCTATTCTGAACAACAATCCAAAGAATAAAGTTCTATCTTGGAGTACACCCTGAGAACCAAACAATCTTGTACCAAGGAGCCACAAGCGCAGAATCTCTAAAATGGTCCCAAATGTGTGCAAATCTATACCTCCCAGAAGGAGATATAGTCCAAGAAATACTATCTGACATACTACTAGGCTTATACAAATTAGTTAAGAGGTTCCTAATTTCATTCAAGCCTATAGAATTAGATAAAGGCCAATTCCAATTATTGTTACTTATAATGGCCGAAACTTTATCATTAGAATAAATGGCAGTATCATACGCAATCCTACTAGTAAAATTTTCAAACAGGGGGCCAATAGGAAGCCAATTGTCAAACCAAAGGGACGTATGTCTCCCATCACCAATTTTATGGGTAAGGACTGGCCTAACAAGAGCCCTAAGTTTTAAAAGTTTTTTTCCAATACCAAGAGTAGTGGCTTGGGGCTTTAATCTCCCCAAAACTCTTAGTTTTGATCATATACAAGTGCACCCACTCTTTCCATAAAGATTTATTTTTAGGGTAAAGAAGATTACCAATGTGCTTTAAGTTCAGAAGAGTGTTAGTAAGGTAAACATCTTTAAACCCCAAACCACCTTCTTTTTTGGGCTTGCAAACCTTTGCCAAAGCAATTTTGGCCCCATGTCCCTTTTCTGTGGTACCAGACCAAAGGAATCTCATAAGGGGTTGATCCACTTGTTTAAGGACCCCTTTAGGGAGAATGAACATCCCTGACCAGTATTGTTGGATCCCCATCAACACAGATTGTATAAGCTGGGCCCTACTTGCAAAAGATAAGACTTTAGATTTCCAGGAAGTAACTCTAGCACATATGTTTTTAATCAACTCGTCACAATGGCATTTTTTCAGTTTAGTAGTGATCAAATCTTGGGCAAGTAACACAAGCAATAATCCTTTTTTTTTTTTTTTTTTTTTTTAATTTAGGAAGAATTCCCATAATATCAATAAGATCGAAAAGGAAATTCTAGTTAACACTATCATAAGCTTTCATGAGGTCGACCTTAGTAGCCACTCTAGGTTTCCCTCCAATTTTGTGATAGTCCCTAAGCAAATCTTGGGCAAGCAAAATGTTATCACTAATTTTCCTACCCTTAACAAAAGCAGATTGAGCTTGATCAATAATAGTAGGAAGAAAAGATTGGAGTCTATTCGCAATGATGTTAGAAATACATTTGTAAATGGTATTACAACAAGAAATAGGTCTAAAATCCCCCATCTTTGAAGGGTTAGGCACTTTAGGGATCGGATGGTGGCATTAGATTCTCTTAACATATCACCCAAGTTAAAAAATTCTTGGATAGCTTCAATGACATTAGACCCAATAGTCACCCAAGATTTTAAAAAAAAACAAGCATTAAAACCATCTGGGCCTGGGGCCTTATTGTCATGTAAGCTAAAAAGAGTGTGCTTAATCTCACCAAAGGATGGAATCCTGTCAAGATCCTCCAACCTGTTCTCTGGTATCCTTTTATGCATAACCCTTCTCAAATTAAAATACCTAATAGCCTCCTGCTTCGCAAATTCAATGTTGCAAGTGAAGGATCCATCAGGTTTTTCAAGTTTGAAGATTCTTTTCCTATTTCTTCTACTTTTAATGTGTTGGAAAAAGGATTTTGAGTTTTTGTCCCCTGCTTCTAACCATTGGATTCTAGATTTGTGCTTAAGGGATTCTTCCTCCATCCAAATAGCTTTCTAGAAATTGGAAAGACATTGTTTTTGCTTGGAAACAAAAGACGGGCAACAAGGACTTTTGAGGAGGTCAGATTGAGCCACTTTAAGGTCAGCCCTAGCTTTATTAGCTAATAACTTTTCTCTCCCATTAAAGCTTTTACAAAGGTTTTTTAAAGCATGTTTAACCATCTGAGTTTGTGACAAACTTAATACTGATTCGTACCATTAACGGTGGTGTTCCATGCATTAGACACATTAGGATTTTAATTGTCAAGTTGTGTCCAAAAATTGAAGAATTTAAAGGTTTTACCCTTTCTCTTAGCAGTTTTATCAATGTAGAGGACAAGAGGGGAGTGGTCAGATAAACCTGGCTCATGGAAGTGGGCATAGGAATCAGTAAAACTGTCCAGCCAAGTTTGGTTAACCAAAGTTCTATCCAATTTCCTCTAAGTATAGTCTGGTCTTCTATATCTACGATTACTCCAAGTAAAAACTTCTCCCAAAAATCTTAAATCAATGAGGCAAAGAGAATTAACCGTATTAAGAAAATTAGTAGTGTCAGAATTTAAACCAAAGTCTGGGTCAGAGACTTCATTGGTATTTAAAACCACATTGAAGTCACCAAGAAGAACATGATTTATCTTAGAATCAAAGTGGGGTTTTAGTTCAGCCCATAAAGCTTTCCTTTCCTGTCCAGTGTTAAAACCATAAATAAAAGATGCCTCAAATTGAAAACTAAAATCATCCCTAGCAATCTTAACATGAATGACTTGGGGAGAAATACTCAGCATAGTAAGATTGATCTTATCTGAGTTCCAACCCACCCAGATTCTCCCAACAGCATCAGGGGTGCTATTGGAAACATAGTTACAGTCCTTAAAAATCTTATTCTTAATAATCTCCTCATTAGAATTCCTGACTTTCGTTTCAATAAGCCCAAGGGCATCAATATTATTTAAATAGATAAACTTAGCAACCTCAAATTGTTTAGAGGACTGGTTGAGGCCCCTTATATTCCAAGAACAAACAATCATTAAGATCGCTTGTGAGATTGTTTCATCTTTCATGAGGAACCCCCTTTTTTTATTCTTTTTTGGATTGCCATAAGAATTAGGAGACTGACCTGGGGAAGCATTGACATAAGGAGCAATAGCTTCTGTATGTGGATCAACAAGGAGATACCCCTTACATTTATCATAACTAGGGGATGAAAAACCTACATCAGGAGAGTGGTCCAGACTAGAGCAAGAAAACATGGATTGATCACGTCTAGCACCATCAACAACAGTCGGCCCAAGTAAATTAGGATTTGTATCCAGTATCTCAACCTCTTTCGAAAGAGAAGCAGTGTTCATATAGCCTTTTGCCCCAGATTCTTCCGCATTCTCTAGATGTGAAGCTAATTGTCCCCTCGGGCCTGTGGAGTAGGGAGGAGTGGTACTAGGAAGGGTCACAACACTCTGGGCATCAACAACCTTCCCCAAAGTGCCCTTCTCTTCAAAATTAATTCCTATAGTAGCATTTATACTTAGTCTAGATTCACCCACAATACCTTTCCCTTTGTCTTTATATTGTTGTAACCCCTCTAGAGAATGTTGAGCAGTGTCCTCAATCAGGACTGCAAAAGTATTAGCCTCTTTGATTCCGTGGGAGTGATGGGATGCAAAATTGATTTGGGCTGCCATAGGGTTAATTGTGTGCATAATATGCTCAACAAGAGTACTCATAGTTACAAGATCTTGAGTTGAGCTCATTTCTTGATTGTCATTAGTAACTTTCATTGAAACAAATGAGGAGATCACAAGTTCAGGACTCTGAGGACGAGGGTTTGTTTGTGGAGACTTGAATGGTTGCATACTAATAGCTTTGTCATTGGGAACTTCTTTTTCAAGTTGGATCTCCATGGGCGCATGTTGAGCAAGTCCTAAATTCAACGGTTGTAAATCAGAGTGGAAGGAGCATCCTGAACTGTATCAACAACTGATATGTGTTTCCCTTTTCCCTGAACCACCCACTGCCCTGCATCAAGATCCTTTTTAGGAAGAAACCTCTTCTGCTAGGTAAAGTCATTATGAATCTTTGCACAATTTGGCCAAATTTCTTACACTTGTTACACCGGATAGGCATCCACTGGTACTCGACATGAATTCTGATGAGTTCCAATTCACCACTTATAGGATCTTCAACCTGAATGTCAAAGGCATTAAGTAACTCTCGCTCGGCACTAACTTCAATAAAAATCATAGCACATGAGATCATTCGACAAGTAGCTGTGAGCTTATCAACATGGAGTGGTCTCCCAATAATACTAGCAATGTGGCTTAATCCATTTAAGTTCCAGTATTCTAGGGGTATATTAAAGATGTTAACCCAGATTGGAGCAAAAGAGGGGGCATCTTTAGTTAAACTTAGCCCAGCTAGCCAATTTCAGAGAATTATGGGTTGCCTAGCAAAGTGCCACGGTCCCCCTTCCAGCAATGATTCACTAGCCTCTTTACTGTTGAATTTGAAGAAAAAATAACCAGAGTCAGTAGCAACCATATCAATAAGGCCTGCTTTAGACCACATCCTAGCCGTTATAGTCTTCACAAAGGAGTAAGGTAGCTTTTTTCTGATGAAATATCCCACAAGGGTGTTTTCCCATGCCTGACTGCCTTCTATGGCCAAATTCTTAGGTAACACAAAGTACTCATTATCTGCACCAACAGTAGGCTTTATGTAGCAAAGTTTGAATTCAGGGGCATTTTTCCTCTTAACCAGAGAGGCCTAACTAGGGGCATTAGTCTTTAGAGGTTCAGAAGGAGGTGACTTGGCAGCCTCTAAGGAGTCCACTGGTCTACTAGGGGATCTATCAGAAGTGGAATTACGACTTATAGAGGGAACCGTACATAAAGGGTTAACATTGACTTCAACCCCCGTAAAAGTTTTATTCTATATGGATGCTACACCATCATTTATTATTGTTAGATTAGTCAGAAAGTGAATGTGGTACCGCAAATGTTAAAAGGTAGCTTTGAATGTTGTTTCACTATTAGGAGCTACTACCTAGTTGAAACATGTATACAAGGATTGTACTTTACATTAGAAGATCATAATCTTTCTGCCAATCTGATTGTCCTAACAATGAAAGAGTTCAATGTAATATTAAGAATCGTTTAGCAAGTGAAGTACCATGCCACGTTGGACCATACCAGAAAGAGGATCATAGTATTTGGAGTAACCGGATGTTAATCCTACGATTTCCAACATAATCCACTGAGTAGTACGTTTTTCATAAGTCGCTAGCTACCCTCGAGACAGCCAACATAGAGATTTTCAACTCATCGATACCCATAGTCAGAAGTTTTCTTGACTTACCAGGTTACTATCGAAGATTCCTCTAAAATTGCATCTCCCTTAACCAATCTAATTTAGCTAACAAGGACGATTGTCATCCATGGTTCGTAACAGTTGGAACCAAGTGAGTTGAATTACCAAACCTACGATATCTAGAAATTTGAATTAGAAATTCGAGTTGAGAACCCAAAACTATTTCAGCTTAGATTTCAGGGCAAACTCTCTATTATTGGGGGAGTGATGTAGCAACCTGTATTTTCGTATCCCTAATAAATGAATAAAATATCATTTTTATTTTTACTATTGCTAGCAATGTTATTATTTTAATATATAATAATACTCGTGTTATTATTTGATTAAGCCAATGCCATTTCATTTTACTATTGCATACAATTTTTAATTGTGATGATATTTCCATAAATAAATTGTACTAATATAATTAATTGTTAATTATAATTACATAACATTAATTTTATGACCCCTTAGTTATTCTAAATTTATTAATTATGCTTAAGACTGTGTCCCTAAGTTACCCTATAAGTTGGGATTAAATCTATTAATGAAATATTAATCATGTCGCTTACATTTTTTGTCCCTAATATTATGTTGGGATATCTTCCTAGACTACCTATACTAACTGGACTAATCTATCTGCTGTAACCAAACCAAACTAATTTAGGCAAACTAACTGTATTATTTGTGCTTTTCCGAAAAAAAAAAACTGTATTATTTGTGAAGCGATCGCATCAATCAAAACCCAGCTGTTAATATTCTTGCAATCATGAGGACTCAAATAAAAGAGCTACAACTTGCAACTCATATTTCCTCACAGATTTTCCATTTATAAACACCAACACCAAGCTTATACATTACAGACACATTTGGTTTCAAAGCTAAGCATAATTCTTATAGTAAACTTTCAAACAAATTTCTCTATAGCTCTCTTACTCACTCAGCCATATACACACACCCACATGCACCTCTCATATTCTCAATCAGTCCACACACACACACACAATCAACATAAATACATCACTTAGAAGTCACAGTGAACTCAAGAGGCCATAGCCATAGCCATTGTTAAGCTCGAAGCTTTATTACGGAATTCTCGTCTTTCTTTAGCAAGTAGCATAGCCCAAACTAATGCTCGGTGAGTCTTTTAAACTCCCTCATAATGTAATATTAGTCATTGTGTACAAACCGGGGGTATAAACTTTAGAAATATATGTATATATACATATATATAGTTTTAAAGGTACAAAAATGGTGGTCTCACCAAACTCAACAAAAATGGTTTCTATAAATTGGGAATGGAAGATTATAGTCCTAGTGACTTTTAATTCAAATATTAGACCTTAATTTGTAATGGTTGCGACGTACGGTCAAAACGAAGTTTTGACGGCTCTCGGATTTTCATCAATAAGTAGAGATACATTAGGAATTGGCAAACAAGACTTATATATTCATAATCTACGCTGAAAAAACGAAGAGAATGGTATATTATACTTGTTGTATCGGTCAGATTTATAAAACTCGTATATAGCTCTGCAACTGGACAGTCCTGAGGAAGAAGATGACCCAAGACCGGCTGCAAAACATACCCAGGATCAGTCCCAACCATGACCAGTCCCACATAAGTATTAGTACCGGTCACGACCATGACTGGTCCTGCTATTTGACCTGGACCGGTCCTGCTCTTCTGTGATAGAATGATCTGTTTCACTGCATAATGCCTTCACTGCATTTTAATTCCATATATTATTATTTTACTTAAGTCATTAACGTAATTAACGAAATACCCCCCATTTGGATTCAATAAAAATATTTTTAAAAATCAATTCCTTATAGATAAAAAGTCAACTTTCCCTTTGAAGGCAAAATTACCGATTTTTGCATAGTGTATGATATTGGGGCATTATTTTTACTAGGTTTCCTTTCTTTTAAAAATTCTTAAAAATCATATTTGATATAAGGGGATCTAGATGAACTATTCACGGGACTTTTAAACTTTTGAATTGAAAATCTTATTTTTGACTATATTTAGCTATTTTGGCCATTCTGGGTCAATGGTTGACTTTTCTAGACCTACCCAATACCCTGTTTAGATTTTCATGTACCTCTTCCTCTATGGACTTGTCTACTTAAGATCATCGAAGTTTTCAATAGAGTTTCAAAGAAAGTTTGTAGTTTTATTTTATATATCCGTACTAACACTCATGTTCGGGATGCGTGGCGTTACATGTTCTGTTTTATACTACAAACTACTGTACAATCTGTTTTAAAGACTTGTGCATCGCTGATTCTATTTTATAAAGAAAAGGAAAACAAATGTAAAAATGGAATTCAGATAGGTTGATCTGGTTATTTATAATAATCATATGTATAAGTCGCTCTAATACCATTTGTAGTGATTGAAGGAATAATTAGCTCTGATACCATATTAAGGAAATGTAAAAGGAAAGTTATGAATCACTCTGATGCCACTATAAAGAAGAAAGATTAAAGTCACATCGCTCTGACACCTTTATAAAGAAAATGTGAAATGAGATAATCAATCGTAGGATCACTCTGATATCTTTATGAAATGCGAAAAGAAAGAAAGAGAATAAGGCATACACTTGCATAATCGAGATGTCATGTTTGAAAGGGGTCGTTTGGTTTCAGAACATATGTTTTGTATAAGCAAAGGGATAGAGAATGGTGGTAGTGGTTTTTAAGAGAATATCTTGATTGTTGATCGGCCATTGGGAGGCACGCTATTCTGAAACCATATGTCAGTTGTGGGATTGTTGTTAAGGCAAAAGAGTCGGTGAGATGAGAATCTTGAATTGTCATACACGGTTGCATATTTGTCTACATGGAGAATCGTATTGCGTGTTTTATTATATAACTGTTGAAAGGAATAAAGAAGAATATTTTTCCTATGAATGTTCACATGTTGATCTATATCTTATCTATTATTTGACGAATCTTGGAATAAGTGATTAACTATACTTTAAGGTATTGAACATCGAAGACGGTTAATTATGCTTTTATGTACATTGCATGTGTTGTTTATTATATTCACTCAGCTTGTATTCAAGCTGACAACATTTATGTCCTGGAAACCCAACCTGTCCAGAGTTCTCAGGAAATGAGGATATAGAGGACTACGGCTATGCTAGCTAGAAACGGGAGCTTTTAGAAGAAGATCCCTTTTTTATTTTGTTATGTTTAAGGTTGTAAGCTAAGAATAAAATGTTTTGTTTAAAATAATATTTTAAAGGAAATATGTGCCTAAGACAGATATTGATGTAATAGTTTAGTTAAGTTTGAGCATGGAATATTGCATTTGATTTATTCCCGCTTGCCATTTACTTTGCTTTAGCATTACTGTTTAGTTGTATTATGGACAATTGGGATCCTTTCACCTGTCACGACCTACCGGTCCAAAAGAAAAATGAAAAAATTTCCCTATTTTGCAACGTCTGGGCATGACAGATAGTATTCACGTATGTTGCCTGTTTATGTCACACCCCGACGTAGTATAAATAGGGAAAGCATTTAATTTCCTCTATGGACCCATAGGTCGCGATAATTTGAAGGATCGATTCTGTCCCAAATGTCGAACAATATATAATTTAAATCAAAATATGAGCAATCAAGGCTTACAAAATTTTTCAAGTTAATAATTATTACAACACGTGATCATCTAAAGGCACAACCCGCCTTGTAACAAAATAATATCTATTACATTAATCCATATAACAAGTTCAGTTCATCAACCTAAGTAGTACATAAAATAGTTTCTCTTCTTAAGTAGCCGTTCTCAGTTTGCATAGTCATATTGCCTAGCCTGGTAGTAACGTGAAAAGCCTAGAAACGAATGTCCAGGGCGCATCAACGCCGTCAGCTTCATGAAACTGGTGAGTATTAATAACATATGCTCGGAATGTAAAACATACTCACTTACCATTCATTTCACAGGTCTGTTCACTAAATAGGTTATAAATATAGAAATGAATTCAAATTATGAAACAATAGAGATAAAGTCATGATCTTCAATAAAATATGTGACCGTGCATGGAATGATGCAACCATCTTATCCGACTCTTTTCTCTCAAACACAGATCACCCAACTCTCCTGCTCCAGTATCTTGAAATATTAAGGTGACCACACTATAGTACATGGGTATCAGGGAGTGTCCTGTTTGCCTCACACTTTAGTACAGGGTAGCGGGGAGTATTCAATTACCTCACACTTTAGCCATACCACATATGCCAGGGAGTGTCGAGTAGGCCACACTATGGTGCCAGGGAGTGTCCAAGTAGGCGTCACACACTTTAGCGCTACCACGGGCGCCAAGGAGTGTCCAAATTCGTCACTGTCGCATTTCCAAGATACTCTAAACCACATCATCATAACATCACACTTTAGTACACCAATGCAGGGAGTATCCAATCATAATCTCATCCACATACTATTTTCACACTAATCATCACTCTCCATGTATGTAAATTTGACTTCACATGTATGCCATGTAACTTTTTATAGAAAATGCAAACTACTAAAAATGATAACAACATACGTACGAGAAAACCAAGTCCTTGAACATTTCTCTTTAACATAATATAACCAATCTGATTCTGTTTTAGCATATCTTCCAAACAGTACATTAAATTCTCAAAAACTTCATCCAATCAGTTCCTTAATAGAAAATAGACAAAATAAAAAAGGCCAGGTTGTTGGCGCGGGCCGCTTGCACGTAGGGTCGTACGCACAGGCTGCTTGCGCAGTATGCACATTTTTTGATTTTCTTTTAAGAACTTCTAAACTGTCAGAAATTACACAGGTCGTACGCACGTGCCACTCGCGCGATATGTCGCTCGCATAGACTGCTCGCGCGAGGCTCGCTTACGTGGGTCACGCGCGCGAGTTGGAGCTGAAACTTCATCTTCTTTGTTTTTTTTCCCCTGCTTCAGTTGAGTAACAATACAACCCTCCCTCAACCACACCCCCAACCACATTCAGCATATCCTAACCATTGATTGCCCTTAATTCTGGTGGGTTCCACATGAATTCCACATAGAACCCACTGAAATGAAGGGACAAGATCTGCTGAATATGGTTGAGGGTGTGGTTGAGGGAGTGGGTTTATCATTATTGGTTTCAGTTTTGGGGTCTGTTTTTGAACCAATTCAATTTCGATTGTAAACATAACATATAGTATATGGTTCTCTTCATTTTTCTACAAGGATCATGAATATGTGATCGAATTAAAGTGAATTAAAACATAGCTCTCAAATTTTATGAAAAACCAAGAGGTGCCGAAACTTCGTTTTTAATATATGTCGCGATACGAATTAATTAGACTCTATAACTCTAACCACAACTTCTATAGACTAAGATCTTTCATAAAATGAATTTTGGTTAAGTTTGGAAAATTCATGTTTTAAGTTTTGAACTTCCATGGACAAAAATCAACAATGGTGTCATCAAATTGAACTAATACAACAACAAATAAGCATGAAATTACATTCTAAGTGAGTTAATAATACTCAATGTGATAAGAAGAATAGTGTTGTTGAAAAAGAAATCAAGAATTTAATATCCCAACTTCAAGCTTTTGGCTATAGTGGAGAGCTCTCTCTCTCTAGAAATTTCTGTAAATCTCTCAAACTCTCTCTGAAACTCTCTATTGTATAAATTGTCCAGACTGTGAGTTGTGTGTGAGTTTATATAGAACTCACAACTTGGGCTCCAAGTTGTGAATTGTGAATCTCACTCTACAAACTCAAATTGATTATCAATTTACATAAATACGTAAAATACACAACTCATATATATATATATGTATATGATATAAGCTACTGTAAATAATACCTGGATTAGTTTAGGAGTTGCTAGGAGTCCATTTAGGTTCATAGGGGGGCAAGTATATGTGTTTGGGAATAGTAGCTTATAGGCACAAAATAACACACTAAAATTAACACTCCCAAACAAGGTACACCCAAATTGTCTAGGTATCACTTGATGTGTTTGGGAAAAAACAACTTATGGCACTAGAATATAACACTCACAAAATGCATAACCAAAAAGCCTAGTAATGATTGGTTGTAATTAATGAACTTAAAGCAAGTGTCACCTCTTGACTGGTAGATATTCCCAAATTGTGGGAGATCATTGCGGCGCGGACAATTTTGAATGTAACTGGTATTTTCGTGGCGCGCTGACCACCATAAAATATAGAAATTTTATATTAGCGTAGGAAGTAATTTCCTAGTTATGTAAAAATACAGTTTGAGTCAAAAGCAATTTTTTTCACCGTTTTGAAAGTACAGTTTTGAAATTCATCTCAGGTATTTCTTGCCTTATGAAATTTAGTTGTGAAAACATAACAAAGGTATTTTTGAAATGCGGATAGAAACCATAACAGGTACAGCTCAATTAATGAAAATTACTATTTGACCCCAATTAAAGAATTACTACTAAAAATAAAACTAGGAATGCAAATTAAAATATAGAAATTGAAATTAGAATTTAAATGAAATTACAGGTTGTTACATCCTTCGTCCCGTAAACAGGATTTTGTCCCTGAAATCTAGACTAACTAATCAAGAAACAATTCCAGGTACTTTTTCCTCATATCAGCTTCCACTTCCCAAGAGGCTTCATTCTCGTCATGGTGATTCCACTGAACCTTCACCAACAAAATATCTTTAATCCTTAACTTCTTGATACTTTGATCTAGAATTTTCATAGGTCTCTCCTTATAGGAAATATTATGACTTGTCTCAATATCATCAAAACTAACCACATGCGAGGGATCTCATATGTATATTCTCAGCATACTAATGTGAAATACATTATGAACCCCAGACATCTTTGGTGGCAGTACAAGTCGACAAGTAACTTTTTCCACACGATCCAAAATCTTGAACGGTCTGATGAAATGTGGGGCCAACTTCCCTCTCTTGAGACCAAAATACACCACTCCTCGGGTTGGTGAAACTTTGAGAAGTACGTGATCTCCAACACTGAATTTCAAATCCTTTTAGCTTCGATTGACATCACTTTTGTACCTGGTCTGTGCGATTTTCATCGTTTCCTTGACTAGAGAAATCTTCTCGTTGGTTTCTCTAACTAAATCTGGTCCTAACAATTCTGTGTCTCCTACCTCTACCCAACACAATGAGGAATGACATGGTCGTCCGTATAGTGCTTCGAACGGAGCCATCCTAATACTCGTGTGGTAGCTATTGTTATAGGTAAATTCGAACAAAGGCAATGTGTCTCCCAAGATTCCTCAAAATTGATAACACAAGCCCTAAGCATATCCTCCATGATATGATTAACTCAGTTTTCCCGTCTATCTAATGGTGAAAACCAATACTCATCTTTAACGAGGTTCCCATAGCTTCCTGCAGACTTTTCCAAAATCCATAAGTAAAACACACATTGCAGTCTGACACAATGGACACAAGTGTACTATAGAGTCACACAACTTGTTGTATGTACATCCGGCTCATCTTTTCCACTAGATATGTCATACTATAGGCGATGAAATGAGCTGACTTAGTCAATCGATCCATGATTACCCAAATGGCATCATGATTCTATTGAGACTGGGGCAATCCCCCTACAAAATCCTTGGTTATGTGTTCCCACTTCTAACCTGGGATAGGTAATGGTTGCAACAATCCCAAGGGTCTCTGATGTTTGGCTTTGACTTGCTAACATGTTAAAACTTAGATACGAATTCCGCCACGTCCTTCTTCATACCCTCCAACCAGAAATTTCTCTTCAAGTCTTTGTGCATTTTTGTTCCTCCCGGGTGAACTATAAATCTTGACTTATATGCTTCTTCTAGAATATCCTTTCTTAGATCCCCACTGTCTGGCACACATAATCTGTTTCTGCATCTATACCCTCCATCGATTCCCACTTTCCACTCTGTTGGATCTATCTCTGAAATATTAACAAACCATGCCCGAAACTTCCCATCTTCTTTCTGCGCTTTGATAATGCGGTCAATAAGACTAGGCTGTAGGATAAGATATCCAAAAAGTTTCCCTTCTCCTTCCTCAGTATTTTGCACATCGAACTTCGTCAATGTCTCCAATGCCCGCCATTCTCTAACCATTAAAGAGGCAATCGTTCCACGAGTTTTTTTTACTCAAAGCATCAGCAACCACATTAGCTTTACCAGGGTGCTATTCTAACGTACATCCATAATCTTTAGTTAACTTCATCCATCTGCGTTGCCTTATCTTCAACTCTTTGTGTGAACAAATATTTCAAACTCTTATTATCGAAGAACAAATGAAACTTCTCATCGTAGAGATAATGTCTCCAAATCTTGAGTACAAACACCACTGCAGCCAATTCTAAATCATGAGTAGGGTAATTCAACTCATTCTGCTTCAGTTGTCTAGATCCATAGGTTATAACTCTACCATCTTGCATAAGTACACACCCTAATCCTTGATATGATGCATCACTGAATATAGTGAACTTCTCATCAGGCTTGGGTATAGCTAGTTACAGTGCTGTGGTGAGTCTCTCTTTCAACTCTAGAAAGGTGCACTCATACTTCTCCATCCACTTGAATTTCTGAGCTTTCTTAGTTAGTTTGATCAACGGTGCTGCTATCTTGGAGAATCCCTCAACAAACCTTTGGTAATAACCCGATAATCCAAAAAAACTCCTAACCTCCATAGGGTTAGACGGTCTAACCTAGTTCAATACATCATCGATTTTGGACGAATCCATAGAAATTCCTTAGGATGATAGCTTGTGTCCCAAAAATTTCACTTATTGCAACCAGAACTCGCAATTACTGAATTTGGCATTCAAGCAGTGATCCTTGAGTATCTGAATCGTAATTCATAGATGTTGCTCGTGCTATTCCTCTAACTTAGAATAGATCAAAATATCATCTATGAAGATGATGACAAACTGATCCAAATAAGGGTTGAACACTCTGTTCATCAGATCCATAAACACAGCTGGGGTATTCATCATTCCAAACAGCATTACTAAAAACTCATAGTGACCATATTGGGTTCTGAAATTAGTCTTAGGTATGTCTTCCTCTCGTACCCTCAACTGATGATATCCTGACTATAGATTTATCTTAGAGAATGTTGTAGCTCCCTATAGTTAATCAAATAAATCGTCGATCCGAGGTAAGGGATAATTATTCTTGATAGTCGCTTGGTTCAATTCTCTGTAGTCGATACACAGGTAAAGTGTTTCGTCCTTCTTCTTTACGAATAACATTGGTGCTCCCTATGGTGATGTACTAGGATGCACAAAACCCAGATTCTTAAGTTCTTGAATTTGTTCTTTCAATTTTGATAGTTCGGCAGGGGCCATCCTATAGGGAACCTTTGTGATTGGTGCAGTGCTTGGTATAAGTTCAATACAGAACTTTATACTTCTCTCAGGCGGTAAACCAGAAATGTCTTGAAATACTTCCTCGAAGTCCTTGACTACAGGTATAGATGACACTGTCATTTCTGTACAGATGACTTCGATGTTTGCTAAGCACATTACGAGGAACATATCTCCGAAATGGTTACACTGAAAATCAAAGGATTGATTCCCATTGTCAAAGAATGTAATTCTATTCCTCGCACAATCCAACTTCACTTGATTCTGAGCAAGCCAATCCATTCCTAGGATTATGTAGAACTCCTTCATTGATAGAACGATCAACCTTATAGGGATCTCACAGTCTCCTAGTCATAGGAGACAAGTCTTGCACATATGTCCTAACTTGATTGTGACTCCTAATGGTGAGGTAGCCCTCAAAGCCTTCTTTAAATAGTGAGGTAGGATACCCAATCTCCAAATAGTCTTAACAGATATGAATGAAAGTGCAACACTTGTATCAAATAAAACTTTAACATGGGAGTTAAACAAAGTTAAGGTACCTTCCACCGCTTGTTGATCGGACTGAGCTTCTTCATAGTTCCCTTCTTCATAAACAATTTTATCATATCCAGCGGCATCAAGAATAATAGCATTCAAATGAGTCTGACCCTGCTGACCATACGTCACTCTTTTCGGAGTAGTACAATACTTGCTGATGTGACCAGGTTCACCACAGTTGTAACAGATTATGTCCTGATGGGTGGCGCGCTTAGGTGCCTTGCAATCTCGAGTCAAATGACCAGGACTGCCACAATTAATGCATTTTCCAATACTACTCCCCTCTCCTACTCGGGACTGAGTCATATAGATATTAGCTTGGGGTTTCTTGCTTCTATCAAAATTCCTCTTCTGTCCTTGGGTACAATACATTGGTGGCTTATTCCCAAAATTACCTCTCTGAGGCACTCGAAAGTCGAATCGTTTATGGTTCACTCGAGTATCTTCCTCTAGATCAGTGGCCAAGCCAACTAGTCCTTCAAATGAGCTATCCATGTGGCTGAGAGTTAGGCGACAAATCTGCAGTGTTAGCGCTCGGTTGTACTTGTGGATCTTTTCCTCTTCTGTATCCACCATGTGAGGAGCGAACTGAGACAGTCTTTTAAATTACGTAGTGTACTCCTACACAGACTTAGTTTCCTGAGTCAAATATATAAATTCTTTTTCTATCCTATGCCTCTCTGTAGGTGGGAAATACTTTTCCAAAAATCTTCCCTTGAATAAAGTCCAAGATATTTCCATAGCAACTTCATACTTGATGGTGGCTATCATTGAGTCCCACCAATCTACGACAGCCTCAGTTAGTTAAAATATAGCCAGCCTCCTCTTTTCTATCTCATTACATTGAACCGCTTCAAACATACGGTCCATCTGCCTTAACCATTGTTCAACTTACCAGGGTTCTGCGATCCATGCGAATAATTCGATCCATAGTGCATGGAATCTTTCCAACAGCTTGTCCCCTGTTTGGCGATCACGTCGATTTTCATTAAGATTCCCAATTCTCTCTAGGTGTCTGATAAAAGCTTCAAACATCCCTATGGGGTTGGCAGCCAAAGGTGCCTCTACAATCAGGTTCTCGTTCCTTTGTGGTCTCCCAGCCATTCTATATGCATCATAATGATAAGAGGATAAGAATTACGAATCAATAATAATATAAAGCAGTTTAGGCAATAACATCAAAAAGAGTATTTCTATATATAACTTCTCATCAAGTAGATACAAAAGCATGATCAGTTCAATGCCTACCCTATGTGTATGGGTTGGGATGTACATCGTCCATGTAAGAGTTAATGCTAAAAATGGGGTCATTGCCCTATACTCGAATGCATGTACATACAGTTACAAAAAGAGATAAAGCTACTAGTCAATATAGTTAATATGTACAAGATTATATCCAGGTCATCAATCGTCTCTGTAGGTAGCCATCAGCAAATCCAGAGAGTCAACGAGTCGGAATCACTAAACCTGGAATGGTCCTACCATATCGAAATCACCGCTCTGAGAGGCTGGTGATAGAGCATGCTCCGGGGTATCCACCTTGACCAACATCTCCTCGGGAAGGTCTAGCATAAGTGTCAGCTCCTCCTCAAGGTCAGCGGCAAAGTTGTCTAAACCCATACCATCCTCCCCCTCCTTGTCATCATCATCCTAGAGAACAAAAGGGCCCAAATGGATGACTCTACCATTAATATCCTCAGCGATAGGAACTACCGGCTCCTTATAGGAATAATTGGTGGGGACATATCGAGGTGAGCATGCACGATCTGGATCTCTAGAGGCAGATAAAAAGCATCACTATTAACCATTCTCACTATCTCTAAAAAATTAGTCGCTGAGCCTCGGTAAAATATAAGAGCTCTAAATGAACTCAGGATAAATCGACTACTCCCACAACATGGACCTGGTGCCAAAGATCCAACTCTACCATCATCGGTGCTAGCTACTCTATAGCTGTGTGGTATAATCCAATAAAAGCTGGGACTACTACCCCTGGGATCACCTAGTGTCCTCCAAACCTGTCTGGTACAAATAGTGGCTGAACCAGATCCATACCTGACAAAAATACACTAACTTATGTCAGGACTAGTCTTAAAAGAGATAATCATAAGCGTCTGGGTTCCGAATTTGTTCTCCTGTCATATCATCGGGTGTATAAAGCTTAAGCTAGCAGAATGTGGAATCGGGTCTATATTGGTAAACCTTAACCTGGCTAAATTGTTCTGAGATAACCTGGCTCTGATACCACTAAAACCTATCATGCCTCGACGTAGCATAAATAGCGAAGGCATTTAATTTCCTTTATGGACCCGTAGGTCGCGAAAATTTGAAGGATCGATTTTGTCCCAAATGTCAAACAATATAATAATTTAAATCAGAATATGAGCAATCAAGGCTTACAAAATTTTCCAAGTTAATAATTATTACAGCACGTGATCATCTAAAGGCACAACCCGCCTTGTAACAAAATAATATCTATTACAGTATCCATATAACAATGTCAATTCATTAACCTAAGCATTATATAAAATAGTTTTTCTTCTTAACTAGCCGTTCTTAGTTTGCATAGTTATATTGCCCAGACTGGTCGTAACTAGAAAAGTCTAAACACGAATGTCCAGGGTGCATCAACGCCGTCAACATCATAAAGCTAGTGAGTATTAAAAACATATGCTCAGAATGTAAAACATACTTACTTACCATTTTCATTTCACAGGTCTATTCACTCAACAGTTTAGAAATATAGAAATGAATTCAAATTATGAAACAATACATATAAAGTCATGATCTTCAATAAAATATGTGATCGTGCATGGAATGATGCAATGATCTCATCTGACTCTTTTCTCTCAAACATACATCATCCAACTCTCTCACTCCAGTATCTTGAAATATTAAGATGACCACACTATAGTACAGGGGTAGCGGGGAATGTCCAGTTTGCCTCACACTTTAGTACGGGGTACCAGGGTGTCCAATTGCCTCACACTTTAGCCATACCAGGTATGGGGTGTCCAGTAAGCCACACTATAGCACTACCACGGGTGCCAGGGAGTGTCCAATTCGGCATCATACACTTTAGCGCTACTGTGGGTGCCAGGGAGTGTCCAAATTTGTCATCGTTGCATTTCTAAGATACTCTAAACGACAACATCATAACATCACACTTTAGTACACCAATACCAGGGAGTGTCTAATCACAATCTCATCCACATACTCTTTTCACACTGACCATCACTCTCCATGCATGTAAACTTCACTTCACATGTATGCCATGTAACTTTATACAAAAAATGTAAAGTATTGAAAATGATAACAACGTACGTTCGAGAAAACCAAGTCCTTGAATATTTCTCTTTAACATAATATAACCAATATAATTCTGTTTAGCATATCTTCTAAACCGTACATTAAAATTCTCAAAACTTCATCCAAATAGTTCCTTAACAAAAAATTGACAAATCTAGAAAAGGCCAGGTCACTCGTGCGGGCCGCTCGCGTGAAAGGTCGCTCGCGCAGACCGCTAGCGCGAGGCTCGCTCTTACGGGTCAAACGCGCGAGTTAGAGTAGAAACTTCATCTTCTTCATTTTTTTCCCCTGTTTCAGTTTTGGGGTCTGTTTTTGACCAATTCAATTTTGATTATAAACACAACATATAGTATATGGTTCTATTCATTTTTCCGCAAGGATTACGAGTATACGATCAAATTAAAGTTAACAGAAATATAGCTCTTGGATTTTACGAAAAACCAAGAGGTACCGAAACTTAGTTTTTAATATACATCGTGATACGAATGAATTAGACTCTATAACTCTAACCACAACTTCTATAGACTAAGATCTTTCATAAAAATGAATTTTGGTTAAGTTTGGAAAATTCATGTTTTAAACTTTGAACTTCGATGGACAAAAATCAACAATAGTGTCATCAAATTGAATTAATACAACAACAAATAAGCATGAAATTACATTCTAAGTGAGTTAATAATACTCACTGTGATAAGAAGAATAGAGTTGAGAAAGAAATCAAGAATTTAGAATCCCAACTTCAAGCTTTTGGCTATGGTGGAGATCTCTCTCTCTAGAAATTTTTGTAAATCTCTCAAACTCTCTCTGAAACTCTCTATTGTATAAATTGTCCAGATTGTGATCTATGTGTGAGTTTATATAGAACTCACAACTTAGGCTCCAAGTTGTGAATTATGAATCTTACTCTACAAACTCAAATTGATTATCAATTTACATAAATACGTAAAATACACAGCTCATATATGTATATGTATATGATATGAGCTACTTTAAATAATACCTGGATTAGTTTAGGAGTTTCTAGGAGTCCATTTAGGTTCATAGGGGGGCAAGTATGTGTGTTTGAGAAAAGTAGCTTATAGGCGTAAAATAACACACACTAAAATTAACACTCCCAAACAAGGTACAACCAAGTTGTCTAGGAATCACTTGATGTGTTTGGGAAAAACAACTTATGGCACTAGAATATAACACTCACAAAATGAATAGCCAAACAAGCCTAGTAATGATTGGTTGTAATTAACGAACTTAAGGTGGAGATTGGTTGTAATTAACGAATTCAAGTGTCACCTCTTGAATGGTGGAGAGTCATCAACGTGGCGCGGATAGTTCCGAACATAAACTGGTATTTTCGTGGTGCGGTGACCACCACAAAATACAAAAAAATTATATTATCATAGGAAGTATTTCCCAGCTATATAAAAATATAGTTTGAGTAAAAAGCAAATATTTTCCACCGTTTTGAAAATATAGTTTTGAAATTCATCTCTGGTATTTCTAGCCTTATGAAATTCAATTGTGTAAACATAACACAGGTATTTTTGAAATGCGGTTAGAAAGCACAACAGGTATAACTAAATTAATGAAAATTACAGTTCGAACCCAATTAAAGAATTGCTAATAAAATTAAACCAGGAATGCAAATTAAAATATAGAAATTGAAATTAGAATTTAAATGAAATTACAAGTTGTTACAGTTTACCAGCGTGCTGTATTATTACTGTTAGTTTACTTATATAGAACTCGACCACTGCTGGTTTGCCAGTGAGGGGTATACACAACATTGTCGGCTTGTCGTTGTGCTATACGAAGCAGGTAGTACTCTTTGATGTGATATTCATCTGTATTGATTAGCGACAATGATTCATCTATGCTGATTTGTCAGTGATATTACACACGATCATGATGTGTACATGTGATATGGAATTGAGACACACCTGGGTTGGGGGTTGGTGGGTTATGATAAGAAATAAGTGACATAAGGATCTATGGAGAAAAGTATGAGAGTGAATGGGAACATAACACGAGTATGTCAGTGTGTGGTTATTGTTGAGGAAAAAGAGTCCGTGAGATGTGATGGTTGCATTATTTACACGATCGCATGTTTTATCGTATAACTGTTGAAAGGAATGAAGAATAATATATTTTCCTATGAATGCTTGCATATTTATCTATATCTTATATGTTATTTACCGACGCCTTAGAATAAGAGATTAACCATGCTTTAAGGTGCTAAACCACGACGGCTTAAGTATGCTTTTATATACATTATGTGTGCCTGTTTATTATATTCACTTAGCTTGTATTCAAGCTGATGGCTTGCCCTAGACGTTCTGAAATATCTAGATCTTTATAGATTAGGCAGGTTGGCGAGACTGAGGAAGAAGTACTATGAAGCACAAAGTGATTAGAGTGAGACAAAAGACTTGAGGATAGTTGTAGCAATTGGATATTTTATACTTATCAACTATGATAGCTGAACAATAGTATTTGAAATCATTTTATAATAAGGGCAATATGCCTAAGATATTATGATGTAATAGTTAAATTTTGGAAATGAAGTAATAAGTTCTATTTATCCCCGCTTGCCAATTAGTATGCTTTAGCATTATTGATTAGTTGTTTCATGGGCAATCGATCCTTCACCTGTCATGACCTATGGGTCCAAAATAGAAATAAATTTTTTTTCCTAATTTGTTATGCTGGGGCGTGATAGGATTTTCGGTATCGGAGCCTTGGTTTAGGTATGAACCACTTGTCCATGGTGATAGAACCTAAATTTTTAGTTAGCATTGACTTTGAGTTGGTAAGCTTAGAAGAGTTAGAATTTCATCTTGTCAAGTAGATGAGAAAGTTAGAAAGTCATCCATGTGTCATCAAAAAGATTCTTTGGAGGATAATAAAGGCAAAAAGCCAATAAACATTGTTAGAAGAGGATGGTAGCCGAGTTCAATGAAGGATAATGTATCTGTAGATAAGTCATGACCATTGAAATCACAAGTGTTTAGAAAAGGAGTTTAGGCAATGATGAACTTCCTGAGTCCTATCTCAGAATAGTCAATATAGCCTATAGTATAGAAGGAGATTAAGAATAGGAATATCTTAACCTCTGAGTCATATGATAGAAGTAACGTCTCACAGATAAGTTTTGGAGTAGATACTTGTTAGCAACCTTGTGTATAGATTGACCCCTTATATGTTAAGATTTTATGATATATTTATTTATTGTTATTATATGACTATTTGTATTTAGTTCTTGCATAATAATAAGATAAGTCGATACTAACCTTTGGACCCCCAACTCGTGTGTAGGAATCCTGAACACCATTAGCACTAGATATGGCTAGAAAGACTCAGAAAACCCAATGCCTGTTAAATGGACCAACTGGTGTAGTACCTCCTGAGGAGGCCCAACCAATTTATTCGATGCATTTGTCTGAAGGGTTGAACATATGGACATTATTAATAAGAACAATAGAAATAGTCTTGAGAATGACATCTACTAAATAGGAGATAAACTGCTTGAGAGATTCTGTGCCTTACGACCACACACTTTCAATGGAATGGTAAAAGCAGGATAAGCCATGCAATGGTTGCGACAAATGGACTGCATATTCAAGGTAATAGATTGCAGTGAAATGGAAAAATGTCGTCTAGCCATGTTCTAACTCATATGCAGTAGCCAATTGGTTGGATGCACAAAAGGCAACTATTGGGGAAGTCAAGGCATGAGATATGCCATAGACAACATTCAAAGAGAGATTCTTGAGGAAGTACTTCCCAAAGATAGAGAAAAACAAAATAGAAAGAGCGTTTATGGATTTAGTTCAAGGACGTACGATGGTACATGAATACACAACTTAATTTGAAAGATTGCCTTTTCCGAATTTTTTTTTTTGAAAGATTGCCACGATTCTATCATGCCTCGGCCTAGCAAAGTAGGGAAAAATTAAAATTTCCACCTTTGGACCCGTGGATACATGACTGGTTTGAGGATCGTGTGCTTGTCCAAACAAGAAAGAACCAAGAATAAAGTAATAACAATAAGTAAAAACAGCAATAATAAGCATGGTGGTTCTAGGCTTACATAATATCAAACATAATCAGAGTCTTAAATCCATTATTACAACCCACAGAAAAGAAAAGGAAAGACAATAACATCCTGGGCATAACGCCCTACAACAAAGTGATAAGATCAGTATCTAGTGCCTCAACTACTAACAAAAGATAAAAAGTCTTCACTTACGCTAGCTAGCTCACAAACCCATATCCTTCCTCGGCATACTCCTTGTTCGAGTAATCAGTGTTGGGTTTGTGCCCTCAAACCATACTTTATGTATGAGACATTGACATTTTAATATATGGATATCAGCTTTACATTTTATTATGTATGTTTCTTTCATGAGATGATTGTAAATCCTTAAGTATCATAGTAAGTAATTTGTGTATGTATGAGATGCATACAAGTGAGATACGAATTACTATTCATTGATACATAGAATTTGTCATAGTGGATGACAAGACTTGATATCTCATCAGGTGTACACTATAGCATGATTGACTACCATTGAATGGAGTGATTAATCTCAATCACCAGAGTATAACTCTTAGTTAATATACTAGTGCTTATAGTGCATTGACGGACCTGAGTTTTCCTATTGACACTTAAGACTGTCAACAGTCGATAGGAACTCATAACTTGTTTAAGGTACGTGTTCTCAATCTTTAGATGATTATGAACATAAACTATGGATATGACTGCTTTTACTTACTAATCAGTGAGGTCTATAAAAGATGAGCACCTGGGTATCTTGGGTATATCATGTTCATAGGGTTATGAACATATATTGTCAAGATTAAATCTACCCTCAGAGAGTAAGCATTCCCTTGAGAATGTTACCGAGTTGATTACTAAAAACTACAGTCTTGTTAATAAGTAGTTATCAACATGTTTGGTAATCATGAGAGGTGAATGAAACTCAAGGAATGGAAGATGTAATCATTACTCAGGTTGACAGTAACAGTTATCTGACTACTTGAATATGAATATGAATGTTGATGGTAGAGGGGCATTAGTAAGCTATACAAGTCTAGTTATCACTTCGGATATGTTCTTTTGTGTTGGAGTTCAATTACGTTTTATAGTGGAGTAAACGTTAACTGATCAATTGATTATTTTTCTAGTCAAAAAGTTTGATCATGAAAATTAACAACTGGTCTGAGCCAACAATAAAGAGCCTAGGAGGTCCCACTCTTAACTCCGCTAGGACGCTAGGAAAGGCACATGAGGATGCTGTCAAGACAAGTTCGATCGATCAAAAGAGGTTCGATCGATTGAAGTCAAGACAGGTTTGATCGATCGAAAGCTCTTCAATCAATCAAAGGTTTGATCGATTGAAGCCACTTCGATCAATTGAAAGTAAGGTCAGTTCTGGGAATCTGTAAGTAGGGCAGCTGCGTCCAGAAATTAGAGTTTGTCATTTTATTATACCAGAAGTTGCAAAAACTATTTAGGGCTTCCCAAACCTTCTTTATCCTCTCTATTAGGGTTCTCACCAACCCTAGTCTCTTCGAGAGCATCCATAGGAGTCATAGGAGTGAAGACCATTTAGTGGAGGCTACTGGAAGTCAAAGATTTCAGAATTGGGTTCAAGACTTAAAGGTATAATTCTTGTCCCCTGTCTAGTACGCATCTATAGAGTTAACGAGTAGTAGATATGGGCTACCAATTAGTTTTATTAACGATATTTTCCACTGTGCATGATTTAAAGTTTTCAAAACATAAATCTGCCATTGGTATCAGAGCCACGCTTGTTTGGATTTATAGATACGTATTAGGAATGCTAGTTTGATTTGCATGCTAGTATTTAGTGCTGTTTTGAAACGCATCGTCATAGATCTATTTATGTATTGTTTTCAAAGTAAAAAACAAATCTATGATTGCATGGGATGTATAATAGTTTTGATTGTTCGAACTTGTTTCGATTGATTAAAATTCTTTGTGTTCGATTGATTGAAAGAGTTTCGATGATCGAACCAATGCAGGCTTCGAGCGATCGAACTAGCTTCGATCGATTGAAATAGATTCTCTGACCAGATCTTGTTTTCACAATTTTAAAATTATCTACTTACTGTTTTATACTGTTACTTTGCAACAGGACTTAGGGGTGGAAGATTTATGCTCAGATTCTTCTCTGTCATCCAATTCTCAATCTAGCCCAAAGAAAAAGGCTCCACCTCCATCTCTGGACTCAGGTCAGCATTCCTATAACTCCTCTTCCCTTACAGGTAAGAATTTTTCAAGTCACATGAAGGGAAATAATAATAATAAATCCTCTGGGAGACAGAAAAACCCCCATAAACGTTCTTATTGATAGTTTGCTATTGGAATATAAGGGGGTCTCAACCAACCCTCTAGACAATCTGAGGTTGTAAAATTTATGTTCCTACATAATCTTGATGTCATTGGCATTGTTCAAACCAAGGTTAGACAATCTAATGAAGATTTGATTAAGCAGAAAATTTTTAAACACTGGAACCTTGTCACCAATAGCACCCCTAATTCTGTTGGGAGAATCTGGGTTGGTTGGAATCCTGACAAAGTTTAGGTTACTATTTTGAAGTCTAATTCCCAACTTATTCATACCTTTATTGAAAGTGATGACAAGACTGTTTCTTTTGAAGCTTCTTTTGTCTATGGATCTAACTATGGTCATGAGAGAATGGATCTCTAGACTTCCTTAAAATCTATTTCTGTTAGTCCAAACTCTCCAAATTACATCATTTCAGGAGATTTTAATGTTGTTCTGCAAACTTCTGAAATCTCTGATCCTAATGTTTGTTTGAATTCTAACATCACTGATTTTATCAGTCTTGTGGACCAATTAAGTCTTTCTGACCTTAGATATTTTGGAGAATTTTTTACTTGGTGTAACAGGAGGTTGGGTAGACCTGACTTCTCTCAAAGGAAATTAGATAGAGCTTTAGTAAATCAAGCTTGGTTGGATAATTTCCCTGATTCCTATACTCATTTTCATACTCCAGGTATGTCTGACCATTCCCCTATTATTACTCATGTGGATAAAATTGCTAGAAAAAAGGGTAGGTCATTTAAATTCTTTAATTTCTGGACACAACTGGATCAATTCCCTGATATTGTTTCCCAAACTTGGAGCACTAGTGTGAGGGGCACTACCCAATTTCAAATATGTCAAAAACTTAGACTCGTCAAATACGAATTAAAAAAGTTCAGTAAACAGTTTACTGGCAAGGAAACTCTTAATGCTGATAAAGCTAGGGAAGAGTTGGAAATTGTCCATTCTGAGCTTCTTCAAGACCCACATGATACGCTTCTTATCTCTAAACATAAAGTTTGTTTGAAAAACTTCCATGACTCCATTTGGATAGAGGAAGAGACACTCAAACAGAAATCCAGATTGCAATGGCTGACGAGTGGTGATAAAAATTCCAGATATTTCTTTCAGTCTATTAAAAGTAGAAGAAATAGGAAAAGAATTTTCAAATTGGAGAAACTTGATGGCCAATTAACCTGTAATATTGAAGAAGCTAAAAATGAAGCTATTAGATATTTCCAAGATCTTCTAGGATCTCCTGCTAGGAATCCTTACCCAGGGATTGAAGTCTTACAGACTTTTGTTCATAAAAGGATCCCTGAACATTTCTTCCCTGACCTTAAAAGGGTTCCTACTCCCTTAGAGATTAAAGAGACTTTTTACTCTATGCATGACAACAAAACCCTGGGGCCTTATGGGTTTAATGCTTTTTTCTTTAAAAACTCTTGGTTTATTGTTGGTTTTGATATCATTGCGGCCATTACTGAATTCTTTACCACAGGTGAATTGCTTAAGGAGTCTAATGCCACAATTATAGCCCTTATTCCTAAAGTCCCCAATCCTTCTAAGATGGGGGATTTTAGGCCTATTTCTTGCTGTAATACTATCTATAAGTGTCATTGATCAAGCTCAGTCCGCTTTTGTTAAAGGAAGAAAGATTAGTGACAATGTCCTGCTTGCTCAAGACTTGTTAAGAGATTATCATAAAATTGGAGGTAAACCTAGGGCAGCAGCTAAAGTTGACCTTATGAAAGCCTATGACAATGTCAATTAGACTTTCCTTTTTGATCTTCTTGATACTTTGGGTTTTCCCCCTAGGATGAAAAAATGGATCCATGCATGTATATTTATTCCTAGGTTTTCTATTAATTTTAATGGTGAATCTGTTGGGTTTTTTGAGGGAGCTAGGGGGCTTAGACAGGGTGATCCTATTTCTCCCAACTTGTTTGTCATTATTATGGATGCTTTGAGCCAATTACTTCAGTTTAACATTCAAAATGGCCCTTTTAATTACCATTGGAAATGTGATAAATTGAAAATTTTCCATCTTTGCTTTGCAGATGACTTAATCATTCTGTTAAATGGGGATGTGGAATTTGCTAAACTTATTAGACATACTTTGAATCAGTTTTATGAGTTGGCTGGCCTTTAAGCTAACAACTCTAAGAGCTGTCTCTTCTTCTCTGGGATTGATAATGATTTGGCCACAGAGTTGCTGAATGTACTCCATTTCACTAAGGGAAACCTTCCCTTAAAATATTTGGGTGTTCCCTTAATTACAACAAAACTTAGGAAAGTTCACTGTGAAGACTTAGTCACCAAAATATGTGCTAGGTGTTAGGGATATATACTAAAAGCCATGCTTTATATAGTTGATTTATTATTCATTTAATAAAATCAGTTAATCCATTTTTTATGAGAATCTGTGTGGGAAATGTTTGTATTATATTATTTATTTAATATTATGCATGTGTGTCTCTCATTTTATATAGTAGGTGGTTTGGTGTGTAGAGTTCGGCTTACACACGGAAGATCAGGCCATCAGATATTATAGAATGTAAGATTTTGGTTTACAGTCTTAGATGGGATTGGACACACCATCGGTAGGACTGTAGCATGGTGTTGTAGTAGGTTTGTCTTGACTACGGAAAACGGTATAGTTTTAACTCACTATGCTGGTACACTTTGTGTATTAAACGAGACTGACTTGGGGTAATTATCTTTATACTGACTTATAAGATAATTAATACCTCATGGCTATTATGAGTGCTTATGCTCTAAATCCTAAGTTAATTTGTAGACACGTACATTTGATATTTACACTTTGATCTCTAAAAGGGTGAGATCCTTAAATGGGTCAATATCTCATTGGATTGGGTGGCAATATTAATTGTGTGGTGGATATTAATTAATGATGGAATCCATGTCTCAATTTTGGGATTGATGATATCCCCTTGAGAAAGCTTATAAGTTTTGATTATGTCAAACCCTGCAGGTGGATTTTGTATCCGACATATCAGATAAGTTAAGCAGAGGATCTCAAGGAATTTTAAGAAATTAATTAAATATGATTGTCAGTAATTATATTTAATTAATGGATATCTGTAATCTTAACATGGGGAGATAATAAGCATTTAACGACATGGAGCTCGAAATATATTTTTGAGATAAGGGTAGGAGTGCAATTATAATTCTTTAGTGGTATGAATTATAATTTATGGAAATAGGAATCTGATTCAGTTCGAATTAGGGTTTCCTAATTCCATAAGGAAGCCTATTCCTTATTGACTTCTTATGGTCCCTATCGTAGCCTATATATATGCTGCTTTGGCTCTCTCCTCAGTTAGCGTTTTTCTATATAGAGAATTATAACTCGGAATAGAAAAGAGAGCGTAAAAGAGGGAGAGCAGAAAACAGAAAGGATTTCGAAAGAGCCCACACTCAGTTCGATATTCTGCCAGCAAAGGAATACAGTAGAAGATCGTGAGCTGTTATCGAGCCCGTGGTCTCGATTCGTCTACTACAGCAATCCGTTTTAGCAGTTTAAGGTAACCCTAGTTCCGCCCTTGTAGGGTTATTGTAGTTTTCACGTAATTTTTTTTTGCAGTACCAACTTATACGCGCTGTCAATGGATTCTGGGAACACAGTTTCCTAACAGTGGTATCAGAGCAGCGTTGATTCTGCGTATGGGTTGGACACAACCATGTTGTCCAATAAAACAGATCTTATGCGTGTTTTGATGGATGGATAGAACATAGAACTGTGCTAACCCTTGTTTTGCAGCGTTCTTATTCCACTATTATGTTCACTAATTTTGTGTGATTGGATCCCACGATGGTTTTATCCGTGGTTAATTTCGCTGTTTTAATATAGCATGTGAACTCCTTTATGGAGAAATAGGATTTGTGTGTATTGGATCCCACGCTTGATTGATGTGTGGTTAATTTACTGCAAAGAAATAGCATGTGAACTCCTTCATGGAGGCATAGGATTTGTGTAATATATCTCAAGTAAATTCTTGAAGACAGTTTACAAGCAGTTTCAGAAAGCAATCTGGAGGCAGTTTCTGAAGGCTGTTTCAGAAAACAGTTCTGGAAGGCAGTTGCTGATGGTAAAATCGGATTTAGCTTCCGGGGCGCTGCCCCGGAAACCCCGCGGGGGGCGTTGCCCTCTCGACCCCCGTAAGCTGACCGGGCAGCTCGACCCCCGTTGCGTAGTGGCGACATAGAGCTAATCGGGTTCAATGAAGATTTCTTCACAAGAGTTGCAGCTTGACCATAATAGTGGGGTTCCTATTTTATTGTGGTTTCCTTATTTATGTGTGATTGAATGATTATTATTGTTTTATGTTTAATGAATAGGACAACATGGATAATTGTTCCTAGACCTATTTCAGATGTCTAGCTGCATGTTTAATTTATATTAATTTAAAATGATGGACAACTACATGTGTTTTTAAAAATAAAACTAATTCCATAATTTGAAAACATAAGTACTTATTTTCTAAAATCATGAGAATAGAATAATTTTATTATCTACACATGTGGGTTTCACAAGCAAGGATGAATTAATCATTGTCAAGTATTCCATTATTTTTTATTAATTAAATTAAAAGTTTTTCTAAAAAATTATAACCCTCAAATTATTTTTTAAATTCTAAGTGGGAGAGGGAATTTATCAAGTATAAATCCCATGGTCTCCATCACTGGTTTGTAGATGATATGAATAATTTTGTGCGATGGCTCTAGTGTCATCCTCCCGATCGGATGTAGTTGATCATGGAATCATCAGTACAAACTTCTTTAAAAGAATGTTTTGGGTGATTGTTGGTGTGGGTCACCTCTCCATCAGAGGTGTTTCTCGTGGAACTCTTGACCTAGAATTAAGTGATGGTATACACTTAGCTATAAATAATAATATCCTCTCCATCTGAGTCACTGTTATTATTTATAGGACCAAAGCAAGTCAGCAGTTAAATTTTATTAGGCAAAGTACATTGCCTGGATAATAAAATTAAAAGGCAATTGTCTATCTGAACAAATGATGGATAGTATATGGCTTCCCATTGAGTCATACTATTCGCGGTGTATCAGGTTGCTGGCGGATTCCTTTCAAATATGGTAGAGGGAACCAATATTTTTAACTCGAATCCATAGTAATTTTTGCCCAAACGTAATTATTTATGTTATGTGATTCTCAGGCTTTTAAATGGGTACTTTCAATCCACTTGCTGTTATACTTAAAGAAACAAACTTACTGGACCAAACTATATAGACTGGAAAAGGAATTTGGATATTGTGTTAACTGCTGAAGAGTACAAGTTTGTGCTTACTCAAGAATGTCCTGAGCAACCTGGTGAGGGGGCAACCGCTGAGGAAACCTAGGCTCACAAGAAATGGGTCAAGGTTGATGAGATGGCGCGGTGTTACATTTTGGCATCCATATCAAATGTGCTGCAACATCAGCATCAGTCAATGGCCAGCGCCTATGACATGATGGAGAGCCTTCGAGAGATGTTCGGGGATCAAAGTCGTGCTGCTAGGCAGGTTGCCATGAAAGACTAGATGAACACAACTATGGCTGAGGGGATGCCTGTAAGGGATCATGTTCTTAAGATGATATCTCTTCTTAATGAACTAGAGATCCTTGGAGCTACAATCGACGGGGAAACCCAGGTCGATATCGTACTCCAGTCACTGCCAGAGTCTTTTAAGCAATTCTGCCTCAATTACAACATGAATAAATTTAAATATACTTTGGCGGAGCTGCTTAAAGAACTCCAGGCAGCTGAGGGTCTCAACAGAAAGTTAGGGAGTGCTTTTGTGTTTGAGAAAGGTTCTGCTTCAAAGTCGAAAGTCAAGAAGAAAATGAAAAAGGCTCAAAAGAAGGCCACGGGTCCTCCACCAATCCAAAGGCCACGAGGACAACCGGGAAAGCCTAAAGGCAAATGTTTTGTTTGCAAGCAGCCAGGACACTGGAAGAAGCAATGTCCATTTTATCTCGCCAAACAGAACAATCAAGGTAAATCTCATTTACTAGTTGTTGAATCGTGTTTAGCGGTCCGATCTACCGGTACCTGGTGTGTAGATACGGGAGCCACTGATCATGTATGCAGTTCTTTGCAGGGGTTCCAGGGAACCAGGCAGCTCAGTGATGGAGAGATTTATCTATATATGGGAAATGCTACGAGAGTAGCAGCAGTTGCAGTAGGAGATCTACATCTTAGTTTTGGTAGAGATAGGATTTTAATATTAAGAAATTGCTTTTATGTACCTTCTATTAGAAGGAATTTAGTTTCAGTTTCTAGTTTAGTAAAGAATGGATATTCAGTTCATTTTAATAAAGTAGTAGTTATTAAAGAAAATAAACGTTTTATTTGTTCTGGTCAATTGGTGGATGATCTTTATATTATAAATCCTATCTCTCCTATACTATAACTTAATGAATTGAATAACACAAATAGTTTGCCATTTAAGAGAAAAGAACCTTCGAGGATGAACCAAACGCATCTTTGGCACTTACGCCTTGGTCATATTAATTTGAAAAGGATTCAAAGACTGGTTCAAAATGGGCCATTAGGCTCATTGGAAGTGGAGGCACTTCCAGTTTATGAATCCTGCTTGGAAGGTAAAATGACCAAGAGGCCATTCTCGGCCAAGGGCTATAGAGCAAAAGAGCCGTTGGAACTGGTTCACTCTGATTTGTGTGGTCCTATGACTGTCCAAGCAAGAGGGGGATTTGAGTACTTTGTCACTTTCATCGATGATTACTCAAGGTATGGGTACATTTATTTGATGCGGCGTAAGTCTGAATGCTTTGAGAAATTCAAAGACTTCAAGGCTGAAACGGAGAAGCGTCTAGGTAAATGTATCAAGACACTACGATCTGATCGTGGTGGAGAGTACCTCTTGGGAGAGTTTAGGGAATACTTATTGGAGCAAGGGATTACATCCCAATTGTCTGCACCCCGTATGCCGCAGCAGAACGGTGTAGCAGAAAGAAGGAACAAGACTCTTATGGACATGGTAAGATCTATGATGAGTTATTCGGATTTACCAATTTCCTTTTGGGGACACGCATTAGAGACAGCTGCATACATTCTAAACTTGGTACCATCTAAGTCAGTACCTACTACTCCCACGGAATTGTGGACTGGGCAAAAGCCTAGTCTGCGGTATGTTCGGATCTGGGGTAGTCCAGCACATGTGCTGAAAGGGAACGCAGAAAAGTTGGAATCAAGAACAGAAGTATGTTTCTTTGTTGGGTATCCAAGAGGAACTAAAGGTGGTCTGTTTTATAGTCCTAAGGATCAGAAGGTTATTGTTAGCACCAATGCCACATTCTTAGAAGAGGACTATGTTATGGACCACAAACCCAGAAGCCGTATTATTCTAGAGGAAATGAGAGGAGAGACACCGAGACATACATCTTCGATACCATCGGTACGAGAAGAAACATCACAAGACAGAGTTATCGATATTCCATTACCGCGTCGTAGTGGGAGGATTATCGAAACTCGTGTAGACCCCGAACCAACCATTAACACGCAGGTTCGTGAACCAGTACAGCGTGCAGATAATGGTGTATTAGGTTCAGAATCTTCACAATGAAATATCAGTGATACACAGACACGGGTTGTGCCTCGTCGTAGTGGGAGGGTTATTATTTAACCTGACCGGTATATGTTCTTGGGAGAGTCTTATGACCGGGTCCCTGATGAACAAGCTACCGACCCCTATAACTACAATGAAGCACTCCAAGATAAAGATGCAGATCTTTGGCAAAAGGCTATGAAATCTGAAATGGAGTCTATGTACTCCAATCAAGTCTGGGATCTTGTAGAACCACCCAATGAAATAAAACCCATTGGATGTAAGTGGATCTATAAGAAGAAGAGAGGAGCAGACGGTAAGGTGGAAACCTTTAAAGCAAGGCTTGTTGCGAAAGGGTTCACTCAAAAGGAGGGAATCGATTATGAGGAAACCTTTTCGCCGGTGGCCATGCTAAAGTCTATCCGGATTCTCTTATCCATTGCTGCACATTTCGATTATGAAATTTGGCAAATCGATGTCAAGACAACATTTTTAAATGGGAATCTTGACGAGTGCATCTATATGATGCAACCAGACGGGTTCATTGCAAAGGGCCAAGAACACATGTTGTGCAAGCTTAAGAAGTCCATTTATGGACTTAAGTAGACATCTAGGTCTTGGAATATCCGTTTTGATCAAGCAATCAAGTCTTTTGGTTTTGATCAATGTGCGGATGAATCTTGTGTGTACAAGAAACATGATGGAAGAGTGGTGGTGTTCTTAGTACTATATGTGGATGATATCTTGCTAATCAAAAATGATGTGGGGGTATTATCTTCTATAAGGGTATGGTTGTCCAGTCAATTCGATATGAAGGACTTGGGAGAAGCCGGTCACATCCTAGGGATCAAGCTTATGCGAGATCGCAAGAATAGGATGTTGGGCTTGTCACAAGGCACTTATATTGACAATATTCTTGCTAGGTTTAGCATGCAAGATTCCAAGAAGGGATTCCTTCCCTTCAGACACGGAATTACTCTATCTAAGGATCAGTGTCCTAAGACACCTGATGAGATAGAGAAGATGAAGGCAGTTCCTTATGCCCCGACAGTAGGAAGCCTAATGTATGCTATGCTATGTACTAGACTTGACATCTGCTTTGCTGTTGGCATGGTTAGTAGATATCAGTCTAATCCAGGGCAAGAACATTGGACTGCGGTGAAAAATATTCTCAAGTACCTGAAAAGGACTCGAGACTATATGTTAGTTTACCAAGCAGACAGTCTTGTACCCATTGGGTACAGAGATTCTAATTTCATGTCAGATAGGGATTCCAGAAAGTCTACCTCAGGATATGTGTTTAACCTAGGAGGTGGAGCCATTACTTGGAGGAGTATCAAGCAGTCATGTATTGTTGATTCCACCATGGAAGCCGAGTATGTGGCTGCTTCGGAAGCAGCTAAGGAAGCCGTTTGGCTCAGAAACTTCCTTATGGATCTAAGAGTAGTACCTGCGGTACAATCGGCTATTACCCTTTATTGTGATAATAGCGGAGCGGTTGCTAACTCAAAGGAACCAAGGGCCCATAAGAAGGGAAAACACATTGAGCGTAAGTATCACCTGATACGAGAGATCGTGCAAAGAGGTGATGTTGAAGTGACCAAGATAGCATCAGCAAATAACCTAGCAGATCCTTTCACCAAGAGCTTACCGGCCAAGACTTTTGACAGTCATGTAGATGGGATAGGAGTGAGGTGTGTCGCATCATGGCTTTGAGTCTAAGTGGGAGATTGTTAGGGATATATACTAAAAGCCATGCTTTATGTAGTTGATTTGTTATTCATTTAATAAAATCAGTTAATCCATTTTTTTATGAGAATCTGTGTGGGCAATGTTTGTATTATATTATTTATTTAATATTATGTATGTGTGTCTCTCATTTTATATAGTAGGTGGTTTGGTGTGTAGAGTTCGGCTTACACACGGAAGATCAGGCCATCAGATATTATAGAATGTAAGATTTTGGTTTACAGTCTTAGATGGGATTGGACACACCATCGGTAGGACTGCAGCATGGTGTTGTAGTAGGTTTGTCTTGACTACGGAAAATGGTATAGTTTCAACTCACTATGCTGGTACACTTTGTGTATTAAACGGGACTGACTTGGGGTAATTATCTTTATACTGACTTATAAGATAATTAATACCTCATGGCTATTATGAGTGCTTATGCTCTAAATCCTAAGTTAATTTGTAGACACGTACATTTGATATTTACACTTTGATCTCTAAAAGGGTGAGATCCTTAAATAGGTCAATATCTCATTGGATTGGGTGGCAATATTAATTGTGTGGTGGATATTAATTAATGATGGAATCCATGTCTCAATTTTGGGATTGATGATATCCCCTTGAGAAAGCTTATAAGTTTTGATTATGTCAAACCCTGCAGGTGGATTTTGTATCCGACATATCAGATAAGTTAAGCAGAGGATCTCAAGGAATTTTATGAAATTAATTAAATATGATTGTCAGTAATTATATTTAATTAATGGATATCTGTAATCTTAACATGGGGAGATAATAAGCATTTAATGACATGGAGCTCGAAATATATTTTGAGATAAGGGTAGGAGTGCAATTATAATTCTTTAGTGGTATGAATTATAATTTATGGAAATAGGATTCAGTTCGAATTAGGGTTTCCTAATTCCATAAGGAAGCCTATTCCTTATTGACTTCTTATGGTCCCTATCGTAGCCTATATATATGCTGCTTTGGCTCTCTCCTCAGTTAGCGTTTTTCTATATAGAGAATTATAACTCGGAATAGAAAAGAGGGAGAGCAGAAAACAGAAAGGATTTCAAAAGAGCCCACACTCAGTTCGATATTCTGCCAGCAAAGGAATACGGTAGAAGATCGTGAGCTGTTATCGAGCCCGTGTTCTCGATTCGTTTACTACAGCAATCCGTTTTAGCAGTTTAAGGTAACCCTAGTTCCGCCCTTGTAGGGTTATTGTAGTTTTCACGTAATTTTTTTTTGCAGTACCAACTTATACGCGCTGTCAATGGATTCTGGGAACTCAGTTTCCTAACACTAGGGTCAATTCTTGGAAGTCCAAGGCTCTTTCCTTTGCTGGTAGGACACAACTTATTCAGTCTGTTTTATCTGGTATTCAACTTTACTGGTCTGGTATGTTTATTCTTCCTAAAAGTGTTCTTAAGCAGGTGGATCAAGTCTTGAGAAGATTTCTTTGGAGTGGCACTACTGACAAAACTCAGGGAGCTAAAGTAGCTTGGGCTAATGTTTGTAGACCCAACTTTGTTGGTTGACCTCAACTATTAAATCATAATGTTGGGCTTAAACCAAATCACTTCTTCTACCATTTAATGGTCATTGAAGACTAAATGAAGTTTAAATCTACTCAAATCTCATTGGAATATAGTAAGAATTCCATAAGATTCTTAACGAGGAGGTCCAAGTCATGGGTTAAGACTTGAATCTCACCAATTATGTGTAGATTAGGACTATGATTCATTTTAATCTCCCTATGGATCATAAGATCATAGGAAACTAAGGAATCAAAGCTCAAAGTGGCTCACTAAGATATGTAAAATCTCATGAGCCTTATGAATGAAATAGAAATAAAGGAAATCAAAGTTTTATTTAGAAACACAAATTCTTCAAAACTAATTTATCTCAAACCCAAGGCATTAATTAGATCCAAATTAATGAAGTGTTATGAGGTTCAATCACAAGTTCTTGGTGGTGTGTGATGAAATGGGGTAAGAAGAGAGGTTTTGAAAATGTGAAAAGCTCCTAGATCTAAGAACTTGTGATTGAATTATCCTAATTCTACCAAGGATTAAGAGGTTACCTCTATGACCTCAAAGAATTCTTCAATTTCTTGTGAAGTTCTTCCAAGATCTTCAAATTGTTCTTGTCACGCCCCGACGTAGCATAAATATGGAAAGCGTTTAATTTCCTTTATGGACCCGTAGGTCGCGACAGTTTGAAGGATCGATTCCGTCCCAAACGTCGAACAACATAAAACCATTAATCAGAGTAGGGCAATCAAGGCTCAAGGCTTATAAAAATTTTCTAACTTATTACATCCTATGGTACGGGGTTAACTAAGGCACAGACCGCCTTGAAATAAAACAATAACTTAAAGTCTATTACAGTCATCCTTATTACAAAACCAAATCATATCTTAAATGCACATAAACAATAAGCATATAAAAATAAATTCTCTTCTCAGCAACTGATCTCAAATAGCATAGTCATACGGTTCATCCTGATTATTACCTGCAAAGCCTGGACACGAATGTCCAGGACGCATCAACGCCGTCAGCTTCAAGAAGCTGGTGAGTATTAAAAACATAGCTTTGAATGTAAAAACATGCCCATTTACCTTTTTCCCATTTCCATTTAAATACCACAAGTTTATATTTATGATAAAGAGCTTGTTAGAAAAACAACCACAACAATAATTAAAAGATAAATTCACACATATGTGACCGTGTATGAGAACAATGCACCATCTCATCTAACCGACTCTTTTCTCTCGACAAAACCCAACAACCCTCTATCCTACTCCTGGTATCTTTGAAATACTAAGATAGCCACACTTTAGCAACGGGGCGCCAGGGAGTGTCCAGTTTGCCTCACACTTTGGTCCGGGGTACCAGGGAGTGTCCAATGCCTCACACTTTGAATACCCTAACCGCCATGCAAATACCGGGGCAACCCCCACACAGGTATCCAGACTCGAGTCATTCAGGGAGTGTCTATAGGCCACACTTTAGCACTTCCATGGGTGCCAGTGAGTGTCCAAGTTCGGCTTCACACACTTTAACGCTTCCATGGGCGTCAGGGAGTGTCCATTTTTGCCACCTTCGCATTTCAAAGACACCCTCATCCTCTTTTTCAACTCCAACCACAATCACATCCACAACCACAACCATAACCACAGCCACAATTACAACCACAACCACAACCACAACCACAACTCAAACTCATACTCTTTCCACACAATCATTACTCTTTTCCACACTATCATTACTCTTTTACACACTACCAACACTCACCATGCATGTACAACTGACTCCACATGAATGTCATCAAACTTTAAACATAAAGGAATTCACAGAATTAAAGAAATAATACGCGTACGGGGATTGAAAATTCGTAATTCATTGCCTTAATCATTTTAAACATAACTAATAGCATTCTAAAAACTGCTACTGAAATTCTCGTTTTCTGTCCAAACGGTGCAGAATCTGAGAAAATTGCATTAGACGAAAAGTGTGCAGAATCGAGTTTTGCTTGGGACAGCGCGGGCAGAACCTTAAATTTCATTCGTTTTCCTAACAAAAATCTGAAAACAAAATTCTGCTACTGTTAAAATTAAAAGAGAAAATATTAGATTGAATTTCTAATATACTTTTTCTGCTACTGTAATCCTCATTTTCTGCCCAAACGATGCAAAATCTGAGAAAATTGCATTAGACAAAAAGTGTGCAGAATCGAGTTTTACTTGGGACAACGCGGGCAGAACCTTAAATTTCATTCGTTTTCCTAACAAAAATCTGAAAACAAAATTCTGCTACTGTTAAAATTAACTACCTAAATCAGTAAATAAGGAATGAGTTACATTTTGAGTGAGTTAGTAATACTCACCGTGATGTAGATTGAAGAAGTTGTTGAGAAAGAAATACAAGAATTAAGAATCTCCAATTTCAAGCTTGGCTATGGAGGATTGAGCTCTTCAAATTCTGAAATTATTATCTCTCTATGTGACTCTCTCAAGCTCTCTATGTTAGGAGTGTAGAATGTGTAGTGTGGTTGGGTGTATAAATACTCAAACTCCCACTTAGAAAACATTTGCCTAACATCCCACTCATTCTCCATTAATCTCCACTAATTACAAAGAAAGTGCAACAATGATGTGTAAATATACACTTGCAATTCATAATGCTCCATTGATAATTGAAAGGGTAGGTGGAGTTGGTGTGGGTCAAGGTGTGTTTGGGAATCAAGCTTATGGCATTAGGACAACACACATACTACAAGCATTTGCCAAACAAGGCCTAAGGGAAAACTTTAGCAATAATAATTGGGTATAAAGAAATTTGTCCAATCAGTTACTCCCAAAATTCTGTGGAAGTTTAACACTGCGCGGACAGTTTTAAACCTAAACTAGTATTTTCGTGACACGGTGTTTATCACAAAAATACAGAAAATTCATTTTAATGTTAGAAATAGTTTTCTGATTTTATAAAAATACAGTTTGAGTTTTAAAAGAAATAATTCCACCGTTTTGAAATACAGATTTGAAATTTAACACAGGTATTGCCAGTTTTTATGAAAATTGCATTTTGACCCCAAAAGTAATTTCAATATGAGATTAGTCAAGAAATAAATTTTTCACATAAGGATAAAAGCAGACAAAATATATATAATTTTAAATATGACAATGCAAGAAAAATGCAGGTTATTACAGTTCTCAAAACTCTTAAAATTCTTCAAGAAATTCTTCTCTTCTTCTCAATTCTCTATATAATTCTCTCTCTAAACTCAAGTATATCTCTTGTATATCTTTGTATATTGATTCAAAAGTTCAAGTCCCCTCAAAATGAAGATGAAGATCTGTTTATATAGGCCATCATCTCAAGGATAAATGGGTAAATTCGGGTAGAAACCCATGTGCAAGGATTTCTTCTAGAACATGTGAGAAAAGCAGTCTGTTACAGCCAGCGGCACTCGACGGGTGCCGGCGGCATTCACTGAGTGCCGGGCGGCACTCAGTGAGTGCCGCCAGGTTTTTCGGGTGCCGGGGCTAACTGAATTTGCTCCTTTTTTGAATTTTTGAAAGGAAAATTAGTCTAAACTTAATTTTTGTGAGTTATCTTTATATATTCATGTATATTTGTGCTAAAGTGCACCCATGTGGGTGGTATGCACCCATGTGCATGGTATATTCTTCAATATACTATTTATTATTATTATTTTTCTTTAAGAGACAATTTTCCTTTATTTAAAACTCCCCCCCCCCCCCCCCCCCCCCCCCCCCCCCCCCCCTTTTTTATCATTTTCATTTTTATACTTCCAAAACCTTTTTTTATTGAGAAAATTTTCAGACTGATTTCCTCATGTGTTCTTCAATGTTCGGGGCTCTCCCGAATACCCAAATCCTCTCTCTTCTTTCTCCTTTTTATATTTTCTATTTTTAATTTTGAAATTTGTCTTGAAGAATCAATTGAAGATTTTGAATTTCCTGAAAAATCTTCGAATGTCACCGGCCATTGTCATCATCGGTCTTTTCAGAGGTAACCAATCCCTAGATTTGACGTTTGGTCAAAATTGGGGTGTCTACACCTCTCCTAATGGAAAGTTTAACTTCTCCCATATTTGGAACCAAATTAGGCCTACTAACTCGTCTGCCCCTTGGTACCCTTTTGTCTGGTATTCTGGATGTACCCCTAGACAGAACTTTATTTTGTGGCTCGCCATCCAAAATAGGCTAGCAACGCAAGATAGAATTTGCAAGTTTACTCATGGTCCGCTTGCCTGTTCTTTTTGCCTTAAGCAGCTGGACTCTCATAATCATCTTTTCTTTAATTGTGATTACTCTTCTTTTATTTGGCAGGAATTGATGCGTAGACGTAAGCTGAATTGGAATGGCACACCTTAGGACTGTACTGTCAATTGGATGATCCAGCATTGGAAGGGGAAGACTCCCCAAAACATGATTCCCAGAATATGTTTGGGTGTAGCCATTTACGGCTTATGGAAGGAAAGAAACATTAGAACCTTTAAAAGTTCCTCAACTCCAAAAGAGCAACTGTTGAAGGTTTTTATTTCACAAGTATATGCTCAAGTCAATATCAAATGGAAAGGACATGCCCAACTTGCTACATTGCTGACTAATTGGCAATGACCATCTGATTTGTTTGGTTGGATTTGTGTAGAGCGTTTTGTTGAGTTTCTTGGGTTGCTAGGTTTGGCTTGACAATTTCTTTTGTATTGTAAAGTTGTTGGCCAAATGTGGAAACCTTAGAAGGGGGGTGAATAAGGTTTTAGCGGAAATTAACCTTTTGAAAAACTTAATATTAAATTAAACACAATCACAAGCAATTATGTAAATAGAGAAGGGAAGAGAAACTTGCAAACCGATTTTTTAAGTGGTTCAACAATCGCACCCCGCAGCCTACGTCCACCCCTCAAGAACACCTCTTGAGGATTCCTTTACTCCGATCTACTTCACGGGTGTAGACCAAACCGTTTCCCGGAGCACTTACGGGTGTGCACCAAACCGTTACAAGAGCCTTCAATCTCTCCCAAAGAAGAAACCTCTTCTTTGCAATCAAGGGTTACTAACCCTCACCCTTTACAAATTGAATTGAATACAAATGATAACTCTCTATGTAGAGTGGATAATACAATTAAAGCTCACTACAATTTACTCTCAAAGAAATACAAATCAAGAACTAGAGCAAATTGATAAACTCACACAACTAGGGCTCAATTGTGAATGATTTAGAATCAACAAGTTGTGTGATTGAAATAGATGTTTTCCAATTGATTGATCAACATAAAATGGTGTGGGAAAACATGTATTTATAGGCCAAGAAAGATTATAGCCGTTGGTGGCAAGTTTGGTAATTAAAAGCCCCTTTAAAAACTAGCCGTTATGCCTTTTCAGGTCGCTTCAGTCGACTGGAATATGAAGCAGTCGAATGGTCCTTGAAGCAGTCGACTGAGATGTGTTTACAGAGGGTTCTGTTTGCATTCTGCTTACTTCGATCGACTGCATCGGGCCCTCAGTCGACTGGTTTTCTGCTGGTTTTGGCAGACTGACACCTGTTCACTAAAACGGCCATAACTCCCTCTACAAAATGAATTTTTGAGATCCGTTTGATGTTTTGGAAACTAGATTCAAATACCTTTCCAACCATATAAAACTCAACATCTAATTATTCTTCAATTGGTTGGGGCATTGCTTTAAAGATGACTTATTTAAAATTTGTTTCCAAAACTTTAACTTTTAGCATTTGTTTGAGCTCCTAAGAGTGTGAGATCAAGATGCCTTACAATGAAGGTCCTAGACTTCAACCAAGATGAAATATCTTCAAGTCTTCAAGCTTGATCCTTGTCGAGCTCCTTGTAATATTGATCTACATCAATTAAATCTCATGCACACAAAGATGTTAAAACATGATACACAATTAATACATGAAATTATACAGGAGCAAAAAAATGACTATGATAATAACAAAGAATGAATCAATATGAATCATGTAATTATCATAGCATAATTGACATCATCAAAACATAATTAAATATGCCTTAATATACCTTAAGGCTAACAATCTCCCCCTTTTTGACGATGACAAACAACCAATGAAGAATATGCCAATATAAGCACATTTGGTCATTTTCACATTATCATTCATAATGGATATCATATGTTAAAGAACATGAATGATAACTACCCAAAAACTTCTCCCCAATACTTCTCATATTTCTCCCCCTTTGACATTATCAAAAAGATTTGGGGATAAAATACGAAGCTCCCCCTCACAATAGGCATACAAATCAAAAGGCCAAAATAATACCAAAAATAAACAAATATAACCATATGTGAGAAAATGAATACATGAGAGTGCTCCCCATAAGAATGTGCAATGATAAAGGATACCAAAAGATATGAATAGAGAGCATATTCTCTCAAAAAATACCAATAATAAAGTTGGAGAACTCAAAATATAAGATAAACAATAATTCAGTCGGATCAGTCGACTCCTCAGTCGACGTCCCTAGGCAGAGAGTTTAAAACATCAATGCAGTCGACGCCACAGTCGACTTAACAATGCAGAATCAGAAAATTCAAAGCTTCACACCTGAATCAGTCGACTGTGTCAGGGTACCAGTCGACTGCTTTGTTCAGCAGTTCATAAAAATGATAGTTCAGCAGCAAAAATTTAAATGATTCACAAAACATCATTTTGTCTAATCATTCTAAAAACTTTGTTTAATCAAACAAAAGCATATCATCATTTTTTTTTTTAAATAAGCAATATCAAGAGCATGATGATTTATGTAAAGACATATCCAAATCACAAGTGGATGAAACAAGATTTATGCATAAAAAATCAAGTATGCATATCTAAACAAAATCAAAGTGATTTGAAACAAAAAAAATATGATATGAAATCAATCAAATTTAAGTAGTATGATGAAAAAAAATCAAAACAAAATTACCTACTAACCTACCATTATCAAATCAATACTTAACCTTTGTCCAAGCATTTCTTGGATGCTCCATTTGCCGAGGTGGTAGGAGAGGCCCTTTCCAATGTCATGAGGCAAAGATTGACAATCTCTTCACCATTTGAGTCGTCGTCCGATGATTCGCTCTCGGAACTACTATTAGTGGTCTTGATTATCTTCTTTTTGTATTTTTCCTCCTTGGGTGACTTCTTTCCCGATTTTTCTTTCTTTAGAAACTTTGCAAATTTTCGGGTGATCTTTGTCATTTCCTCATCCTCATCACTCTCAACATCTTTCTTCTTTTTCTTTGAGCTTGAGGATTTTAAAGCCATGTCTCCCCTTTTGGCCTCTTTCTCTTCCAACGTCTTGTCTTCACTTTCGAAGACGGCCAATTCCATTTCATGAGTTATGAGAGAACCCATGAGTTGTTCCAAGGAGAGTGTTGAAAGTTCCTTTGCTTCACAAACCGCCGTGACCTTTGGTTGCCAATCCTTTGGTAAAGACCTAAGTACTTTCTCAATCATTTCTTCATTAGTATAAACTTTACCAAGGTTTTTCAAGTTATTAATAAGAATGGTAAAACGAGAAAACATATCTCCAATAGATTCATATGGCAACATTTTAAACATTTCATAAGTTTGAACAAGAAGATTTATTTTTGAGTTCTTAACTTGATTAGTACCTTCATGAGCAACCTCAAGTTTATCCCAAATTTTCTTTGCGGACTCGCAAGAGGAAATTCTATTGTACTCATTAGGGTCTAGTCCACAATATAAAATGTTCATTGCCATAGCATTTATTTTTATGAGTTTCTTATCGGCATTATTATACTCATCTACCGTCTTTGGAATAGAAAAACCATTTTCAATTTTTGTAGGTAGATGAGGCCCTTTGACCACGATTTGCCATAAATCAAAATCTTGAGAAATCATATAGATTCTCATTCTATTTTTCCAATAGGCATAGTTTGAGCCATTAAAACATGGTGGTCTTAATGTCGATTGACCCTCAGAATAATAAATGTAAGAAGAGTCGGTTTCCATTGGATCTTTAACTCAAAATTTTTCAAAAATCTTTTGAAAAAGACGAGACGAGGCTCTGATACCAACTGTTGTCCCAAATGTGGAAACCTTAGAGGGGGGGTGAATAAGGTTTTAGCGGAAATTAACCTTTTGAAAAACTTAATATTAAATTAAACACAATCACAAGCAATTATGTAAATAGAGAAGGGAAGAGAAACTTGCAAACCGATTTTTTAAGTGGTTCAACAATCGCACCCCGCGGCCTACGTCCACCCCTCAAGAACACCTCTTGAGGATTCTTTTACTCTGATCTACTTCACGGGTGTAGACCAAACCGTTTCCCGGAGCACTTACGGGTGTGCACCAAACCGTTACAAGAGCCTTCAATCTCTCCCAAAGAAGAAACCTCTTCTTTGCAATCAAGGGTTACTAACCCTCACCCTTTACAAATTGAATTGAATACAAATGATAACTCTCTATGTAGAGTGGATAATACAATTAAAGCTCACTATAATTTACTCTCAAAGAAATACAAATCAAGAACTAGAGCAAATTGATAAACTCACACAACTAGGGCTCAATTGTGAATGATTTAGAATCAACAAGTTGTGTGATTGAAATAGATGTTTTCCAATTGATTGATCAACATAAAATGGTGTGGGAAAACATGTATTTATAGGCCAAGAAAGATTATAGCCGTTGGTGGCAAGTTTGGTAATTAAAAGCCCCTTTAAAAACTAGCCGTTATGCCTTTTCAGGTCGCTTCAGTCGACTGGAACATGAAGCAGTCGACTGGTCCTTGAAGCAGTCGACTGAGATGTGTTTACAGAGGGTTCTGTTTGCATTCTGCTTACTTCGATCGACTGCATCGGGGCCCTCAGTCGACTGGTTTTCTGCTGGTTTTGGCAGACTGACACCTGTTCACTAAAACGGCCATAACTCCCTCTACAAAATGAATTTTTGAGATCCGTTTGATGTTTTGGAAACTAGATTCAAATACCTTTCCAACCATATAAAATTCAACATCTAATTATTCTTCAATTGGTTAGGGCATTGCTTTAAAGATGACTTATTTAAAATTTGTTTCCAAAACTTTAACTTTTAGCATTTGTTTGAGCCCCTAAGAGTGTGAGATCAAGATGCCTTACAATGAAGGTCCTAGACTTCAACCAAGGATGAAATATCTTCAAGTCTTCAAGCTTGATCCTTGTCGAGCTCCTTGTAATCTTGATCTACATCAATTAAATCTCATACACACAAAGATGTTAAAACATGATACACAATTAATACATGAAATTATACATGAGCAAAAAAATGACTATGATAATAACAAAGAATGAATCAATATGAATCATGTAATTATCATAGCATAATTGACATCATCAAAACATAATTAAATATGCCTTAATATACCTTAAGGCTAACAATCTCCCCCTTTTTGACGATGACAAACAACCAATGAAGAATATGCCAATATAAGCACATTTGGTCATTTTCACATTATCATTCATAATGGATATCATATGTTAAAGAACATGAATGATAACTACCCAAAAACTTCTCCCCAATACTTCTCATATTTCTCCCCCTTTGACATTATCAAAAAGATTTGGGGATAAAATACGAAGCTCCCCCTCACAATAGGCATACAAATCAAAAGGCCAAAATAATACCAAAAATAAACAAATATAACCATATGTGAGAAAATGAATACATGAGAGTGCTCCCCCTAAGAATGTGCAATGATAAAGGATACCAAAAGATATGAATAGAGAGCATATTCTCTCAAAAGATACCAATAATAAAGTTGGAGAACTCAAAATATAAGATAAACAACAATTCAGTCGGATCAGTCGACTCCTCAGTCGACGTCCCTAGGCAGAGAGTTTAAAACATCAATGCAGTCGACGCCACAGTCGACTTAACAATGCAGAATCAGAAAATTCAAAGCTTCACTCCTGAATCAGTCGACTGTGTCAGGGTACCAGTCGACTGCTTTGTTCAGCAGTTCATAAAAATGATAGTTCAGCAGCAAAAATTTAAATGATTCACAAAACATCATTTTGTCTAATCATTCTAAAAACTTTGTTTAATCAAACAAAAGCATATCATCATTTTTTTTTTAAATAAGCAATATCAAGAGCATGATGATTTATGTAAAGACATATCCAAATCACAAGTGGATGAAACAAGATTTATGCATAAAAAATCAAGTATGCATATCTAAACAAAATCAAAGTGATTTGAAACAAAAAAAATATGATATGAAATCAATCAAATTTAAGTAGTATGATGAAAAAAAATCAAAACAAAATTACCTACTAACTTACCATTATCAAATCAATACTTAACCTTTGTCCAAGCATTTCTTGGATGCTCCATTTGCCGAAGTGGTAGGAGAGGCCCTTTCCAATGTCATGAGGCAAAGATTGACAATCTCTTCACCATTTGAGTCGTCGTCCGATGATTCGCTCTCGGAACTACTATTAGTGGCCTTGATTATCTTCTTTTTGTATTTTTCCTCCTTGGGTGACTTCTTTCCTGATTTTTCTTTCTTTAGAAACTTTGCAAATTTTCGGGTGATCTTTGTCATTTCCTCATCCTCATCACTCTCAACATCTTTCTTCTTTTTCTTTGAGCTTGAGGATTTTAAAGCCATGTCTCCCCTTTTGGCCTCTTTCTCTTCCAACGTCTTGTCTTCACTTTCGAAGACGGCCAATTCCATTTCATGAGTTATGAGAGAACCCATGAGTTGTTCCAAGGAGAGTGTTGAAAGTTCCTTTGCTTCACAAACCGCCGTGACCTTTGGTTGCCAATCCTTTGGTAAAGACCTAAGTACTTTCTCAATCATTTCTTCATTAGTATAAACTTTACCAAGGTTTTTCAAGTTATTAATAAGAATGGTAAAACGAGAAAACATATCTCCAATAGATTCATATGGCAACATTTTAAACATTTCATAAGTTTGAACAAGAAGATTTATTTTTGAGTTCTTAACTTGATTAGTACCTTCATGAGCAACCTCAAGTTTATCCCAAATTTTCTTTGCGGACTCGCAAGAGGAAATTCTATTGTACTCATTAGGGTCTAGTCCACAATATAAAATGTTCATTGCCATAGCATTTATTTTTATGAGTTTCTTATCGGCATTATTATACTCATCTACCGTCTTTGGAATAGAAAAACCATTTTCAATTTTTGTAGGTAGATGAGGCCCTTTGACCACGATTTGCCATAAATCAAAATCTTGAGAAATCATATAGATTCTCATTCTATTTTTCCAATAGGCATAGTTTGAGCCATTAAAACATGGTGGTCTTAATGTCGATTGACCCTCAGAATAATAAATGTAAGAAGAGTCGGTTTCCATTGGATCTTTAACTCAAAATTTTTCAAAAATCTTTTGAAAAAGACGAGACGAGGCTCTGATACCAACTGTTGTCCCAAATGTGGAAACCTTAGAGGGGGGGTGAATAAGGTTTTAGCGGAAATTAACCTTTTGAAAAACTTAATATTAAATTAAACACAATCACAAGCAATTATGTAAATAGAGAAGGGAAGAGAAACTTGCAAACCGATTTTTTAAGTGGTTCAACAATCGCACCCCGCGGCCTACGTCCACCCCTCAAGAACACCTCTTGAGGATTCTTTTACTCTGATCTACTTCACGGGTGTAGACCAAACCGTTTCCCGGAGCACTTACGGGTGTGCACCAAACCGTTACAAGAGCCTTCAATCTCTCCCAAAGAAGAAACCTCTTCTTTGCAATCAAGGGTTACTAACCCTCACCCTTTACAAATTGAATTGAATACAAATGATAACTCTCTATGTAGAGTGGATAATACAATTAAAGCTCACTATAATTTACTCTCAAAGAAATACAAATCAAGAACTAGAGCAAATTGATAAACTCACACAACTAGGGCTCAATTGTGAATGATTTAGAATCAACAAGTTGTGTGATTGAAATAGATGTTTTCCAATTGATTGATCAACATAAAATGGTGTGGGAAAACATGTATTTATAGGCCAAGAAAGATTATAGCCGTTGGTGGCAAGTTTGGTAATTAAAAGCCCCTTTAAAAACTAGCCGTTATGCCTTTTCAGGTCGCTTCAGTCGACTGGAACATGAAGCAGTCGACTGGTCCTTGAAGCAGTCGACTGAGATGTGTTTACAGAGGGTTCTGTTTGCATTCTGCTTACTTCGATCGACTGCATCGGGGCCCTCAGTCGACTGGTTTTCTGCTGGTTTTGGCAGACTGACACCTGTTCACTAAAACGGCCATAACTCCCTCTACAAAATGAATTTTTGAGATCCGTTTGATGTTTTGGAAACTAGATTCAAATACCTTTCCAACCATATAAAATTCAACATCTAATTATTCTTCAATTGGTTAGGGCATTGCTTTAAAGATGACTTATTTAAAATTTGTTTCCAAAACTTTAACTTTTAGCATTTGTTTGAGCCCCTAAGAGTGTGAGATCAAGATGCCTTACAATGAAGGTCCTAGACTTCAACCAAGGATGAAATATCTTCAAGTCTTCAAGCTTGATCCTTGTCGAGCTCCTTGTAATCTTGATCTACATCAATTAAATCTCATACACACAAAGATGTTAAAACATGATACACAATTAATACATGAAATTATACATGAGCAAAAAAATGACTATGATAATAACAAAGAATGAATCAATATGAATCATGTAATTATCATAGCATAATTGACATCATCAAAACATAATTAAATATGCCTTAATATACCTTAAGGCTAACAATCTCCCCCTTTTTGACGATGACAAACAACCAATGAAGAATATGCCAATATAAGCACATTTGGTCATTTTCACATTATCATTCATAATGGATATCATATGTTAAAGAACATGAATGATAACTACCCAAAAACTTCTCCCCAATACTTCTCATATTTCTCCCCCTTTGACATTATCAAAAAGATTTGGGGATAAAATACGAAGCTCCCCCTCACAATAGGCATACAAATCAAAAGGCCAAAATAATACCAAAAATAAACAAATATAACCATATGTGAGAAAATGAATACATGAGAGTGCTCCCCCTAAGAATGTGCAATGATAAAGGATACCAAAAGATATGAATAGAGAGCATATTCTCTCAAAAGATACCAATAATAAAGTTGGAGAACTCAAAATATAAGATAAACAACAATTCAGTCGGATCAGTCGACTCCTCAGTCGACGTCCCTAGGCAGAGAGTTTAAAACATCAATGCAGTCGACGCCACAGTCGACTTAACAATGCAGAATCAGAAAATTCAAAGCTTCACTCCTGAATCAGTCGACTGTGTCAGGGTACCAGTCGACTGCTTTGTTCAGCAGTTCATAAAAATGATAGTTCAGCAGCAAAAATTTAAATGATTCACAAAACATCATTTTGTCTAATCATTCTAAAAACTTTGTTTAATCAAACAAAAGCATATCATCATTTTTTTTTTAAATAAGCAATATCAAGAGCATGATGATTTATGTAAAGACATATCCAAATCACAAGTGGATGAAACAAGATTTATGCATAAAAAATCAAGTATGCATATCTAAACAAAATCAAAGTGATTTGAAACAAAAAAAATATGATATGAAATCAATCAAATTTAAGTAGTATGATGAAAAAAAATCAAAACAAAATTACCTACTAACTTACCATTATCAAATCAATACTTAACCTTTGTCCAAGCATTTCTTGGATGCTCCATTTGCCGAAGTGGTAGGAGAGGCCCTTTCCAATGTCATGAGGCAAAGATTGACAATCTCTTCACCATTTGAGTCGTCGTCCGATGATTCGCTCTCGGAACTACTATTAGTGGCCTTGATTATCTTCTTTTTGTATTTTTCCTCCTTGGGTGACTTCTTTCCTGATTTTTCTTTCTTTAGAAACTTTGCAAATTTTCGGGTGATCTTTGTCATTTCCTCATCCTCATCACTCTCAACATCTTTCTTCTTTTTCTTTGAGCTTGAGGATTTTAAAGCCATGTCTCCCCTTTTGGCCTCTTTCTCTTCCAACGTCTTGTCTTCACTTTCGAAGACGGCCAATTCCATTTCATGAGTTATGAGAGAACCCATGAGTTGTTCCAAGGAGAGTGTTGAAAGTTCCTTTGCTTCACAAACCGCCGTGACCTTTGGTTGCCAATCCTTTGGTAAAGACCTAAGTACTTTCTCAATCATTTCTTCATTAGTATAAACTTTACCAAGGTTTTTCAAGTTATTAATAAGAATGGTAAAACGAGAAAACATATCTCCAATAGATTCATATGGCAACATTTTAAACATTTCATAAGTTTGAACAAGAAGATTTATTTTTGAGTTCTTAACTTGATTAGTACCTTCATGAGCAACCTCAAGTTTATCCCAAATTTTCTTTGCGGACTCGCAAGAGGAAATTCTATTGTACTCATTAGGGTCTAGTCCACAATATAAAATGTTCATTGCCATAGCATTTATTTTTATGAGTTTCTTATCGGCATTATTATACTCATCTACCGTCTTTGGAATAGAAAAACCATTTTCAATTTTTGTAGGTAGATGAGGCCCTTTGACCACGATTTGCCATAAATCAAAATCTTGAGAAATCATATAGATTCTCATTCTATTTTTCCAATAGGCATAGTTTGAGCCATTAAAACATGGTGGTCTTAATGTCGATTGACCCTCAGAATAATAAATGTAAGAAGAGTCGGTTTCCATTGGATCTTTAACTCAAAATTTTTCAAAAATCTTTTGAAAAAGACGAGACGAGGCTCTGATACCAACTGTTGTCCCAAATGTGGAAACCTTAGAGGGGGGGTGAATAAGGTTTTAGCGGAAATTAACCTTTTGAAAAACTTAATATTAAATTAAACACAATCACAAGCAATTATGTAAATAGAGAAGGGAAGAGAAACTTGCAAACCGATTTTTTAAGTGGTTCAACAATCGCACCCCGCGGCCTACGTCCACCCCTCAAGAACACCTCTTGAGGATTCTTTTACTCTGATCTACTTCACGGGTGTAGACCAAACCGTTTCCCGGAGCACTTACGGGTGTGCACCAAACCGTTACAAGAGCCTTCAATCTCTCCCAAAGAAGAAACCTCTTCTTTGCAATCAAGGGTTACTAACCCTCACCCTTTACAAATTGAATTGAATACAAATGATAACTCTCTATGTAGAGTGGATAATACAATTAAAGCTCACTATAATTTACTCTCAAAGAAATACAAATCAAGAACTAGAGCAAATTGATAAACTCACACAACTAGGGCTCAATTGTGAATGATTTAGAATCAACAAGTTGTGTGATTGAAATAGATGTTTTCCAATTGATTGATCAACATAAAATGGTGTGGGAAAACATGTATTTATAGGCCAAGAAAGATTATAGCCGTTGGTGGCAAGTTTGGTAATTAAAAGCCCCTTTAAAAACTAGCCGTTATGCCTTTTCAGGTCGCTTCAGTCGACTGGAACATGAAGCAGTCGACTGGTCCTTGAAGCAGTCGACTGAGATGTGTTTACAGAGGGTTCTGTTTGCATTCTGCTTACTTCGATCGACTGCATCGGGGCCCTCAGTCGACTGGTTTTCTGCTGGTTTTGGCAGACTGACACCTGTTCACTAAAACGGCCATAACTCCCTCTACAAAATGAATTTTTGAGATCCGTTTGATGTTTTGGAAACTAGATTCAAATACCTTTCCAACCATATAAAATTCAACATCTAATTATTCTTCAATTGGTTAGGGCATTGCTTTAAAGATGACTTATTTAAAATTTGTTTCCAAAACTTTAACTTTTAGCATTTGTTTGAGCCCCTAAGAGTGTGAGATCAAGATGCCTTACAATGAAGGTCCTAGACTTCAACCAAGGATGAAATATCTTCAAGTCTTCAAGCTTGATCCTTGTCGAGCTCCTTGTAATCTTGATCTACATCAATTAAATCTCATACACACAAAGATGTTAAAACATGATACACAATTAATACATGAAATTATACATGAGCAAAAAAATGACTATGATAATAACAAAGAATGAATCAATATGAATCATGTAATTATCATAGCATAATTGACATCATCAAAACATAATTAAATATGCCTTAATATACCTTAAGGCTAACAATCTCCCCCTTTTTGACGATGACAAACAACCAATGAAGAATATGCCAATATAAGCACATTTGGTCATTTTCACATTATCATTCATAATGGATATCATATGTTAAAGAACATGAATGATAACTACCCAAAAACTTCTCCCCAATACTTCTCATATTTCTCCCCCTTTGACATTATCAAAAAGATTTGGGGATAAAATACGAAGCTCCCCCTCACAATAGGCATACAAATCAAAAGGCCAAAATAATACCAAAAATAAACAAATATAACCATATGTGAGAAAATGAATACATGAGAGTGCTCCCCCTAAGAATGTGCAATGATAAAGGATACCAAAAGATATGAATAGAGAGCATATTCTCTCAAAAGATACCAATAATAAAGTTGGAGAACTCAAAATATAAGATAAACAACAATTCAGTCGGATCAGTCGACTCCTCAGTCGACGTCCCTAGGCAGAGAGTTTAAAACATCAATGCAGTCGACGCCACAGTCGACTTAACAATGCAGAATCAGAAAATTCAAAGCTTCACTCCTGAATCAGTCGACTGTGTCAGGGTACCAGTCGACTGCTTTGTTCAGCAGTTCATAAAAATGATAGTTCAGCAGCAAAAATTTAAATGATTCACAAAACATCATTTTGTCTAATCATTCTAAAAACTTTGTTTAATCAAACAAAAGCATATCATCATTTTTTTTTTAAATAAGCAATATCAAGAGCATGATGATTTATGTAAAGACATATCCAAATCACAAGTGGATGAAACAAGATTTATGCATAAAAAATCAAGTATGCATATCTAAACAAAATCAAAGTGATTTGAAACAAAAAAAATATGATATGAAATCAATCAAATTTAAGTAGTATGATGAAAAAAAATCAAAACAAAATTACCTACTAACTTACCATTATCAAATCAATACTTAACCTTTGTCCAAGCATTTCTTGGATGCTCCATTTGCCGAAGTGGTAGGAGAGGCCCTTTCCAATGTCATGAGGCAAAGATTGACAATCTCTTCACCATTTGAGTCGTCGTCCGATGATTCGCTCTCGGAACTACTATTAGTGGCCTTGATTATCTTCTTTTTGTATTTTTCCTCCTTGGGTGACTTCTTTCCTGATTTTTCTTTCTTTAGAAACTTTGCAAATTTTCGGGTGATCTTTGTCATTTCCTCATCCTCATCACTCTCAACATCTTTCTTCTTTTTCTTTGAGCTTGAGGATTTTAAAGCCATGTCTCCCCTTTTGGCCTCTTTCTCTTCCAACGTCTTGTCTTCACTTTCGAAGACGGCCAATTCCATTTCATGAGTTATGAGAGAACCCATGAGTTGTTCCAAGGAGAGTGTTGAAAGTTCCTTTGCTTCACAAACCGCCGTGACCTTTGGTTGCCAATCCTTTGGTAAAGACCTAAGTACTTTCTCAATCATTTCTTCATTAGTATAAACTTTACCAAGGTTTTTCAAGTTATTAATAAGAATGGTAAAACGAGAAAACATATCTCCAATAGATTCATATGGCAACATTTTAAACATTTCATAAGTTTGAACAAGAAGATTTATTTTTGAGTTCTTAACTTGATTAGTACCTTCATGAGCAACCTCAAGTTTATCCCAAATTTTCTTTGCAGACTCGCAAGAGGAAATTCTATTGTACTCATTAGGGTCTAATCCACAATATAAAATGTTCATTGCCATAGCATTTATTTTTATGAGTTTCTTATCGGCATTATTATACTCATCTACCGTCTTTGGAATAGAAAAACCATTTTCAATTTTTGTAGGTAGATGAGGCCCTTTGACCACGATTTGCCATAAATCAAAATCTTGAGAAATCATATAGATTCTCATTCTATTTTTCCAATAGGCATAGTTTGAGCCATTAAAACATGGTGGTCTTAATGTCGATTGACCCTCAGAATAATAAATGTAAGAAGAGTCGGTTTCCATTGGATCTTTAACTCAAGATTTTTCAAAAATCTTTTGAAAAAGATGAGACGAGGCTCTGATACCAACTGTTGGCCCAAATGTGGAAACCTTAGAGTGGGGGTGAATAAGGTTTTAGCGGAAATTAACCTTTTGAAAAACTTAATATTAAATTAAACACAATCACAAGCAATTATGTAAATAGAGAAGGGAAGAGAAACTTGCAAACCGATTTTTTAAGTGGTTCGGCAATCGCACCCCGCGGCCTACGTCCACCCCTCAAGAACACCTCTTGAGGATTCCTTTACTCCTATCTACTTCACGGGTGTAGACCAAACCGTTTCCCGGAGCACTTACGGGTGTGCACCAAACCGTTACAAGAGCCTTCAATCTCTCCCAAAGAAGAAACCTCTTCTTTGCAATCAAGGGTTACTAACCCTCACCCTTTACAAATTGAATTGAATACAAATGATAACTCTCTATGTAGAGTGGATAATACAATTAACGCTCACTACAATTTACTCTCAAAGAAATACAAATCAAGAACTAGAGCAAATTGATAAACTCACACAACTAGGGCTCAATTGTGAATGATTTAGAATCAACAAGTTGTGTGATTGAAATAGATGTTTTCCAATTGATTGATCAACATAAAATGGTGTGGGAAAACATGTATTTATAGGCCAAGAAAGATTATAGCCGTTGGTGGCAAGTTTGGTAATTAAAAGCCCCTTTAAAAACTAGCCGTTATGCCTTTTCAGGTCGCTTCAGTCGACTGGAACATGAAGCAGTCGACTGGTCCTTGAAGCAGTCGACTGAGATGTGTTTACAGAGGGTTCTGTTTGCATTCTGCTTACTTCGGTCGACTGCATCGGGCCCTCAGTCGACTGCACCCTCAGAAATCAGTCGACTGGTTTTCTGCTGGTTTTGGCAGACTGACACCTGTTCACTAAAACGGCCATAACTCCCTCTACAAAATGAATTTTTGAGATCCGTTTGATGTTTTGGAAACTAGATTCAAATACCTTTCCAACCATATAAAACTCAACATCTAATTATTCTTCAATTGGTTGGGGAATTGCTTTAAAGATGACTTATTTAAAATTTGTTTCCAAAACTTTAACTTTTAGCATTTGTTTGAGCCCCTAAGAGTGTGAGATCAAGATGCCTTACAATGAATGTCCTAGACTTCAACCAAGGATAAAATATCTTCAAGTCTTCAAGCTTGATCCTTGTTGAGCTCCTTGTAATCTTGATCTACATCAATTAAATCTCATGCACACAAAGATGTTAAAACATGATACACAATTAATACATGAGATTATACATGAGCAAAAAAATGACTATGATAATAACAAAGAATGAATCATGTAATTATCATAGCATATTTGACATCATCAAAACATAATTAAATATGCCTTAATATACCTTAAGGCTAACAAAAGTGTCTTGTTTGGTGTTTTGCCAGATTTGGCCTTTTCTGTGGTTAGTGTGACCACTTACCGTCATGCTTTGAGCCTGTTGTATATCCTGGGGTATGCCCCTTGTACTTGTATACATCCCTTTTTGGAATCTATTTACCATTTTCCGAAGAAAAAAAAAAGTTTTATACTGTTCTGAAAAGTTTTAAATTAGTTTGTGAAATTTTGAGTTCAATCGATTGAACCTTCTTCAATCGATCAAAGTGTGATAGAGAACCAGAGATGCTATTTTAGTTCTACTTACTTCCATAAAGTGTTTATGGTGTATTCGAATCAATTAGTAGTTCCAAATGATGTATATATGCATGGATGTGTGTATATCTAACCCTTTTGTAGCAAGTTAGTCCGCTATCTCCCATGTCACCAAGTTTCGATGATTTTTATTATTGTATTTGAATTTATGTTTGAGATTGGTGTGTATATTATATTTTGGTTTGGTTTTAAGGCATGTGTAAAGGGCACTGCGACTTCAATCCTACGAATAGGAAAGTCACACCGATTTACCTAGCCTTTGATTTTATTGTTGTTTTCTAATTCTAGATATATTGTAAACTTCAAAAGAAGCATAGGACTAATGTAATAGAATAGGAAATCCATGAAGATGGAAGAGCAAGCCGTTGTCTATGAAGATGGAGCCGAAGGTGACCAAACCAAGAAGGAGCTTCTATGGAGATAGAGCCATGGGAGATAGAGACATATGAATGCCTTTATTTCAATTTTAGTTTTTTTTGTTTTATGTGCTTATTTTGAGATTGGTGTTTTATACATTGTTACTACTTGCATGTACTTAAAACAGTTTTCTAAAATAAAAATAAAAAATTATTTTAACGCATTAGTAAACATTGGATGTTTATAGGTAATGTGGAAACAATTTTTCCAAAAGAAAAACCCTTATTTACTAAATCTAGTGGGAGAGGGTCTTATTAGTAATACCTACGATCTTCCATTAATGGTTCGCTATAAGATGAGTAGTACATTATGTGTCACCTCGCCAGGGGTGATCATTCCATACAGAGGGTACACTACTCATTGGTTACTAGATGTGAACTTCCTACGAATAGGATCAATCAGAAGTGTTAGAGGGTGAACACCACATAGAGGCACAATTTGAGGCGGTTGTGATTGGATCCTAGTTAATGGTGCACACTAGCTAAGCTATGGATAAGGGATCCCATATGGGGCATTATTTAGAAACTTAGATATCAAATAGGTTTGAAGTCATAACTTGTTTTGCAAGAGTTGTATAGCGGACAAGTCATGACTAATCGAAAGATCGAGTATTGACCGCCACACGGAGGCTTTACTCTTTTGTCTTGATATTCCAGCGACTTTGCTTTAAAATAAGAGTTTTAAGGATTATTTTATTTCAAAATTGTCTAATTTTGATATCCATATTTATTTTGTGTGTTTGATTTTTCAGTAATCATAATGTCTAGATTTGCATTTAGTCCACTTGCCATTATACTCACTCAGAACAAGTTAACTGGAAATAACTACACTGATCGGAAATATAACCTTGACATCGTTTTAACTACGGAGGATCACATTTATGTCCTCACCACCCCATGCCCCAAAGAACCTGCTGTAAATGCTACGGTTGCTGCTAGATGCGAGTTAGATAAATGGAAGAAATAAAATGGAATGACCCATTGATACATTTTGGCCTCTATGGCTGGTGTGTTGCAACAACAATTCCAGTCAAATGATTCTGCCAGTGCCATTATCAAATCCCTAAAAGAAATGTTTGGGAAGCATGGCAGGCCTGCCAGACAGGTTGCCATGCAGAAGATAATGAGTGCGAAGATGTCAGAAGGAACTCCAGTCAAAGAACATGTTTTAAAAATGATTGGTTATTTGAACGAACTGGAGACCTTGGGAGCCAATATCGACGCACAATTGATATGATCCTTACTTTGCTGTCGCCTTCATTTACTCAATTTAAACTTAACTATAATATGAATCAAATGAATTTCTCAATGAGTGAATTAATGAGTTCTTTACTGGCAGTGAAAGGGGTGATCAAACCTAGGGGTAATGTTTTGAACGTTGAGAAAAGCTCTTCCTCTTCCCGATCTACACCAAAAGGTAAGAACGGGAAGAAGAAGGCTAGCACCGGTGGTTCAATTATTGGACCAGTCCCAAAGATTACAAAATCTAAAGGAAGAGTTAAGGGCAAAGGGAAGGTGGGTGGCTAAGGCAAAGGAAAGTGTTTCCAATGCGATAAGAAGGGCCATTGGAAGAGGAACTATCCAGAATTCTTAGCTAAAAGAGTTTAAGGTATGATTGAATCACATATGATTGAAGTAAGTTTTATAACACTTCAAACACTTGGTGCATTGATTCTGGTGCGACTAACCATATCTGTAATTTGTTGCAGGGGTTCAGATCAACCAGGAAATGCAATGATGGGGAGATCGTTCTGACTTTGGGTTCTAGCGCAACTGTTTCCGCAGTTGCTATAAGAGTAGTAGTTTTAGAGTTTTTGGACAATAAGACAATAGTTTTATCAGATGTACTTTACGTCCCTTTAGTGAGAAATAATTTAATTTCTGTTTCAGAGTTATCGAATAAAAATTATTCTTTTCATTTTGGAACAGAATTTGTCATTAAAAGAAATGGTTCTTTTATATGTTCTGGGGTTAAAAACTAATGGCTTGTATGTGATTACTCCTAATATTTCTAATGATTTTAACATGGAACTTAATAACTCAATGGTAACTGTAGCATCTAAAAGAAAGGTACCTTCGACTAATCCAACAAGGCTTTGGCACATGAGGCTTGGCCATATCAATCTAAATAGGATTGGCAGACTAGTCAAAGAAGGGGTCTTAGGAGATTTGGTTCTCAATCAGTAGAAGTCTGCGAGTCTTGTTTAGAGGATAAGATGACCAGAAGGCCCTTTCTTGCAAAGGGCAATATGACCAATGCATTGTTGGAATTAATTCATACTAATGTGTGTGGACCAATAAATATTAGAGCACGGGGTAGTTATAAGTATTTCATAACATTTACTGATGACCACTCTAGGTATGGATATGTGTACCTAATGCAGCACAAGACTGAAGCCTTTAAAGAGTTTAAAGAGTTTAGGGCTAAAGTGGAGAAGCAATTGGGCACACATATCAAGGCCATTTGATCTGATTGAGGTGGCGAGTACCTTTCCAATGAGTTTACTGATCACCTTGTACAGAATGGGATTTTGTCACAGTTGACTGCACCTGGCATGCCTCAGCAGAATGGTGTAGCAGAGAGAAGGAATTAGACTCGTTTAGTATGACTAGGTCAATGATGAGTTATTTCGAGTTGCCATTATTCCTTTGGGTTTATGCTTTGGAAATTGGTATTTACATACTTAATCTAGTACCAAGCAAATCTGTTCCCAGGATACCACAGGAGATGTGGATTGGGCGCAAGCCTTCTTTGCAACATCTTCGGATATGGGGGTGTCCGACACATGTGCTGAAAGAAAAGATGAGCAAGTTGGATTCTAGATCGGAAGTATGTTGTAAGATATCCAAAGGGTACTTATGGATGGTATTTTTATGACCCAAGAGAACAGAAAGTGTTTATTAGTGCAAATGCTTTTTTCTTGGAGGATGAATATATCATTAACCATAAAACTAAGGGGAGGATAAATCTGAGAGAAATAGATGGAGAGCCCTCTACTCCTCCAGCAGTTAAAAGCAATGTAAGAAAAGAAAATACCACTTCTTCACCCATTTTCGCACCAGTGCCTCGTCGTAGTGGGAGGATTATTAGCCAGCCTAATAGATATATGTTCTTAGGAGAAATTTTTGAAACTGTCTCCATAGAATTTGAATATGATCCTACCACAAATGAAGAGGCAATGGTTGATGTTGATTCAACTCATTGGGTTAAAGCTATGAAGGCTGAATTAGAATCTATGGATTCCAATCAGGTTTGTAATCTTGTAGAACTTCCAGCCAATATTAAACCCATTGGCTGTAAGTAGGTCTACAAGAGGAAAAGAGGATCTGATGGAAAGGTTGACACCTTCAAGGCTAGGCTTGTAGCGAAAGGTTATACTCAGAGGGAGGGCATTGACTATGAGGAAATCTTCTTGGCAGTAGCCATGCTCAAGTTCTTCAGAATACTCTTATCTATTATTGCATGCCTAGATTATGAGATCTGACAGATGGACGTCAAGACTGCATTTTAAATGGTAATCTTGAGGAGGACACCTATATGCGATAGCCAGAAGGGGTTCATGGCTGTTAGGAAAGGTAACTTGGTATGCCAGTTACAAAAGTCCATTTATGGACTTAAGCAGGCATCTAGAAGTTTGAACATTCGTTTTGACCAAGCGGTCAAATCGTTTGGTTTCATACAGAATCTGGATGAGCCTTGTGTATAAAAGAAGTGTGAAGGGAAAGTTGTAGCTTTTCTTGTGCTTTACATTGATGACATTCTACTCATTGGAAATGATGTAGGGGCATTGTTATCAATTAAGGTTTGGCTAGCTAGTACTTTCGATATGAAGGATCTAGGAGAGGCGAGCTATATCCTTCGAATAAATCTCTTTCAAGATCATAAGTGAAAGATAATGGGATGATCTCAAGCTGGTTATTTTGAGAAGGTACGAACTAGGTTTTCCATGGATAATTCAAAGACATGTTTATTACCTTTTGTAGACAACCCGATTTTGACCAAATGTCGAATTAAGGGGAGTGTTATCTCTAGATCCGATGATGACAATGTTCAACTAATCTAGAACTTCCAAAGGTGATTCAAGCTCTTCAAAGGCTCTTCAATTTGGAAGAAAATGAAAGAAAATAGAGGAAAAGAAAGAACATGGAAAGGAAGAGGGAACGACACACAAAAAGGCCCGTGGCAATCACGAGATGCCGCTGCGGCAATCACGGACTGCCACATCGGTAGTCAGCGAGAACCGCAACAACAACCACTGAATGCCATAAAAATCTCTAAATACCATGAAAATAAAAGACGACAATCCGCGGCATTCATTGAGTGCCGCATCGGCATTCAATGAATGCCGCGACGACAATCAGTGAGTGCCGTTGTGGCAGTTATTGAGTACCGCTTCCATCTCCGTTGAGTGTCGCATTTTTTCAGCAGTCTGCTTTAACATAGTACGTTTTGTACCTTTAAAAGGGCGTACCGAATTAGGGTTTTTACTGCGAATTTACTGAAATAACCCTCTAAAATTTGCTATATATATGGAGTGAATATCCTATTATAAAGGATCTTCATCTTCTTCTTCTTGAATCTAAAATCTTGATCTTCATCTTGATCTCAATTTTTAAGCTTGAATCTTATCTTGATTCTCTCTTTGTTTTCTATTCAAATTCTTTGACGCCATTAGGAGAGAGTTTTAGAAAAGTTTAAGAAAAGAAGAGCTTTAACCACCTTTGAAAGACCTCTAAAGACTTCAAAGTTGAGGATTCTTAGAGGTAACCTCTAGTTAATTAGTCTTTAATTCAATGTTCAATCAAAATATATAGAATTGTTTAGGACCTTTTACACATTTTCAAAAATTGCCTTCCCACCTCATTTCATCACACAACACTAATATTGTGATTGAACTTTCATTTTATTTGGTTTGGATCAAAGTAACCTAAGGTTTAAGATTAAATAAATCATGAAGCAAAAGTTAGCTTCAATATTATTTGAACCTTGGTTTCCCTTTTCTCTTGATTATGTTCATCTCTTGATACTCATGATACTTTTGATGTCTTGAGTCCCTTGACTTGGAATCCTTTAACCCCCTTGTAAACTTATGATTTATAAGAGGATTATGGTTGATTTTAGCATGTTTGATCAATGAGCTTAAACCTATCCCCATGGTTTAAGTTCATTGTTTTGAGATTTCATGAAGTTTCTCCATACTCCATTGGAGTCTAAGGAGTATAAGTGTCCTTAGTCTCCAATGACCATCAAGTGGGAGGAGAAGTAATTTGGATTAACCCAATCTCCATGGCTTGATAGGTAAATTTAACACAAATAAAACTTGACAATGGTGCAGTGAATTCATAAACCATCTTTGATCAAAGATTTTTAGTTAAATAATGGATCATTGGAATTGAATGAACCCAATTGGAGAGTATCAATAACACAAAGTCTTACCACTGTGATTTTTGTTTTAATGAGATTTCATGTTTAAAATGGCTTGGTCATGAGTTTTGTGAAGCAACCATAATCTGCCCAGAATTTCAGAACAATAATACATTTTTGAAATAAGTAAATATAACACCCACATTTGTGTTATTGCATTTGTATCATATTGTCATGCATGATAATGTGATGTGGCGTGTCCTATGACACATGGTTGAGTGAGTTTTGACTCACGAGTTGATTTGGGTGTCTGTATTAGAGAACCCTCTGAGACTGTGGTGATTTAGAATTTTGTTGTTGTGACATCTCTCCGAGTGTGAGACGGTCACTGTGGAACACTTTAAATGTTTATCTGAAAATAAATGTTTACCTGTGTATTTCAATATCTGTATTATTTTCTGTTTTAGAATTTATTTCTGTTGTTAGATTTAGTATCCTGGTGAGAACGAATGAACACGCTATTAATTTGGTAGGCTAATTAGCAACTTCGGAAATGTCATATAGAAATTCGCGTTTTAGCAACCAAACGAAACTTAGTCGAAAACTTTTATAATTTTGAGGTTTCACTCGTAAAGCTATGAATAAGTTGTATAGGAAGTTTCAGAGACTGATTAGGAATTTGGAAAACTCGCGGGGAGGTAAACGTAATTCCCCGAGAATGTTGCCTATATATAGATAGAGATGAACTTAGATATTTCACAACTCTTAACCTAAAACTCAAGAAGGAGGCCAAAAGGGGGCTAGAGGGAGATTTGATTGCTTAGAGCTTTGCGACGCCAAACGACGACCTTCCGTCAGTCTGGTTTCTTCCAGATTTCATATTTGAGTTCCTTGAGGTAAGAGCTTCGTTTTGATATATGTTAGGGCCTGTTTGGCTAAGTTTTCCGAAAAGTTATTTTCTAGAATTTTTCATAAAAGTTGATAAATGGAATTCTGATCCATAGGAATTGTACTAGACGGACTTCTGCACGTTCTTTGTGCACGGGTTTTCTTCAGATTGAATTATAGGAGCGTTATTCGGAGGTGAGTGATTCAACTATGTTTTGGAATGATTTCTTGGCATGTATTCATGTTATGTTTGAATAGCATGTATTAATTCCTAGAGATATATTGTGTAGTTCATATTGGGCATTTATATTGATAAGTAGGCTCAATAGCACGGTGATATGTTTTAATTACCGTGAGCATGGTGATATGTATTTGAGCATGTTAAGTTGCTTATTTGGGTCAGAAGGAGCACGTGGTCACCGTGCCATTTTGTGGAGCCGATATAGGCATTAAGGTCGCACGATTGAAGAAAAGAATCGTGGGTCTTACCCTTTCGCGTGGACTTATTGGCGAGGAGTCGCGAATTGGGAATATGGACGGGCACGTGAGTCTCCGGCGACTAGTATGAAATGTAGAGATGTGAATGCGGACATGTTTATCATTCATGTACATATGTTGATTTATTCACTAAGCATTAGCTTAAACAAATCGAAATATGTGTGGTTATTCAAATAACCATTTCAGGTGTTAATGCTGGCGAGGAATCGCAGAAGTGAGTACGTGGGTTGGGAGTTCGCTTGTGAGGCAACTTGAAAGAAAATCTTGTAGTTTTGGGATACTAGAAATGTTGTAATAAGAATTTGGTTGTTTTAACCCATGTTTAATTTGGTATGTTAGAATGAATCTTGAACGTTGTATTAGGCTATAACATGTTGTAATTATGTTTGGTAATGTTTTAATACAGCTAGAATCACTTTGGCTTGAGTTTGGATTGAATGGTTAATCATTGGTGATAGTTAGAAAGCTTTTAAAACTTGTTTCCTGCAGATTGGGCTGTTGCCAGGGGAGCAGTCGACTGAGCAGTCGACTGAACCCCTGAGCCTGATAGCTACTGCTTCATTTTTTAGCAAAAGCAGTCGACTGGACCCCAGGGCAGTCGACTGGACCCCTCAGCAGTCGACTGGACCTCCTATTGCAGTCGACCGAAATTTGATATTAAAATCCCTGCCCGCCTCCGTCGACTGAGCAGTCGACTGAACCTCTGGTTTTAAAAATGTGTTTTGTTTTCCGCTGCGTGTGTTCTTCAAACCTAATTTTGGGAACGTTAATGAATTGGTTTGGCCTCGGTGGCGTGCCACGGACTCCGGTTCCGCTATTGTGGGACCGGGCTGTGACAGTAAATCAAAGCCTTAATCAAGCATTCTTGACCTCAAATATTTTTTTTCTATGAAGTTTAATGTGTTAATATGATCTCCTAAAAAGATTAGAGTCTTTCGGATTTTTTTACAAGTTTTAGAAAATCATATAAAAACTCTAGACAGAGAGTTGTAAATTTCTGAGTGATGTCTAGTGTTTGTCTAATTCCCAGAGATTGAACCATTGATCTTTGATTTTTCTTTTTGGGTTGGAAACTAAACTCACAGTGGCATCTTGTGTCTAAATTTAATTGACATCAAACCATGGGAAGCATGCGTTTTCTATTTTTGAAGTTATGGTCTACTCTCTGTAATTTTCAGAATTTTGTGACATATTTGATAAGTTTTGTAAATAATGGTTCAAATGACTTTTCTATGACCTAGGGCTTAAACCATGTTTTGATATTGATTAGTTAAACTTAAACCCAAGGGCTAAGTGATCCAAACCAATGAATATTTCATAACTTACTCTTGTCCATGTATTCATATGCATTCATCCATGTAGGTCAATATTTGCAATTAGGACTTGCTTTGCATTGGGATTAAATTGCACTTAATTGAACCAAATTGTGAGTTCCTTAGAACCATGTTGGGACTACACCATCTCTATATGGACATTTCATTGGCTCCTAGTTGAGACTTGTATATCTATACAGGTGAGGCATTTCCAACTAGTTAGAAGTAATTCATAGTTGTGTCAATTCTTTCAATAGATTTACGTTAGAAGTTTTAAGGATGTTGTTTAGAATTTCATACTATATCTTGATTAAGGCGTGTGAACTAACCCTTTGTTTTGTAGCACTATTGAGGTATGACTTCTCAAACCCTCTCTAGTTTATTATTTTCTTTGATTTTAATTGATTTTTTCGACTCTATGTGCGACACCTTAGAATTATGTTTTGCCTTATGTGTATATATGGATTAGAGACTCCTTAGGTTTTTATTTACTTGCATGCATTACGCATTTCCATATTCGCGGTTGGATCCCAGGTAAGTTCTCTTGTTCCCTATTGCATATCATATTACTTGCTAATTGAATTATGTGGTTTATGAATGATATTTTGTCGTTAGCAATCTTACACCCTTTTGGATATGCTTTTGTAATGTATATTTATATATATGTATTAGTTGAGGGCACATTTAGATTATCAATTCGATCAAAAGGATGTTGAGTAGAGGCCTATCGCGAGATAAGATGAGAGGGAGTGTTTTAGTCCGCTGGGCTCCTTCCCCTCTCATTCCATAATCCCCGGATCAGTTTGCTTTCAAATGGTTTCTTAATTTTCCTTTTAAAAATTAAGTGACGACTCGTGTGTTGTATTCTAAAATTTAAAAAAGATTTTAAAAGAAAAGCTGTAAGAAAAAAATTGCGATATCCCCAATCTAGTGACTCTGTTGGGGGGATCGAACCCAGAATCTCTGGTTTCGCAGACCAGAATTCTGATTTTGGGTTCACTCAAGGATTAGACTTGAAAATGTCCTTTTAATCGAATTAATGAACCTTTGCACGCCTATTGCATTTCACTTTCATGTCCAGCTAGTCGATTGCACAGATCTATGACCTTGGAGGCTCAGAGCAACCCTGTCGGTCAAGTGATCATGGGACTGTGTGATCACCTTTGATCTCATACCATGATTTGGTATATGAAGCATCCTATCGGATGTGTGTCATGGGTCCCTTATTTGACCAAAACCTAGCCTTTGCATGGTAGTTTCTGTAGAACCTTTCAATCTTAGGAAATTAATTTTTGACTAGGGTTATATGCTAGGGAGTCTTGTATGCCCAAAAAGGATTACTTGAGATGATGATGATACTGTTTGAAAATATAGAAGGATACGACTATGATACTGATTGAGGCATGCAATGATTTGCACTGTCCTTAAGAACAATTCCGCCCCTCGGAGTCAATGATTTGCACTGTCCTTAAGAACAATTCCCATTTTCTATATGTAAAATGGGAAGAGAGAAGGCTATTTATATTAGACAAACTGCCCAACGGTCATGTTATTAAAAACAGATTTAATAGCCTCCAACGGCCATATTTTTAATACAGGAGTTAATAGATTTAATAGCCTCCAATGGCCATATTTTAATATAAGATATTAGTCATATCAATGTAAATGACTTTGTTCGAATTTTTGAAATAAAAAGCCCAATGCCCAACTAAGAGGAAACCCAATAATTCCAACAATCCCCCCCTATTTCAAAATTTTAAACAATGAATTAAAAGAATGGAGCAAAAGAATTCAATGCATCAAAATTGGTGCCTTTACGGCTATGAACCAGTTCCTAGGAATATAAGAAGTGACTTACAGGAATTAGGTGAAATAAAATTCTATGAACCAGAATCTTTAACGTAAACCAGTCGTCTTATAACCACATTAATTCCTCAGAATCTGAGCAACTCTAATCAGTGTGGCACCTCTAGGCCCTACGCCAGTCCTGAATTTTCATAAGTGCTCTAGAAAACTTGCCTACGTTTTCATAGAAAGCGGCTCACTTTCACACTTATATAGGTGAATCCATCAAACATGTATTACAATTAAACATACCATCCAAATAATATGGACTATGGAATTCATTAAGAGTTTAACTCAACCTTTACACATTGCAATTGCACTATACACCATAGGAATGGACAACAATATAATCAAGTTATAGTGCATCTCAAATCAACCAATGACTTGTTATTACCCATATGAACCTATTTCTTGGTTCTCCAATTACATAGGTTGGGTTACCATCATTGTTGATTTTTGTTATAGGCATAAGCCCCATTCCCCTCGATATTTCATACACTAGTCTCTTCCTAGTGGTTTTGATAAAGAGTCGGCCATATTCACTTCTGAACTTATTAAATTAAGAGATATAATTTTATCTCAAACAACTGTCTCACAATATTATGTCTTAGGTGTATGCGCCTACTCATGCCATCATAGGACATAATTATAACCCGGCCTAAATAAACCTGGCTATCACAATGTAAAGAAACCGATGGAACTAGTTTCTTCCAAAGAGGAATATCTGGTAAGATATTCTTAAACCACACAGCCTCGGTACTAGCTTTCTCAAAAGCTACAAAATCATATTCCATCATTGATTTAGCTGTACAAGTTTTCTTGGATGACTTCCAAGATACTGCACCTCTGCTAAGTTTGAAAATAAATCCACTTTTTGATTTCATCTAATCTGAATTCAAAATACAATTTGCATCCCTGACTTTTGAATTACATACTTTCCTCTCCAAAAGGTTTGGCTAAAACCTATTCTTGAAAAATCAATATTTAAATTCTTTCGAATTTCGAAGTATGTAATACATTTCCGAAATGAATTTTTCCTTATCTCTGGGTATACAACATTTTCCATAATTTAATATATTCCCGAAGGAGAAAATCAACTTTAAGTCTCTAGTACCAAAGCATTGGTACTAAGCAAGTCATCAAATAAAATACTTCATTTTCCATTGAAAAGTATCCTATTATAACAATTGTGTTATTATACTTATGCCTACAGGCACTCAATTCAATTAACCATCCTTCAAAACTTTCATGTAATTTATTTCCACAAAAATAACCACAAATGGCTCTTTGGATATATTAGCCTGGACCAGACTGATGCTTTCGGCAACTCTTGAGCAAAATGCCTGATTCGTTTTTCAAGATAAAATACTTTCAATTCATTTTATTTCGAAGGAGGTTATCTTGTTCATATAATACTTTTATGTTCTTTTTGATAAATTATATCACACTTATATGTGATTTAACATAATATTTGGCTCAAAAGGAATCCCAAAAGGATTGAAAAGGAAATTATTATTACAAAACCTTTTTCAATATAATGATATTGATCACAAAATCAATAATAGCTATTGTAATTTTAAATCCACAAAATTATATTGGCTTCACCCAAATTTTCCATATCAAGATCAAGTGACAGTAATTTTGGTATCTCTATAATCTCTAATATAGAACCAAAAATAAATCATCTTCATGTAAACATGTCATTTTCACTAATTTTGAAATTATTTGAAATAATAGTTTAACCAAGATTTTCAAATCACTGGTTGGGTGCCAGTTCTAAACCATACGCAAAATATACATGAATATACACTCTATTTCTATTTAGATTTATAAACCCAATTACCTACTAGAGTAGCTTCACAAAATTTTCAATAAAACTATCGGGTTTAAAATTTTTTTTCAAGAGTAAATGTATAAAAAAAATAAAGTCTATTTAGCACTTTATCTTACTTACTCTTCTGTGGTTCAACATCTATGTAATGATTTTAGTCATGCATTCTATACTCAATAGATCTAAATGTGACAAAAATAAGAGGTTGAGAACCCCCACTATTTCTCAATTTATAAAGAGATAAATGCTCATAAAAATAATCACCAATAGATTCAAAAATCACATAGATTTTTATGTCCAAGGAAGTATAGGCATTGCTCTTGAATGCATATCCCCCCAAAATTGTATATTCTACTATATTACTAGCAATTTCCTTAGGATTAAAATAACCCAAATAACCCAAACTTCAAGAATAATAAAATTGGTTTTTGGATATTTTTTTAAATACTCAAAAAGAGTAATTATAGTTTTTAGAGTGGTGTACTCTTACAAAAAAAAATACACAGTTAGTAATATTTGTTTCCAAATATTTGAATAATCTCAATTAGATCTCAAAAGAATAAAACATCACGAGTCAAAGTTATTTAGTCAAAGAAATATACAAGCTCATCACGCGAACAAGCACACCATAATATGTATCACAATATGTGCTCCAGCCATGATCAGTCACACGCATATAAATGGAGTATGTATATACTATATATACATACTATTAAAGTTAATTATATTAAATTATAATGGTGGGAGACAGAATCCTTATCAAAAGGATGAGAAATCAATAATTTGCCAACAAAAACTTAGGAGGTCCTAGAAATGACTCTTCAGCCTTTACCCACCTCCGAGACTTCACCATTTTTAATTTTAAAACCTTTCTTTGTAACCACTGATATAAATGCATTAAAAATGCACTCCAATACATATATATCAACTAGTGACCAATACAAAAAGCTATATACATGTTATACACATGTATCATGAGGACATGTGACCGTGGCTAAATAAATGCTAATAAAAGATTTTTTAACACACACTCATTAAGACACTCAAGACCAACACAAAGTTCAGAAAGATTGGATATTATTAATGTTGACTCCTTCAAACTTCAATCTTTTCTAACAGTTCCTTATATCAATTTTTTTATTTCGTCAAACGAAAACAAAAAGTAACTAGAGTATTCTCCCCAGTCCTACAACCTCTCAGTAATGAAGTACTAAATATTTGTACAAAAGTGGAGTAGTAGAGGTAAATATATATATATATATGTGGTTGTATCAAAAAGATACAAAATGAGTCTTCAGAAGAAACATACATCGAGATGACAATAGAAAAGGAGAGAATAGGATAATAAGGCATTGAAATTAACTACTTTGGAGTGGCCCATATTAGAAGACATGGCATAGAAAGCTCCTTGGAAGGTGGGAATGAGAATTATTTCCTCACCCAGATCCACTTATATTTCATTCATATCTCAACACTATATAAATAAGGTAAAAAAACAAAACCCAAAAAAGATAAAAGAAAGAAAGCAACTAGGTGAAGCTATGAAAACTTAATGTGGCCGGGCAATAAAGTCATCTATAGATGATTGAGACCCAGGTTCTAGGGAACCATACATTAGGAAAAAGGCAATACTTCCTCTAGAGCGAACTTAGGAATTAAATGATCCATATTTCCAATGGATACAATTAAACATTATGTCAAATATATATCACTGGTAATTCCATTGCACAATAGAGAGAAAGAGAGGTCATACTTGATGTTAACACCCCATTGAACAAATATCTGGTGACATTGCATTTCACCCAGTCCTTTTTTTTTTGGATGCAGGCAGGAACCCTCCAACTTTATTAGCCAGGTCAACCCCAGCTGTAGGTCAAAGGTAAACCTTCTTGGCCCCACTGCTAGCTCCCCATACACCAGTGAGGGGCGCGTAAATCCAAGCTTACGCTTGTTATGGGTGGCCAGCGAGACTCGAACTAGGAACATTGGGGTTGGATCCCCGCCGTGTCTCCAGCTGAGCTAACAGCGCTGGTTTTACCCAGTCCTTGTTCCTTGGCTCTATGATAAATGTTCATGACAGCAAGCTTTTAAACAAATCTTGAGAAAGAGACTTTTCAGAGACCACAACAACATCCGAATTATTCTTAAGATTGTTGGAAAATATAGAAGGATACAACTATGATACTGATTGAGGCATGCAATGATTTGCACTCTCCTTAAGAACAATTCCGCCTCTTGGAGTCAATGACTCAATGCACAAGGTCTTAGTACTATGCTCTCCAGGATTCAGCAATCAGTTTCTTCCAAACGTGCACTCAAATTGGAAGATTATATGAGTGCTCAGAATTGCTCCAAAATAATGAAAATGGTTTTTTTGAAGAATAGCATAAGAGAGAGGAATTTTCTATATATAAAATGGGAAGAGAGAAGGCTATTTATATTAGACAAACTACCCAACGGTCATGTTATTAAAAATAGATTTAAGCCTCCAACGACCATATTTTTAATACAGGAGTTAATAGATTTAATAGCCTCCAATGGCCATATTTTAATACAGGATATTAGTCATATCAATGTAAATGACTTTGTTCGAATTTTTTAAATAAAAAGCCCAATGCCCAAATAAGAGGAAACCCAATAATTCCAACAGATACTTGCTTGATGAAAGATGTGTAACCTCTTAATCACTTTTGAGCAAACTCCGCTTCAAGTCCCACGACATTTGGGAACATGCTAAATTTTGATTGTAAGATTACATTTCTTATATCTTGTTAGCTAAGCATCATTGACCTTGTGTGCATCTGAAGTCGTGAAAAGTATGGTGATAATTCGATCATGTGATCCTTCTACCCAATGAATTTTAAATCCATCTTTGTAAGCAAATATAATTTTTATCATCTCACTGGAGTGGGACTGATGATCAAATATAATTTTAGCATCTTGCCCTTACTCCTCCTTTGTTTGGCAAGAATTGATGATCAGATGTGGCTTGAATGGTAATGGGAACAGCTGGAGTGGGACCTTACTTTGGATGGATCAGAACCTGAAAGGAAAGAAAATTCATTATATGATCCCTAAGATCTGTCTGGGAGTTGCTATTTATGAGCTATGGAAAGAAAGGAACAACAGAACTTTTAAACGGAAAATATGCTCTATGGAGACTGTCATCAAGATCATTATCTCCCAGATTAATGATCTTATTAGGGTGAAATGGAATTACCATAGTAATTTTGATACCATAATTAGTAAATGGCTTTAGTGCCATTTTAATGGTTTGGCTTGTTTGCTTTTTCTTTCTTTTCTTTTGGCAAGCCATGTTGTCTGATTTTGGGTAGCTTCCTTTGCTATATGTTTTGATTTGTTTCCTGCTCTTATTGTATATCCTGGGGTATGCCCCTTGTACTTTTGTACAACCAATTTTTGGACTTATTTACCCATTTTTCCGAAAAAAAAAATAATTTTTATCATCTTTACCCCAAGGTTATCTTGGAAAGTCATACTTTCAAAAATCTTTATTAAAATGTTCCAAACATTGTCGAGATACATGTTTTCACATCCTCGAATCCTTGGAAATCATTTTTAAAGTATCGCTTTTCAAAATGAGTTTCAAAGCCAGAATTCAACCTGTGGAGAAATGTTTTCATTCTCAAAAGCATTCTCAATTAAGAATTGTTTTCAAAATATTTCGAAGCCTTTTTAAATGACTAAACCTTCAGAAAGGGTAATAAGAATCACACTGAGGAGAGAAATTGGCATACTTGACATGAATGAGGATTTTATATGTTTATGTGTTTATTTACTAGGGCTGGAATTTTCCTTTCTTTTTTATATAGAGTAGGCACACATGCACACATGCATTGCATTCGCGTGACATATGAACCATTCATTTTTCAGGAAAATAAAAGAAGAATTATGATGAAAAGAAAAAACAATAAAAAGTCTTTTGAAAAAAATCATTAAAATTCTTTTGTAGGGCAAATATACATCAAGTTCAAGCACAGTCTGGTTTAGAGGTCCCAAATCAAGGTTGGTAAGAAGAGAAAACAACACCGAAATGGCATACGAAACAAACTCCGGGGAAGTAGCAGAGTTGAGGGCAATAGTGGAAAGACAATAAGAGCACATGAGGCGACAGGCCGAGAACATGAACCGCATGATGAACATGATAGAAACAATGACCTGCCAGCTGCCACCTGCAAATCCACAAGTTGTAGACCACTCTGATGAGAACATGGCGGCTAGCACAAGGTGGAATGAGGACCCGAACCACGTGCTAATTGGTCCAGTTACAAGGGCGCGAGCAAAATGGTTCAAGGACAATCTCAATGGGCTGGTTCAACAAATTTGGGTTGAGACTAATCTTTGTGGCCCAAAGGAGGATACTAGTGATCCACAAGGCTGGGTGTCCATGATTCAAGCTCTAGAATAAATTATAGGCTTGCATGCCAACTTAGGAACTTTTCATATTTGTTAGTTTGTTTTTATTTTAGTTTTGGGGTGAATTATACTGGGCCATAATATTTCATAGGCTTATAGGGCCCACCCGTAAGCCTCAGCTATTTAAACAGTTTAGGGTTTGTAATATTCAGTTTTTGATCATTAATAATATTGTGAGAGTTTTCTCTTTGGTTCTTCGAAGAACTATTCGAACTTATCAGATTTACTCTGTGGCGTTCATACCTGGACTTATCAATCGAGTTTTCCATCCTTGATTGTGGCGTCTTCATCCTTTATACCAAGGTTCGCATCTGTTATAAGTGTTGGGTCACGGTTTCCCTTTGAATCTGATAGTAGAACGGTCCGAGGCATTAATCGTGTTACGGGTTTCGTCACATTGTTGGCGGGGTTCGTATCAGTTGGTATCAGAGCACAGTTCTAGTCTCAGGTTTATCATATCTTTTTCGTTTCTGTTCTTATTCGTTTCTTCTGGTTCTGTTCTTAGTCGTTTTGTTTCTGTTCATTTTCTTATTCATTCTCGTTTCTGAACCGTATAAAAAAAAAGGTGTTCGATTACGATCTGGAATTTTGTGTTTAGGGTTTGCGAATCTGATCTGTGATTTGCTCTTGTTACTTCGTGTCTGTTCATTCTCGTGATCGTTGTTATTGTGATTTTTTCCTTCTCGAGAACTAGGGTTTCTGAATCAGATATGTGAACTGTGAAGTCTGCCTGATTAATCAAAAAAAAAAAAAGAAAAAAAAAAGAGAAGAAAAGAAAAGAAGAGAAGAGATCGGTAAGCCGCGATAAAAAATAAAAGAGTACAAAAACTCGGCTTAAAATTTTATTTTTGTTTTACAATATTGGGGGTCTAAGGAGTCCAAATCTGACCTTACTCCATAGTGTGAAAATTTTTTTCCGAAAATTCCATTTTTTTTTTGTGCTTTTGGAAACCTAGCCATCCGCGTTCGTTTTAGTCATGCTTTCAACTTCCAAATTTGATTGGTCTAGTTTGGGTGTGGATTGTTACTGAGAAATTCTGGTCACTGTTTGATTAGTTTCATAAGAACTAAGTGAGAATTACTACGAGTGGAAAAAGGCAGGAGTGGTGATCACATAAGAGGGTAAAAGCCGACTTGATTTATGAGTGTAAACACGAGTGAATCATATTCTTGAGTGAAACACGTGAGGGAGTATAGTGAGGATCTGTTCTATTTCTAATCCATTCTTGCAGGGATTATGGCTCAAGATCAGGGAAGAGTCACAAATGAAGAGGCTCAACAGCCGGTTGTTACGAATCTACAAATGCAAGCTTTAGTGGGGGAGATGAGGCGGATGATGAGGGCAGAATTGGAACCGATACATGAGAGATTGGATAGAGTTGAAGAGGGTACACCATAGAGGCAACAACAAAATGTTCATAATGTACAAAGAGGGGAGAGAGTTCAACCAAGGCGAGTGAGAGTTGAAGATGAGGAGTATTTTGGGGAAGACTTTGATGAAGAAAATGATCGGGAGTCAATAGATAATCATAGGAGATATGGCGGTCAGGGTAGAGAAGTTAGGTTTAGAGAAGCTAGGAATCGGGAAGATAATGATTTGGGTAGTATTAAGATGAAGATTCCTTCGTTTCAAGGAAAGACTGATCCGGAAGCACATCATGAATGGGAGAAGAAGGTGGAATTAGTATTCGATTGCCATAATTACTCCGAGATTAAGAAAGTAAAACTTGCTGCCATTGAATTTTCTGATTATGCTATTGTTTGGTGGGATCAATTGGTACTAAATAGGAGGAGAAATAGGGAGCATCCAATAGAGACATGGGAGGAGATGAAAACTATTATGAGGAAGCGGTTCATTCCAAGCTACTACTATCGGGAGTTGTATAACATGTTGCAAAGTTTGATGCAAGGTAATAGGAGTGTAGAAGAATATTATAAGGAGATGGAAGTTGCTATGATTTGAGCGAATGTAGAGGAAGATCGAGAGGCTACAATGGCTAGATTCTTAGTTGGGTTGAATTGGGAAATTGCCAATGCAGTGGAATTGCAACACTATGTTGAATTGGAGGATATGGTATACATGGCTATTAAAATTGAGAATCAACTCAAGAGGAGGGGCAGCAGCACACGTCCAAGCCAAAATTCCAATACATCTGCTTGGAAACCAAATAATTGGAAAAGAGATGAGAAGCAGCCTTTGGTTAAGCCAAAAACTGAGCAAAAACAAGAGGTGGCCAGCCATGGAAATCGAGGTAAATCTGATTCGTCTACTTCTCAGAACCGTGATATTAAGTGTTTTAAGTGCCAAGGTAGGGGACACATAGCTAGCCAATGTCCGAACAAGAGAGTTATGGTGTTACGAGATAATGGTGAGATTGAAACCGAAGATGAAGATGACAACGAATCTGTGCCACCATTGGAGGATGCCGATGATGAAGAGTACGCTGCCCAAGGGGATTTGTTAGTGGCAAGGAGAGCTCTAAATATGCAAGTTAAAGAAGATGATGAGGCGCAACGGGAGAACATATTTCATGCGAGATGTTATATCAAAGATAAGGTGTGTAGTGTGATCATCGATGGGGGGAGTTGCACTAACGTTGCTAGCACAACTCTGGTGGAGAAATTAGGGCTGCCAACAATCAAGCATCCACGGCCTTATAAATTGCAATGGCTCAATGATAGTGGAGAAGTAAGGGTGACTAAACAAGTATTAGTTCCTTTTCGTATTGGGAAATATGAAGATGAAGTTTTGAGTGATATGGTTTCGATGCAAGCTGGACACTTGTTGTTAGGGAAGCCATGGCAATTTGATCGACGTGTTAAGCATGATGGTTTCACAAATAAATACTCATTCGTGCTTAATCAAAGGACAATCACCCTAGTGCCTTTGAAACCGAAGCAAGTTTATGAAGATCAAGTGAGGTTGAAAAAGGAGAGTGATCAAAAGAAAGAGAGTGAACAAAAGAAAAAGAGTGAGAAAATTGAGAGAGAAAAAGAAAAGAAAAATGCAGCCATTGAGGGCAAATTAGAGGGAAACCAAAAGAATTTTTATGCAAAAGCAAGTGAGATCAAACGAGCGTTGTTTTCAAATCAGCCTATGATTGTACTTTTGTACAAAGAGGCATTTTTAAACACTAACCCAATTGACTCATCTTTGCCTAGTTCTGTTGTTTCTCTTTTGCAGAAATTTGGTGATGTCTTTCCTGAGGAGATTCCACATGGCTTACCCCCTATTCGAGGGATTGAACATCAAATTGATTTCGTGCCCGGTGCTACCATTCCACACCGACCAGCCTATAGAAGCAATCCCGAGGAGACAAAGGAGCTACAAAAGCAGGTCAGTGAGTTGATGGAAAAGGGGTACGTAAGAGAAAGTATGAGTCCATGCGCCGTTTCGGTGATTTTGGTTCCTAAGAAGGATGGGACGTGGAGAATGTGCGTTGATTGTCGAGCCGTCAACAACATAACGGTAAAGTATCGACACCCTATTCCTCGCTTAGATGATATGTTAGATGAGTTGCATGGTTCTTGTATATTTTCTAAGATTGATTTGAAAAGTGGGTATCATCAAATTAGAATGAAGGAGGGTGATGAATGGAAAACTGCATTTAAAACCAAATATGGTTTGTATAAATGTTAGTTATGCCTTTTGGATTAACTAATGCTCCTAGTACTTTCATAAGATTGATGAACCATGTTTTGCGTGCTTTCATTGGAAAATTTGTGGTTGTTTATTTTGATGATATCCTTATTTATAGCAAAAACTTGGAAGAGCATTTGAAGCATTTAAAACTTGTGTTAGATATACTTAGAAAGGAAGAGTTGTTTTCTAACCTAAAGAAGTGCACTTTTTGCACCGATAAGCTTGTGTTTCTTGGTTTTGTTGTCTGTGCACAAGGAATACAGGTTGATGAAGAAAAGATTCGTGCTATCCAATAATGGCCAAGCCCATCTAGTGCAAGCAATGTGCGAAGTTTTCATGGACTTGCTAGTTTTTACAGAAGGTTCGTGAAAGACTTCAGTAGTATAGCTGCACCAATAACCGAAGTCATCAAGAAAAATGTTGGGTTCAAATGGGGGGAAGAGCAAGAGAAGGCATTTCAATTACTCAAGGAAAAATTAACTCATGCACCTTTACTTGCTTTACCTAACTTTACAAAAACTTTTGAAATTGAATGTGATGCTTTAGGATTAGGTATTGGCGTCGTGCTTATGCAAGAAGGACGACCAATTGCATATTTTAGTGAGAAGTTAAGTGGGGCTGCCTTAAACTATCCCACTTATGACAAAGAGATGTACGCATTGGTTCGAGCTTTGTAGACATGGCAGCATTACTTGTGGCCAAAAGAGTTCGTGATTCACACCGATCATGAGTCTTTAAAGCACCTTAAAGTCCAACACAAGCTGAACAAGAGACATGCACGATGGGTTGAATTCATTGAGACGTTTCCATACGTCATACGATATAAACAAGGTAAGGAGAACATCGTTGCCGATGCACTTTCTCGAAGGTACATTCTAATCTCCACTCTTGATGCTAAGATTCTTGGTTTTGAGCATATTAAAGAATTGTATCCTTTAGACCTAGATTTTAGTGAAGAGTTTGAATCTTGTGAAAAAATTGCCCATAATAAATTCTATAGGCATGAGGGGTTTTTATTTCGAGAAAATAAATTGTGCATTCCAAATTATTCTGTGAGAGAGTTGCTTGTGAGAGAGTCACATGGGGGAGGGTTAATGGGACATTTTGGGGTAGTTAAAACATTAGCCGTTTTGCAAGAACACTTCTATTGGCCACGCATGAAACAAGATGTTGAGAGGATTTGTGGTAGATGTGTCACATGTAGGCGAGCGAAATCTAGAGTACAACCCCATGGCTTATACACACCTCTTCCAATTCCTAGTGAACCATGGATTGATATTTCAATGGATTTTGTGTTAGGTTTACCTAGGACTAAACACGGTCGAGACTCAATTTTTGTGGTTGTGGATAGATTTTCCAAGATGGCACATTTTATTCCATGTCACAAAACTGATGATGCTTCACATGTTGCTGATTTGTTCTTTAAGGAGATTGTGAGATTACATGGTATGCCTAGAACCATTGTTTCAGATAGAGATGTTAAGTTCTTGAGTTACTTTTGGAAGACCTTGTAGTGTAAGTTGGGGACTAAGTTATTATTTTCTACTACTTGTCATCCACAAACTGATGGTCAAACCGAAGTAGTAAATAGGACTTTATCTACTTTGTTAAGGGCTATTATTAAAAAGAACATCAAAACATGGGAAGAATGTTTACCACATGTTGAGTTTGCTTATAATCGTACCATCCATTCTGCTACTAAATTTTCACCCTTTGAAATTGTGTATGGTTTTAATCCTTTAACTCCTTTAGATTTATCTCCTTTACCTGTTACTGAGCATGTTAATTTAGATGGCAAAAAGAAAGTAGATTTTGTTAAGCAGATTCATGAGAAAGCAAGGCTCAATATTGAGCGAAGAACGGAGCAATATGCGACGCAAGCTAACAAAGGGCGACGCAATATCATCTTTGAACCCGGAGATTGGGTTTGGGTACACATGCGAAAAGAAAGATTTCCTGCACAAAGGCGTTCTAAATTGCTTCCCCGAGGCGATGGTCCTTTTCAAGTTCTTGAGCGCATCAATGATAATGCCTACAAGCTAGAGTTGCCTGGTGAGTATAATGTTAGTACTACTTTCAATGTTGCTGATTTATCTCCTTTTGATGTAGGTGACGATTTGAGGACAAATCCTTTTCAAGAGGAGGGGAATGATGAGAACATGGCGGCTAGCACAAGGTGGAATGCGGACCCGAACCACGTGCCAATTGGTCCAGTTACAAGGGCGCGAGCAAAACGGTTCAAGGACAATCTCAATGGGCTGGTGTAGCACCTGAATTTCTCCAAAAATTCCCATTCCTGTTTAGTACTAGTTGATTCTGATTTCGAGGACGAAATCCTCTAATAGGTGGTGGAAGATGTAACACCTGTAATTTTCTTTTCATTAATAATATCAGTCTTTCAAATTCCTGTATTGAACCGACTATATTATTATATAATTATTTTAATTACGTGACGGTATGGACGTGTTGTAGTATTACCATATAGACTGTAGTAACCATACCGACTCGACCATAATAAGATTTAACTTAGTCCTGTACCCGGACCCGGACAATAGAAATAACACCCGGTTGCACATAAATCAAGATCGACACGTATATTGAGGAACTTATGCACGTAAATCAAGAAAGTGGCACAAAACCCAAGGTGGACCCCACCATGGCCGGCCACATGGTGACACATGTAACACCCTAGACACATGTCACTTGTATCCTTGCCACTTGTCTACATGTTGGACACTTGTCCATGCATGCAACACCCTAACACATGCATGAAGACACCTAGCAACCACCTAGCCCTATTTATACATGCATACACACACACTACACTCTCTTGGACACTTATAATCTGCACTTATAGAGAGAGAGAGAGAGCTAGGAGATGAACTCCATGGTGGGATGAAGGAAGTTAGAAGAAGAAGGAGAAGAACAAGGAACATCCACCATTGAAGTTGAATTCAAGCTTCCTTAAGCTCAAATCCAAAGCCCAAGCTCAATTCCAAGTTTAGGTGAGTATTCTAACTCACTTTAGAACCTATATAGTATGTAGTAATATTTATTAGGTGCTTGATGTGGATAGTTTGAGAGATCAATGCCATGGAAGATAAATTTTCAAATCTGGGAAGCAGAAACTTACATCAGAATGTTGTTTACTAAAACAAACATTTCGAGCAATTAAAAAATGGGAATGAGGCTAGGTTTTTTTGTGGAGAAAGCTAACTCATTTATCTACAAATAAACCTTCTATAGCTCAGTCTGAAAATAACCTCTTCATAGGTGAAATGTACATGCAACGAAGTACTTTAAATCTGAGAAACAGAAACCTCCAGCAGAATGTAGTTTAGTAAAATGAGTGTTTTAAGCAGCTCCAAAATCTGAATTAAGGTAGGTTTTTTTGTGAAGAAAGCTAACTCATTTATCTACAAATAACTCTTCTATAGCTTAGTCTAGAAATTAGTCCTTCATGGGTGAAATGCATGTACATCGCAGTATTATAAATCTGAGAAACTGAAACTTTCAGCAGAACATAGTTTAGTAAAATGAACGTTTTCTGTAGCTCCAAAATGATAATTAAGCTAGGTTTTTTTGTGGTAAAAGCTAACTCATTTATCTACAAATAACTGTTCTATAGATCAGTCTAAAAACCTCTCCTTCATAGGTGAAATGCACGTACAACGCAGTACTATAAATCTGGGTCATAGCAGTCCGAAAATATAGAAATGTCTAAGTAAAATAAATATTTTGAGCAGCTCAAAAATGTAATTGAAGCTAGATTTTTTTTGTACATGAATATAATCCTATTATCTACAATGTTTTAGTTTTGAGTTTGATCTACAAAGCAATTTATCATGCCCAAATAAATCTTGTTAATTCAGTCAACACAATGAAAATATATCCTGGCAGAATGTACAGCTTTTCGTATGATGTTTTGTTTATGCATGGTGTTGATTGTTGATGCTAGTTTTCCGGTACCTGTGTTGTTATGAAAATCTTGTGCTATGGTAGTGCTATCACATAGATGAGTATGTTAAGGGTTTCATCTATATGTTTACTGGTATCAAATCCTTGTTATGTGATCCATGTCTACATGATTATGTTTTCGCTGTTAAGGTGATAAATGCACGTTTTACGATGTTATTGATCGGAATAGTTAATGCATGCCATGTTAATAATAAAGAGGAATGAAAGTAAATTTGCATGTGAGTATTGATAGTGGACACATGTTCATTTTAAGACATGTGTCAGTGTGCGTTGCATGAGAGAAAGAAGTGTTTGATGAGGATGTGAATGAGATGAGATAGATGAATGTGAAAGAGATGTGAATATTGGATCCGATGGATCAACAGCTGACGAGCCGGGTGGACATGGACGGTTAGGGTTCCTAGCGCGCCTCTCGCTGTTGAAGACGTCCGGTGATGCGCATACGTGGTTGAAGACGTCCCATTTATCGTTGAAGACGTCCGGCTAGTGCTCTAATATACTTCTCAGCCGTGTAGACGACCGGTGAGAGTATACACATGGTTGAAGACGTCCCATGTGCCAGTTCCATTGTTTACAGATAGTGTGTGCCGTGAAGACATCCGGCGGCCTATCAAGGGAATAAGTATGAATCGGCTTTTATAGCATGTTATCATCCTTGATGTACCGCGTGTTGTCAAGTGGATGAGAAAGTTGAATGATGAGATTGAGTTAATGAGTAAAATGGTTTGGTTCGAAATGATTTGGTGTTGGAAAGTTTTGGTTTTGAAATGAAATGGTTTTTAAAAGTATTTGTTTTGAAACGCAAGTGGCTTTGAAAAGGGTTGGGAGTAAGTCGCATCGGTCACGCATTTGCACGCACGAGGATAAAATAAGGAGAATGTATTCTATGATGTTATGTATATCTGTCTACGCATCAGCATGACGTGTTCGACCAAGAGACTATTAATATCCCGCACACTTGTTCTAAGGATCATCAGTGATGTGTTCAATCAAGCGGTTCTTTGTCGAGTGTTGTTCTTTCTTGACCGGTAAATGCGTTTGAAGTTAAGTCTTCTTTCAGTCAATGTCGTTGGTCAGTTCAGTTCTGGGTTAAGTTTCAAAAGGAATGATTGGCTTTAAATAAGGCATAGTTTTGAGAATAAGAAAAGATTAATGAGACATAGTTTGAGAATAAGAAGAAATGAAGAGTAACTTACGTTGGTGGTGGTAACCTTAAGGGGAGCCTCACTTAGCTTAACCGCTAACGGCTTTTCATGCCGCTGGACCTTCCACGTCCAGCCTTTGCAGGTTCAGACGGAACCGACCGCTATCAAGATGCGGACTTTACTACTGAAGACTATGCTGGTGAAGATTACTACGAGGAAAGCTATGGTTTCACCAGCTGAAGATCTTAGAGCTGCTCTTTGTCATAGTTACGTTATTAATATGTTTAATGATGTAATAGTTTAGCTGGACTTGTAATATGTATCTTTTGGTTAGACTTGACTGTTTAGCTGATGTAAGACTTGAATGTTTTAGTTTCCTGCTTCCGCTGAACATAGTCATCTTCCCATATTATGTTATGGTTATAAGCATGTTTGGACAATCAGGTGACACTCACAAACCAGTCACGTGTCTACGAACCCATAAAGGAAATTTATTTTTCCCTATTTTTGGTACTTCGGGGCGTGACAGGGATTTTTGGTATCAGAGCCTTAGGTTTAGACGCGCTCACTGATTGTCCTACACCATAAGTTATGAGCATAAGATTTACCTTGTATTAGTACTGACACTAAGTTAGCTCCTCTTGCAAGACTATGGAGCCGATCTTTGTTCACGACGATTTTAGAGGACACTATATTCTCGACGGTCGTATCCAGCCTGCGGACCCTGTACTATATCGACAGCGGATCTGCCAGAGGGCGAGGCACATCTGGGAGGAGGACATGCGGAGAGCTGTGCTTACCAATGCATTACAGTATCCGGATCGGGTTCAGCTTGAGTCGGTCCATGCTTCCGAGACTAGCAAACTCATTCATCAGGAGCTTATCAGTATGGCCTAGGACGAGGCATTATACGATGATATACTTTTCTAGATTATCATGGCAGTACCAACACCACCATTATTTCCCGATCCCATACCAGAGCCAGATGCGGATTCAAATCCCATGGATACAGATAGCGACGACGACATATCGAGTAGGAGATGACTCTGTAGGCAGTGACCACACAGCTGACGAACCATCCAATGGTGATGACACTGATGACGTTGATGATCCGATGATTGATGACGATCCGGCGAGTAGCAATGACGAGCCGATCAAGGAGGTTGACCCAGTGGACGATCTTCAGAGACCAGGAGATGATGTACACGACCATCCAGCACCACCAGTTGACGCGGACGAGATGATACTGATGCCTGAGCAGAACCACGAAGCAAATCTAGCTGACATCGAGAAGAAGGAGGAGGGCCCTGAGGAGGAGTTCTTAGAGGACCCGTTATAGATAATAAGAGAGGCAAACTTTACCTTAGATATGGTAGGCGAGTACCATAGTAAGCAGTCATATCCTTTCTGCCCATTCCACTCCTTTTGAGTAAATCGGTGCCTTCTATTCTAATGGCCATTTCTTCTTAAAATGGTATCTATATATTTTGTAAAGTGGCTCCGATTACCGTCAATAATTATTGTGATACACTCCTTGATAAGTAATTCATTTCCTTGAATTTTTAGAAATTCCCCAGTCAACAATTCTTGAGTATGTACCTTGATCATCCAATTCTTGACAAATTCTTTTGAGAACAAGTTCGATCACTAGTACTGGAAAGTCATTCTTTTGACTTATTATTCTTTGAACTAAAATCTTGAAAGTTCCTTGTCTTTGAGAATATTCTAAATAAATTTGATTACTGATACTGCAAAGTCATTCTTTTTGACTTATTATCCCTTGAACAAATTCTTACAAGTTCATTTCATGTGAAATAATTCTAAATGAGTTCTCTGTTCTTGTTCTTTGTTAGGAACTCAAAAACGTTGTTCTCTCTATACATTTTGACCTCTTATTGTCTCTCTCAATTGCTACATTATTCTTTATCAGTAGGGTTTCGTTTGGACTATTTCACTTATGAAATACCTAATTCTTATTTCATTCGTTGAAGGCCTTATGCCATCAGTTACTTTCATTTCCTACAAATCTTGAGATACTACGATTACTTCCATAGTAATCAGTCATCCAATTATTGTTAGATTTACATTTTATTCTTGAATGGATCACATCATTCTACTATTATACTTCTACCTGTGAGGATTCATATGCCTTTTCGGATTCGGCTTCATTTTGGGTCAATCTGTTCAATCGTTTCAATCATCGTATTCTAGCTACCGGGATTATGATGATAACTATAATGTAAAATATAACAGGTTATGATTGCTTTATATAAGGTATGATAGAAACCTTATAGACACAAACTCATACGTAGGAATGCAAGAATCTTCTCGATCTCTACAATGGATGAATCATCTCAAACAACTGAGGACCAGTCCAGAAGGCTAAGCAACATAATACCTAAGGAGATCGACCCCACTGGTATATTTGGAAGACTAATACAAGACTTATGGAAGACCACGGACAGCACTAGCACAAGTGACTACAGAGACGAGTTGTTTAGACACCTCCATATCGCCCAATCAGAATCGCTTTTGAGACCACTCAAGCCACAACCTGCTACACTACCAAGGTCAACCCTACTACAAGGATAACTCAAAATGACGAATAATGATCATGGCGATTGTTTCAACTGTGGAAACCCTGGATGTCTGGCCAAGGAATGTCAAGCTCCCAAGACCTGTAACCAACCAAACGTTATCTGCTATAGCTATCGCAAGAGAGGACATTTGAGCAAGGACTGCAAAGCACTCGAGATGGACGCTATAGAGCACATGCAGCTCAGACAAGCCCAGCTCAATACCACCATCCCCAATATAGCTAGATTAGGCAAAGAGGCACCACGAAGACTGAAAGAACACATGAGGCACAAGAGAAAGTCTGACACAACAATAGCATCGGTCCAACGCAAAATATGCCAACGTTGTTTCAACTGCAGAAATCGCAGACATCACTTTGACGAATGCCCAACACCGAAACAAATTGGAGGACATGGATCACAATGCTACATATGTGGTGGAATGGACCACATCCGCAAGGATTGCGAGGCAATGAAGAACATCAATCAAGATCTGTTGATGAACTTGGAAGAAGAAGGGAAGTTAATACAACCTATGCAATCGATTATGCAAAATTTTGACTTATTAATGAATATAGTTTTGTGTATCTAGTATTATTGTAATGATTAGTGTCCCGATATATATATTATAGTAGAGGTACAACAAATCGGCAGATAGTAACTATAAGTATACAACAAGCATCGCATCCCACCTTTAGACCGACGGTCAAACCAGACGCGCTAACCTAACGATAGAAGACGTCTTACCAGCTCACGTCATCAACACATCATTAACAACATCACAGACACATGGGAAAGTTTACACCATCAATTATGAAAGCTCGTGGCGCATCAGGAACGAAAATACGATAGAACCCACTCGTCGCTGATCAAAATGTTTGCCAACTACGACAAAGTCAAGCATAGGCATGACATCACTCGAGGTTCTATATGGAAGGCCATGTCAATCGTCATCACGTCAGACAGATCAAAAATGAAGGAAGGATACAAGCAACCCCAGAGTTAACACAAGAAACTACGCAGTCTAGTGAAGGAAGAACCTTCAGTTTGAAGTCGAAGATAATGTACCATTGAAATATCGATCGCTCGAGGCAACGTGCTATTGGACCAAAATAAAGGAAGCTATCACTGCGACACATTGGAGTATTTACGATCGAATTGCCCACCAACTCGCGTACGTTATCACCAACGGTGTAGTAGATCACAACGCTTTCTGAGTGGATACGCTAATCCACAACGTTCTTCATACTAACATGCTGAGGGATACATTCACGACCCCTACAAGTTATAGAAGAGAATCGTGAGACAAGCTAGACTTCTCAACCATCGCATCAAGAAGCTGAGAGGTAAGAATCTTGCCGATCAAAGACACAGAAGAAACAATGAAAGAAAAGTTAATCAGCCTGTCGTTCAGACACATCCAAAGCAACGTGATATCTGCGACGGCTGCGGAATATCTGGACATCACTCCAAAGAATGCAAAGCACTGAAACAACTCATAAGTTGATAGGCGCAGTGCTTCGATCGTGGAAAGACTGGACGTGTGCACAAAGATGGTCCAGAACGAGGAATTCAGAACATGGTTCCACCACAAAGAAGGTCCCGAAAGAGAGCTCGCAGAGCATCAAATTAATCCCAGCATTGAACAAGACGAAAGACCAAAGGTGCCATATTCAATGTCAGAACTTTGAAATTCACATGGTGTTGTTTAGCAAAGAAGTTTGGACGTTCGAAAGAATTGGTAAGAAGGTCTGATTAGCTAGCTAGTGGGAACCTCACAACCGTAAAATCTGAGATATGATTAGTACCATGTACTTTCTGAGACCTAGCAATCTCTAGATTTTGAGGACGAAATCCTCTAACAAGGTGGGTAGAAATGTAGCACCTGAATTTCTCCAGAAATTCCCATTCCTGTTTAGTACTAGTTGATTCTGATTTCGAGGACGAAATCCTCTAATAGGTGGTGGAAGATGTAACACCTGTAATTTTCTTTTCATTAATAATATCAGTCTTTCAAATTCCTGTATTGAACCGACTATATTATTATATAATTATTTTAATTACGTGACGGTATGGACGTGTTGTAGTATTACCATATAGACTGTAGTAACCATACCGACTCGACCATAATAAGATTTAACTTAGTCCTGTACCCGGACCCGGACAATAGAAATAACACCCGGTTGCACATAAATCGAGATCGACACGTATATCGAGGAACTTATGCACGTAAATAAAAAAAGTGGCACGAAACCCAAGGTGGACCCTACCATGGCCGGCCACATGGTGACACATGTAACACCCTAGACACATGTCACTTGTATCCTTGCCACTTGTCTACATGTTGGACACTTGTCCATGCATGCAACACCCTAACACATGCATGAAGACACCTAGCAACCACCTAGCCCTATTTATACATGCATACACATACACTACACTCTCTTGGACACTTATAATCTGCACTTATAGAGAGAGAGAGAGAGCTAGGAGATGAACTCCATGGTGGGATGAAGGAAGTTAGAAGAAGAAGGAGAGGAACAAGGAACATCCACCATTGAAGTTGAATTCAAGCTTCCTTAAGCTCAAATCCAAAGCCCAAGCTCAATTCCAAGTTTAGGTGAGTATTCTAACTCACTTTAGAACCTATATAGTATGTAGTAATATTTATTAGGTGCTTGATGTGGATAGTTTGAGAGATCAAGGCCATGGAAGATAAATTTTCAAATCTGGGAAGCAGAAACTTACAGCAGAATGTTCTTTAGTAAACCAAACATTTCGAGCAGTTAAAAAAATGGGAATGAGGCTAGGTTTTTCTGTGGAGAAATCTAACTCATTTATCTACAAATAACTCTTCTATAGCTCAGTCTGAAAATAACTTCTTCATAGGTGAAATGTACATGCAACGAAGTACTTTAAATCTGAGAAACAGAAACCTCCAGCAGAATGTTGTTTAGTAAAATGAGTGTTTTAAGCAGCTCCGAAATTTGAATTAAGGTAGGTTTTTTTGTGAAGAAAGCTAACTCATTTATCTACAAATAACTCTTCTATAGCTCAGTCTAGAAATTACTCCTTCATGGGTGAAATGCATGTACATCGCAGTATTATAAATCTGAGAAACTGAAACTTTTAGCAGAACATAGTTTAGTAAAATGAACGTTTTCTGCAGCTCCAAAATGATAATTAAGCTAGGTTTTTTGTGGTAAAAGCTAACTCATTTATCTACAAATAACTGTTCTATAGATCAGTCTAAAAAATGGGAATGAGGCTAGGTTTTTTTGTGGAGAAAGCTAACTCATTTATCTACAAATAACTCTTCTATAGCTCAGTCTGAAAATAACTTCTTCATAGGTGAAATGTACATGCAACGAAGTACTTTAAATCTGAGAAACAGAAACCTCCAGCAGAATGTAGTTTAGTAAAATGAGTGTTTTAAGCAGCTCCAAAATCTGAATTAAGGTAGGTTTTTTTGTGAAGAAATCTAACTCATTTATCTACAAATAACTCTTCTATAGCTCAGTCTAGAAATTACTCCTTCATGGGTGAAATGCATGTACATCGCAGTATTATAAATTTGAGAAATTGAAACTTTCAGCAGAATATAGTTTAGTAAAATGAACGTTTTCTGCAGCTCCAAAATGATAATTAAGCTAGGTTTTTTGTGGTAAAAGCTAACTCATTTATCTACAAATAACTGTTCTATAGATCAGTCTAAAAATGGGAATGAGGCTAGGTTTTTTTGTGGAGAAAGCTAACTCATTTATCTACAAATAACTCTTCTATAGCTCAGTCTGAAAATAACTTCTTCATAGGTGAAATGTACATGCAACGAAGTACTTTAAATCTGAGAAACAGAAACCTCCAGCAGAATGTAGTTTAGTAAAATGAGTGTTTTAAGCAGCTCCAAAATCTGAATTAAGGTAGGTTTTTTTGTGAAGAAATCTAACTCATTTATCTACAAATAACTCTTCTATAGCTCAGTCTAGAAATTACTCCTTCATGGGTGAAATGCATGTACATCGCAGTATTATAAATCTGAGAAACTGAAACTTTCAGCAGAACATAGTTTAGTAAAATGAACGTTTTCTGCAGCTCCAAAATGATAATTAAGCTAGGTTTTTTTGTGGTAAAAGCTAACTCATTTATCTACAAATAACTGTTCTATATATCAGTCTAAAAACCTCTCCTTCATAGGTGAAATGCACGTTCAACGCAGTACTATAAATCTGGGTCATAGCAGTCCAAAAATATAGAAATGTCTAAGTAAAATAAATATTTTGAGCAGCTCAAAAATGTAATTGAAGCTAGATTTTTTTTGTACATGAATATAATCCTATTATCTACAATGTTTTAGTTTTGAGTTTGATCTACAAAGCAATTTATCATGCCCAAATAAATCTTGTTAATTCAGTCAGCACAGTGAAAATATATCCTGGCAGAATGTACAGCTTTTCGTATGATGTTTTGTTTATGCATGGTGTTGATTGTTGATGCTAGTTTTCCGGTACCTGTGTTGTTATGAAAATCTCGTGCTATGGTAGTGCTATCGCGTAGATGAGTATGTTAAGGGTTTCATCTATATGTTTACTGGTATCAAATCCTTGTTATGTGATCCATGTCTACATGATTATGTTTTCGCTGTTAAGGTGATAAATGCACGTTTTACGATGTTATTGATCGAAATAGTTAATGTATGCCATGTTAATAATAAAGAGGAATGAAAGTAGATTTGCATGTGAGTATTGATAGTGGACACATGTGCATTTCATGACATGTGTCAGTGTGCGTTGCATGAGAGAAAGAAGTGTTTGATGAGGATGTGAATGAGATGAGATAGATGAATGTGAAAGAGATGTGAATATTGGATCCGATGGATCAACGGCTGACGAGCCGGGTGGACATGGACGGTTAGGGTTCCTAGCGCGCCTCTCGCCGTTGAAGACGTCCGGTGATGCGCATACGTGGTTGAAGACGTCCCATGTATCGTTGAAGACGTCCAGCTAGTGCTCTAATATACTTCTCAGCCGTGTAGACGACCGGTGAGAGTATACACATGGTTGAAGACGTCCTATGTGCCAGTTCCATTGTTTACAGATAGTGTGCGTCGTGAAGACGTCCGACGGCCTATCAAGGGAATAAGTATGAATCGGCTTTTATAGCATGTTATCATCCTTGATGTACCGCGTGTTGTCAAGTGGATGAGAAAGTTGAATGATGAGATTGAGTTAATGAGTAAAATGGTTTGGTTTGAAATGATTTGGTGTTGGAAAGTTTTGGTTTTGAAATGAAATGGTTTTTAAAAGTATTTGTTTTGAAACGCAAGTGTCTTTGAAAAGGGTTGGGAGTAAGTCGCATCGGTCACACATTTGCACGCACGAGGATAAAATAAGGAGAATGTATTCTATGATGTTATGTATATCTGTCTACGCATCAGCATGACGTGTTCGACCAAGAGACTATTAATATCCCGCACACTTGTTCTAAGGATCATCAGTGATGTGTTCAATCAAGCGGTTCTTTGTCGAGTGTTGTTCTTTCTTGACCGGTAAATGCGTTTGGAGTTAAGTCTTCTTTCAGTCAATGTCGTTGGTCAGTTCAGTTCTGGGTTAAGTTTCAAAAGGAATGATTGGCTTTAAATAAGGCATAGTTTTGAGAATAAGAAAAGATTAATGAGACATAGTTTGAGAATAAGAAGAAATGAAGAGTAACTTACCTTGGTGGTGGTAACCTTAAGGGGAGCCTCACTTAGCTTAACCGCTAACGGCTTTTCATGCCGCTGGACCTTCCACGTCCAGCCTTTGCAGGTTCAGACGGAACCGACAGCTATCAAGATGCGGACTTTACTACTGAAGACTATGCTGGTGAAGATTACTACGAGGAAAGCTATGGTTTCACCAGCTGAAGATCTTAGAGCTGCTCTTTGTCATAGTTACGTTATTAATATGTTTAATGATGTAATAGTTTAGCTGGAGTTGTAATATGTATCTTTTGGTTATCTTTGGGCTTGTAATATACTACTGATGTAAGACTTGAATGTTTTAGTTTCCTGCTTCCGCTGAACATAGTCATCTTCCCATATTATGTTATGGTTATAAGCATGTTTGGATAATCAGGTGACACTCACAAACCAGTCACGTGTCTACGAACCCATAAAGGAAATTTATTTTTCCCTATTTTTGGTACTTCGGGGCGTGACAGCTGGTTCAACAAATTTGGATTGAGACTAATCTTTGTGGCCCAAAGGAGGATACTAGTGATCCACAAGGCTGGGTGTCCATGATTCAAGCTCTAGAATAAATTATAGGCTTGCATGCCAACTTAGGAACTTTTCAGATTTGTTAGTTTGTTTTTATTTTAGTTTTGGGGTGAATTATATTAGGCCATAATATTTCGTAGGCTTATAGGGCCCACCCGTAAACCTCATCTATTTAAACAGTTTAGGGTTTGTAATATTCAGTTTTTGATCATTAATAATATTGTGAGAGTTTTCTCTTTGGTTCTTTGAAGAACTATTCGAACTTATCAGATTTACTCTGTGGCGTTCATACCTGGACTTATCAATCGAGTTTTCCATCCTTGATTGTGGCGTCTTCATCCTTTATACCAAGGTTCGCATCTGTTATAGGTGTTGGGTTGCGGTTTCCCTTTGAATCTGACAGTAGAACGGTCCGAGGCATTAATCGTGTTACGGGTTTCGTCACATTGTTGGCGGGGTTCGTATCACACTCCCTCCGCCAACAAGGGTAGAAGACTAGTTTGATGACCAGGAAGTGCAAAGGGCTGATATACTATGGGTTGACAGTGAGAGGGAAAAAACTAAGAAAGAAAGGGTAATGGCTGAGAAAGTTGAGAAGCTTTAGAGGGTGACACGTAAGGCTTAGGGGGTTGATACTTATCTACTGGAATTAGAAGGGTTGTACGATGGGGTCTGCGAGACGTTGCCTACTGGTTTTAAAATGCCAATTTTTGATAAGTTCAATGGGACAGGGAATCCTCACAGCCATGTGAGGATGTGTCTCGGAGATTTTCAACCAAGTGGATTGAGCACTTCAATGATGGCCGTCTTATTTAAGCAAACCTTGACGGGGGCCGCCTTAGCCTGGTATATCACACTCGAACCATGCAAGACTAAGGTATGGGATGAAGTGGTTAAAGCATTCGTAGCATAGTATGAGTACAACCAAGACTTGGATGTCACAATCCGGGATTTGGAAACCACCAGGGAAGGATATAAGGAATCATTTGCCGAATACATGAGTCGGTGGAGGGGAAAGGCAATGGCCATCTGAAAAAGAACAGATCCGAATGATAATGAAGAATATCCAACCAGTGTACCTGGAAAAGATGAGGTTTCAGTCAATTAACACTTTCACTGAAGTTTTTGATATGGGGATAAGGATAGAAGACGCGATCCAAGAAGGAGTGATTAAGAAAGAGAAGAAACCAAACAGGTATAGGAGGCTGAGCTACGGTCAAATGGAGGGCACTCGAGGGGTCACTCTAGCCCTACCGACATCAAAGCACTAAGTGGGCCAGACAGAAATTTTGATATAACAAGGAGGGGAGGAGACAAGAAGCCAAGGAGGTAAACTCTTAAAGCAATTCAATGCTACTTCTCTAACTCTTGTTCCCAAAATTCCCAATGCTTCTTCTATGAGCCAATTCAGACCTATTGCTTGTTGCACCACTATTTACAAGTGTATTTCCAAGATCTTGGCCAATAGGTTGAAAACTGTTCTCCCTTCTCTCATTGACTCTTCCCAATTTGCCTTTGTGAAAGGAAGAAGAATTAATGACAATATTTTGGTAGCTCAAGAACTACTGAGGGATTACCACAAAACTAGAGGGATACCAAGGTGTGCTGCTAAAGTTGATTTGATGAAGGCTTATGATAGTGTTCAATGGGGTTTTATTATGGATCTCTTATCTGTTTTGGAATTTCCTCCTGTTATGATTCACTAGATTAAAGAATTTGTTTGTAACCCCTATTTCTCTATCTGCCTTAATGGAAACCTTGTTGGTTTCTTTCCTGGTGCTAAAGGTTTGAGGCAAGGAAACCCCATCTCCCCATATCTCTTTGTGATTGTTATGGATGTTCTTCATCAGATTTTAAAAAGCAAAATTGACTCTAACCAGTCTTTTAAGTTCCATCCGAAATGCAAAAAAAGCAAGTTGTTTCAACTTACTTTTGTTGATGACCTCCTCTTATGCTGCCATGGGGATGTCTCTTCTGTGAATACATTTAAAGAAGGGCTCCACACCTTCTTCTTATTCTTTGGCCTCAAAGCTAATCCCTCTAAGAGTGATATCTTTATAGCTGGGATGGATGATTCTTCTAGATCTCATATTGCTAATACCTTGGGCTATAATATTGGTCTTTAGCCTATGAGGTATTTGGGGGTCCCTCTGATATCTACTAAGCTAAGAGCTATGCATTGTAATGCTCTTATTAACAAGATTGGGGCCAAAGTGCTTTCATGGAAATCTAAGTTCCTCTCTTATGCTGGGAGAGTGTAGCTCATTAAGGCTGTTCTCTGTAGTATCCAGCTTTATTGGTCCAGTATTTTCATTATCCCTAAGAAGGTTCTCAAAGACATTAACCAAATTCTTAGAAGATTTCTTTGAACAGGCTCTGAGGCTAAGACTGGAGCTAAAGTGGCTTGGGAAGCTGTTTGTAAACCCCTTAATGAAGGTGGCTTGGGCATTAGAGACATTGAAACCTGGAATATTGCAAACATCGTCAAATACATATGGATTTTGATGACTGAGGATAATAATTCTATATGGACAAACTGGATTCATGCAAACTATTTAAAAGGCAGAAGCCTTTGGGACATCTCTATCCCCCACAGTCCCTCTTGGTGTTGGAGAAAGATACTGAATCATAGAGAGAAGGCTAGAGGCTACTTCAAACACATCATTGGTAATGGTTTTTCTACTTTTCTGTGGTTTGACAATTGGCATCCCCTCAGTCCCATTGTAACTCACTATAGGGATAGAATCATCTATGATTCTGCTTTACCTAGACAGGCTAAAGTGGAACAGATCATTAAAAATGGTAATTAGAATTGGCCTATTGCTAACTCTACTTCCCTTATTGAAATCAAAAAGGCCATGTGTTCCCTATCTTATCCTTCTGGTATTGAAGATAAGATCAAGTGGACTCCCTCTCCTGATGGGATATTCTATGTAGTTGCTACTTATGAAATGCTGAGGAATAAATCCCCTTCTGTTAGTTGAGCAAAATTGGTGTGGCATAAGTTTGGTATCCCAAGACACCAATTTATTTTCTGGTTAGCTGCCCTTGGAAGGCTTTCCACGCAAGACAGAATCCAACACTATACTCACTTGAACTATAGCTGTGTCTTTTGTAGGAAAACCATTGAAACCCATGATCACCTTTTCTTTCAATGTGACTTCACCAAAGAGGTGTGGCAGTTTATCCGGTCTAAATCTGGCTTGATCTGGATTCCTAAAGATTGGAGGAGTTTCCTTGGCTGGGCATCTTGTAAATGGAAAGGGAAAAACCTAAGAGCTACCATCCTGAAAATTTCTCTTTCAGCTACTATATACATGATATGGAAGGAGAGGAATAATAGAGTTTTTAAAAACTCTTTCATTGATACCAACTTAGTTGGTGGGGGGATTGTCAATCTGATTAAAGCTAAAATCATTTCTTTGAAGATCCCTATGTCCAGAAATACGAATAGTGTCTTGCAGCAATGGGGAGTTTGATTATGTGTATGGCTGATGTGGTCCTTTTGTATTTTCAATCCTTTGGCTGGGCTTTTGTTTTCCCTATTGATGTGGATTGTTGATTTTTCTTTTATGTTGTCATAGTTTCTTTTGTTTCGCTTTTGATCTTTATTTTGTAGTTTTGCTTGTTTTCTCCTGGGGTATGCCCCTTGTAAATGTGTAATCCTTTTCTTGTTCTATCTACTTATCTTTCTTCAAAAAAAAAAAAAAGAAAAGAAACCAAGGAGGTTTTCAAATTTGAGGGTATCACTATCAAGCGCTCTTGATAGGCTGGTGGCAAAAGGGCATCTTCGCCCGTTAGAATCTTGACCTTTACCGAATCCACTCCCGCCAAGCTTTCGAGAGGACCTTTATTGCAAATTTTACCAACAAAAGGGTCATGCTACTGATTGGTGCACGAGGTTGATGCATGAAATCCAAGATCTCATTGATAACAAGGTAATATCAGAACCACTTGTCAAAACCCCGAACATTCTTAGCAACCCGCTGCCGAATCATCACATTGTAGCACCGCTATAAGGCCTTTATTTCTTAGGGATAGAAGAGAAAACCTTCGATCCATCTATGCTAATCACTAAAGTCGGGAAACTAAGAAAGCCTTACCAGTTGTCGAAGGATTTGATGATCTGTATTCTAGGGAATAAATCAGAAAGATGTGGAGAAGGAATGACGAAGCCAATGGATTGGTGGGTTCAAGAAACTAGTAGCACCGATAGTCAAAATGTGGGTTAGATGGAAGATGACCTATGGTATGAAAGCAACGAAGAGTTAGAAGCAGAGAAAGAGAGTTTGAAAGCCATTCTTGAGATCGACAATCTGTGGGCAAAGGAAGAAGTCAGTCATCTAACTTGGTCAGGGAGACATTTTAAGTTGCACGAGTTGGAGAAAGATCACCTGGGAAGGGAGTTAGACAATGGAAAAGAAAAGATGAATGAAAAAGAAGAAGAAGATAGGGTTCTGAAGAAAATGAAGAAAACCCAGGCCAAAATCACCATATGGGGGTTGTTGATCGCTTCCAAACGACATAGGCAGGCAGTCCTGGATGCTTTGAACCAGTCTGATGTTTCTATCGACACAACACTAGAGGACCTCGTGGGATTGATCGGCAAAATTCCAACTTTGGCTATTACCTTCACGTTAGATGACATACCCCTTGGCGGGCCCATTCACAATAAACCACTGTATGTCACTATTGAATGCTTGGGGAATACTGTACCCACTTGTCTTGTTGACAACGGGTCTGCTTTAAATGTATGTCCATTCCGAATAGCCAAGCGAATAGGTATGGGCGAGTCAACTATCATACCGTCTAAGCAGAAGGTAAGGGCGTACGACAACACCCAAAGGACAGTCATGTGTATAATATTCCTCAATCTTATCGTCGGGCATGTAGAAAAAGAAGCTGAGTTCCTAATCTTTGACATCCCTGCTTCATTCAACTTGTTGTTTGATAGGCCATGGTTCGACAGTCTAGGTGCCATACCATCTACAATTCATCAGAAAGTCCAATGTATTTGGAAAAACAAGGTCTGTGATATCCTTGGGGATAGTTGGGTTTGCTTGTCTGAAGCTTGGTCAAGTGCATCGATTCTGGAGGTACAATTACAGAAAGAGGAAACCAGTCTAGGAGGGTTTAAGTTCATCAACATAATTGAGGAGGAGAAGCCGAGGGAGTTCCTGCCGCTCTATTTTGATCAGTATGCAAGCTTGTTAGTCACCAGGATTATGAAGAAGATGTGTTTCTTCTCAGGCATGGAGTAGGAAAGAATCATCAAGGTCTGCCAGAGTTTCCAAGAATACCCATCCAGACTCACACTTATGGTCTGGGTTATTAGCCGTCAAATAAAGAACTGAGAGAAAAGAAAAAAGTAGCTGATGCACCATTGGTCCCTTACCAGAAAATGCTCAATGGGTCCTTTGTAAAGGAAGGAGAAGATTTCCCCTTTTGTGGCATTCTAGAACCATGGGTAGATCAGAAAGACAATCGCTTAAAGCCAGGATTTGAGATCTTCTTCCCCCACGAGTTCTCCAAATATGAAGACCCATACCTACAGGTCTCAGTGAAATCTGCCACTGTTGAAGATTGGATCGGTGTGCTAGAGGGACCAGTTATGAAAAATCTGTTGGGCAAAGAGAACACGAAAACCAAAGGAATGGGCCAAGAAGGGGTCATGAAAATTGAGGTCAAGGAGGAATATGCTGAAGGTATGGTGGAAGAGGTACAGGAAGAAGACAAGGGGAAAGACATGGAAGAACCAGAGGACGCAGTGACAGAGGGAGAAATTGAGATGGGAACAGAGAATTTTCCAGGCTGCCATACTGTGGAACTCAAGAAGGGGGTCAACAAAGAGTGAGTTTTTGAGTCTAGTGATAAGTATCCCCCCTCCCTAGAGTCTGTAATGGCCCAAATGGGGTGTCTTACTATTGCTATGTCTGTTGTAATCACCCCAAACAAAGTCAATGAAAGTATAACTAATATTGCCTACTCGAATGCGCTTAATGAATGTGATGAATGTGATTATCATGAAATACCAAGAGGGGAATATTAGTCATACTGAAAAGTTGAGGGGATTCCTTGGAATAATATAGTTCATAACTGCTTAACCTTGACATGTGACCCGCTGTTTAAGTTGCTTAGGAAAGGAGAGAAGTTCGAGTAGGATACCCTATGCCAGTAAGCCTTTGATAAAATCAAAACCTATCTCCAAAACCCACCTGTCCTATCGCCACCCTCACCCGAAAAGCCTTTGTTGCTATACCTTTCTATGTCCGAAGATGCGATGGGGTGTATGTTGGCCCAAGAAGGAGAAGAAGGGCATGTGGAAAAGGCCATTTATTATCTAAGCAAAAGGATGACCGGATATGGGCTAAAATATTCACCTTTAGAGAAAGCCTATTGGGCCTTAGTTTGGTGTACCCGTTGCCTTAGGCACTATATGTTAGCCTTTCTCGTAACCTTAATATCCCAAATGGACCCTCTCAAATAATTATTTGAAAAGCCCATTTTGACCAGTAGGATCTCCCAATGGACCATGATGGTGGCTGAATTCGATATCAAGTACGTCATCGCCAATTTCATGAAAGGGAGAGTTGTCGTCGAATGCCTGGCCGATCTTGTAGTAAAAGCCGAGAAAAAGGGTGAGTTTCGATTCCCAGATGAAGGAGTGATGGGGATAGAGGAAAATCTATGGAAAATGTATTTCGATGGAGCATCCAACCAACTAGGCTATGGGGTTGAAATCATCCTTATAGCACCTGATAGGACCCATACCCTATTAGCTGTCAAGCTTAAGTATAACTAAACCAATAACACGACGAAGTACGAAGCATGCATAGTTGGGATGGAAGTGGCATTGGCCTTAAAAGTTAAGGGGATCGATGTTTTCGGAGATTCCAACTTGATCATATCCCAAGTACGGGATGATTGGAGGGTAAAATATGAGAAGTTGAGACCTCACCACGACTTTCTAGAGAGCTTGAAAGTATAGTTCAAGAAGATATCATTCTATTACCTTTCCCATGAAGAGAATCAGTTGGCTGATTCTCTAGCAACCTTAGCCTCGATGATACAAATCCCCTCAGGAGTCACCATAAGCCCGTTGTCCATAGAGATAAGGAACCAACCTTCATTTGAGATGATCGCAGCCCTAGAAGATGAAGGTAAAGTACCTTGGTACGAGGATGTTTGGGATTTCATTAAAGAAGGAGAGTACCTCAAAGGAGCTTTAAAGAAGGACATGAAGGCGATTCAAAGATTCTCAGCCCAATTTGTGATCTATGCAAAAAAACTATGGAAGAAGTCATACATCGGGTATAATTTGGAGTGCTTATATAGGAAGGAAGCCAAGAGAATGATGAAGGAAATACATGAAGGAGTTTGTGGACCCCACTTGAACGGGAACATGTTGGCAAAGAAGATAATCTGGCAAGGGTATTTTTGGAAAACCTTGGACAATGATTGTTGTGAATATGTTAGAAGATGCCATAAGTGCCAAATCCATGCAAATCTGATGCATACTCCGCCATCCCAGCTCTATAGCATGACCACACCTTGGCCTTTTTTATTATGGGGTATAGATATTATTGGGGAAATAGTTTCAAAAGCCTCCAATGGGCACCGGTACATAATTGTGGCAATTGATTAATTTACTAAATGGGTGGAGGCAGCATCGTACGCGATGTTAAAAGCTAAAGATTTGGTGAGCTTCATAGAGAAGAACATAATCTGTAGATATGGGGTCCCAAATGAGTTTATTTCAGATCACGACAGTCATTTCCAAGGAGAAGTCATCCAGCTCTTAGAGAAATACAAGATCACCTATCATCAGTCATTCCTGTATAAACCTCAAATGAGCGGGGCGGTGGAAGCAGCAAATAAGAATGTCAAAGCAATCTTGGGAAAATGACAGACACGTATAAGGATTAACACGAGAAACTACCGTTTGCACTGTGGGGATACCGAACCTCCGTGAGAACTTTTACAAGAGCTACACCATATTCGTTGGTTTATGGGATGGAGGCAGTTCTTCTTATTGAGGTAGAAATACCATCTCTTTGGGTTTTGACAGAGTATGAAGTAACCGAATTAGAATGGACCCAGGGAAGGTATGAGGAGCTGATGTTGCTTGATGAGAAAAGGTTGGCTATAATAAATCATACTCGGGGATATCAAAAGAGGATAGCTCGTGCTTTCAACAAAAAGGTCCACCCAAGTAAGCTTGCTGAGGGTGACCTGGTCCCCAAAGAACTAAAAGGTCCTGTTTATCACCCCAGTGGAAAATTCAAACCCAACTGGGGTCGGGCCATACATCATTAAGACTCTCCTTTCTAGAGGGGCTGCTTATCTTATAGACCTAGACAGGGTTGAATTTAAATAGCCAATTAACATCGATCGCCTCAACAAGTATTTTGCTTGAAACCATATCTTTCAAAACCTCCTACGTAGATGAACTACGCTTGACCTGATTCCCACTAGGGGATACGTAGGCAACCTGCTTGGTTTGGTCATTAATAATTGCCCGAGTGGCACCTTCCATCAAGCCTTAAATTGAACTACTGTGGACCTGATACCCATTTAGGGATAAGTAGGTGGGCTCTTCAAAAGCCTTCGGTCCTTAAAAAAAACCTGTGCTGAACTAAGGGCAAGCTTGCGTTTGCCTGGAACCACTTCAGAGCCTCAACACTAGGGGCAAACTGCATTCGCTATCCGAAGAACCCAGATATTTACCTTAAACCCATCTCTGGATCCCCTGGCTATCAAAATAAGTACTATAAAAGAACAAATAAGAATTCATGGTATAGAATGATTGAAGTTCTAAGCAAGATTCAAAGCAAAGTAACGAAAAGCCAAGAAAAGACTTTGAAAGGATAATTTTCATAACCTAAAAGATAGATCGAAAGAGTGCACATTGATTGAACATGATAGAGCAATTTCTAAACATAAAAACATTGTTTGGAAAGAAAAAGAAAAAAATTACATTCAAAGGCGCAGGAAAGTACATAGGACTTTTCAGAAGTTTTGTAAGATAAAGCTCTATCCTGTTTTATTTTCATCTATGTATGTCTATGAAGTCTGCCTCTCGGCTAGGGTCTGGATCTACAAATGCTAAGCCTCAGCAAAAGCTTTCATGGTGGAAGAATGCATGATCAAACTCCTCGTGAAATCTGCAGTAATATCCTCAGTAACATCTTAGAGAAGTCCATACTATCGAACCACTCGGCTAGGAACATAAAAAGTAGTAGCATGTAACCCAGGTAACCATATACCAGGCTGCCATGGAAGTCGTACTATAGCAGAGCAATAAGCCCACTATGGGGAGACCCATTAAATATCACCAGGAGAGAGACCCTGAAGCTAACCTAGCTAGGCATCGATAGAATGGAATAAGTGGTGAATCTCCATATGATCGTAGGGAAGTGACCCACGAAGGTGAGAAGGGTGTATGAAGAGATCTAGACATTCCATTAGCCAAACTTGTAAGACAAAAGGAGCTCCAGTAGATAACATGGCCCCGGTAGTGTGGGCACGATCCAATTCCATCAAGGTCTCAACAAGGACCAGCATGACGGCACTCTTCATTTCTCACAGACCGCAAGCAATGGGTATGAGAACATTAGAAGATGACTAGAAGAGGAAATAAGAGAGCATAGCAATCGATAAAGCACTGTGACGTATAATCTGGTATCCACCATCATAGGGGTCCCACATGGGAGCGTAGATGGAGGAAAGACGCTCAAAATCGATCTGCCTATCACGAATGAAAGAGCCTGGCACATTCCGGGATGTGTGAAGAAGAGTAGCAAGGTCTTGAACATATCCGACCTGCACTGAAGGAACTGTTAGATCCTTAAAAGGATCAGTGTGGAGAATAGCACTGAACTCCTCGAACAAAGGGCAAATCTCCTGGTAACCAAAGCGGAAGACATGGAGTGAGGGATCCTAACACTTAATAGTGGCTCAAAGCAAGCCTTCATGCAGGGACATCCGCTGAAAAGAGAAGAGGTCGTTCAATCTGAAACACTTGAAGTTAAGCCTGTCGATACCCGAGAGAGTATCCATCCATGGGAAGAGAATTTGGGAGTCAATGGGGGCCATTTGAGGAGGAAATGAAGGAATGAGAAGAGTGTTTTGCGAAGTTTTGGGAAAATAGGGTATAAATAGAGAAATGGATCTACCCAGACCACCCAGCGGCAATCAAAATACCGAATGGTACTCCAGATCATGTCGTGCTACAGTCTGTGATTGCCGCACGGTAGTCACCGACTTTCGCCTGGCACTCACTGAGTGCTGCTCAGGCCTAATTGAGTGCCGCACAGAGCTAGCTTTGGCCATAATCTGTTTGTAATGTTTTCAGCCCAAATATAAACAAAAAAACTGAATATATAATAAACGTGTGCATCAGTTCGTACCACGTACAACATTCAACAATAGAAGACCAAGCCATGGTTGCATTCACAGAGAATAAACAATAAAAATATGAACATATTCATGAGCATTCGTCATTCGCAGGAAATAAAATACAGGACCAAGCTATGGACGCATCCACGATATGCAATAAGTCATAAGCAAATAAAAGCATATAGAAAAGATAAAAAAAGATAATCATGATAAAGGAGTATGCAGATGCCTATCCTATCCAAAGGTCCCGGCTATCCAGAGAGCCGTCATCAAAATATATAACATATACAATTGTCCAAGTGTGTGTATATCCTCTTTAAAGCACTCAAAAAATTAAAAAAAAAAAAAGTTGAAAGAAGGGATCAACCGCAGCCTCGACCTCGAGTTTGGCGCGTGATGCGTCGGAGAGGCTCCTCCTCTGACTCAGTACCACTCCCAGTACCATGGCCTCTGCCTCTGCCTCTACCTCCGTGACTGCTACCTCCACCTCGTCTGGTGCCTCCATGTGCTCTACCGGAACCCACTTCGAGTTGTTGGAGTTGCTGCTCGAGTTCCCTCACTCGCTGGGATAGAACCCTATTCTCCTCCACCTAAAAAAAAGAGAAGATAAAAAAAAGAAAAGAGAGAGATTAAAATCTATAAATTGTTAAGTATAAGTAAAATGCTGAAAGTAATAGTTTTGGTTTACCATAGCTATCTGTTAAGCCGTAGCAGCTACCTGAGCTCCCTCGGCCTCAAATCAAAAGTTGAAAATAAAAGATCAGAAAATCAAAGATAGCAAAAATCAGTAGAAGAATCAGGAAAACAAAGGAAAGAGAGTTAGCTTCTTACCATCCACTCTTGCCCATGGACCCACTGCCTCACGCTATGAGCATACAATAAGCCCTCCTTTGCATAGTCACACAAAAATATTGTCATACTGAAGCGGGATAGTAGGAGCACCCTGGTAGTATCGAAGAACTATAGTCGAGGTTTGTTCACCATAGTAAACCATCAGGTGACTCCAATGCCATGGTGGAAGAGTGGGAACTTGAGCTATGGCGTAAATGGGCTGCGAAGAAAGAAAAAGAGAATTCAATAATATGGAAAGAACTAAAAGATTAAATGAAAAGCTAAAGAGAAACTTACCCGAGTCACTTCCATCAAAGGAAAGTTCTTCATTAGCTTAGCACCGTAGAAGGCGTCATATCCCTCGGGAGCTCCACAAAGTCCTGAATGGGAAAACCATCTAAGGCAGCTGTAAATGCACTGTCCTGAAGGGTCTCTGTGGCTCTCATAGAGCTAGGAAGAGGGGGGGCAAAAAAACCTGGGGCCATCAGTGACTGTCTGGTCACCCTCTCCCCTAAATGCCACTCCTGGGCATCGGGGCCATCCAATAATAACCTCATCGGATCATAGCTGGTTGATATCTGCAGCCCTCTAGTGAGAGTCGGAAGCACGTCTACACAGGGCTGCCATCTGATGTGGGGCTCTCTCAGGTTACTTAAGAAGTTCTTGAATGCTGTGAAATCGTGGGCCCTAGTCTTCTGCCAACACGCTCCTGCCACTTCAACCCCTGAGGCATGATAAGGGCGTCTACTGGCTGTGTAAAGGGTGACATCATATTTAAGTACTCATGGGACCAAATCTACAAGAAAGAAAAAGAAAAGAAAAGAACATGAGATTCAAGATTCGTAAATAAGGAAATTAAAAGAGAAGTGTAAGGTTTATAATTCAGAAATTGATTGAATCAATGAGAAAATAAAAGGAAAAATAAGAAAATGTACCTCCCACGCTTTCCAGAAGCTGCCCATGGAGGCTGGGCAATCTCGGGAAATCTTTTCCATGTGCTTGTACAGGATGCCCAGTCCTGCACCAGCCCAATCATACTCGTATATACGATCTATATGCTCCAGGGATGCCACCAATGCCATAGAAATTTGATCCCCCCTGGTGCTCAGTAGAGAACACTCCAACATGTACGTCATAACCCCCGAGCCATCTGCTAGTCTGAGAAGCCTTCTTGGCCCTTGAATGTATCCATAAACCACTTGGCCGTGACCAAGGGCTCCTTCGGGGCCACTCCAAGTAGCACGGGGACCTAGTCCCACTCTGTCATCATATCCAAGTACCTCAAGCACCCCCCCTAAAGGGGATCCTAGTGATCATGGTGAATTCAAGTGGGGTCATCGTCATCTCCCTGAACTTGAAATGGAACGTGTTGGTGGTGTCCTACCATCGCTTCAAGAGGGAATGTATCTGTCGTAGATCATTGGAGCTCTTTGTCAAGAGCTTGACGAAGTCCCCAAAGCCCACTGCATCAATAAGGCCCTGTGCAGTCTCATTCAGGGTTTCGTACCATGCAAAGTCGTGGGCTAGGCTGCCATGCCCCTTCAGCACATTGGGCTGGAGTTGCAAAAGAAAATACAAGAGTTTAATATCAGTGAATGAAATGAAAGGAAAGAAAAGAACAAAAATGAACAAAAGAAAATGAATAATAATAAAAATGAGAAAAGAAAATAAGAATGAATAAGTACCAGGGAACGATCAAAGCACTCAGAATCTCGAAAAGCAGGGCACATGCATTCAAAATTGCATTTTGAATAAACAAAAGGAGGAGCATATTGTCAAGCGTTGCGTTCATAGGAGCAATTAGCAGAAGTATGAAAGAAATAAATAAAGAGAAAGACGTACCTCTCGCTGGAACGTTCGGGCAGATAGGTGCTTGTCTGGATCCCGGAGTAAAAAGGTAGGATCAGGGTAGGGAGTAGCCCTGTACCTTGTCTTCTTTCTACTGCATGAGCCGCTAGCTATAAACACTCAACCTATAAAGGGGGAGAGAACTGAGCGTTATACCTTTGTTAGAAATCAAGAAAACAACAAAAGTAAAGAGAGAAACAAGGTTTCGATCAAGGAGAACTAACCTTTTGAGCCAGAAGATCACTGCAGGTGATTTTGAGAAATCTCCGAATAGAGCTTCGGATTGGAGAGGTTTGAGAAATGAATGGAAATGAAGAGAAATTCATGTATAAGTAGTCTGCCTACTTAGAACGGCACACAAAAATCTATGCGCTACAGTTGATGAAGTGTCATACGGCACTCCCTGAGTGTTGCAACGGCATTCCGTGATTGTCGCACGGTAGTCACGGACTGCCGCATTATGAAGTGTGTGCCGCGAGTAAGGCGGTTAAGAGACCATTGTTTTCCCCCCAAAAATTCAAATTAGGCCCCAAAATTTTAATCTGAACCCCAGAGTTTTCCTACCTTATGCATTTTAGTCCCCAAAAATGATTTCTAAATCCACGTGGTCCTTGAATTTTGAAAAAAATGAAATTTTAGGTCTGATTAACTTAAAAATCAAGAGGATTTTTGACTCTAGATTTAAAAAGTTGACTTGAAATGAATACGATTGGCTCCAATTTTGAGAATTTGAATTGAGCATGAATGTTTTGAGAAAAATAAGAAGTTCTTTGAGTCAGATTCGACTACTGATTTTTGGAATTGAGTCTGATTGACTCCTAATTGTAAATATTGAAATAAATTTGAGACTAATTCGACTCTTGATTTTCAAAATTGAGTCTAATTGACTCCTATTTTTAGAAATTTTGAATTCTTTGAGTCCAATCGACTCATAATTTTGTGAAATAGAAATTCTTTGACTCTAATTGACTCCTAGTTTTATGAAATTTTATCTGTTCTGAGTCTGATGACTCTTATTTTTTTAGAAATTTAAAGATTTCTTTTTGACTCATGATTTGGAATTAGAAATCCTGATTGAGTCCTGAAATAGAATTTGAGTCTGATTGACTCCTAATTTTGAAAATTAAAAAGAACTTGAGTCTGATTGACTCCTCGTTACGAATATTGAAATGAATATTTGACGGCGGCCGAAGAGCTATGGATTTTCAGAGCAAACATATCCAACGGGCCCGAAGTGCTGCAGATTTTCAGAGCAAACACATCCGACGGGATCGAAGAGCTATGGATTTTCAGTGCAAACATATTCGACGGGGCCAAAGAGCTGCGGATTTTCAGAGCAAACATATCTGACGGGACCGAAGGGCTACGAATTTCTAGAGCAAACATATTCGACGGGGCCAAAGGACTACAGATTTCCAGAGCAAACCCGTATTGACATCGGGGCCTAAGTCGCGAAGCACCGCCTAGTCAATTGTGTTTGTTCGTTTGGCCAAGATGGCCATGTATCTCGAAGAGGATCAACCCTTTAGTTATAGAAACTCGGAGTTCTAAAAATCTAACTCATCTTTAAGTTCTAGTAACCACAAGCATTAAGTAGCATAGGGCACGGATTGCATCTAGATACATCGAGATAGCACGATCTCGAATCACATCATTTATGGTGCATGAAGTTGCATTGACAGCCATCATTGCATGAACACGTGCATCACAACAGGATAGGTGCATTCATCTGTATGACTACTTGTGCTTGTATGTTTGTCCTCCTTTGCCCGAACTACGTCTCAGTCTGATTCCTGAATGGATACGTAGGTAGCCCACCATTGAGCACGACTAGCATGGATCGTTTGCGCAGCCATTTTGTAACACATTTTATTTTTACCTAAATTCAACAGTCTAGTCAAAGGCTTGACTAGACTGTGACATCCACTTGTGACACGCGTTGCTCCACAAGCTCTGTCGAAGAGGGGTAAACTGTAGGCACCCCAATTTTGACCAAACGTCGAATTAAGGGGAGTGTTACATCCAGATCCGATGATGACAATGTCCGACTAATAGAGAACTTTCAAAGGTGATTCAAGCTCTTCAAAAGGCTCTTCAATTTCAAAGAAAATGAAAGAAAATAGAGGAAAAGAAAGAACATGGAAAGGAAGAGGGAACAACACACAAAAAGGCGCGGCCAGTCACGCTATGCCACCGCGGCACTCATATACTGTCGCACCTGCAGTCAGTGAGAACCGCAACGGCAACCACTGAATGCTGTAAAAATCTCTAAATACCATGAAAATAAAAGACGGCAGTCCGTGGCATTGTCCGCGGCATTTATTGAGTGCCACATCGGCATTCAGTGAATGCCGTGATGGCAATCAGTGAGTGTCGTTGCTGCACTTATTGAGTGCCGTTGCGGCACTTCCATCTCCGCTGAGTATCGCATTTTTTCAGCAGTCTGCTTTAACATAGTATGTTTTGTACCTTCAAAAGGACGTTCAAAATTAGGATTTTTACTACGAATTTACTGAAATAGCCCTCTAAAATTTGCCTATATATAGGGAGTGAATATTGTTGGGTTTGTGCCCTCAAACCACTACTTTATGTATGAGACATTAGCATTATAATATATGGATATCAGCTTTACATTTCATTGTGTATGTTTCTTTCATGAGATGATTGTTTTATCCTTAAGTATCATAGTAAGCAATTCGTGTGTGTATGAGATACACACAAGTGAGATACGAATTACTATTCTTTGATACTTAGAATATGTCACAGTGGATGATGAGACTGGATACCTCATCAGGTCTACACTGTAGCATAATTAACTACCATTGGATGGAGTGATTAATCTCAATCACTAGAGTGTAGCTCTTAGTTGATATGCTAGTGCTTATAGTGCATTGACGGACCTGAGCTTTCCTATTGACGCTTAAGGCTGTCAACAGTCAATAGGAACTCATAACTTTTATAAGGTACGTGTTCTCAATCTTGAGATGATTATGAACACAGACTATGGATATGGCTGCTTTGACTTACCAATCAGTGAGGTCTATAGAAGATCAACACCTGGGTATCTTGGGTATGTCATGTCCATAGGGTTGTGAACATATATTGTCAAGATAGAATCTACCCTCTGATTCAGAGTAAGCATTCCCTTGAGAATGTCACCAAGTTGATTACTGAGTACTGCAGTCTTGTTGATAAGAGTTATCAACATGTTTGGTAATCATGAGTAGTGAATGGGACTCAAGGAATACAAGAAGTAATCATGATTCAGGATGACAGTAACAGTTATCCGACTACCTGAATATGATTACAAATGCTGACGGTAGAGGGACATTAGTACACCATACAAGTCTAGTTATCGCTTCGGATATGTTCTTTTGCGTTGGAGTTCAGTTATCGTTTTATAGTGGAATAAACGTTAACTGACCAGTTAGTTAGTTTGCTGATCAAAGAGTTTGGTCATGGTAATTAACAAACTGGTCTGAGCCAACAATAAAGAGCCTAGGAGGTCCCACTCTTAGCTCCGCTAGGATGCTTGGAAAGACACTTGAGGAAGCTGTTAAGACAGGTTCGATCGATCGAAGCATGTTCGATCGATTGAAGTCTTCAGGTTCGATCGATCGAGAATGGTTCGATCGATCGAAGGGTCGATCGATCGAACTCACTTCGATCGATCGAAGTCTAGGTCGGTTCTGGAAATCTATAAATAGGGCAGCTGCGTTCTGGTAGTAAGTAATCGTCGTTTTTATACGCAGAAGCTGCAGAAACTATCATAGTCTTCCCAAAACCTTCCTATCCTCTCTATTAGGGTTCCCACCAACCCTAGTCTTTCCGGCAGGCATCCGCAGGAGTCATAAGGGTGAAGATCATCTAGTGGAGGCTGCTGGAAGTTGAAGTTTCAGAATTGGGTTCAAGACACTAAGGTATAATTCTTGCACCCCTTGTACGCATCTATGGAATTGACAAGTAGTAGATCCTGGAATACCAAAAGTTTTATAACTTAACCTATTTCCGCTGCGCGTTTAAACTCTCACTTTAAACCACTTTTTCCTTCAAATATCCCATTACAAAGGATCTTCATCTTCTTCTTCTGGAATCTGAATGTTGATCTTCATCTTGATCTCAATTTTTAAGCTTGAATCTTATCTTGATTCTCTCTTCAAATTCTTTGACACCCTTAGGAGAGAGTTTTAGAAAAGTTTAAGAAAAGAAGAGCTTGAACCACCTTTGAAAGACCTCTAAAGACTTAAAAGTGGAGGATAATTGGAGGTAACCTCTAGTTAATTAGTCTCTAATCCAAAGTTCAATCAAAATATATAGAATTCTTTAGGACCTTTTTCATATTTTCAAAAACTCCCTTCCCACCTCATTTCACACACCACTAATATTGTGATTGAACTTTCATTTTATTTGGTTTGGATCAAAGTAACCTAAGGTTTAAGATTAAATAAATCATGAAGCAAAAGTTAACTTAAATATTATTTGAACCTTGGTTTCCCTTTTCTCTTGATTATGTTCATCTCTTGAGACTCATGAGACCTTTGATGTCTTACTTGAGTCCCTTGACTTAGAATCCTTTAACCCCCTTGTAAACTTATGATTTATAAGAGGATTAAGGTTGATTTTAGCATGTTTGATCAATGAGCTTAAACCTATCCCCATGGTTTAAGTTCATTATTTTGAGATTTCATGAAGTTTCTCCATACTCCATTGGAATCTAAGGAGTATAAGTGGCCTTAGTCTCCAATGACCATCAAGTGGGAGGAGAAGTAATTTGGATTAACCCAATCTCCATGGCTTGATAGATAAATTTAACACAAATGAAACTTGACAATGGTGCAGTGAATTCATAAACCACCTTTGATCAAAGATTTTTAGTTAAATAATGGACCGTTGAAATTGAATAAAACCAATTGGAGAGTGTCAATAACACAAATTACTACCACTGTGATTTTTGTTTTAATGAGATTTCATGTTTAAAATGGCTTGGTCATGAGTTTTGTGAAGCAACCATAATCTGCCCAAAATTTCAAAATAGTAACACCTTTTTGAAATAAGTAAATCAGAGCTTTAATCAAGAATACTTGACCTCAAATATTTTTTTCTAAGAAGTTTAAAATGTTAATAAGATCTCTTAAAAAGATTAGAGTCTTTCGGATTTATTTACTAGTTTTAAAAAATCATACAAAAACTTTGGACAGAGAGTTGTAAATTTCTGAGTGATGTCTAGTTTTTGTCTAACTCCTAGAGATTGAACCGTTGATCTTTGATTTTTCTTTTTGGGTTAGAAAATAGACGCACAGAGGCATCTTGTGTCTAAAATTCATTGACATCAAACGATCGGAAGCATGCTTTTTCTATTTTTGAAGTTCTAGTCTTCTCTCTGTAATTTTCAGAATTTTGTGACAGATTTGATAAGTTTTGTAAATAATGGTTCAAATTACTTTTCTATGACCTAGGGCTTAAACCACGTTTTGATAATGATTAGGTAAACTTAAACCCAAAGGTTAAGTTATCCAAACCGATGAATATTTCATAACTTACTGTTGTTCATGTATTCATATGCATTCATCCATGTATGTTTATATTTGTAATTAGGACTTGTTTTCCATTGGGATTAAATTGCACTTAATTGAACATAACTGTGAGTTCCTTATAACAATGTTGGGACTACACCATCTCTATAAGGAAATTACATTGGCTCCTAGTTGAGACTTGTATATTTATACAAGGGAGCCATTTCCAACTAGTTAGAAGGAATTCATAGTTATGTCAATTCTTTCAATAGATTTAAGTTAGAAGTTTTAAGGATGTTGTTTAGAATTTCATACTATATCTTGATTAAGGCATGTGGACTTACCCTCTATTTTGTAGCACTATTGAGATATGACTTCTCAAACCCTCTATAGTTTAATGTCTTCTTTGATTTTAATTGATTTTTTCGACTCCATGTGCGACACCTTAGAATTAGGTTTTGCCTTATGTGTATACATGGATTAGAGACTCCTTTAGGTTTTTATTTACTTGCATGCATTACACGTTTCCATAATCGCGGCTGGATCGTGGGTAAGGTCTCTTGTTCCCTATTGCATATCATATTGCTTGCTAATTGAATTATGTGGTTTATGAATAATATTTTGTCGTTAGCAATCTTACACCCTTGTGGACATGCTTTTGTAATGTATATTTATATATATGTATTAGTTGAGGGCACATTTAGATTATCAATTCGATCAAAAGGATGTTGAGTAGTGGCCTATCGCGAGATAGAATGAGAGGGAGTGTTTTAGTCCACCGGACTTCTTCCCTTTCTCATTCCATAATCCATGGACCTAAAAATCTCTGGTTTCCAAAAAGATCAGTTTGCTTTCAAATAGTTTCTTAATTTTCCTTTTAAAAAGTGAGTGGAGACTCGTGTGTTGTATTCTGAAATTTGAAAAAGATTTTAAAAGAAAAGTTGTAAGAAAAAAAATTTGATATCCACAATCTGGCGACTCTGCTGGGGATCGAATCCAGAATCTCTGGTTTCGTAGACCAGAATTCTAATTTTTCACTCGAGGATTAGACTTGAAAACATCCTTTTAATCGAATTAATCAATCTTTGCGTGCCTGTTGTATTTCACTTGCATGTCCAACTAGTCGATTGCACGGAACTATGACATTGGAGGCTCGGGACAACCTGGTCGGTCAAGTTATCATGGGACTGTGTGATCACCCTTGATCTCGTACCATGATTTGGTATATGAAGCATCCTATCGGATGTGTGTCAAGGGTCCCTTATTTGACCAAAACCTGGCCTTTGCATGGTAGTTTTTGTAGAACCTTTCAATCTTAGGAAATTAATTCTTGACTAGGGTTATATGCTAGGGAGTCTTGTATGCCCGGAAGGGATTACTTGAGATGATGACAATACTTGCATGATGAAAGATGTGTAACCTCTTATTCACTTTTGAGCAAATTCCTCTTCATGTCCCACGACATTTGGGAACATGCTAAATTTTGATTGTAAGATTACATTTCTTATATCTTGTTAGCTAAGCATCATTGACCTTGTATGCTTCCGAATTCGTGAAAAGTACGGTGATAATCCGAACATGTGATCCTTCTACCTAATGAATTTTAAATCCATCTTTGTAAGCAAATAAGATTTTTATCATCTTTACCCCAAGGTTATCTTAAAAAGTCATACTTTAAAAAATCTTTATTAAAATGTTCCAAACATTGTTGAGATACATTTTTTCAGATCCTCGAATCCTTGGAAATCGTTTTTAAAAAATCTCTTATCAAAATGAGTTTCAAAGCCAGAATTCAACCTACGGACAAATGTTTTCATTCTCAAAAGCATTCTCAATTGAGAATTGTTTTCAAAAGATTTTGAAGCCTTTTTAAATGACCAAACCTTCGAAAAGGGTAATAAGGATCACACTGAGGAGAGAAATTGGCATACTTGCCATGGATGACGGTTTTATATGTTTATGTGTTTATTTGGTAGGACTAGAATTTTCCTTTCTTTTGCATATAGAGTAGGCACACATGCATTGCATTCGTGTGACATATGAACCATTCATTTTTCAAGAAAAATAAAAGAAGAACTATGATGAAAAGAAAAAAAAAACAATAAAAAGTCTTTTGAAAAAATCATTAAAATTCTTTTGTAGGGCAAAAATAGCATCAAGTTCGGGCACAGTCTGGTTTAGAGGCCCCAAACCAAGTTAGTAAGAAGAGAAAATAATACCAAAATAGCATACAAAACAAACACCAGGGAAGTAGCAGAGTTGAGGGCAATCGTGGAAAGACAAGAAGAGCACAAGAGGCAACAGGCCAAGAACATGAACCACATGATGAACATGATAGAAGCAATGACCCTCCAGTCGCCACCTGCAAATCCATAAGTTTTAGACCCACCCCCTCTGCCAGCAAGGGAAGAAGATTGGTTTGATGATCAGGATGCACAAAGGTCTGATATACTAAGGGTTGACAGAGAGAGGGAAAAACTGAGAAAGAAAGGGTAATGGCTGAGAAAGTTGAGAAGCTTGAGAGGGTGATGTGCAAGGCTCAGAGGGTTAATACTTATTTGTTGGAATTAGAAGGGTTGTACGATGGGGTCCGCGAGACACTGCCTGCTGATTTTAAAATGCCAGTTAATAAGTTTGAAGGGACTGGGAATCCTCGCAGCCATGTGAGGATGTGTATCAGAGCTTTTCAACCTAGTGGATTGAGCACTTCAATGATGGCCGTATTATTTTAGCAAACCTTGATGGGGGCCGCCTTAGCCTTGTATCTCATGCTTGACCAAGCAAGACTATGGTCTGGGAGGAAGTGGTTAAAGCATTCATAGCACAGTATGAGTACAACCAAGACTTGGATGTCATAGTCCAGGATTTGGAAACCATCAGGCAAGGAAGCAAGGAATCATTTGCCAAATACCTTAGTCGGTAGAGTGGAAAGGCAGCCAAGATGGTGCAATAGCTGTCTCAAAAAGAACAGATCCAGATGATAATGAAGAGTATCCGACCGGTGTACGAGGAAAAATGAGGTTTTAGTCAATTAACACTTTCACTAAAGTCTTTGATGTGGGGACAAGGATAGAAGATGCAATCCAAGAAGGAGTGATCAAGAAAGAGGAGTAACCGAATAGGTATAGGAGGCCGAGCTACGGGTCAAATGGAGGGCAGTCAGGGGGTCACTCTGGCCCTACTGACGTCAATGCACTAAGTGGGTTGGATACAAAATTTGATATAACAAGGAGGGGAGGAGACAAGCAACCAAGGAAGTTTTTAGATTTGGGGGTATCGCTATCAACCGCTCTTTATAGCTGGTAGCAAAAGGGCATCTTCGCCCATTAGAATCTCGACCTTTACCGAATCTGTTCCCACCAAGCTTTCGACAAGACCTTTATTGCAAATTATACCAACAAAAGGGTTATGCTATAGATCGGTGCACGAGGTTGAGGCACAAAAACCAAGATCTCATTGATAACAAGGTAATATCAAAATTGCCTATTAAAACCCCGAACGTTACTAGGAACCTGTTGTCGAATCATCACGCTGTGCCACCGCCATAAGGCCTTTATTTCTTGGGGATAGAAGAGACAACCTTCGATCCGTCTAGGCTAATCACAAAAGTCAGGAAACCAAGAAAGCCTTACCAATTGCCAAAGGATTTGATGATCTGTACTCTGGGGAATAAATCAGAAAGATGTAGAGAAAGAATGACGAAGCCAATGGATTGATGGGTTCAAGAAACTAACAGCACCGATAGTTAAAATGTGGGTCAAATGGAAGATGACCTGTGGTATGAAAGCAATGAAGAGTTAGAAGCAGAGAATGAGAGTTTGAAAGTCGTTCTCAAGATCGACAATCTGTGGGCAAAGGAAGAAGTTAGCCATCTAACTCGGTCAGGGAGACATTTTAAGCCGCACGAGTTGGAGGAAGATCACCCAGGGAAGGAGTTAGACAAAGGAAAAGGGAAGATGAATGAATGAAGAAGAAGAAGAAGACAGGGTTCTGAAGCAAATGAAGAAAACCCAGGCCAATATCACCATATGGGGGTTGTTGATCGCTTCTAAACGATATAGGTAGGCAGCCTGGATGCTTTAAACTAGTTTGATGTTTCTATCAACACAGCACCAGAGGACCTCGTGGGAATGATCGGCAAAATTTAGACTCTGGCTATTAGCTTCACATCAGATGACGTACCCCCTGGAGGGCCTATTCACAATAAACCTCTATATGTCACTATTTAATGCTTGGGGAATACCGTACCCGCTTGTCTTGTTGACAATGGGTCTAGTTTAAATGTATGCCCATTCCGAACAGCCAAGCGAATGGGTCAGGATGAGTCAACTTTCATACTGTTTGAGTATAAGGAAAGGGCATACGACAACACCCAAAGGACGGTCATGTGTATAATCTTCCTCAATCTCACCGTTGGGCCTGTAAAAAAAGAAGTCGAGTTCCAGATCATCAACATCCTGCTTCTTTCAACTTGATATTGGGTAGGCCATGGTTGGACAGTCTAGGTTCCATACCATCTAAAATTTATCAGAAAGTCAAGTGTGTCTGAAAAAACAAGGTCTGTGATATCCTTGGGGATAGTTGGGTTTGCTTGTCTGAAGCTTCGTTAAGGGCACTAGTTTTGGAGGTATAGTTATAGGAAGAGGAAACAAGTCTGGGAGGGTTTGAGTTCATCAACATGATTAAGGAGGAGAAGTCGAGGGAGTTCCTGCCACTTTATTTTGATTAGTATGCGAGCCCGTTAGTTGTCAGGATTATGAAGAAGATGGGTTTCTTCCCGGGCATGGACTAGGAAAGAATCATTAAGGTCTGCCAGAGTTTCTAGGAATCCTTACCCAAACTCACACTCATGGTCTGGGTTATCAGCCGTTAAATAAGGAACTGAGGGAAAAGAAGAAAGTAGTTGATGTACCGTTGGTCCCTTACCAGAAAACGCTCAATGGGTACTTTGTAAAGGAAGGATAAGATTTTCCCTTTTGTGGCTTTCTAGAACTTGGGCAGACCAGAAAGACAGTCACTTAAAGCCAGGGTTTGAGATCTTCTTCCCCCACAAGTTCTCCAAATATGAAGACCCATACCTGCAGGTCCTCGTGAAATCTGCCACTATTGAAGATTAGATTGGTGTGTGCTAGAGGGACCAGTTATACAAAATCTGTTGGGCGAAGAGAGCACAAAAACCAAAGGAACGGGCCAAGAAGGTGTCATGAAAACTATGGTCGAGGAGGAATATGCTGAAGGTATGGTGGAAGAGGTGCAGGATGAGGACAAGGGGAACGATATGAAAGAACCAGAGGAAGCAGTGACAAAGGGAGAAATTGAGATGGGAATAGAAAATCTGCCAGGCTACCACACTGTGGAACTCAAGAAGGGGGTAAATAAAGAGTAGGTTTTCGAGTCTAGTGATAAGAATCCCCCCTCCCTAGAGTCTGTAATGGCCCAAATGAGGCGTCTTACTATTGCTAATGAAAGTATGACTAATTCTGCCGAAGAGCCTCCGAGTCAGTTAAGAAGGCCCAACTATTCTCGTAATGCTCCAGATGTCAATGCCCTTAGCAGTCAACCCATGGCATGCCCTCCTAGGCCGTACTAGCCCTCCAACCAAGCAAACTCATCTAATCGCCCTTCTAGAAAAAACCTCGTCGTAATTTCGTCAAGCTAGAGATCTCCCTCTCTTCAGCTTTAGATTGTCTCCTCAAAAAGGGCCACCTCTAACTGCTCTAACCTCAAAATACCCCGCTAATACCAAGTTATGATATGTCCAAACATTGTACCTACCACTAAGCCCCTGGCCACAACACCGATGATTGCATGCGCCTCCGCCATGATATCCAAGACCTCATTGACCAGAATATTATTGAGCCACCACCAAAGCAGCCCAATGTTACAAAAAATCCCCTGCCAAACCACCAAAGTATCAGCCTCATCAAATCCAACCACGTATCCTACAACCTTATTGCCTATATCACCCCCTTAGGACATCTCTTATCCCTCATTGACATCCCAGAGTTTTAGGGAATTCACCTGATTGAAGGGGAGGATGATGAATGGCAACAACATCTAGATGATGAACAAGGTTTGTTCTTCCTGGAAGAACATGATCTAGGGGCGATAGACCTTAAATGGTACGATCCCAATAATGAAAGTGATGCCTCCATCTGGAATGAGTCAGAGAAACCATTTGTGGGAGCAGATTGTGATTGGTTCAAAGAAGATAGGACTGTAGAAGGACCTACTCCTGTCGAGATTGATCATCTGACTAGGTTGGGCTGTCATTATCAGCCTCCATAGCCTGTCAAGAAAATCGTCACGAAAGGACCAGTCAAAGACAAGGGAAAGGGAAAAATGGATGAGGTCATCGAAGAGGACAATGATTTAATAAAGCAATTAAAGAAAACTCAAGCACACCTCTCAATGTGGGACATCATGGTGACATCCTATAACCATAGGCATACCGTGTTGAATGCCTTAACTGGAATTGAGGTCCTCATTGACGCTGCACCAGAAGATATGGTGGCTTTTTTAGGCACTCACCCCTAATCCAATCATTACCTTCTCCGATGAGGATCTGTCGCTTGAAGGATCTGCACAAAACAAAGCTTTGTACATCATTGTTAGGTGCAAGGGGTAGCAGGTGCTATTCTATCTGGTTGATACAGGCTCTGCCTTAAATGTTTGTGCTCAAAGAACCGCCACCACCTTGGGGGTCAACATCCTAGACATCACTCCGTCTGTACAATCTGTGGGGCTTATGATAACACCAAGAAAACTGTGATGGGGACTGTTTCTCTCCAAATCCATGTAGGGTCTTTGGTTTGCACTGAACTCTTCCAAGTCATGGATATACCTGCCTCATTCAATTTGTTGATTGAGAGGCCTCAGTTGACTGCATGTCAACAAGGTGGTACCATCCACTATGCACCAAATGATCAAGTACATTCATGAGAAAAAGGTAAAAATCATCTTCAGCAGCAGTTGGGGAAACGAAGCCTTCCCAAGCTATGCTCCTGTCTTTGAAATCCAAATACCTGAACTAGAAGAGGGGGAAATTGGAGGATTTTTCATGGAAAAGATCCACATGATTGACGATGAGGATAGGTTCCTGAGATTCACTCCTTGGTCATCAATGTCATCCGCAAAATGAACTACTTCCCTGGAATGGGATTAGGCCGACGTCAATAAGGGATTCTTGAGTTCCCTTAGATCAAAGGACAAAATGGTACTTTTGGATTGGGGTACAAGCCAACTAAGGAAGACCTCGAGCTATAAAAGCCATGGAAGAAGAGAGTGAGGAGTCTCCCACCATACCTCAAGACCTTGAATGGGAAATTCATCAAAGAAGGGAATGACTTCCCTATTTTGGGTTCCCTAAACCTTGGATCCATCAGACTACCAGAAAAAAGGCACCCTGGACTTGAAATCTTCACTGACTGTGAAAGGCCTCCCTATCAAGATCCATTCTATCCGGAAGAAGTTGTGAAAACCCTAGAGGATGACTGGTTGAAGTATCTGGACACTAAAGCTATGAAGAAGATGTGGGAAGAAATTGTTGAAGAAAAGGAAGGAAAGAGGGCCAAGAGCCAAGATGATCAGACCATACTAGCTGAGGAGGGTCTGACCAACCAGGCTGTAGAGTCATCTATCCATGTCACCCAATCCCCTGTTCCCCAGGAGTCTGTATGTCACGCCCCGGCTTAGCCAAAATATGGAAAATTTTAAAATTTTCATCTTGGACTCTGTGGCGCGTGACTGGTTGCAGTGCCGAATTGTCCATGACCAAATAATAATAACTAAATGATATAATAAAAGGATAACAACATCATTTACTTACTGGAATATATTACAAAGATAAGTCAAAGTACTTAGCCATACATCATTATAAATACATCAGAGTCTTATGGCTCTTGGCCTTACAAAGCTGGACATGGGAATGTCCAGCGACATTAACGTCGTCAGCTTATGAAATCTGAGTGAGAAAACTAAATCAAATGGAACGTATATAGTAAAGCACAACAAAGATACCCTTATTACTTTTTAACACGTCTTTTAAGATCTTTGCGTTCTCACCGTCGGGTTATAACTACCAATATACCCGACCACGTATTCGAAAAGAAAATGTCCAACTGAGAAAACTCGTCTCGACATTCTTAACGCCACTATCATTCATTTCTAACATCCGACGTCATTTACAAACCCAAAGTATCTCTTGCTAACCAAACCATCTTTCATCAATCAAAACATCTTTCATCAACCAAAACATCTTTCATCAGCCACTTCGTCACGAAGAACCAAAGTGTTAAAGAGTGCAAGAACATCCATTTCATCACGAAGAACCGAAAGAAGTCTTCACTCAAGGATCACCGCCTCGTTATGAAGAACCGAAAGCGTTACGGAGTACAAGAACATCCATTTCCTCACGAAGAACTGAAAGGAGTCTTTACTCAAAGAATCACCGCTTCGTCACGAAGAACCGAAAGCGTTACGGAGTACAAGAACATCCATTTCGTCATGAAGAACCGAAAGGAGTCTAATTAGTAATTACATTATACTGATACGATCACACAAATAAAAATAATAATATAATTATATACTAGATATGGAAATTCATAATACTATTGAACGTAGAAATTACAGGTTTTACACCTTCTACCACCTATTACAGGATTTCGTCCTCGAAATCAGAACTAGTTAGTACTAAACAGAAATGGAAATTTCTCTTGCATTTCCGATTCCAGCTCCCAAGAAGCGTCTCCTTTATCATGGTGCTTCCACTGAACCTTTACCATCGGAATCTCTTTGTTCCTCAACTTCTTGATTCCATGATCCATAATTCTTACAAGTCCTTCGACAATGTAACATTGTCATTTACTTGGATATCTTCAAAATCAATTTCATGTGCCAGGTTGTGAAGGCATTTCATCAGCTTACTCTCATGGAGTATGAACTCTCAACATCTTTGGTGGTAACGCCCTTCTATAGGCGACTTTCCCACGCGTTCCAAAATTTCAAATAGTCCGATGTAGCGCAGTGATAGCTTTTCCCTCTTTTGTCCAAACCTTGCAATGTCTCGAATCGGGGAAACTTTTGAATACACATGATTTCAAACTTCAAATTCTATATCTCGACGTTGTTTGTCCGCGTAGCTTCTTGTATCTGCTTTGCGCTACTTTCATCCTTTCCTTTTATTCGTCAGTCTGTGGATAAAATGCGAAACTCAACGTCAGAGGCATTCCCATTGCTTGCTGAAGACACTCCCAAAATACTGCGGTGAATCTCGAATCTCAATTTGATACGATTGATACCGGTACTCCATGCGACCGCACAACCTATTGCAAGTATAGTCGACTCATTTTCTCGACCAGATAGGTCATGTTGTAGGCAATAAAATGGGCTGATTTGAACAATCGATCAACAACTACCCAAATAGTGTCATGGTTCTGCTGAGATCTTGGTAATCCCACAACAAAATCCATGGTGATATGCTCCCATTTCCATTCTGGGACTGGTAAAGGTTTTGTAGTAATCCTAGGGTCATTGGTGTTCCACCTTGACTTGCTGGCAAGTAGGGCACTTGGCTACATACTCAACGACTTCTTTCTTCATACCTTCCCACCAAAAGTTCCTTTTTAGGTCTTTCTACATCTTGGTTCCGCCGGGGTGTATAATCATCCTGGACCTATGTGCTTCATCCGAAATGTCTTTCCTCAAACTATCCATGTCGGTATACATAACATGGCCCTACATCTGAGTCCTTCATCTAATCCAATATTCCATTCGGTCGGATCCTTTGCTTTGGCCTTCTCGAACCATTTCCTCAATCCTTCGCCTTTCTTTTGAGCTTCGAGTATTCGGTTAATGAGGGTTGGCTACACCATAAGACATCCAAAAGGTCGTCCATCACCTGACCTTGCAGTCTGAATGTCTAATTCTGTTAAAGCTTCTAAGGCTTTCCATTCCTTGATTGAAAGTGAGCCGATTAACCTTTGGGGTTTCCTACTCAGAGCATCTATGACTACATTTACTTTACCAGGGTGGTACGGTAAATTAAAGTCGTAGTTCCTTTTGAGAGAACAGGTATTTCAAGCTTTTGTGATCCAAAAATAAGTCAAACTTCTCTCCATAGAGGTAGTGCCTCCAAATCTTAAGTGCAAAGACAATTGCAGCCAATTCCAGATCGTGTGTAGGGTAGTTTAATTCATGTGGCTTTGATTTCCTAGATCCATAAGCGATCACCTAACCATTCTGCATAAGTACACATCCTAGTCCTTGATATGAAGCGTCACTGTAGATAGTGTACTGTTCACCACTCTTGGGTATAGCTAGCACTGGCGCTGAGGTCAACCTCTCCTTTAATTCCTGAAAGGCGCGTTCGTGCTTGTCCTTCCACTCAAACTTTGAATCCTTCTTTGTTAGTCTGGTTAAAGGAGACGCGATCCTTGAGAAACCCTCCACGAATCTCCTATAGTATCCAGCCAATCCAAGGAAACTTCGTACTTCCGATGCGTTGGTTGGTCTATTCCAACTAGAAACTACGTCCCTCTTGGTTGAGTCCACTGAAATTCCGTTCTGTGAGACTACATGTCCCAAGAATTTGACTTCTTTCAGCCAAAACTCACACTTACTGAACTTAGCATAGAGAAGATTTTCTCTAAGTGTCTGAAGTGCAATCTTTACATGCTTCTCGTGTTCTTCATCATTCTTCGAATAAATAAGGATGTCGTCAATAAACACGATGATGAATTGATCCATGAAGGGTCTGAACACCCGATTCATCAAATCCATGAATACCGCCGGGGCATTAGTTAATCCAAAAGGCATAACTAAGAACTCGTAGTGCCCATATCTTGTTCTAAAAGCTGTTTTTGGTATATCTTCCGCCCTGACAAGTAACTGATGGTACCCAGATCGTAAATCAATCTTCGAAAAGGTCATCGCTCCTTGTAGTTGATCGAACAAATCGTCTATCCTGGGAAGCGGGTACTTGTTCTTAATAGTAACCTTATTCAACTCTCTGTAGTCGATACAGAGTCGAAGATTTCCATCCTTCTTTCTAACAAATAGAACCAGGGCTCCCCAAGGTGACATGCTTGGTCTAATAAATCCAAGATCTTCTAACTCTTGTACTTGCTTCTTCAGCTCTAGCATTTCTGTTGGGACCATACGATAAGGAGCCTTGGATATCGGTGTTGTTCCGGGTACTAACTCAATGCAAAAGTTGATCTCACGCTTCGGTGGTAATCTTGAAACGTCCTGAAAGACATCCTCATAGTCTCGGACTATCAGAATCTGAGCGATCATCAATTCTGAGCCTGTAGTTTCCATAGCGGCTAAACGACTTGTAAGAAAGGCGTCACTAGTGGGGTTGCATTGAAAACTGAAGGGTGTACTTCCAGGTACTGAAAATGTGATCGACCTACCAGCACAATCTAACTTCGCATGATACTTAGTAAGCCAGTCAAATCCTAAGATTACGTTGAATTCCTTCATTGACAGAACAATTAAGTCTGCATGTAGGTTCCTATCCTCCAATGTCAAAGTGTAGTTCTTGCACACCTTTCCTAGCTTCACGGTCACTCCCAAAGGTGATACCGCGTTTAGGGGTACCTCAAGTGCTTGGGGTACTAAACCCAATTGTCGTATGATCTCAAAGGCAATAAACAAATTCGTAGCACCCGTATCAAAAAGTACTTTAACTAGACTAGCATATAATGAGAGTGTACCTTCCAAGTTCTGATGTTCCTTTTCATCATAGCCAGCTGCCTCGGGTATGATAGCATTGAATTGAGCCTTACCAGCTTGGCCTTGAGTAGTAGGCCCATGATAGTTTCCTTTTGGTGCCTTACATTATCTGCTCATGTGTCCCCTCTTGCCACAGTTGTAACAGACAACATTAATTCGATAATTATCCCTGGGGACTGTGTGGTCTCGAGCCATGTGTCCGGGGATCCCACATTTGAAGCATCCATCCATGTTGTTCTCGGTAGTAGTGGTCGATACTTGTGGTGCAGGAGGTACTACGTTCTTGTCCCGGGGAAGTGTGGGTCCTGGTTTCTTGCCGCTGTTCTATGGGGGCTTGTTTCCTTAGAAACGGGTCGGAGGTCTTCCTCTTGGTCCATTCCTAAGTTTGGGTGACTGACTTGACATCCGCTTGTATGCTTATGTACCTAAATAAATATCTATTGGCTATCCACTAGTCCTAACCATAGTTACGAGACATATAAACGATATAAGGTATAGCTAATAATTCTAATATTAGTACAATAACACATCAAGCATATATTTCATCAAGTAGAAGTAACAAATCTTCATAGACAACTTTAAATATTTACATAAAAAGGCGTACACGCTACTACTAGTTCGTGTTACATGCCTGGGTACATACTATATACACAAAAGATGGGCTACAAGCCCTAATACAAGTAGAGATCTAAATCCTAGAAATCTTATACCAAAAGTCCTCCGCATCTACTCGTATGGTGGAGCATGATCCTAGATTGAAATCTTCCCCAGGTGGAACCCAGTCCCAAGTACAGGTCAAACTTATCAACCATCTCATCTTCGTCCTTATCCAAAGACTCTATCTATGCTTCCTTAGAGTCATCCTCAAAGTCATCGTCAACCTCTGGCTCTCCATCCTCCATGACTACCCTCGCTCCCTCCTCAACAGCACCCTCTGTTAGGTCAATACCCACTGCTGGGCCAATCTTCGCATCTACCCCATCCTCTATATCCATCCGGGTTGTAATAAGGTGCCATGCTAATCACACAACTATTATAGGTTCATATCTTCATGGATGGGGAAAAGGTCTAACGTTTTATAACTTAAGTGTGTAGGACAATCGGTGTACACTTCTTAACCTAAGGCTCTGATACCAAAAATCCCTGTCACGCCCCGGCGTAGCCAAAATATGGAAAATTTTAAAATTTCCATCTTGGACCCTAAGGCGCATGACTGGTTGCAGTGCCGAATTGTCCATGACCAAATAATAATAACTAAACGATATAATAAAAGGATAACACCATCATTTACTTACTGGAATATATTACAAAGATAAGTCAAAGTACTTAGCTAGTTAATACATCATTATAAAGACATCATAGTCTTATGGCTCTTGGCCTTACAAAACTATTACAAAAATATTTACAAAGGGGAGCTACTGGTCTTCTTCCTAACTCGCATAACCATAATCCTCCTCAATATAATCTTCTTCCACATTATATTCTTGAGTAGCTCCATAGCATGTGTTCTTGTGACCTGGATAAGCTGGACATGGGAATGTCCAGCGACATGAACGTCGTCAGCTTATGAAAACTGAGTGAGAAAACTAAATCAAATGGAACGTATATAGTAAAGCACAACAAAGATACCCTTATTACTTTTTAACACGTCTTTTAAGATCTTTGTGTTCTCACCGTCAGGTTATAACTACCAATATACCCGACCAAGTATTTAAAAAGAAAACGTCCAACTGAGATAACTCGTCTAGACATTCTTAACGCCACTATCATTCATTTCTAACATCCGACATCATTTACAAACCCAAAGTATCTCTTGCTAACCAAACCATCTTTCATCAACCAAAACATCTTTCATCAGCCACTTCATCACGAAGAACCGAAGTGTTAAGGAGTGCAAGAACATCCATTTCGTCATGATGAACCGAAAGAAGTCTTCACTCAAGGATCACCGCCTCGTCATGAAGAATCGAAAGTGTTACGGAGTACAAGAACATCCATTTCCTCACGAATAACCGAAAGGAGTCTTTACTCAAAGAATCACCGCTTCGTCACAAAGAACCGAAAGCGTTACGGAGTACAAGAACATCCATTTTGTCACGAAGAACCGAAAGGAGTATTTACTCAAAGAATCACCGCTTCGTCACGAAGAACTAAAAGCATTACGGAGTACAAGAACATCCATTTCGTCACGAAGAACCGAAAGGAGTCTTTACTCAAAGAATCACCGCTTCGTCACGAAGAACCGAAAGTGTTACGGAGTACAAGAACATCCATTTTGTTACGAAGAACCGAAAGGAGTCTTTACTCAAAGAATCACCACTTCGTCATGAAGAGCCGAAAGCGTTATGGAGTACAAGAACATCCATTTCATCACGAAGAACCGAAAGGAGTCTTTACTCTAAGAATCACCGTTTCGTCACGAAGAACCGAAAGCGTTAAGCGTATCCCTTTCATCACGAAGAACTGAAAGAATGCTCAAAAGTCAACACTTCACAACTCAACAACACATTCCTTTTCTTACCCTCCCGGCCCCCGTGGCCTAGTTTACCTATCCAACACTTATCCTTGACATACGCTGCTCCTGATCAAGTACAACTAGTCCGTACATATCCTGGACCGCATTCGTGTCACTCGTTCCTTAGTTTAGTTTGTTAATTACTTTCATTTATACTTTTGAAGTTACATTATACATCCGTCATTCTATTTTGTTATAATATACTTACGATGGAAACTTACCCAATCGCTATCAACACAATAATCGTGCCGTACAACATACTGAAAGCTTGGGTATGAACTTTTAATGGTCAATACACTAAATTCGCGACAACGGAAAAACATAGCATGTAGCTCATAGATCTATAACATGGATTTGATATCAATAACCATATAGACAAAAGCCTTAACATACTCATCTACACGATAGAACAAGATATCCATAACCACACAGGTACCGGAAAGCAAGCATTATCAATAAACACATCATACAAGTAGTTATACAATCTGCCAGGAATTAATTTTTTTTTTTTGGTAATCGGGGGTGTCCGGGCCAGCTTACGCGCACCTCGACTAATCCCCCGAGGCCTGGAGGCGCCGGGTGAATACTCCAGTGGCCACGCCCCCCATGACTCGAACACTAAACATCTTAGGTAGTACACCCAAGAAGCTTACCACTCGGCCACATGGGACTTGGTTGCCAGGAATTAATTTTACTATGTCGACTGAATTGATATGATTTATTTGGGCATGATAAATTGATTTGTAGATCAACCTCAAAACTAGAACATTGTATATAATTGGATTATCTTTATGTACAACAAAATCTAGCTTCAATTACATTTTTGAACTACTTAAAATATTTATTTTACTTAGACATTTCTATATCTTCGGACTGCTCTGTCCCAGATTTATAGTACTGTATTGTATGTGCATTTCACCTATCAAGGAGTCATTTTTAGACCAGGCTATAGAAGAGTTATTTGTAGATAAATGAGTCAGCTTTCTCCATAAAAAAACTAGCTAAATTCAGATTTTGGAGCTGTTTAAAACACTCATTTTACTAAACTACATTCTGCTGGAGGTTTCTGTTTCTCAGATTTAAAGTACTTCGTTATATGTACATTTCACCTATGAAGAATTGATTTTCAGACTGAGCTATAAAAGAGTTATTTGTGGTTAAATGAGTTAGATTTCTCAAAAAAAAAAAAACCTAGCTTAATTCAAATTTCAGAGTTGCTTAAAACACTCATTTTACTAAACTACATTCTGCTGGAGGTTTCTGTTTCTCAGATTTAAAGTACTTCGTTGTATGTACATTTCACCTATGAAGAATTGATTTTTAGACTGAGCTATATTTTCAGACTGAGCTATAGAAGAGTTATTTGTAGATAAATGAGTTAGCTTTATTCACAAAAAAACCTAGCTTGATTCAGATTTCGGAGCTGCTTAAAACACTCATTTTACTAAACTACATTCTGCTGGAGGTTTCTGTTTCTCATATTTAAAGTACTTCGTTGTATGTACATTTCACCTATGAAGAATTGATTTTTAGACTGAGCTATAGAAGAGTTATTTGTAGATAAATAAGTTAGCTTTATCCACAAAAAAGCCTAGCCTCATTCCCATTTCTGAACTGCTCAAAATGTTCATTTTACTAAACAACATTCTGCTGGAAGTTTCAGCTTCCCAGATTTGAAATTTTGTCTTGCATGTTGCATAGAACCTCAAAATACAACATCAAACACTTACTAAACATTACTACATACTATATAGGTTCTAAAGTGAGTTAGAATACTCATCAAGTCTTGAAATTTGAGCTTGGGCTTTAAATTTGAGCTTTAGGAAGCTTGCACTCAACTTCAATGGTGGAGACTTCTTCTTCTTCTAACTTCCTTCATCCCAACATGGAGTTCATCTTCTAGCTCCCTCTCTTCATGCAGATTGTAATGGCCAAGAAAATGGTATGGAAGAGTATATGCATGCTTATATAGAGTCTTGCATGTGCTAGGTGTCAATGTGCATGGGGTGCATGCATTGACATGTGTCAAAGTGGTGGACAAGTGTCCAATGGATGGACAAGTGTCATGGGAGAGGGTGACATGTGTCTTGAGAGTTGCATGGGTTGCCATGTGGCCGGCCATGGTGGGGCCCACCTCAGGTTTTGTGCCACTTCCTCATTTTGCGTGCATAAGTCCTCATTATGCCTATCGATCTCGATTTACGTGCAAACGGGTATTGTTTCTAATATCCGGGTCCAGGTACAGGACTAAGTTAAGTCTACTTATGGTCGAGTCGGTGCGGTACTTACAGTCTAATTAGTAATTACATTATACTGATACGGTCACACAAATAAAAATAATAATATAATTATATACCAGATATGGAAATTCATAATACTATTGAACGTAGAAATTACAGGTATTACACTGTACTTCTAATTATCGAGTTTGTACCAAAGTCGGCCACTATATGCCCACCACTGTCTGATGTAATCATTCCACCTGTTATGAATGAAATGAAGGGCAGTTCTGCTTATTCCCCTGTGTTTAATAATTGTGAATGCACAAATCCCTCCGAGGATCTCCCAATCGAGCTTAAGTAACTAATTGGAAAACCACCTACTTATGAAATAATCAAAGACACTTTATCAATTAACCTATGTGAAGAAGATAACCCACAAATTGTGCAATTCGGCTCAACACTTAATAAAGAAAAAAAAAAGAAAAATTGACTCTCTTGCTAAAAGAATTCAAAGATGTTTTTGCTTGGTCTTACGAGGACATGCCTGGGGTCGATCCCGACATTGTCCAACATCATATTCCTCTCCTCCTCAATTCTAAACATGTTAAGCAGAAACTGAGGCGCATGAGGCCAAAATGGGCACTCAAGGTTAAAGAAGAAGTAGAGAAACAATTCAAGTCAGGATTAATCATTGTTACAGAGTATCCAGAATGGGTTGCCAACATTGTGTCGGTCCCCAAGAAGGATGGAAAGGTTTGTGTATGCGTCGATTTTCGTGATCTAACACTGTAGATAACACTGTAGGACACGAGCTACTGTTATTCATGGATGGTTTCTTGGGGTATAATCAGATTCTAATGGCGTTGGAAGATCAGAAAAAAGACGACACTCACCACACCTTGGGGGACCTACTACTATAGAGTGATACCTTTTAGACTCAAAAATGCTGGAGCAACCTACCAAAGAGCTGCCACCACTCTATTGCATGACATAATTTATAAGGAAGTAGAAGTGTACGTAGACGACATGATCGTAAAATCTAAGGATAGGGAGGGACACTTTGTGGCATTGGATAAGTTTTTCAAAAGGTTACGTAAGTACAAGATGAGGCCGAATCCGAAGAAATACACTTTTGGTGTGACCTCTGGGAAGTTCCTAGGTTTTCTCATTACATAGAGGGGGAAAAAGGTCGATCCCTCTAAAATCAAGGTAATTCTAAAAATGGCACCGCTGCAGAATGAAAAGGAAGTGAGAGGGTTCCTCAGGAGGATCCAATTCATCAGGCGCTTTATCTCAAAGATCACGACTACATGTGATCCTTTGTTTCGATTACTGAGAAAAGGAGAGAAGTTCCAATGGGATGACCAATGCTAAGCCGCCTTCGACAAAATAAAAGCCTACCTTCAAAATCTACCCATCCTTTCGCCACCCACTCCTCACAAGCCCTTATTTCTTTACCTGTCTGTCTCTGAAAATTCCATGGGTTGCATGCTAGCCCAAGAAGGAGAAGAAAGCCACTCTGAAAAATCCATATATTACCTTAGCAAGAGGATGACTGGGTATGAGCTCAATTACTCTACCCTCGAAAAAACGTGTTGGGCCTTAGTCTGGTGCACCCGTCGATTAAGGCACTACATGCTAGCCTTTCCGATTGTGCTCATATCCCGCATGGATCCTTTAAAATACCTCCTTGAAAAACCTACCCTAACTGGTCGTATATCCCATTGGCTACTTCTACTATCCGAATTCGATATCAAGTATGTAACTGGCAAATCGGTGAAAGGGAGAACTATAGCGGAACATCTTGTGGAACACGCTGTTTTTTTTTCAGAAAACTGGTTAATTAATCCAAAAAGAGAGAACAAATATACAAGGGGCATACCCCAGGATTTACAATAAGCACAGAGAAAATGGAGGCAAAGCACCAACCAACAATAACAAGGGGATGACAAAGTATCTACATGGCAGCCCTAGAAAAAGGTCAATCCCAAGAGACAAAGCAGCATAAGTACTCCAAAAAGGAGTCAAAAGCAAAAATGGTCAAACATCAAATGTCCCCAAAACAATGGTTCTCAACCAAATGATACCAGACGAAAAGGGAAACAGAAGTAAATCAATCCCACATGGACAAGTAGTCATGGACTTTAGGGTCCTTAAACATCTTATCTGAACTTGGTCCCGAATGCTACAAGTAATTTCCTTGATGATCTTGTCTCGAGGTTTACACTTTTGCTGAAATATGTGAGCGTTCCTTGCGGAACACGCTGTTGACTCCAAAGAAAATGGAGACATCCCATTCCCGGACGAAAATATCATGGAAATCAAAGAAGAGTAGTATAAATTGTACTTTGATAGGGTAGCCAACATGAAAGGCTACGGAGTAGGAATGATTCTGGTATCACCAAAAGGAGACCACACCCAACTGTCTGTCACGCTCAATTCTAACTCCACCAACAATACTGCTGAATATGAGGCATGCATTTTGGGGATGGAAGCGGCCACAGAATTAAAAGTTTAGAAATTGGTTGTCTTCGAAAATTAAAACCTCATCGTGTCGCAAGCCAGAGGAGAATGGAAGGTGAAATAAGAAAGGTTGAAACCCTATCATGGCCATCTCGATGGACTCAAGAAATAATTCAAGAATGTGACATTCTTTTACCTGCCCAGGGAGGAGAATCAGTTAGTAGATTCATTGGCTACCCTAGCTTCCATGATCAAAATCCTCGTGGGAGTCAAGATGATGCCTCTGGTAATTGAGCAAAGATACGAGCCTTCATTTAGCATGATTACTACAATCGAAGAAGAAAAGGAAACACTGTGGTACCAAGATGTCTGGAACTTTATAGAAAGGGGAATGTACCCCTAAGAGTCTTCTAAGAAAGACAAAAGAGCGATTCGAAGGTTCACAGCACAATTCATCATTTGTGGGGGAAAATTGTTGAAGAAAGGGTATAATGGTCACAACCTGACTTGTTTGTTCGGAAAGAGCGCCAGAAGGATGATGGAAGAAATACACGAGAAGGTATGTGGTCCACACATGAACGGTCACATGCTAGCCAAGAAGATTGTAAGACAAGGGTACTATTGGACAATATTGGAAAAAGATTGTGATGAATACGTGAGGAGGTGCCACAAGTGCCAGATCCATGCAAACATGATGCATGTACCACCATCTCTGCTCTATAGTATGACCTCCTTGTGGCCATTCTCAGCTTGGGAATTGATATCATTGGCGAAATTATTCCAAAGGCCTCAAATGGGAATCGATACATTTTGGTGGCCATCGACTACTTCATGAAGTAGGTAGAGGCTGCATCCTACACCAAGTTGGGGGCCAAGGAAGTGACCAAGTTCATCAAAAGAAATCTCATCTGCCACTATAGTGTCCCCCATGAGATTATTTTAGACAATAGAAGTCATTTCAAAGCAGAAGTCAGGGATCTGTTTGAGGAATACAAAATCACTTATCATAAGTCATCACCATATAGACCACAAACTAATGGGGCAGTCGAAGCTGCAAACATGAATGTCAGGGCCATACTGCAGAAGTCGGTCGATAATTACAAAGGTTGGCATGAGAAACTACCATTTGCGCTTTAGGGATATAGAACTTCGATCCGTCTACAGGAGCGACTCCTTATTCACTAGTATATGGTATGGAAGCAGTACTTCCGGTCGAGATAGAGTTACCATCCCTGCGAGTGATGGCAGAATGTGAAATTTTAGAATCTGATTGGTTAAGGGAAAGATATGAGGAATTGGCTCTCATAGATGGACCATGTCCGAATCTATCAAAAGGGGATAGCCCGTGCTTTTAACAAGAAGGTTCGTCCGGGGAAAATTGTCAAGGGTGACCTTATTCTTAAGGAACTGCAAGCCCCAATCTTTGATCCACGTGGGATGTTCAAACCTAAATGGGTTGGCCCTTATATAGTCAAAACTATCCTTTCTGGAGGAGCGACCTACCTCATGGACCTCGATGGTGTCAAATTCAAATAACCAATCAACATGGATTGCCTCAAAAAGTACTATGCTTGACTTTTAACCCATTTCTTTCAAGCCTTGCCTTGAACTACGCTCGACCTAATTCCCACTCGGGGATACGTAGGCAACCGAATTAGTTTGATTGACACCATCATAATTAAACCAATTTCTTTCAAACCTTGCCTTGAACTACGCTCGACCTGATTCCCACTCGGGGATACGTAGGCAACCGCATCGGTTCAGTTGACACCATCATAATTAAACCAATTTCTTTCAAGCCTTGCCTTGAACTACGCTCGACCTGATTCCCACTCGGGGATACGTAGGCAACCACATCGGTTCGATCGGCACCAATATCAACACACTTCCTTCCTACCATGGCCCAAACTACATTGGACATGATCCCCACTCGGGGGTGCGTAGGCAGACTTTCAAAAAAAGAAATGAAGGATGGCTCGCTAGGTTGAAAATCCGAAAGGATGCCTAGGCAAAAATTAGAGTTAAATCCAAAGTAAGCAATAACAAAAGAGAGAAAAGAGCTCGCTAGGTCACCTCACTGGTGCCTAGGCAAAAATTTGAGCATATAAGAGAAATAAAGTCGCGGTCCTTACCCTAACCTGAAAACCACCCTTCATACTAGGGGCAAACTTTAGCCACCCGCCTAGTTTGCCTAAATCTCTTCTAAACTAGGGGCAAACTTCAGTCACCTACCTCATTTGCCTCACAACCACCCATATCTTAAACTTGGGGCAAACTTCGGCTGCCCACTCGTTTGCCTCTAATCACCCCAGTACGCCTAAGCAAGTATGAAAAGCAACATCTGATCAAAATCTTACTTCAAAATGTTTTCAAAAAAGCCAAATGCATAAGATAAGGTTCTCAAAGTAACCAAGGTTCACCGATAAACAGACTTCGAATAATACATAAGCAAGAATAAATGAAAACATAAAAGTTTTTTCTTCAAAAAAGCAGTCATAAATATCAAAGACACTTGGAGGAAGAAGCAGAATCAGTCGAGTCAAGTTTTACTTTGTGCTTTTTATTTCTTTACAGGTCATAAATATGTTTTTATTTAGTGGGTCCAACCCCTGATGAAAGCAGCAATGGTTACAGCCTTGACTCTAAAAGCAAAGACCCTCTCAGTGAATCCCTGGAGGACCTCTTGAACTCGCCTATACTGTCTGGCTAATCAACGAGGATGATAGAAAGAATTCTCTCTCAGACCATTCAACCACATTCTCTGGTGATTCCCGAGGCTGGTGGTAACGGCATGAAGGCCCTAATGCCCCACAATCTAGTAAATGTCTGCTTCAGAACAAGTACCCATCATATGAACCTAATCAGCAAAAGTGTAGTGAGAATGAAGCACGACCCTGCAAAAATAAACTGGTGGCACTTGGCCGGTCCACAGTTGGATGTGTTTGTATAGCCAAGCTTGTAACACCAAAGGCGCACCGGAAAGAAGAAGAGTTCCTTGGTTAAAGGCATTTTCTAAACCATTTAGGGTTTCAGCTAGAACCATGGCCATAGGATTCCTACCCGATTTCAGTCCAAGGCATACATATACCAAGTCATGAGAAGTATCGAGAACAGGAAGTGCAAAGTCATGCACAAGTTCAGAGTGGCCCTACAGGTAGTATCATATATGCCAGGATTTCCAAGATTAGCGTACCGGGCAATGATAGAGGCTATGTCAAGGACCTCAACATGAATTAGTCGATGGGAGACAGTAGTTGAACAGTTCAGATATTCAGCCAAACCACGCGTAGGACTGGGGGTATCAGTAGAAGGAAGAATCAAGTCTGAGTCTGGATTGAAGCCGAGAATAGCACAGAATTCCTTAAGCAGGGGGCATATCTCTAGGCCATTGAAATTGAAGACATGATTTACCAGGTCCCAATGGGCAATGGCAGCGCATGAACTCAGCATTCAAAGCCATTTGGCGAAGGGAGAATAGCTGGGTCAAGCCATTACTAAAAATGTTGATCCATTCCACACCATTTATGATGTTCAACCAAGCGAAGGCAAACACACTCACTATCACAAGGCTGCTCATCGCAGTAACATCAACAATCACAGAATCACAGTTCACATATATATATCGTCACACGATCACCAAATAAAACAAGCACACAACTGCGCCTTCAAACCGGAAGCTATCATGCCTAAAAGGCAAAACATCATAATACTCTGTCAAAAGGTGACAAATCATCCTACATATCATCCGCCATTCACAAAATATACTAGTCAACCCAATCAAAAACATGAAATGGAGACAAAACAAAAGTCCCCGCCTGGAGACCTCAGTCCTCCTCTTCTTCGTCCTCTATCGGACCACCCGGAGTGTACGTCAGCGATAGCCTCCTGCCACCCCTACACCTTGGCCTGGTTCTCGATGAGCCAGCACTGCCTCCATGACACTGCACACATAAATAAAAGCAATTAGTCGAGAAGCAACAAAAGTACAAAAAACACAGTCGAGTCAGAAACTTACCAAGGACGTCATCTGACTAGTGGGGAACTATCACATACCATCCATCTATCAAGGGTAAAATTTAGAGTTAGAACCTCATAACCTTAAGGAGCGCAAAATTAGAGACATACCCGATGATCTCGTGTAAGACTAGAGACTGTAGGCTAGCTACCAAGGTGTGACCCTCTTCAGCATAACACCAAGGGACATTGAGGATGCTGGCTGGTGGGATACCCATACGTGACTCGTGGCACCTCCATAACCTGAGGGGAACCATTGGCACCAAAACATTGATAGTCCAATCCCAAGGAGGAATACGATCAGAAGCTGGAGGAGCATGCCTCCTATACATCTCGCGAGACTGTAGGCATAAAACAAGTTAGAAAAAGGTGAGTCCAAAAATATAAGTGACGAATAGAGACAAAAATGTAAAAGAAACTCACAGCCAAGAGTGGGAAGTTGGGCATCAGGAAGCGGCCATGGTAAGTCTCATAACTGTCTTAGAACGAAAATGATCCTGAGCATCAGTACTAGCCAAAGACGCCAGCAAAGCAGCACCAAAAAGGTCATCAGCATCCATCATGGGAGGAGTATGAGGAACGTGGCACCTTGGACCACCAATCACCTGCCGAGACACTCGTTCGCCAAGGTACTACTACTGCCTACCTTCAGTACTCTCCATTAGAAGTCGACAAGAGGAAAGAGGCTTGACCACCTGAATCTCCTATGGGGCAGCGTAGGAAACACTCTCCCAAGGTGTCCAGTCAATGCTTGTAATCATCAGCTCGAATAAGAAATTCCTCAGGAGGACAATCCAGTGTGCCCCACTTTTGACCCCAACAACATCTCTCTGCCATCTCAACCGCCGAGGGAACAAAGGCACAGGAGCCATGCCATCCTCATCCTCACCTAACTCATCGGGAGGGGTAGGAGCCAACATCTTTAGATACTCAAAACTCCAGAGTTGTACAAGAAAATAAAAATTAGAAAACAAAAGCAAGGAAGAGCCGAGAGAAAAGGAAAAGTCACAGGACATACATCCCAAGCTCACCAGAACCTGCCGGTTGCTTTGATGTCCCCACGGAAAACCTCACCCATATGCTTATAAAGATGAGCCAAGACGGTGCCACCCCAGTCATAAGAAGGAATCTCATCAATAGTCGCCAAACAGGAAAGGAGCCTCAAGCTCACCCGGTCGTTCCGTGTTACAAAGATCGAACAACCAAGGACATACAGAACGAATACCCTCAACAGTTGACGGTTATTCAGGTTGTGCTTCCCTTTTCTGTAAGCCTGATAAAGTCAGCGACAAGGAAACTGATGCCCCTCCAAATTAGGAAGAACAACTCCGATCAGCATCTCAATAGCATCAGGGTCGATCTCATAAAAATATTCCAGGATCAGGCATTTTCCACCAACTCTCAAGCCAGTAATCATGGAAAAGTCAAAGGGCGTCATTGTCATCTCACCAAACGATAGATGAAAAGTATTTATTGTATCCCATCATCTCTCAGCAAGAGCATAAAAGTGTGCCAGGTCGTTGGTACTCTTCGAAACCAAGTAGACAAAGCCGCCAAACCCTGCCTCGTCGACCATTTATTTAACAGCATGCGAAAGTTGAGTATACTATAGGAAAGCATGGGCCAGACTACCACGGCCCTTCAAGGTCACCTCCGGCACCTGCACACATCAAAAATAGCAAAAATGAGCACAAAGTCACTATTCACGACCTAAAGTCCAACTTTACAAAAGGAGTAAATAAACACAAAATGAGATTCCAACAATCTCTAGGTGCATACTACAGTTCACAAAACTAGCACAAAACACAAGAATAGTCTTGAACTACTGAAAGTTTCACGTACCTGACTCGCTAGAGCCACGGTCGAAAGATGACGTTGAGGATCGCACAAAATCAACTCTGGGGGTTGGCTCTCGACCCTTACCCGTTCCTTGGCCTTCTCAGAGCCTACTCGAGCTTGAAGCCATGGATCTGCGAAGAAAATGTAAGTTAGAACTAGACTTTTTTCCTGAAATTTGGAAAAAAAAAAAAAAAAAAAAAACCAATCAAAATTCCGATCATGGGTAGAGATTACTCACTTGAGTGTGCACAAGCTATTTTTTTTATGGATTTTGTCTCCAAAAACACACAAGAATGACCAAGAATGGACCCAAAATGATCAAGAACTCGAGATATACAAAAATGGAGTCTGGCCACCCAGTGCCACTATGGCACTACTCCCAGCCCTAGTGGCCTATTTCAATCAAGATTTATGAGATTTTACCCCCATTAGTCCAAAATTTGTTAGGGCTATCTCCAACAGGCAAAATTTGAAAAAGATCAGCTCCTGAAGGTCCTAATCGGCTCTTTTGGGTTAAGCATCACAAAATTTGATCAACCGTGAGACATTTAGAGATAGGTCCTGGTTCTTGGTCAGCAAGATTCGATCAATCGTGAGAGATTCAAAGATGGGTCCTGGTTCTTGGTCGATAGTTAAGAAAGACTCTCAGAGAGTCCCCCGCTATCCACAACAGACAAAATCAGCTCCTGAAGGCCCTGACCGGTACTTTTGGATTGAGCATTGCAAAATTTGATCAACCATGAGAGATTCAGATAAGAGTCCTAGTTCTTTGTCAGCAAGATCGGATCAACTGTGAGAGATTCAGAGATGGGTCCTGGTTCTCGATCGATAGTTAAAGGAGATTCTCAAAAAGTCCCCTACCATCCTCAGCAGAAGAGAATAGGGAACATCGGCTCATAGAAACCAGAACTGGCTTTTTTGGATTGGACAAGGGTCAGTCAAACACTAAAATATCATCAATACTCTAGAGATCCTGGTTCCCGGGGCAAGCATTGTCTAGTCGCAATTAGACAACTCTTTGGTGTCTGAGACTCTGCGTTTGTTGGTTGCCGTCATCGCCTATCATTTTGTTGTGAGCTTCCTCATCCATCAGTCACCGTGAGCTTCCTCACCTATCAACTATCGTGGGCTTCCTCACCCATCGGTCATCATGAGCTTCCTCACTTATCATAAGCTTTCTTATCATTCGTTGTGAGCTATCTCACTTATCGTGAGCTTCTTCACTCTGGCTATCTCACCTATTAGTTATCGTGAGCTACCTCACTTATTATGAGCCTCCTCACTTATCAGTCATCATGAGCTCCCTCACTTATCATGAGCTTCGTCACCTTAATTATCATAAGTTTCCTAAAACTGTCTGTTATTGTGTGCTCCTTCACCTGTCGGTTATCTTTAGTTATCGTCCTCTAGGACCCCATATTCGATTATATTCGTCCACAAAACACACTTCCTGAAGTTCGAGAAGTTTACCCCAAGGCACAGAGTCTTTAACACTTTGGTATCTTTATCAGGATCAACAGTTACATTAGACTCAAATAAATACTGACAAGATATGAGCCCACTTAGCGTGGTATACCCCGCAGCACCGGCTCATACAAGGATCAGAACACTAGACATGATAGGACTCGTGACACAAGTCATATCATGCACATGCATTGTATATCATCCTCAGAGCATAGCATCCGCCTGTCTTGTTGTTCATGCGTAGTTTGTTCCTTTGTGCCCCGAACTACGTCCTGGTCTGATTCCCCCGGGGATACGTAGGCAGCTCACGCGGAGCGCGACCAGCACTAGCCTTAACATCATGTTTTCATCATTTCATCTTTGTAATGCTTTCATCCTAAATCTATAGCCTCCAAAAGATTTGTCTCTTCAAAGCTTTGGCACTCGCTTGCGACATGCGTTGCCTCGCAAGTTCATGCCAAAAAGGGGCAAACTATAGACACCCCATTTTTTTGGTTATCAAATTCAAGAGACCCATAGCTTGGTGGTTCATGATGATCAAAAGGACTCAAAAGGGACTCTTAGAAGTTAGTTCTATCTCTCAAAATGCTCAGAAAGTGATACAAATGACCAAAATGCCCCTGAAAGCCCAAACACTCCCGAGATTTGGACCGAAAGTTCTGGAAACACTCTATGTCATAAGAAAAGTGATAAAATGAGTTTTGAAGCAAAACTATACAAAATCGTCAACTCCCAGGGACCTTCGAAAGTCTCGGAAGTTCCCGAAAAGTCCCCGATGACCGGTTTGACCCAGGTTTGACCAAGATTTGACCAAAATTGTCCGAATTCTCCAGAAAGTTCTGAGATCATTCTAGATCATGTGAAAAGTACTAAAATGAGTTTTAAAAGAAAATTGGACGAAAATGTCAGCTCTTGGGAGCTCACAGAGGTTCCCAAAACTTCTTGGAAATCCTAGGTTTGACCTATTTGACCTAAAAGTTGACCTTGAAATCAGAGTACCATATCATATTTCAATCATTTTTCATGGATACTAGATGTCAATAGCTTTTAAATGATATATCACACACAACATCTGGATTTAAAACGAATTTATTATGAATTTTCGAATGTGAAAAAGGCAATCAAATTGGCTTTTATCGCGAATACCACAAACTTTTCAAAGTGACCTAACTTTGAACTATTTTTTATGAAAAATAGACTCCATTACCTTTCCAACGGTATATCCTAACCTCGGTTTGGAGTTCGTATGCATTTTCTGTGAATTTTAGACGAAATAGGGCCTTTTCGCGAATATCAGAACCTCTGGGGACCTAAATAGCATTATCTATACATCGGAGGAGCAGTGCCATGGAGGCACTGGCCCACTGCCACCACAACACAGGCCCAGTGCTGCCGCGACACTCTTCCCCAGAACAGTCCATTTCTATAATTTGTTTTGGGGGTCCAATTTGATTAATTGAAAACCAAAACGATGTAGTTTCTTGTCACAGATGTTTGGGACCAATAGGAGCATTCTTTAAATCCCAAACTCCCTCCAAATTGGCCTATATTAATCTTCATTGACTTCTCATTTTGGGGGTGCCAAATACAAGTTTAGAGAAAGTTGTAGACAGAAAGTTGTAGAGATAAGATCAGAATAGTGAAAGTGAGCTTCCTCCTTTTGATTTTCAACAAGAAAGTGAGTTCTCAACCTTATTTTTACTTCATTACTCCTCTCTACTTCACATCCATGTCAAAAGTCACCATATATGAGTGAAACACCAAGCTACAAGTCCAAAATCTTATTGAATAACATCTATTGATTGTTTTACTTGCTTGTTTACATATTATGCTCATCTCTTCTTAATCTCATTCCTTTTTTGATTTCTTTATTTGTTTACTAGTTCATCATCATCTAGATGATGACATAGTCTTTGAGGTGAGTGAATCCTTATGGAAAGTAGCTCTTGACCTCAAAAACATGTTTGATAGATGATGATTACATCTTCAATACATTCCTATGTATTCTTAAAGTCACATTCAAATGAAAACAAATCTCTCCAACAATCTTGGAATTTCTTGACTTGAGTTTGATGTTGATATTCCAAAAGGTTATAATCTTCATTTGATGATGAAAATATGCTTCCAAAAACCCCTTTTTCAAATCCCCTCTAAAACCCCAATATTTGGATTCCAAAAAATAAACCTTGTTTTTCTCAAAAAAATCTTCAAAACAGTGAGTTATTCAACTTCAAATAATATTCAATGCCCAATCTACTTTTATCAAGGGTCGAAAAATTAGTGATAATATTCTGTTAGCTCAGGACCTCATGAGGGACTACCATAAGCCCTCGGGTCAACCCCGTGCAGATGCTAAGGTTGATCTTATGAAAGCCTATGATAGTGTTAGTTGGAGGTTTCTGTTGGACTTAATTGACATATTAGGTTTTCCCCCCAAAATGCAACTCTGGATTAAAAAGTGTGTCACAAGCCCTAAATACTCCATCAACTTTAATGGGGAATCCATTGGCTATTTCAACGGCGCTAAAGGCCTTAGACAGGGTAACCCTCTTTCCCCCTACCTTTTTGTCCTTGTCATGGACACATTGAGCCAATTGATAATACACAATATTTCTGAATCATCTCACTTTAAATATCATTGGAAATGTGATAAGATGAAGATATCCCATCTTTGCTTTGCGGATGACCTTCTTTTAGTTTTTTATGGGGATAAAGGTTCTGCTCAACTTATGAAAAATACGCTCAGTCAATTCTATGATCTTACTGGCTTACTTGCTAATACTAGCAAGAGTTGTTTATTTACCTCTGGCATTGATGAAAATATTGTTAATTCCATATGCCACATATTCCAGTTTACTATTGGATCTCTTCCTGTTAAGTACCTAGGTGTTCCTCTAATAACATCTAGACTAAAGAAGGGGGATTGTCAGGAGCTTGTCAATGAAATTAGTTCTAGAATTACTTCTTGGACGTCTAAATGCCTTTCCTATGCTGGAAGAGTCTAATTAATTCATTATGTTCTGACAGGTATCCAAAACTACTGGTCTAGTATGTTTATCTTACCCAAAAGTGTTTTAAAAGAGGTTAAAAAGTTGTTAAGAAGATTTATTTGGACAGGTGGCATTGAGAAAGCTCATGGGGCTAAAGTTGCTTGGGACCTTGTTTGCCGTCCTAAAAAGGAAGGGGGCTTGGGTTTGAAAAACCTTGTCCAACTCAACAAAACTCTGAATTTAAAGCATATGTGGTCCCTTTTCTCTTCTGGACCAAACTCTTTGTGGGTGGATTGGGTTAAAACTTATCTTTTAAAAGACAAAAGCTTTTGGGTTGTTAAGGTGTCCTCCCAGAATTCTTGGTATTGGCAAAAACTCCTTAAACTCAGAGATATGGCCAGGCCTCTTTTGAAACACAAAATTGGTAATGGATGTGGTACCTTCTTATTGTCTATAGGCCTAGGAAGGAAGGGGGACTTGGCCTGAAAAACCTAACTCAATTGAATTCTATTTTAAATCTCAAACATATCTGGGCTATGTTTACTTCTAAAAATAAATCGCTTTGGGTGGATTGGATACATACTTACATGTTGAAAAGGAAAAGTTTTTGGGAAGCCAAGATCCCTTCCCAGTGCTCTTGGTATTGGCAAAAGCTCCTTAAACTTAGGCCTATGGCTAGACCAATTGCTTAGGCATAAAATTGGTAATGGGTGTGGTACTTTTCTCTGGCACGATAATTGGCATCCTATGGATCCTATATGATGCCGTCATCCCCTTATCTGCCAAAGTTTCTGATGTTATTGATGGAAGTGAATGGAATTGGCCCCGTACAAACACTATTGAATTAATGGAAATTAGAGGCCAACTACATTCTTTACCTCTCCCTAATACCTCTAATGATGTGGTCCAATGCTTACCATCACCAAATAATGTGTTCTCTTCCACCAACACTTGGGATCATGTTCGTACTCATTATCCCAAAGTCCATTGGTATGGCCTTACTAAGTTCCCGGGTAATATCCCTCGCCATAGTTTTATCATGTGGTTGGCTATTCTTCATAGATTATCCACACATGATAGAATTTATACATACACACCAGGACCACTTGCTTGTGTTTTTTGTCACAAAAATTTAGAATCTCATGACCAATTATTCTTTAATTGCTCATATACTTCTTACATGTGGCAGGGAGTGCTTAATAGGTTGGACATCTCTCATTCCACCCCCTCATGGGATGCGCTTGTGGATTGGGCAGCGAACAAGTAGAAAGGCAAGACTCCTTGGCATGTTGTCCCTAAAATGTGCCTTGGTTTGGTTGTGTATAGCATTTGGAAAGAAAGAAAGGCTCGAAGTTTTAAATTTGAAGTGAAGACTAAGGAAAGAGTTTTACAAGACATTTGCCTTCAGGTTTCATTACAAATACATGCTACATGGAAGAACAACCCCCATCTCCCTTAGTACATTGAAAGATGGACCATTACTCCATAAGGGGGACATTGCCTTGGCCTTTGATTTTGTCTAGATGGAATTGGCTTGATGTAATTTGTGCTCCTTTGCCTTTGTTGGTTTGCTTGGTGCATTGATTTGTTAGGATGGGTTTCCTCTGGTTTTGTTGTAGATAATTCCCCATCCTTTGTTGCATTGTCTGGATGCATTTTGTTTTGTGCTTATTGTTTATCCTGGGATTTGCCCCTTGTACTTTGTACAGTGCCGTCTGGCTTTTTCGTTTAAATTAACCTTTTTTCCGAAAAAAAAATACTGACTATTGTGAGAAATGGAATTGAGAAATACACCTTATTTCTTGGTGAAAAGAATAAAAGAATTATAGGTTGAAATTGACTATTGTGGGAAATCACAAAGTAAAAAAAAATGTGCCCTATTCGTAGGAGACGATCATGGTGAGATGATATAGATTTTGATGAGAAGAGAGGTATAAAGAGTTGACTCGCATTGACAAAACAAAAAAAATAAAAAATGAAATAAGACTCGCTAGGTTAAAAACCCAAAAGGGCACCTAGGCAAAAGTTAGAGCAGAAAAAAAAAAAAAAAAAAAAAAAAAAAAAAAGGGTGAAGGCGTTATACCATAATCGAACCTGTGCTTACTAAGATGGACCTAATCGTGAAATGCTTTGAGCACCAGTTTTGACCTTAGCGTTGAATTTAAATCGAGTCAGCTCAAATCTTGTACTGTCAAACCTTTTTTTAATCTAAATATGATTGAGATTGAAATTCATCAGCTTGACCAAACTTAAAAGATCAAAAGTCTCATGCCATGATTGAACTACATTTGACATGATTCCCATTAGGGGATACGTAGGCAACCTCCCAAAAGGCTCGGTCTTGCCCATGCTTACGACTCATCTCAGGAGTCATGACTTGATTCAAACCCCGCTCCTCAATCCTATTCTAGCCCTGTTCTTTCTCGAAACTATGTTTGACCTGATTCCCACTAGAGGATACGTAGGCTGTAACAACCCTAAAATTTCTAAGTTATTAAATAATTATTTTAATTATTACTTTCAGTTAGCAATATTATATGAGTGTGGCTATGTAAGAAATGTGTTTGAAAATTTTAAGTGTTTGGTGGACATATAAATTAAATCACTAGTGAGCCCTTTAGTTTGAATGCTACATTTTATTAATTTAAATTTATTAAAAAAAATGAATGGTTGATATGTATTTTTTTTATATAGAATAACAGACCCGCGAATGTGTCAAATAGTGTATCTGATATTAAAATTAAGTACCCGGGGCATAAGTACCCTTTGGGTTAGCCATTTTAGTGGTTTGAGTTACATTCTGGGCTCATATGAGTCTCTTTTGTGAGCCCATAAAAATAAAAACGGGATTTACATGTGTGTGTAGATGTGTGCGGGTATGTGTGTTAGTATGTACGGGTGTGTGTGTTAATATACTAATAGGTTAGGTGTGCATCTTGTATACTTACATAATAAAATAATAGGGTTAGGAATCCCTTTCATTTACACAGCCGCAATTGAGAGAGACAGAGAGAAAGAGAGAGAAGAGAAAGAAGAGAAGAAAAGGGAGAAGAAAGGAGAAGGGTCTAGGGTTCGTGGGCACGTGGGGAATCGCGAAGCATTCGTGGTGGTTGATTTTTGATCAACGAGGTGAGTTAAATTTTGTGTATACGAGTATATATATACACGTATGTATATGTGTATATGAGAGTAAATTAAAGTAGTACATGTTTAACTTAATTGTTAGGGTTAAATCTTTGTAATGGATACACGCTATTGTTGAAGTAATTTAGATAGTTTCTTTCCCCTTCGTGTGACTTTGCGATCATGACATTAGGGTATTCGAAAGGGTTAGGTGAATCGTTAGTTTGATAAAAACCATATGTGAAATATTCATGTTTGTTAGGAAATATATGTGAAATTCGTTTTATTTGTAATTCACACAGTTGCAGAAACTTTAGAAAATTATTAAAAAATCGTGGTTTTGAATTTGAACATTCTGTCCGCCTATCTCATGTAAAACGTGATTCTGCACGTTTTTCGTATAATGGTATTTTTCATGATTCTGCACCGTTTGGGCAGAAATTGAAGATTTCAGTAGCAGTTTTTAGTATATTAAAATGTACGAAATTGGAGAAATATGATTCATTGTGTTATTTTTTTATTCATTCGTTTGACTTAACGAAAATTACTTAGAGATACATGAATTCTCATATAATGTTGATAAAAAATAAAGGGTAATAGTCATTAACGTTGAGTCCGATGAAAATATTGTGGAACGACTGTTATAATACTTTACGATATGAGAATTTGAATTTTTATTATGGGTTTCATGTAGGCTAATTTTGAATGTTGGGTTGAGATTATTGTACCTGAAATAACTGACCTTATTGTGTGGTCATTTTGATAAAAAGGAGTAAATTAGATACGTTGAATAGCATATTGGGAATCTTGTAATTTGATTGGAAATTATTGAGGGAAGAATTGTTATGGGTTAATTGATAAAACCCTTTATTGTAAGAAATTGGAATACATCTAAAAGTTAGAGATGTGATTGGATGATAAGACGGAACTATTTGATAAACGTGAAATTCACAATTATTGGGGATAATACGAACGATAAGTGATAATTGCAACATGGTTCTTTAGTGTTCACCGCTCCCCGTTGTTGTGTTATTGTTTTTGGTAGCTCGCACTCTTTTGCTAGTGCCTTCGTGATCAAGCTGGATTAAGACTTGTTGAGTGTACTTTTTGCCAGTGGCTTCGTGATCAAGCTGGCCTAAGCCTTATACTCGGCTTATATTGTATAGACGTCTTGACATATTGACCAACAGTCCGTTGTGTATACCTGGTTTGGTTGATACCCCAACCAAACTGGCACCGGAGTGGGTGTTGGTAGTATGTCCGGGCACACATGGGATATATGTGTAGGCTGTACCATGGAGGGTGGCCAAGTGGTGAACCTAGGGAACACAAAGATAATTAAAGGCTAATAAATAATGACAATGGAATATTTCATAAGACTGATAAGTTTGGAATAATGAATGCGACATTTAAGTTATAATGTGGACGGCTTATGTATGGAATTATTCGCCTGGTTTGTGATCATTCGATTTACAGGATGGTGGGCCCACTAACTTTTATGCAGGGCTGGCTCACCATATATATCCGAGGTAAGTATAAAACTCGTAGTAACTTTGGATTTTGGGCAAGAAACTACTTGCCATCATATAAATGGAAACTACTCTTTTGTCCAAATATGTGTGTGGAACTACCTGTCTTGGCCCAATAGTGTTGTAATGTGGTTTGTAGTCTACAGGTTCAGGTTGGAGCCCTCAGATTTTATTATTTTTGTTTAACTCATACCAGTCATGTGACTGACCCGAGTGTGTTATGCATTCGCGTGCGTTTCTGTTTGAAACGTAGTTGGATGACATGTGCAGGATATTGCTTTTGATGATGTGACCGATGTGCTTGGCTGTGGAGTCTTTTGGGCATTGAAACGTTGTAGTTGCTCTGACCATCGGATGTATAGATTTTATTTCTTTTTTTCTGAACTTTGTAAGAAATTTTATTTAATGAATTTTGTATTCCTTTTGTAAATTAAAATGGTATTATATTTGTAATAGAATATTATTTCTTTTATAATAAAATGGAGGATTGGGAATATAAGTTTAATAATACATAGTTTTTATATTAACACGGGATCACGTGTCTTTATTTAATGAGTATTAAATTCTATTTTCAAATAAATTATTTATTAGCCTATGTGAGGGTGTCACTCTCGGTGTTTTGGAAATTGAATATTAGTCTGGATACATGCTCTGGATTAAATATTTGGTTGTCCAAAAATCGGGGTGTGACATAGGCAACCTCTCAAAAGGTTTTGTCTTAGCCGTTGACTCAAAACTATTTGCCTTTCACACTAGGGGCAAGTTCCCCTAGAACCTTGTGTTCCTACTTTACCTTGACATTAGGGGCAATCCCTCATCATGAGCTTTAAAGTTAATTATGTGACGGATAAATCCCTGGCCGATGAGTATCCTTTGCTTTCAAACTAGCCTGTGCACTTTGCTTTCCCTACAAGGGCTGAAATTCATACCAATCGTATACAAGGGGCAAGCCCTTCACTCTGTGGGTTTAGTTTGGTTACTGAAAGAACTCATCGTTTATTGATTTGCATGCAATGGGCAAGGCCCTCTATCGCCCATTCTATCCGATCGAGTCAAACCCTTTGTAATATACAAGGGGTAATTCCCCTTTTCTTGCCAGTTTTGTTCATCCTAGTCCATCCCCTTGTCATACACAAAGGGCAAGCCATGTCCGATGTCCCTTGTCATAAACAAGGTGCAATGTTATTTTGAGGTAATGTCTTCATGTGAGTTTAGACGGAGTGATTATTTTTTCTCTTTTGATTAGAAATAAAAGTTTGATGGCTATAAAGTGGAGAGACTAATGAATTGATTACAACCATAATTAGGATGAATTTTCAATCCTTGAATTTTTGCATAAAGTCTCATCTAAAAGAATTGGGTGAATAGAAAAGGATAATCTAGATCATGTGCAAGGTACATCACTCGTAATAAGGCACTGCGTTGAAAGAAAATGGAAAAAGATGTAAGATTTGATTATTTTAAGTGTCTCTGGTTGAGTTTTAAATTTAAGTTTGGGTCATAGAGTTGTAGACTTTGCGGGTTTATCTTGAGCAATAAATTGAGAATTTTTGAATGGTAAAGAGGAAATAAGGTGATGCAAATCATGGCACGTCTTCAAGGGAACCAGTTCAAATTCCAATTGGACCAGTTACGAGAGCTCGGGCAAAGAAGTTCAAAGAGGCACTCAATGGACTAATTCAAGAAGTTTGGTATCAGGAAAATTCGTTGAGGCCTATGGAGCTTGGTCCACAAAGATGTCTCAATCTAATTAAAGTTCTAGAAGAATAATCCAGCAGTTCAAGATTGAAGTCAAATTTTAGTTTTCCTAAAATTAGAATTTGATTGTCATTTTTTCTTAATTGCTTAAATTGCTGAATTGTAGGCTAAGCTTGTGTTTCTTGGCTTTGTTGTTAGTGCCCAAGGAGTACAGGTTGATGAGGAAAAGGTTCATGCGATTCGCGAGTGGCCAACACCCATGAGTGTAGTCCAAGTTCGAAGTGTTTATGGACTTGCTAGTTTTTACCGGAGGTTCGTGAAAGACTTTAGTAGCATAGCCGCCCCGCTTACCGAAGTCATCAAGAAGAACGTTGGATTCAAATGGGAGGAAGAACAAGATAAGGCATTTCAATTACTTAAAGAAAAATTAACTCATGCTCCGTTACTTGTTCTACCAGATTTTACTAAAACATTTGAAATTGAATGTGATGCTTCAGGTATTGGCATAGGAGCAATTATCATGCAAGGAGGACGACCAATTGCATTCTTTAGTGAGAAATTGAGTGGGGCAGCCTTAAACTACCCTATGCATTAGTCCGAGCATTGGAGACGTGGCAACACTATCTTTGGCCTAAGGAGTTTGTGATTCACACTGATCACAAATCCTTGAAACATTTGAAGGGCCAACACAAGTTGAATAGGAGGCATGCGCGATGGGTAGAATTCATTGAGACATTTCCATATGTCATTTGTTACAAGCAAGGTAAGGAAAACATCGTTGCAGATGCTCTCTCTCGCAGGTATGCATTGATTTCTACTCTTGATGCAAAATTGCTTGGTTTTGAACACATTAAAGAATTATATCCATTAGACCAAGATTTTCGTGAAGAGTATAGGAATTATGAGAAAAGAGCATTAGGTAAATTCTTTAGGCATGAAGATTTCTTATTTCGGGAGAATAAGTTGTGTGTTCCTAATTGTTCATTACGCGATTTGTTAGTGAGGGAATCACATGGTGGGGGTTTAATGGGACACTTTGGAGTTGCTAAGACACTAGCCATCCTACACGAGCATTTCTTTTGGCCACACATGAAAAGAGATGTTGAGAGAATTTGTGGAAGATGTGTAACTTGTAAGCAAGCAAAATCTCGAGTGCAACCCCATGGATTATACACACCACTGCCTATTCCTAGTGAGCGTTGGATTGATATCTCAATGGACTTTGTGTTAGGTTTGCCTAGGACCAAACGGGGTAGGGATTCGATTTTTGTGGTGGTAGATCGCTTTTCTAAAATGGCACATTTTATTCCATGTCACAAAACGGATGATGCATCACATGTTGCTGATTTGTTCTTTAGGGAGATTGTAAGATTGCATGGTATGCCTAGAACAATTATTTCAGATAGAGATGCTAAGTTCTTGAGTTACTTTTGGAAGACCTTGTGGTATAAGTTAGGGACTAAGTTATTATTTTCTACTACTTGTCACCCACAAACTGATGGTCAAACTGAAGTAGTAAATAGGACTTTGTCAACTTTGTTACGGGCTATTATTCAAAAGAACATTAAAACATGGAAAGATTGTTTACCACATGTTGAGTTTGCTTACAATCGATCTATTCATTCTGCTACTAAATTTTCACCGTTTGAAATTGTATATGGGTTTAATCCATTAACTCCGTTGGATTTATCTCCTTTACCTTTGACTGAGCGTGTTAATTTAGATGGCCAAAGGAAAGCTGACTTTATTAAGCAGATTCATGAGAAAGCCAGACTCAACATTGAGCGACGAACAGAGCAATATGCCAAGCAAGCCAACAAGGGACGTCACAAGATGGTTTTTGAACCCAGAGATTGGGTTTGGTTGCATATACGAAAAGAAAGATTTTCGGCTGTAAGGCATTCCAAATTGCTACCACGAGGAGATGGACCTTTCCAAGTTCTCGAGCGCATCAATGACAATGCTTACAAGCTCGATTTCCCAAGTGAGTACAATGTAAGTGCTACTTTTAATGTTACTGATTTGAGTCCTTTTGATGTAGGTGATGATTTGAGGAAAAATCCTTTTCAAGAGGAGGGGAATGATGCAAATCATGGCACGTCTTCAAGGGAACCAGTTCAAATTCCAATTGGACCAGTTACGAGAGCTCGGGCAAAGAAGTTCAAAGAGGCACTCAATGGGCTAATTCAAGAAGTTTGGTATCAGGAAAATTTGTGGAGGCCTATGGAGCTTGGTCCACAAAGATGTCTCAATCTAATTCAAGTTCTAGAAGAATAATCCAGCAGTTCAAGATTGAAGTCAAATTTTAGTTTTCCTAAAATTAGAATTTGATTGTCATTTTTTCTTAATTGCTTAAATTGCTGAATTGTAGGCTTGCATGCCAACTATGGAACTTTCCTTATTCCTTTAGTTTCGTTTTATTTTAATTTTGGGCGAATTTATTTTGGGGCATAATATTTTATAGGGCCCAACAGTAAACCTCAGCTATTTAAACAATTTTAGGGTTTGTAATATGTAATTTTTTGATCATTAATAATATTGTGAGAGTTTTCTCTTTGGTTCTTTGAAGAACTATTCGAACTTATCAGATTTACTCTGTGGCGTTCATACCTGGACTTATCAATCGAGTTTTCCATCCTTGTTTGTGGCGTCGTCATCCTTTATACCAAGGTTCGCATCTGTTATAGGTGTTGGGTCGCGATTTTCCATTTGAATCTAACAGTAGAACGGTCCGAGGCATTAATCGTGTTACGGGTTTTGTCACATTGTTGGTGGGGTTCGTATCATAAGGAGTCCATCAGCATATGTGCAAACTTCTGAAATGATCAAAGTTCATAGCAGTATCATATCATCAAGCATGAATATCTAAGCTAGGGTAAATTTTCACATCTCTCAAATTTCATAAATTTAATCCCCACGATTTCAAGAATATCTATAACAATGATTGTGCGATGAATATGTGGTTCGCCGTTATTGGCTCTATAATGTTTCCCCTTTAAGAGTAGTTAGCCTTTACTAGCTTTACATGGTTTTTATAGATGAGAGGGTGTCCCCAACATAGCATGATGATTTTATTGCATATTCTAGTTTAATGCACCACACTCGTTGTTTGCCTTAAATGGCTCGAGAATGTGCTTTGTTGAGAGTACTTCTCCTCTTCACATTTAATTGATAAACAGGCATCCCCGCATGGACTTATTGATTTTTTAGAATCTTTTTAAAATCATGCATATGCATTATAATTGAATCCACAATAGAGTAATTTGCCTTAGTAGTATTGCATTGTATTACATTAGTTTTTTAGAATCTCCCGTTTTCTTGCATTGATTGTGTTGAGCATGCTTTAAGTCGTGCATGGTGTCCCTAGTTCGCCTTAAATGGCTCTAGAAATGCCTTTTCCCCAATAGAGTGATGTCGCATTTATGTTCAATTCCTCAACACAATAGTTTTCCTTCTACGCTCTTCATGAGTCTGTTGTTGAGCGATTACTGCATCTGTGCATTGATTTTAGTGTCTCTTCTAAGCTATGCATTGCATCAACTATTCATGTCATCTATGCTATCTTCCATCTATGATTTCGATGCTCTCTCTAGATCCACGTTTTCTTTGCTCCTTGCATCCATGCTTTCTTTGCTCTCCATAAATCCATGCTCTCTGCATTTATGCTGCATTCATATTATATTTGTTCTCTGCCTTTATGAGGTATGCTCCTTATGCACTCTAATTATATTTTATCTATGCACTCCCTACTTAGCGTGAAGTTCTAAGAATGGAGATCTCTGCATCTCAACTCTCAACATCTCTGCACTCCCTACTTAGCATGAATTGCTACATAGGGAGAACTCAGCGTCTCAGCCTCTGTTCTCTACTCTCAACACCTCTGTACTCCCTACATAGCATGAAGTGCTACATAGGGAGAACTCTGCATCTCAAGCTTAGTTCTCTGATCTTAGCATCTCTATACTCCCTATTTAGCATGAAGTGCTACATAGGGAGAACTTTGCATCTCAGCCTCCGTTCTTTGCTCTCAGGATCTCTGTACTCCCTACTTAGCCTGAAGTGCTACGTATGGAGATCTCTACATCTTAGCTCTCTATATCTCTACACTCCCTACTTAGCATGAACTGCTACATAGGGAGAACTCTACATCTCTGGACTCCCTACGTAGCGTGAAGTTCTACATATAGAGATCTTTGCATCTCAACTCTCTACATCTTTGGACTCCCTACTTAGCATGAAGTGCTACATAGAGAGAACTCTGCATCTCAGAGTATGTTCTCTGTTCTCTGTTCTCTGTTCTCTATTCTCAGCATCTTTGCGCTCCCTACTTAGCATGAAGTTCTACATAGGGAGAACTCTGCTTCTCAAGCTCCGTTCTCTGCTCTCAGCATTTCTGCACACCCTACTTAGCATGAAGTGCTATATCGGGAGAACTCTGCATCTCAGCCTCTGTTCTTTTCTCTCAGCATCTCTGTACTCCCTACTTAGAATGAAGTGCTACGTATGGAGATCTCTACATCTCAGCTCTCTATATCTCTACACTCCTTACTTATCATGAAGTGCTACATAGGGAGAACTCAGTATCTCAGCCTTCGATCTTTGCTCTCAGCATCTCTGTACTCCCAACCTGGCATGAAATGCTATGTATGGAGATCTCTGCATCTCAGCCTCTGGTCTATGTAAATGCTCGCGATGTTCGTCGTAGCTGGCTCAACAATGCGTATTCCAGGCATAGTTCGCCTTAAGTGGTTCTATGAACCCTTCTTGTCTCCACGTAGCTCACACAAAGAGCTACTCACGGAGATGTTCCAAAGCTCTCTTACTGAGGCACCCTTGCATCTTCCACAATAGGACACCCCCTTGCATCATCCATGTTAGGACACCCTATATTGCATCATTTGCGATAGGACACCCCCATTATTGCATCGTCCGTACTAAGGACACCCCTTCATGAGACCCCAAGTATATTGCATGTTAACATTAGTTTGAGTCTCATATCATTCATTGTGTTTTACTTGAATTTGTGCTTATATGCAGTGTGCTCATTAAACTAGGGTTGGTCTGATTTTCTGTAAAGGAATATGTAGGCAGTTCTTTCGAACACGACCATTTGATTTTTGAGATTTTCTTTGTGTGCTTGCATGTTTTAATTTTCTAGATTTTCTTCTTGAAGTCTTCTGGACTCACTAAAAGGTTGTCATGCATGGTTTGACATTCCCTTATGACGCATGTTACTTGCAAAGCTCTGTTAAAGAGGGGCAAACTGTAGACACCCTATTTTGGTTCGTCCGTTTAACTGAAGGGATCCAGCCTCAAGAACAATCCGATGACTGGAATCGGGAAATGACGGTTATGAAGTAGAACTCCGTGAAGGATCGTGCTCTCTTAGATACGTTAGAATAACCCTTAGGAAGACTTAGGTACGTTAGAAAAAAAAATCTAGAAACAAAAACCCAAAATAAAATGATTTCTACATAAAATGGACAAAATATTTTTATTAAGCCAAATACCATTACCCAAGCCAAAATTCGGACCCTGGGGTGGGATCCCAAGAAGTCCTTTTTAGTCTTAAAATATTTTTAAACCATATCCCAATCTTTGTTTGTGGCCAAACAATTCCTAAATAATATTCATACCAAAAAAACCTTGAAAGCCCATTACGAGCAACAATTTTTAACACGGCTTTAGTAATTCGACCATAACTCTTAAACTAGGAGCACTTTGGTCTTGAAACCACTTGGTATGAATAGTACGTTTCCCGAGCATATAAATCCGTAGGTCACAAACCCAATTTGGACTTAAAATGAGTGAGATATAGCCTTTAAAAGTTGTCCCATAGTGCAGTGACAAAATTAAAAGCCCAAATCGGGATTTCTATCTTATTTCATATTTGGAGACTTTTTAAATACGAAAATTGGTATTTTTAGTTTCCAAAACTCTCTAAAAGGATTAGGATAGAATTTAAAAGCTTCCGTATCCTAGTATACTTAGTCCACTTAGTGCAAGACTCATAGGTATACCTCAAATTAGTCTAAGTACAAGCCTTTAAAGCTTGTATCTCCATCCTACATCGCTTAAACATAGAAAACACAACCCAAATCTCAAACTATAAATAGAGGCCTTTACCCACATATTTTCTACACTTGAAAATCCTAAGGACTAGAGAACCCAAGGAAACCCCATAGGAGGATTCGTCAAGCACTCCTAGAAAGTTCTTAGAAAAGTATAAGTTTTAGATTTGGGATTAGAGTCTTGGAGTCCTCGATGCCAGTGCTCTACCAGAGAAGTAATCTGAGGGGAGTTCTTGGGGTAATGTCTTCTTCCTTGCATTTTATTTTCTGCTTTTATTTTCTATTTGATCTTTATATTCTAGTTCTAGGTTTAATTTCTCTTTTGTTCTTCACATTCTTAATTATTTATTAGTTTAGATTTTTAAATTTCTAGGATAGTTTTCATTCCTTGTTTGTAGTATCAATATTAAAAGTAGAGCTATCCCAAGTGAAGCTACCCCCTGGTGTTGTGGTAGTCGGAGCCTGTGGGGTTGGTATCTAGTCCATGGATATCCGATCCCCGGGGATAGTGATACATTTATTTCGATCTACGAGCCTAGATTTAGGGTATTCATGTAGGAATAATATTGTAATTCCTATTAGTTGGGATAGTAGGCTATCCATGTTTTATTCCTATTCATGTTTTATCCTTGCATAATAGTTTAATCCATGAATTAAATCATTCACAACAGTTAATTTAATTCAAATAGTTTAATTCATGAATTAATTCTTATTCATGCATATGTATACATATGCACACTATCTTCATTTATAATAGTAGGTTATCCATATTATGGATAACACTTAATTAAGCTTACACTTGCACACTACTACACATAGTAGTCATATTTGGATATACATACACTATCTATGCCTAGAATAGTAGGATATTCTTAGATTATCCTCTATGTATTATTGATGTTGTCATCTTAACCATGGTTAATTTAGATAATTTGGAATGCTATGCTATCCCGGGTAAGTTTCCTATATTCCCTCTTATTTACTACTTTCTTAGGATCACATAGGAGCATGATTAGGTGGAAAAAATACAGTTAAATTCCCTACATGATTACTTGTGCTTAGATATCATGTTTTCTAGGGTTTTGAGTGTACTTTTTGATCTCGTCAAAATCAAGATATAAAAGTATGCTTACTTATGTTTTACTTTCAAAATATTTGCAGTGTGGAAATAAAGGTCGAACCCACAGAGATTAAATACTACGCACTTTAGTTTTTAAAACCTAAATTTATTTAATTAAGAATAATGGATTTTGGTTTTAATTTGAATTAAACTAATAACAATAAAAGTAAATCTAAATTATGAAAGTAATTAAATATTTGTTTTTATAATAAGTTTAAGGAACCTAGGATTGCAAATCCACCACTAGCTTCATATTAAGGGTATTTACGAATTACTTTAGCTTATTAAGTTGATGATAATGGGGAATTGTAGCTACAAGCCCAATTCCTCTGTCAAGAAAATAACTATGGTTCAAGCACCAACATAATCCATCTTCGGTTAGCATGAATTATCCCACACTAAACTAGGGTTGTGGTATAATCCGTCTAATCTAGGCATGGACTATTCGGATACTTGATAGCACAATTCAATTTAAGCACCATTACATGTAAATAATCTAAACAAGCACAGCAAGCATAGATCATTGAGCACACTGCCATCAAAATAGATCTAAGACAAGAGTAAACTTTGAAAGTAACGATTTAATCAATAAGAGCACGATCTATTTATAAAAATCCTCGGAACATGTAACTGTCATCCATACATAATAAAACTAAAATAAAAACATAAAATACACCCTATTACTTGGCTAGGGTTTCATTGAAACCCTAGATCTTGAGTTTAGTTGGCCATAGAATTGATGAACGGCAATAGGTTGATGGAGGAGACTATGGAAATCCTTGGTCTTCTTCTTCTACTTCTCCTTGTTTTCCTCTCTTCAATGGCTGAAGTTTTAGTTGTGTACGAATGTATCTAATATTGTGTAATGATGTCTAACCATAAAATTGATTTAGAATAGGATTTATATAGAGTTTGGAAGGATTTAGGAAGCTTTCCTAACCCAATTCGCACTAAAACTGTCGTATTTAGCTTTCCAGGCGTAATTAGGCAGTTTCGTTCGCGTAGGAGTCTTCAGCTCTTTGAAATACGTGTTTTATATTTTTTGTACGGATTGCGCGAGCGGGTTGCGCGAGTGCGTAAAATGGGAGGTCGCGCGAGTGATTTCCTGGGTTTCGCGCGAGGGGATCGCGCGTGCGATGTCATTTTTTCAGCTTCTTTTCTTCAGCTTTTTCACCCCATTTAGCTTGGAATCCTTACTTTTCTCCAAATCCTAACAAAAAATAGAAAATGAAGTAAAACCATACAAAAATAGGATAAAAAAAGTACTAACAAATGTGAATTAAGGCGTATGATTAGGATTTATTCTCTCCCGATCACACCCCCAAACCTACATTTTGCTAGTACTCAAGCAAAAAGAAAAGAAAAAAGAAACTGCTAATAATAAACTTCCTAATCCAATTTCGTATGGATGACAATTGCACTTAGCTTGTACAACAAGCCTTTTAAACCTCTAGGTGTCCCTAGTCGGACGAGTGAAGTCTCGTGAGGGTTCTCATCAACAAGTTACCCACAACCATCTTTATTAACTTATAAATTTAAAAAGTTTTATTCAAACGAAAAACAAAACAATCAACACTTCTTATCATAGAACGATGATTTGAAATAGAATAATGAACATAATGAAACATCCACCTAAGTCATGAAAAACAATCCCAAGCATATGCATCTTATAAATCAATAGAGTTTCTCATAAAATTGCACGTGTGTGATATGGTAGTCAAATGAACATGCGTATGTCATGAACTTGGAATATACTTTGGATAACCATCAAACTATGCTTCGACAACGAATCTCACAATGCTATATTACACTATCAAATGACACACTCAGAAACATGTGTAATTTATCCAATATATGGGAGCAAAGGAAATATATTTTCAAAACGAGAAATGCTCACATATGACTCGAAAAAGACGCATGACACAAAAGAATAGCAGTCTCATGGATATGACGCCAACAGTCAAGAAAAATTAATCATTACCATGTTTTAATCCCCTTCCCATCGATTATATATCCAAACCATGTTTCTAGGATCAAATAGGTCTTTTTCAAAGGTTGTAATGTGGCTCGGCCAATGAAAAAGGATAGAAAGGATTAATTAGGTAGTTTTAGAATGGCATTGTAAGGCATGTTCGATTTCTTTCATTCGTTTCTTCTACCAACTTTCATCTTTTCATTCTCCTCCTTTTCATATTTCTTTTTTAATTTCTTTCCTCTTCTTTTTTTTCAACCTTTTTTTTAATTCTTTTCCCTTCCTTTTCGTTGCTTTCTAAATAATCAATCAATAAATAACAAGGCAACCACCCCAAACATCATCTTGTTCTCTTCTTCTTCTTAATCGACACATCGCCTTAATACCATTAAAAGTTGACGAATCTCTCAGTGGTAAACTCCAAGTTGGTCAAGTTGGAGCAAAAACAGGAAAATGGTAATTAAAGAAAAATAGCATTTTAATGGCTCAAAGGGCGAACTAAGGAAATTTATCATTTATCGGTCAGTAGCAAACAAAGAAGGCCTAAAATCATGTCCTATGGTTATATGGTTCTTTAACGTTTACGACGGAAGATTATTTAGCATAGTAACAAATATTTTAACTTGACTATCCACCAAAACAAGAATAATGAGACTAAACAAGTAGATGCGTTATTTCAATGAAATTCGACAAACACAAAATGTACTTATAACCCTCTAAAAAGAAAAGATAGGCTCAAAAGCTCACTGGGCTTAGTCTCTACCATGTGTTATCTGGAAATTCAAATTATATTATAGTTCACATCAAACATGTATTCAAGCGACCACATGCAGTGCATAGGTTTGTGTCCAAATCTATGATATAAAACTACGATTCGAACGATACATGACCTAAAACGTCATATCATGACTTCAACAAATATTTAATCACATCTTCTCTTGTTTAGCATTCTATAACGAATCACGTTATATACTAAGAAGTATCGAATTCAAGATTACAAAAACATCGGTAACATCATTTATTTAAGCACAAGTATCAAAAAATTTTAAAAATTTAGTGTAATAATGTGCACGTGTGTGCATACCCCCAAATCTAAACATTTCATTGTCCCCAATGAAACAATTAAATGAAAGAAAGGAGAGTAGGTAAGAAAGGAACGATAATACCTCAATCTCGGCACTCACAAACAGGTGAACGTATAATAATATGGAATCAAAGTTCAATTACTCCAAACGGAGCACTATTTCACTTGTTAATACTTAGCAAAAGAAAATTAAACAAACAAATAAATGATAAAAGCTAATATATAATACACATGTTTTTTCTTTTTATTATGTTATTTATTTATTTATTTTTTTGTAAACAATAGAAACTAAATTAGAATTAAAAGAACATAAAGGAAATAAAGAAAAACAAAACTATAACTATGGAAACAAAGATAAACTTAAGCAAAAAGAACAAAAAAAAAACAGAAATTAAAAACAACTAGATAGGTTGGGGAAACAGAAGGTCAAAGAACAAAGAGAAAAATTGAGAAATCCCCACCTCCGTGAGGTAAACCTGAGGCCTGTTATTAATTTTATTTAGAAAAAATTATAAGTGTCAAAATCACGCGAGCGGGCCGCGCGAGTGAACCCCTTGTGCGCACGATTCTAGGCGCGAGATGTAACAGAGAGCTCATATAATAAAAGGTTGAAAAAATTTTATCTAAGGGAGAATATCGTGCGGGAGGGCCGCGCGAGAGACGCATCGCGCGAGCGGGCCCTATGCGCGATGTGGTCTTTTTCCCTTGTTTCTTTATTTTAAGGTAAATAAGTTCAAAATAAGTTTATCCCGACCCCTAAACATGTCCAGAATGTCCAAAACAGACTCAAAAGGACTCGAAAATGACTAAAAATAAGGAAAACGAACGAAATAAAGCTTGGGTTGCCTCCCAAGAAGCGCTATCTTTTACGTCTTCAGCTAGACCATTCTAGCTCAAGACTCAAGGAGATCGTAAATTAGAGTTTGTATCCCTTAGGATATCAGGAAAAGCCTGATGATAAGCAGAAATAACGTCACTTTGAATTAATTCGACCGACGGTTCTTCCAGATTATGTTCAAATTGATTTCTTACCTTTCGAGTAAATTCATCATTCAGGTCTTGGTTGTCAGGATTCATCCGCTCATTACGAATTCTATTATTTTCCTCACCCATATTCAGTTCTTTGTTAGGCCCAATATTCCGTCTTACCTCACATTCCGCCTCACATAGGTAATCATCATCTTTAGGAGGTTGATCCACAACATTAAAAACGTTTAATTTTAAGTTCATGTTCCCAAATGACACCTTCATTACCCCCATCCGACAGTTAACACTAGCGTTAGTGGTTGCTAAGAATGGACAGCCTAAGATGACAGGAGTGTGTTTCCTAGCATCTAGCACGGGTTCAGTGTCAAGGACCATGAAGTCGACAGGATAATAGCATTTATCAACTTTAACCAAGACGTCCTCGACGATTCCTCTAGGTATTTTAATAGAATGATCCGCTAATTATATGGTAGCAACCGTAGGCTTAAGTTCACCTAGTCCTAGTTGTTTATAGATGTGATAAGGTAAGAGATTAACGCTAGCTCCTAAGTCAAGGAGAGCCCGATGAATGATAGTGTCACCTATGACACATGATATCGTAGGCGTACCTGGATCTTTATATTTTACAGTAGCATGTTGGAAAATGGAGCTTACTTTTTTCATGAGGAAGACCTTTTTCGGAATATGACTGTGTAGCTTGCGCTTTTGAGTGCATAGGTCTTTTAGACATTTAGCGTAAACGGGTATTTGTTTAATAGCATCGAGGAATGGAATATTAATTTTTACTTGTTTGAATACCTCAAGTACATCTTCCATTTTTGACCCTTTCTTAGACAAATGTGATGGTCCCCTCAACGTTTGGTGGATATGGCATTCTCGGAATATAATTCGTTGGGACCGATTCATTCTCTTTCCTAACTCTATCCACATCCTCACCCTTTTTTTATTCAAATTTTTATTTTTATTTTTCTCTCATCTGGAATTACAACAATCTCCTCATCTCGAATAGTCGTCCTAGTCGAAACGGCATTCACTTGCTCACTCGACCCCCCATTCTCATATTGTCCCTTAAGATTTTGAATAGTTTGTGCAGGCAACTTTCCCTGGTTTCTACAACTCACCACAGTAGCTATTTGTCCCATTTGGGATTCAAGCTTCGCAATGGATTTTGTATAAGAGTGCATTATTTGTGCTTGTGCTTGGACTTGCGTTTCTATGTTTTTAAGGCAAGACAACACCTTCTCCTTGAAAGCGTTAACCCGTGGAGGGTTAGGATTAGGAGGGGGTTGGTGGTATTGACTTTGTTGATATTGGGGTCGATAAGTATTAGAAAAATTGTTCGACATAGGATTATAGTTATTTTGTGGGAATTATTGCATAGAATTAACGTGTTGCTCAACGAATTTCGGATATTGAGATGCAAAAGGACATGCAAAGATATTATGAGACAGTTCAGAACATAATGCACATACTTCAGAAGAGGGTGGACTCGATGTTTTGTTCATTTGCATAAGTCGATCAAGTTTTCTAGATAATTCTTGTATTTCAATTTATTGACTTGACTCAACTTTCACCTCTCGCTTAGGTTGAAGGCACCCCTCAGGATGGACAGACACCGCTTGGTGCATCGAATTCTTGCTCAAAGTTTCAAACAATTTCCAGGCCTTGTCGACACTTTTGTGTAGGAAGTTACCCACACAAACAGCATCGACGGTATTATGAAGTGAGGGAACTAGTCCCTCGTAGAAGACCTGAACTAATTGCCACTTGGGAACTTGATGATGTGGGCATGAGCGTAATAATTCTTTAAATTGTTCCCAAGTGTCGTAAAGCGTTTCCCCATCTTGCATCACAAAGTTTGTTATTGATTTTCTTATCTGATTAGTTCTTGTGATTGGGAAAAACTTTTGTAAAAACGTCGTATGTAATGCTTCCCATGTTTTATGGTGTTTGGCTCCAAAGATTGGAGCCAATACTTAGCTTTGTCATTTAATGAAAACGGGAAGAGGCGCAATTTTAACTCATCATCAGTTAGGTGTTGGATTTTTAAAGTAGAGCAAATATCTTGAAAATCACCTAAGTGCTGATAAGGGTCTTCTTTAATACGACCATGGAAAGAAGGTAGTAGCGCGATGGTAGATGACTTTATCTCAAAATGAGATGCCGTCACCTCCGGTAATTCGATACTCGCCTGTGGTATATAGGCCGTAGGGATGAAATAGTCTTTAAGCGGAGGGGGTTGAGGTATGTTAGGATTGGGATTATTTCCGTTATTTCCACTGTTTTTGCCGTCGGCCATTGGAATAGGTTTTATATAAATAAATCGAGTTTTTCTTAACTTTTTAAGTGTACTTTGAATTTCGGCCTGAAACAACGACGACGATTGAGGAGTCCGATTAACTCTAAGGGTACGTTCAAGTTTAGGATCGATAGAAAATAATTCCGGTTTACTAGAACGTGTACCAAACATAAACTTAAAAGAAAAATAACTAAAATAGAAACTGACTCAAACAATTACAAGACAAGAATCACGCAAATAAGGCAATAGGCACACTACTACTATGATGTATGAATATTATCCTGTAATGCAATGACCGCATCAAGCCCAGCACCTCGGGTTTCCTAGCTAATGCTCGTGAACAATCACTCCTAAACTAATCTAATGCAAGTAATTGCGTCTCAGCGCCCTGACTTACAGTGGTTTGAAGCGAATTTCAAAGGAAGCAATTTACTTGAATTTTTTTTTCGCATAAGCTCGTTTGTCGTGCACAGTTGTTCCACTTGAAACGCTAGAATTTTGAGTACCTAAGAAATTACAAAAATAAAAAGAAAAGTTAGTGACTCAAAATAAAACGGAAAAATAAGAAAAAGAAAACCTAATCTAATATTTACGAATTAACTAAACTAAGATTCTAAAACTAATTGGCTAGTAATGCAATTCTCCGGCAACAGCGCCAAAAATTAATCTCGTCAAAATCAAGATATAAAAGTGCTTACTTATGCTTTACTTTCAAAAGATTTGCAGTGTGGAAGTAAAGGTCGAACCCATAGAGATTGAATACTACACACTTTAACTTTTAAAACCTAAATTTATTTAATTAAGAAAAACGAATTTTGGTTTTAATTTGAATTAAACTAATAATAATAAAAGTAAATCTGAATTATGAAAGCAAGTAAAAGTGTGCCCGGACACCCCCGATTACCAAAAAAAAAAATTTGTTTTTATAATAAGTTTAAGGAACCTAGGATTGCAAATCCACCACTAGCTTCATAATATGGGTATTTACGAATTACTTTAGCTTATTAAGTTGGATGATAATGGAGAATTGTAGCTACAAGCCCAATTCCTCCGTCAAGAAAATAACTATGGTTCAAGCACCAACATATCCATCTTCGGTTAGCATGAATTATCCCACACTAAACTAGGGTTGTGGTATAATCTGTCTAATCTAGGCATAGACTATTCGGATACTTGATAGCACAATTCAATTTAAGCACCATTAAATGTAAATAATCTAAACAAGCACAGCAAGCATAGATCATTGAGCACACTACCATCAAAATAGATCTAAGACAAGAGTAAACTTTGAAAGTAACAATTTAATCAATAAGAGCACGATTTATTTATAAAAATCCTCGAAACATGTAACTGTCATCCATACATAATAAAACTAAAATAAAAACATAAAATACACCCTATTACTTGGCTAGGGTTTCATTGAAACCCTAGATCTTGAGTTTAGTTGACCATAGAATTGATGAACGGCAAGAGGTTGATGTAGGAGGGTATGGAAATCCTTGGTCTTCTTCTTCTCCTACTCCTTGTTTTCCTCTCTTCAATGGCTGAAGTTTTAGTTGTGTATGGATGTATCTAATATTGTGTAATGATGTCTAACCATAAAATTGATTTAGAATAGGATTTATATAGAGTTTGGAAGGATTTAGGAAGCTTTCCTAACCCAATTCGCACTAAAACTGTTGTATTTAGCTTTCCAGACGTAATTAGGTAGTTTCGTTCGCGTAGGAGTCTTCAGCTCTTTGAAATACGCATTTTATATTTTTCGTACAGATCGCGCGAGCAAGCCGCGCGAGCGCGTAAAATGGGAGGTCGCGCGAGCGATTTCTTGGGTTTCACACGAGCGGACCGCGATGTGGTTTTTTCAGCTTTTTTTCTTCTGTTTTTTCACCCCATTTAGCTTGGAATCCTTACTTTTCTCCAAATCCTGACAGAAAATAGAAAAGGAAGTAAAACTATACAAAAATAGGATAAAGAAGTACTAACAAATGTGAATTAAGGCGTATACTTAGGATTTGTTCTCTCCCGATCACTTTTCACGTTTAATTTGATTTTATTTCCTTTCACATGCATAGGGGAGCGTAGTAATATGTTTAGTCCCTAAATTACCATTTTAGCATGTACATTGCATGTAATTGCTTTGTTTCTTCATGGTTTTCCTTTATTAGCTATTTATTACTTGAAATAGGATTGCATTAGAAATAATTAAAATTGTTCACATAATGTCCAGTCAAACACCTTAAAAGCTGAGTAGAGACCCATTTCACGTTGGGGTGAGAGGGGGTGTTTTAGCACAATCTAGCTCCTTCCTCTATCATACCTTAATCCCCGAACTGAGTTCTTTTGTGACCCGGGGTGATGCTCTCTCTATCCATTGAACTTGATAGATTTAGTTTTCTTAGTCTCCTTTATCAAAACCAAGTGGTGACTCTATTAGTGAGGATCCCTCCGGATTTATCCTTATGGGATCAAATATGGATTACTCACTCATGTAGCCTCGAATATGGATCATGGACATCGATTGTTGCCTTGGGTGGGATAAAAAGCCCAATGGAATCCAAAATACAAGTAATCCAAATCGGTCGGAATAAATAAAGGCTAGTGAATGGTGGTGAACCTCACTCATGGTTGGTATAGGATTTGAAATGGGATCAATCAAACGGGCTTAATCCTTTTAGGCCCCAAGCTTGGTTTGGGTACCCACACATACTTAGCTACTTCTCTCTTCATTCCTTTCCACCAGAAATTTCTCTTTATATCCTTGTACATCTTTGTACCTCCAGGGTGTCTAGTCATTCGTGACTTGTGTGGTTCATCCAATATGTCTTTCTGGAGATTATCTTCATCAGGCATACAGAGTCTACCTTTTCATTTTAGAACTCCGTTCACGCTTACGCTCTACACCTCTGGTTCCTTGGACGACATCTTAGCGAACTATAGTTTCAAATCCTCAGTCATTTGTTGAGCCTTTATGATACAACTTATTAAAGTCAGCTGTATGACAAGGCATCCAAGATGTTGTCTTTCTCCTAATTCTACTGATCGGAGGTCTAACTCGACTAAAATCTCCAACACTTGCCATTCTCGAACCAATATGGCAGTGATTACTAGTCGAGGTCAACATCTCAAAGCATTGGCTACAACATTTGCTTTACCTGGATAGTATTGCAAGGAAAAATCATAGTCCTTAAGTAATTCCATCCACCTCCGTTGTCGCATGTTCAACTCCTTTTGAGAGAACAAATACCTTAAACTCTTATGATCTGAGAACATATCGAACTTCACGCAATACAAATAATGTCTCCATTTCTTTAATGCAAACAATATTGCTACTAACTCCAAGTCATGGATAGGATAATTCTTCTCATGTGGTTTAAGTTGTCTTAATCCATACGCAGTCATATTTTCGTCCTGCATAAGTACACAACCAAGTCCTTGGTGCGATGCATCACTATAGATTATAAACCTTTTTCCGCTCTTAGGTATCGCTAGTACTGGTGCAGAGGCTAAACTTTCTTTTAACTCCTGAAATGCACATTCATGCTTATCCATCCATTTGTACTTCATCTCCTTTCTTTTCAATGATCCCACAATCTTGGAAAATCCTTCTACGAATCTTCAGTAATGTCCAGCTAGACCAAGGAAACTTCTAGCTACTATTACATTGGTCGGTCTATTCTAGCTCAAGACTACATCGATCTTAGATGAGGCTATCGATGGTCGGTCTATTCTAGCTCAAGACTACATCGATCTTAGATGAGGCTATCGAGACACTGTCATAAGATATCACATATCCCAAAAATTTGACTTCCTATAGCCAAAATTCACATTTGCTAAACTTCGTATATAACTTATTGTCTCTTATTGTCTGTAGAGTATTCTGTAGATGTCTCTTATTCTCTTCCTCCATCTTGGAGTAAATTAAGATATCGTCGATGAATACTTTAATGAATTGATCCAGATAAGGTCTGAATACTCTATTCATTAATTCCATGAATAGTGTTGGGGCATTAGTTAATCCAAACAACATAACTAGAAACTCATAATGCCCATATCTCGTCCTAAAAGTAGTTTTCAATACATCCTCTGATCAAACTAATAATTGATGACATCCTGACTGTAGGTTGATCTTTGAAAAGATCTTTGATCCTTGTAGTTGGTCAAATTGGTCATCTATCTGAGGATGTAGATATCGATTATTGATGATGACCTTATTCAACGCTCTATAGTTAATACATAGTCGAAGTGTCCCATCCTTCTTCTTTACAAATAATATCGGTGCTCCCCGAGGTGACATACTTGGGCGAACAAATCCTGGATCTTCAAGTTCCTAAACTTGCTTCTTCAATTACAATATCTCAGTGGGCGCCATCCGATATGGAGTCTTGGATATCGATAGTGTTCCAGGTACTAATTCCACACTGAAATCTATTTCTCTTTTTGGTGGAATTTCGATAATATCCTGGAAAACATCTTTAAAATCCTGTACGGTAGGGATCTAGTCCACAGTAAGTTTTGTACTCGTACCTCCGATCGCAGCTACACAACTTGTAAGAATAAATTGATCACCGACTGGCACTGAAACCTGATCATAGCATCTCCTGGTATCGTAAACATGATAGTCCTAGTATGGTAATCCAAGGTGGCACCGTACTTGGTAAGATAATCGATTCCTAGATAATGTCAAATTCTGACATTGATACAACCACCAAGTCTGCCGGAAGATTCCTATCCTCTAGGATTAAGGGACAATCCTTACACACCTTACACAACTTAACAGTCACTCCTAATGATGACACAACATTAAGTATCGGCTCGAGTGCATGGGGCTCTAAACCCAACTGACTCACAATCTTAATGGTAATTATAGAATGTGTTGTACGTGGTATCAAATAAAGCTTTAACACGATTATGGAAAAGTACAAGTGCACTTCCAGGTTCTACAGCTCCTCAACATTAGAATCTGCTCCCTCAGGGATAATGGCATTCACTTGAGTCTGATCTAGGGGTCCTTGAATCCCTTGAACTGGTGCCCCGTGGTATCCTCCAAAAGGTGCACGGTAGTCCTTGCTCACATGGCCTGGCTTATTATAATTATTGCAAATGAGGTGTATGTTGGCGAACTCTGGGGACCATACAAAACTTCACAATGTGTCCAGGGACTCCGCAGTTAAAGCAGCCTCCGTTGTTCGATTGCGGGGCAGCAAATAGTGCCCGAATTGTTGAGGTTGAAGGTAAGTAGGCTAAGATTTGTGGGTCCCATCCCAGGTGCGCTTATTATTCTAAAAGTTACCCTGAGGTCTCCAACCTTGGGTATTTCGTGGTGGCAGGGCTTGGAAACTCCTTTGAAAATTTCTCGACAATGGTGTTCAGTTCACTTATTGTCGCTGCACTAGATATACATCCTTCTCCAGGCTTAGAGCAAATCTCACTAGTCCTTTGAACGATTGGTTAAGGTGACCAATCATCATGTGGCAGAGGTGGGGGTTCAGCCCCTGGTGAAATCTCTTTACCTTCTTCTGAGGTGTATCAATCATGTGGGGACCGAATCTTGATAGTCGCTCGCTCAAACTGCGTTGTATACTCTCTCACGATCCATCCTCCTTGGACTAAGCTAAGAAAGTTCTTCTCCTACTTATACTTCTCATCCTCTGGAAAATAATTCTCCGATAATCAACCTTTGAATGTCTTCCAAGGCATAACCCTTACAACATTCACTCCAATGGTCGCCCGCTTGGCCTCACACCAGTCGGCAATAGCATAGATCAACTAAAACGTAGTCAGGCGACGTTTATCATGTTCATGACATTCTAGAGCTTTAAAGATGAACTCAATCTCACGGAACCATTGTTCTGCCCGTTGTGGTTCTGTTAATCCATCGAACTTTTCCAGACACATGCCATAGAAACGCTCTAGTAGATTATCTCCAATTTGTCATGGCAGAGGTGGTGCAACAGCGTGTTGAACAGTCCATTGATGTGTACCATGGTTTTTGGTGTCGCCAACATGCTCCATCCTTTATATGAATGCCTCAAAAATGCTCGACGGGTTCATACCCTCCAGAGTAGGAGCTCCTAACTGTGCTTGATTCCTTAGTCTAACCATAATGGTCTTGTGCATAGTGTACCTACAAAAGGCCTACCGATTAGCTGACAGTCTTTGCGAAGAAACAATACTCAAGATAAAACAATAAACGAAACAAACTTATGGTTCTACTTATAATCACATAACAAAATTAAGCTCATAGCACAAAACATCCAAAAAGATGATACTCATATATATATATATATATCCATCAAAAGATGTACCACGGAGTACACACTAGTTAAATTGTGTACCACGTGGGACATAAGCTATTATAGTGCTAGAGTCAACTATACACATTGTCACTACTAATGGTTGCTAACTATACAAAAGAGCTGTGGTCGAATAGCTATCATTGAAATCATCAAAAATAGAGTGGACAATATGTCTTGATATAAATACTAGAAAATCTAAACCCCCAATGTCCTGACCTAGTAGTCATCCGCGTCCAATCCATCTATGGGAGCCTCGTTCTCAAATGAAAAATCCCACTCCTCGGGTGGTTCATCCACCATTGGTGCATCAAGATCTCCTATCCCGATCTCAACTTCCCAATCCTCTACCATCACCTCATTATCATCCTCATCGATAGCATCTACTGCTGGCTCAGTAGCATTAGTAGCTGCAATAGTGAATCCCTCGGCTAATACAATAGCTTCTACTAGCTCAATCTCTCCTATAATGAATAAAATGTCCCCTCCAGCTATAACATCTATCTCTATCGGCTCTGGGTCCTCAGGGTTATCCTCTGGCTTTTCATCATCATCTAGGTTCCTTGTCTCTATCCCCATCCACATCCTCGTCATCAGGCTCTATGTCCTCAACAGGATTCTCATCCTCCTCGTCATCCTCTATCGGCTCAAGCTCAGCTGACTCTAGCACTGGCACTGGCACTGGCACTGGCACTGGTGTGGGTAGTACTGCCTGGGCTGGTATAGCTATAGGTACGAGTAAGGTGTCAAGTCTCGTAAAAATGGCTCGTAACTCAATGACATCCATCTTCAGCTTGCTCTGGACCAAGCGAGCCATCTCATGATAATTAGCCTCTCGTGCCCTCGCGTAATGATACATATCCATACGAATCTCGGTAAGGTAAGTCTGTCCAATAACATATAGTAATCTCCATACATCTTCTTCTAGGTACTGGCTGGCTATATGACGTATGTGCTCATAATAAAACTCTAGGTTAGCCAACTCTTTAATGTCCCCATGAATCATGTTGTCATGCCCGTTCCAAAATTTCATAAGTTTTTATCATGCGTATTTGAATCTGTGAGTTTATCAATGTTAATTGATAATTGGGGTTGGAGTTGACTGTGAGTCAACGGTAAGGTGTCAGTGAGGACACAGGAACCTAGTAGTTCATTTTACATTGGCACGATTAAATGACATTTATATGATTTAAATGTTATTTAACATTTTGGTATTATGATGAATAGTGAATTTACCTGAGTAGTGTAAATTCTGGTAATTTTGGTATTGTTGTATATCTTTTTGAGAACTATGGTGAGAACGTGAGTGTCACGTTATATAAAAGGTAGGTTGTATAGAGATTTCACAGAATTTAGTTTTCGGACGAAATTTTGGAACCAAACGAGACTTAGTCGAAAACTGTTGAAATTGATAACTTTCACTCGTAAAGTTATAAAATGGACGTGTGCGACGTTTCAGGGAATAATTAGGAGTTTTGAGAACTCATGGGGAGGTAAACGTAATTCCCGAGAGTCGTGCCTATATATAGAAACTCATGAATTAATTTCATTAGTTCAAACCTAACTTGGAAATCGAGAGAGGGGAGATTTGGGGATTTGATTACTACGAGCTTTCCGACACGAATCGACGACCTTTCTGATGCAAATCATGGCACGTCTTCAAGGGAACCAATTCAAATTCCAATTGGACCAGTTACGAGAGCTCGGGCAAAGAAGTTCAAAGAGGCACTCAATGGGCTAATTCAAGAAGTTTGGTATCAGGAAAATTCGTGGAGGCCTGTAGAGCTTGGTCCACAAAGATGTCTCAATCTAATTCAAGTTCTAGAAGAATAATCCAGCAGTTCAAGATTGAAGTCAAATTTTAGTTTTCCTAAAATTAAAATTTGATTGCCATTTTTTCTTAATTGCTTAAATTGCTGAATTGTAGGCTTGCATGCCAACTATGGAACTTTCCTTATTCCTTTAGTTTCGTTTTATTTTAATTTTGGGCGAATTTATTTTGGGGCATAATATTTCGTAGGCTTATAGGGCCCAACTGTAAGCCTCAGCTATTTAAACAATTTTAGGGTTTGTAATATGCAGTTTTTTGATCAATAATAATATTGTGAGAGTTTTCTCTTTGGTTCTTTGAAGAACTATTCGAACTTATCAGATTTACTCTGTGGCGTTCATACCTGGACTTATCAATCGAGTTTTCCATCCTTGATTGTGGCGTCGTCATCCTTTATACCAAGGTTCGTATCTGTTATAGGTGTCGGGTCGCGGTTTTCCATTTGAATCTGACAGTAGAATGGTCCGAGGCATTAATCGTGTTACAGGTTTTATCACATTGTTGGCGGGGTTCGTATCAGTTGGTATCAGAGCACAGTTCTAGTCTCAGGTTTATCCTTTTTTTTTTGTTTCTGTTCTTATTCGTTTCTTCTAGTTCTGTTCTTATTCGTTTTTGTTTCTATTTTTTTTCTTTTCATTTTCTTATTCGTTCTCGTTTCTGCACCGTATCAACAAAAAAAAAAGGTGTTCGATCACGATTTGGAATTTCGTGTTTAGGGTTTGCGAATCTTGATCTGTGATTTTCTCTTGTTACTTCGTGTTTGTTCATTCCCATGATCGTTGTTATTGTGGTCTTTTCCTTCTCATGAATTAGGGTTTCTGAAATAGATACGTGAACTATGAAGTCTCTCTGACTATTCAAAAAAAAAAAGGAAAAAAAAAAAGAAAAAATAAGAAGAGAAGAGAAGAGATTGGCTTAAAATTTTATTTTTGTTTTACAATATTGGGGGTCCATGGAGTCCAAATCTGACCTTACTCCATAGTGTGAAAAAAAAATTCTGAAAATTCCAATTTTTTTTTTGTGCTTTTGGAAACCTAGCCATCCGCGTTCGTTTTTAGTCGTGCTTTCAACTTCCAAATTTGATTGGTCTAGTTTGGGTGTGAATTGTTACTGAGAAATTCTGGTCATTGTTTGATCAGTTTCATAAGAACTGAGTGAGAATTACTACGAGTCGAAAAAGGCATGAGTGGTGAGCACATAAGAGGGTAAAAGCCGACTTGATTTTTGAGTGTAAACACAAGTGAATCATATTCTTGAGTGAAACACTCAAGGGAGTGTAGTGAGGATCTGTTCTATTTCTAATCCATTCTTGCAGGGATTATGGCTCAAGATCAGGGAAGAGTCACAAATGAAGAGGCTCAACAGCCGGTTGTTACGAATCTACAAATGCAAGCTTTAGTGGGGGAGATGAGGCGGATGATGAGGGCAGAATTAGAACCGATACATGAGAGATTGGATAGAGTTGAAGATGATACACCACAGAGGCAACAACAAAATATTCATAATGTACAAAGAGGGGAGAGAGTTCAACCAAGGTGAATGAGAGTTGAAGATGAGGAGTATTTTGGGGAAGACTTTGATGAAGAAAATGATCGGGAGTCAATAGATAATCATAGGAGATATGGCGGTCGGGGTAGAGAAGTTAGGTTTAGAGAAGCTAGGAATCGGGAAGATAATAATTTAGGTAGTATTAAGATGAAGATTCCTTCGTTTCAAGGAAAGACTGATCCGGAAGCATATCTTGAATGGGAGAAGAAGGTGGAATTAGTATTCGATTGCCATAATTACTCCGAGATTAAGAAAGTAAAACTTGCGGCCATTGAATTTTTCGATTATGCTATTATTTGGTGGGATCAATTGGTACTAAATAGGAGGAGAAATACGGAGCATCCAATAGAGACATGGGAGGAGATGAAAACTGTTATGAGGAAGCGGTTCATTCCAAGCTACTACTATTGGGAGTTGTATAACAGGTTGCAAAGTTTGAGGCAAGGTAATTGGAGTGTAGAAGAATATTATAAGGAGATGGAAGTTGCTATGATTCGAGCGAATGTAGAGGAAGATCGAGAGGCTACAATGGCTAGATTCTTAGTTGGGTTGAATTGGGAAATTGCCAATGCAGTGGAATTGCAACACTATGTTGAATTGGAGGATATGGTACACATGGCTATTAAAATTGAGAATCAACTCAAGAGGAGGGGCAGCAGCACACGTCCAAGCCAAAATTCCAATACATCTGCTTGGAAACCAAATAATTGGAAAAGAGATGAGAAGCAGCCTTTGGTGAAGCCAAAAACTGAGCAAAAACAAGAGGTGGCCTGCCATGGAAATCAAGATAAATCCGATTCATCTACTTCTCGGAACCGTGATATTAAGTATTTTAAGTGCCAAGGTAGGGGACACATAGCTAGCCAATGTCCGAACAAGAGAGTTATGGTGTTACAAGATAATGGTGAGATTGAAACCGAAGATGAAGATGACAACGAATCTGTGCCACCGTTGGAGGATGCTGATGATGAAGAGTACGCTGCCCAAGGGGATTTGTTAATGGCAAGGAGAGCTCTAAATATGCAAGTTAAAGAAGATGATGAGGCGTAACGGGAGAACATTTTTCATACGATATGTCATGTCAAAGATAAGGTGTGTAGTGTGATCATCGATGGGGGGAGTTGCACTAACGTTGCTAGCACAACTCTGGTGGAGAAATTAGGGCTGCCAACAATCAAGCATCCACGACCTTATAAATTGCAATGGCTCAATGATAGTGGAGAAGTATGGGTGACTAAACAAGTATTAGTTCCTTTTCGTATTGGGAAATATGAAGATGAAGTTTTGAGTGATGTGGTTCCGATGCAAGCTGGACACTTGTTGTTAGGGAGGCCATGGCAATTTGATCGACGTGTTAAGCATGATGGTTTCACAAATAAATACTCATTCGTGCTTAATCAAAGGACAATCACCTTAGTGCCTTTGACACCGAAGCAAGTTTATGAAGATCAAGTGAGGTTGCAAAAGGAGAGTGATCAAAAGAAAGAGAGTGAACAAAAGAAAAAGAGTGAGAAAATTGAGAGAGAAAAAGAAAAGAAAAATGCAGCCGTTGAGGGAAAATTAGAGGAAAATCAAAAGAATTTTTATGCAAAAGCGAGTGAGATCAAACGAGCGTTGTTTTCAAATCAGCCTATGATTGTACTTTTGTACAAAGAGGCATTTTTAAACACTAACCCAATTGACTCATCTTTGCCTAGTTCTGTTGTTTCTCTTTTGCAGGAGTTTGGTGATGTCTTTCCTGAGGAGATTCCACATGGTTTACCCCCTATTCGAGGGATTGAACATCAAATTGATTTCGTGCCCGGTGCTACCATTCCAAATCGACCAGCCTATAGAAGCAATCCTGAGGAGACAAAGGAGCTACAAAAGCAAGTCAGTGAGTTGATGGAAAAGGGGTACTTAAGAGAAAGTATGAGTCCATGCGCCGTTCCGGTGATTTTGGTTCCTAAGAAGGATGGGACGTGGAGAATGTGCGTTGATTGCCGAGCCGTCAACAACATAACGGTAAAGTATCGACACCCTATTCCTCGCTTGGATGATATGTTAGATGAACTGCATGGTGCTTGTGTATTTTCTAAGATTGATCTAAAAAGTGGTTATCATCAAATAAGAATGAAAGAAGCAGATGAATGGAAAACTGCTTTTAAAACAAAACATGGTTTATATGAGTGGTTAGTTATGCCATTTGGATTAACTAATGCACCAAGTACATTTATGCGATTAATGAACCATGTCTTGCGTACTTTTATAGGCAGATTTGTTGTTGTCTATTTTGATGATATACTCGTTTATAGCAAAAACTTTGATGACCATGTTCTACACTTGAAATCAGTTTTGGAAGTCTTGAGAAAGGAAAAGTTATTTGCTAACTTTAAGAAGTGCACTTTTTGCACAGATAAGCTTGTGTTTCTTGACTTTGTTGTTAGTGCCTAAGGAGTACAGGTGTAGACACCCCAATTTTGACCAAACGTTAAATCTAGGGATTGGTTACCTCTCAAAAGACCGATGATGACAATGGCCGGTGACATTCGAAGATTTTTCAGGAAATTCAAAATCTTCAATTAATTCTTCAAGACAAATTTCAAAATTAAAAATATAAAATATAAAAAGGAGAAAGAAGAGAGAGAGTTTGGGTATTCGGGAGAAACCCGAACATTGAAGAACACATGAGGAAATCAGTCTGAGAATTTGCTCAATAAAAAAAAGGGGTTTTGGGAGTATAAAATGAAAATGATAAAAAAGGGGAGGAGTTTTTTTAATAAAGAAAAATTGTCTCTTGAAGAAAAATAATAATAATAATAATAATAATAATAATAATAATAATAATAATAATAATAATAATAATAATAATAAGCATAGTATATTGAAGAATATACCATGCACATGGGTGCATACTACCCACATGGGTGCACTTTAGCACAAATATACATGAATATATAAACATAAATCACAAAAATTAAGTTTAGACTAATTTTCCTTTCGAAAATTCAAAAAAGGAGCAAATTCAGTTAGCCCCAGCACCCGGAAAACCCGGCGGCACTCACTGAGTGCCGCGCCGGCATTCACGGGTTGCCGCCTGGCATTCAGTGAGTGCCGCCCGGCACTCAGTGAATGCCGCCGGGAGCCGTCGAGTGCCGCTGGCTGTAACAGACTGCTTTTCTCACATGTTCTAGAAGAAAACTTTGCACATGGGTCTCCACCCGAATTTACCCATTTATCCTTGAGATGATGGCCTATTTAAACAGATCTTCATCTTCATTTTGAGGGGACTTGAACTTTGGAATCAATATACAAACATATACAAGAGATATACTTGAGTTTAGAGAGAGAATTATATAGAGAATTGAGAAGAAGAGAAGAATTTCTTGAAGAATTTGAAGAGTTTTGAGAAGAATTTGAAGATCTTGGAAGAACTTCACAAGAAATTGAAGAATTCTTTGAGGTCATAGAGGTAACCTCTTAATCCTTGGTAGAGTTAGGATAATTCAATCACAAGTTCTTAGATCTAGGAACTTTTCACATTTTCAAAACCTCTCTTCTTACCCCATTTCATCACACACCACCAAGAACTTGTGATTGAACCTCATAACACTTCATTAATTTGGATCTAATTAATGCCTTGGGTTTGAGATAAATTAGTTTTGAAGAATTTGTGTTCCTAAATAAAACTTTGAGTTCCTTTATTTCTATTTCATTCATGAGTTCATGAGATCTTCCATATCTCATTGAAACTCTTTGAGTTTTGATTCCTTAGTTTCCTATGATCTTATGATCCATATGGAGACTAAAATGAATCATGATCATAATCTACACATAGTTGGTGAGATACTAGTATTAACTCATAACTAGGATCTCTTTACTATGGATCTTATGGAATTCATACTATATTCCATGGAGATTAAAGTAGATTTGTTGTTTTTAGTCTCCAATGACCATCAAATGGTAGGAGAAATATTTTAGTTTAAGTCCATCTCTATGGCTTGGACTAATCTCTTCCTTGGGTTTTGAGAAGTTCTTCATACTTCATCTAAAACCTACATATATGTGTGTCTTCATCCTCCAATGACCACCAAGTGGTAGGAGTAATAATTTGAACTCAAGTTTCAGTCCATAAGTTTGAGTTCATTGTTTGGGATTTTGTGAAGTCCATTTCATACTTCATCAAAAACCCATAGGTCTAAAGATGTCCTTAGTCTTCAATGAACATTAAACGGTAGAAGAGATGGTTTAGTTTAAGTCCAACTTCATGATTTAATAATTGGGGTTAACAAATAAAATTGAACTAGCAAAATAAAAACAGTGAGTTCACGAACTGTTTTTTATCAAAGATTTTTAGTTCAAAATCTAACCGTTGAAATCAAGTGAAACCAACGGGAAAGTGTCAACAACACATTGTTTTACCACTGTAATTTTTGTTTTGGTAAGATTTTATGCTTAGAATGGTTTGATCATGAATTTTGTGAGACAACCACAATCTGTCCAGAATTTTAGAATAGTTTCAGAACAGCAAACCGGTTTTAAAATTGATAGATCAGAGCTCTAACCAAGTGTTCATGACCTCTAATAATTTTTTATAAGCACCTTAATGTGTTAGTAAGGTTCCCTAAAAAGAATGAAGCAATTCGGATTTGTTTGCTATTTTTAAAAAATCATACAAGATCTCTGGACAGAGAGTTGTAAAATCCTGAGTGAGGTCTAGTATTTTCCGTATTCCCGGAGATCTAACCGTTGAAATCTCGATTTTGTTTTTGGATTAGAAACTAGACTCACAGAGGCATAACATATCCAAAAATCATTAAGATCCAACCGTTGGAAGTATTTTATTTCTATTTCTTAAGAAATGGTCTGCTCTCTGTAATTCATAAAAAAACTGCTACTGTTTTTGTCTAATCTTATTTATTTCAACTCAAATGGTTCCCTAAAGTCTTGGGACCCAAACCATGTTTTGAATAAAGATAATTTAGTTTAAATCCAGAGGCTAAGTGATCCAAATAAGTGAATACATTCATGTCTCATTCTTGTTCATAACCATTCATTCATTCATATACATTGATGCTTACAATTAGAGCTAGTTCTTGGATAAAGTTAGACTTAGTTGAATTTAATTGAACATGACTTATGATTAATTATTTTTTGATATTATATCTTGTCTAAAGTATGTGGACTAACTCTTTGTTTTGTAGCGCATTTGAGGTACAACTTCTCATCCCTTCTCTAGTTTAATTCATTCCTTTGATTTTGAATTGATTTTCAACTCCATGTGTGACACTTTCGACTAGGTCTTGCCTTATGTGTTTATATGTGATAGAGACCTTTTAGGATTTCTATTCTCGCATGCATTGCACGTTTAATATTCGCGGCCGGATCCCGGGTATGTTTTCTAGTTCTCTATTGCATATCATGTTGTTTGCTACTTGAATTACGTGGCTTATGAATGATATTTTGCCGTTAGCAATTTTACACCATTTTCAACATGCTTGTGTTATGTATACCTATATATGTATTAATTGAGGGCATGCTTAGATTAATAACTTGATTAAAAAGGATGTTGAGTAGAGGCCTATCGCGAGATAGGATGAAAGGGGGTGTTTTAGTCCGTCGGGCTCCTTCCCCTTTCATTCCATAATCCCCCGGACCCAGTTTATCTTTGGTTTCGCAAAAGATCGGTTTGTCTTTAAATGGTTTCTTAATTTTCCTTTTAAAAATTAAGTGGCGACTCATTTGTTTTTTAGAAATTGATTTAAAAGAAAAGTTGTTGGTAAAAGAAAGAATAACCTACGATATCCACAACAGGTTGATGAGGAAAAGGTTCGTGCGATTCGCGAGTGGCCAACGCCCACGAGTGTAGGCCAAGTTCGAAGTTTTCATGGGCTTGCTAGTTTTTACCGGAGGTTCATGAAAGACTTTAGTAGCATAGCCGCCCCACTTACCGAAGTCATCAAGAAGAACGTTGGATTCAAATGGGAGGAAGAACAAGATAAGGCGTTTCAATTACTTAAAGAAAAATTAACTCATGCTCCGTTACTTGTTTTACCACACAGATTCTCAAAAAAAAATGGATTAACTGATTTTATTAAATGAATAATAAATCAACTACATAAAGCATGGCTTTTAGTATATATCCCTAATAGCAATCGCATATAGGAATGTCAAGAAATGTGATACTAGATGCAACAACATGCGAGTGATGAAAGAAAAGAACCATAAAAGTCGCGGCATGCAACTTAAGTCATAAAGCAGCTCCAGAAGTCTTCGTCGAATCAGCGGCGCAACTATCTTAATGTCATTCTAGCTAGGTAATCTTATGGTTCACAACTTAGTGTAGGACAATCAAGAGCACAACTAAACCTAGTGCTCTGATACCAAACAATCCATGTCACGCCCTGGCATTGCGATAATTAAGAGAAGTAAGCTTCCTTATCGGACTCGTAGGCTCATAACAAGTTATAGATCACATGATTGTCCAAAAACCAACTTAAATAAAATATCAGAGTAATAATAGCAACAGAAATAATTCTAAGTTCAGCGGAAGCAATATCAGAGTCTTACAATTTCCAAAATACGTACTTAAATATTACAGATATCCAATTCCAAAAGAACAAGAGTCTATAGGCCTAACAACCGATAACAACAATAACAACATCATAAAAGATAGATAATAAAAATCCCCAACGGGAACAAAACGACTTCAGCAACACGAACGCCACTCCAACTGGCAAAGCCCCAATCTTCCTGGTCAACATTCTCCTCTCCATGGTACTTGCCTAGCGGAACAGTATCTCTAGTACTTGGAACTACAACAGTTGGACACGGATGTCCAGGGCCACATGCCCATCAGCTGAAAGCTGAGTGAAAATGAACATATACACCATTTACGTTATCACAGAAAAGTTATTGCAATGGTACGCAAGTTCTCGCCCAAAACCCAACATTCTTCCCGACTATGCAACCACCATACAATGCAACACAACGCGCATGAATCCACCGTGCCAACAACTCACACCTTAACAATACTAGCTTCTGTCCACGACTACAACAACACTGAACCGACGGTACTAGCTTCCATCACACACGACACACAACCAGTGTTCTAAAAATTGGCCTAGGCGGTGCCTGGCCGTCGAGATTTTCCCTAGGCGTTTGCAAAAATCGGGCAATGGATTAGTCGGCCTCTAGGCGGGGGCCTAGGCGGTGCTAGGTGGGCTAGGGTAAGAATGCTAGAAAGTCTTATTTGGGTCTGACTCTTTGGAAAAAAAAAACCCTAACATTAGTGTGTATATATATATACACACTTAAGGTTTAAGTTAATTATGGAGATATCCCTAATAGTTTTTTAAAATTAAAACCTTCTAATAATCTTTACTTATTTTTAAAAAACACCATATAACCTTTATATAAATATATATATATATATCTATTATTTGAACCACAAATCTATAATTATTTTTAATTAACACCACATAACTCATATATATATATATATTATATAATTAATTTTATTTATAAAAAAATCCACCTAGGCCCCGCCTAGGTGTCCACCTAGGCCCCTAGGCGCTAGGCCCCCCTTCGCCGCCCGACTAGCGCCTAGCGATTTTTAGAACATTGCACACAACATAAGCCCAAATTGGCCTTAATACACTTGCTTAGCCCACAATTGGCCCTAACTTAATTGCATTCTTCTACACGGCCACACATGACCCTCAAATGCGAAACACGGCCACACATAGCCCTCTAATATATCATACGGCCACACATGGCCCTCAATTCATCACCTAGCCCACAATTCGCACTAACTCAAACGCCTAGCCCACCGTTGGCCCTAACTCGACACCAACGCAACACAATGGATAACAACACACCACAACTGACCACAAGACCATTAAGGTCACACGACAAATGCAACCAACCACGGAACAACCGACAAGGTTAATCAACACAACCATTCAACACAACCATGCTCTCACGCGTCCATCAACACACTTATTCATTTAAGTACATTATTCGCGTATTAACCTTTATTATACCATTTAGTGATTCGACCTGACGCGTTACTACTAACGTCATTAAACTGATAATAACAATAATCCATGGAAATGTAGAACTACAGGTAATATGAATCGATATATAAAGAATGAACTGATCATACTCTTAAACATGGTACTACTAAGCATGCATACAGTATAACTACAGAATTGATAAGCTCGTTCATATATAATAATACACCCAAAATTAGCTCTATGACTGAGCAGTTCTACTCAGTGACTAGCCCCCTATCTTGATTTTTTGAGCAGTTGTAGGCCCCCCTGGCCTCCTGATCCTGTAGTGTGGGGCTCTGCCAGAGGAGCCCGACCCCTGGGTCGGGATAGCATCACCAAGTCATAATATAGCTCAGGGACAAGCTGAGCTAAGACGGCAGTGCGTTCCAAACTTTTCAGCTCCAGCAGTCAAGTCACCTCAAGGACAAAGGTCAGCAGACTCCCGAGCGGTACATCCACAAGGTCCGACCAACAAGTTGGGAAAACCGTGCAAGCACGGCTCGTCACAAGGACAGCATACCCAGGTCCTAAGGCATGATCTGGAATGTTCTAGACAGTTTCCTACTCAAGTTGAATGACTAATGGAATGTGTATGTGTCAATCACATCCTAATCGAATTGTCTTACCTAATCAGAATAGTTTCCTTGTACGAGTAAGTCTCTTGCATCTATAAAAGAGACCACCCATCTCCTTTAGGGGGATGGACTTTTCAGTCTGCATAGCACCTCTATAGCAATCATAATCGTGCCCGACCGACCTCTGGTAGCTCTAAACTGTTGTTGGTTAACCAAAGGTCCCCGACTTTTTAATAGTATACTGAGCGTGCTCAAACACACACGTGGAAGTAGGTTCCTTCATTAACAGGACCAAACCATATACAAACCCGGCCTCACTATTTCCCTCTCCTTAATCTGCTCTAATTTATCTTGCTTAAAAATTACATCATCATATAACATATATGATTCCATGTTCAGTTAACAAAATTCACAATACCAGCCATAGCACAACTATATTAACTTCAATATGCAGACAAACAAGGAATACAAAAACTGTCAAGCTTGAGAGCTCCGACCACTAGAGCGCTCCAACCTCAAGCGTTCGCGCTCCAGCCTTAAGCGCTCGTGATTTCTAGTAGACTGTTTTAAGTTATAGTTTAACTACGATTTTAACTCATAAACTTTGAAATCTTTAACTAATCACACATGCAACTTATAAAACATAGCATATATGTTCATATACACATTATACATGAATTATGCTAATCAAAAAGTGATCAAAATCAAATGGATCATGAAATTTAAGCAAAATTAAGGAATAGATGATGATTATGATGATCTAGAGCCAGAGTTGCAAAATCAATCACATGCAACACAATTTACAGATTATAACATGTATATGAATTATAACATGTATATGATCATGGTGCATGCGAGTTGTAATACTCACAAAGATCAACATCAAGTAGATGATGAAATATGTTGAGAAAGAAATTGATGATGATGAAGATGTTGAACTTCTTAAGCTAGAACATTAAATTCTCCAAGTAAACTTCAAAAATTCAGTTCTAGAACTTCAATGAACTTGAGAGAACCCCAAGTATGTAGCTAGAATGATGATCAAAGGCTTGGATGAGGATATATAAGTGAAGATATGTGTATGTATGTAAAGTTTGCAAGAACTCACCCTCGCAAACACTCTCTGTATCACTCTATTTTCGTGAACCAAAAATACAAAAAAAAAAAAAAATGGCTTGATATTTATAGAATTTTAGGACCCCAGGAGCAAAACAGTTTTTTCACATCTTTTTAGCTCAAGGGTCTACTCCTCCCGATCGTTCGTGCTCCTTGAGCGCTCGGGTCTACTGAATAAACAAAGTTTTGTTTTGTTAACAATGAAAATGTCATGAAATGTATGGACACACATGATATATCAAGCATACTCAAATCTAATTTACATATATAGAAAATATCAATAACAAATATCCAGAAATTACATTATTGGTAATAAAAATTACGGGTGTTACACTCGTTCACCTCTCATGATTACCAAACATGTTCATAATTACTTATCAACAAGACTGCAGTTCTTAGTAATCAACTTGGTGACATTCTCAAGGGAATGCTTACTCTTTATCAGAGAGTAGATTCTATCTTGACAATATATGTTCACAACACTATGAATATGACATACCCAAGATACCCAGGTGTTGATCTTGCAAGACCTCACTGATTGATAAGTCAAAGCAGCCACATACATAGTCTATGTCCATAATCATCTCAAGATCGAGAACACGTACCTTATATAAGTTATGAGTTCCTATCGACTGTTGACAGTTTTATGTCAATAGGAATCTCATAGTCCGTCAATGCACTACAAGCACTAGCATATTAACTAAGAGTCACACTCCAGTGATTGAGATTCATCACTCCATCCAATCGTAGTTAATAATGCTACAGTGTATACCTGATGAGATATCCAGTCTCATCATCCACTGTGACAAGTTCTAAGTATTAAAGAATAGTAATTCATATCTCTCTTGTATGTATCTCATACATACATGAATTACCTACCATGATACTTATGGACTACATCAATCATCTCATGACACATACATAAACAAATGTAAGTATAATGTCCATATATAAAATGCCAAATGTCAAATACATAAAGACCGAATTTGAGGGCATAATCCCAACACATGCAAGAAGGTATCCTCCTAGCCTCAATTGTGCTTTATCCCAATAATAATGGGTTTCTCCTATTTATGAGAAAACAAAAGCTGCAATAGACAACTTCTAAGGGTATGTCACATGCATTTCATATAATATACAGCATAAAGTGTTGCTGTGAATTTTTTTTTTTTTTTTTTTTTCTTGTGAAAATTTATATGTGGGATTGCTTATATTATGTTTTGAGAAATCTCTTTTTTTTTCATTTCAACTAATAGGAAGTGGTTTGTTTTTCTATAAAAACCCGTACTAATTTATACTCTTAATACTAGGCAAAGCGCAGCTGCTAATAGAGAACATGGTCTCCACTTCTGTAGAAAGAGCCCCAAAGAATCAAAAGTTATGCCTGCACCAGATGCTAATGTTGATTTTCCATTTATTTTTTAATACCCTCAATGTGTATATGGTGACAAAGCATGTTTGATGTTGTACATTTTTTACTTGCATTTACATACTCAATTATGAGCAAAGGCAACAACATGAAATGTGTTAGTTTGCCCCTTGTCCCGAGTTGAGACCCTATTTTCTAGTTTATTTGAGTACTAAGCACACATTGGTATTCACAGAGATTTTTTGTGGCTCTCCATTACTGTTGCATTCTGCTAAACATGTATTTTTATTGTGCACTGGGCAACGGAATCTCCACAAGCCTTGCACCTCCTAGTAGATTCATATACAATTATACAAATTCAACTTCTATGCTTATAGTGTATTATCATTTACACACACACGGTACGAAAAGGCAAGTGATATTTTATAGGCTTAATTATAATTTGGTATCTTGAAGTTTGGGTGAAGTTTTACTTTGAACCCTCTAACACTTTGGTCTTGTAGTTTTGAATTGATTTCAGTGTAGACCCTGCATCTAACTCCGTTAATGCAACTTGGCAGCACACTCTAGTTTTAATTACAACACTTTGGTCCCTGTAGTTTTGAATTGGTTTTAGTGTACTGCCTCTAACTCCGTCAATGCAATTTCACAGCACACTCATGTGCCTTGCAAACTTCAGGACCCAAAGTGAAACTTCTCCCAAACTCCAGGGCACAAAGTGAAACTTCGTCCAAAATGTAGGGTATCCAAATGTCTCTAATAAGTGGACTCATGCAAGGCACATGAGTTTTTCATCAAGTTGCATTGACGGAGTTAGAAGCAAGGCCTACATTGAAACCAATTCAAAACTACAGTGACCAAAGTATTGCAATTGAAACTAAAGAACCCAAAGTAAAACTTCGACCAAACTACAAGGAACCAAAGTATAATTTAGCCAATTTTATAGCCGTATAATGTGATGTGGATAGGACCCTTGGTATCCTTGTAAATAGACTGACAATGGTTGGATGCCCAAGATTTAATATGGGATTTAATACTCTTACAACCCCTATAGTTTGGCAGATTTGCACTTACCCCCTGTGCTTTAAATTTTGGCACTAATACCCCCTTGTAATTTGGACTAAAGTGCAACAGCAACTTTTTCCATCCAAATTAACGGTTTCAAACTTGGGAGCCCTAATTTGAAGGATAAAATGACTATTTTACCCCTAAAAGTCATATTAAAAGGAAAATAAGCCATAAATTACACATGACCTATACCAAAAAAATTCTAAAAAATTTCAAAGATTCTTTCTCACACAATTCAAAACCATATGTTTTTTTCTAAATAAATTGAAGTAAACAAATTTTATTCTTAACATTATTTTGAAGACTTGGGGGTAATTTGGTCATTTTAGCTTGTTCCATTAGCAAATTTTAATGATTTTAATGATTGTAATTTCAAGTAGCGACTTCAGCCCAAAATATTCCAACCAAAAGTCGTTACTTCAAGTAGTGACTTTAGCCAAAGAGAAATAGTTACTTGAAGTAGCGACTTCATTCTTTACATTTATTAAGCCCGCCCTGTCTTCTTCTTCCTTCGCTAACCCAGATTTGCTCTCTCTCTCTCTCTCTCTCTCTCTCTCTCTCTCTCTCTCTCTCTCTCTCTCTCTCTCTCTCTCTCTGTGTGTGTGTGTGTGTGTGTGTGTGTGTGTGTGTGTGTGTGTGTTGCACACACACACGCGCGCGCACGCACACACACACACACACACACACACACACACACACACACACACACACACAGAGTTACACAATATATACACACAGATACACAATACACATACACATACACACACAAACTCGCATACAGAGCCACAATGTATATACACAGAGACACATACACACACACACACACACACAGATTGTAATGCTTCCCAAATTTTGAAATGCCATAAGCTTTCCAAATTTTGAAATGCTATGCTCCCCCAATTTTGAAATGATATGCTTCCCAAATTTTGTAATACTATGAATTCAATGAACCAAACAAAACATGACGGCCACTAATTTTAAAACTTTAGATAAACAAAAACTTGAAAGGGTACCCAACCATGAGACATATCAACGATACGATGGACCATTGATTACTTACACTTGAATCTGCAAATGTGAAGGTATTAAAATGGATAGTGGTGTGACTATAATGCTGTATGGGGGGAGGAGAGCATGTGCATCGGAGCGGATGGTCTATACTACAATAGTAACTGTCGAACTTTCATTCGCTTGAGAACTGACCCTCAATACACTAAACTTGTTAGAAAAGTCTGCAACAAAATGGGGGTTCATCATAATAGTGTTCGATTCAAGTTCACTTGTAAGTTTCCGTCGATTCTTGGATATCAAGTTTCCAAGTTTATACCGTTTGAAGTAAATGATGATGAAAGTTTGCAAGTAATACTAGAAACAGCATCTGCCAATATAGCTATAAACTCTATAGATCTATATGTCGAGATAGAGAATCTTCCCGAGGCCCATCAAACATTAAATGACTGGATTGGGCCGTACACTTCTCTGTTGACACAAGTAGGCGAAAGCTCAAACCCGTTTGTACAGGGGTTATTGCCTTCCACGTCTGCACAACATGCGGATTGCTCAAATCCATTGCAAATCAGTTAGACTGAATACAGGAGTCTGATGCAAGACATTGTTTCAAAACGGGCAATTCATGTACAGTTCGATTCAGATGATTTTGGATATAGTGATGATTGGGCACACAGAGGGATAGACACCAACTTGACTCTGAAAAACTCGGATGAAGAAGATGTGCAAGCAGAAGTGTATACTGGGGAGGATGAGAGGATGAGAAAGAGAAAGACGATGTTATCGAAGATTTTGAGTCGACTGCCCTAATAAATCCTGAAAATGCTTTGTATGAGCCTCGTTCCTCAACTTTTACATCCTTTGACTTTGGCATCCATACTAGATAGGCATGTTATGCTTCAAACATTGAGGGTAGGCAATGGAATCCAGATCGAGACGAGTTGGTGAAGGGTATGATATTCAAAACCAAAGATGATCTTCAGAGATTTATGGAGTTGTACTCAATAAGAACACATCAACGGTACGCGTTGGATCAAACCAGTCCGGATCGCTGGTCGTTGAAATGTGAATTGGCATCACAAGGTTGCAAGTGGCAGCTATGGGGCAAGGTTGAAACGACACGAGATGTTTGAAGTCATAAAGGTCGAGCAAAGCCATACTTATATGTCCCCTACGATGAACCTTGGACATAGAAATCTAAGTGCTCGGCTAGTGGCTAGTGGCTAGGGACATAATGCCAATGATTCAAGAGGACGCATCTATTAACATCGCAGCGATATTGGAGAAGGTGAAAGATAAGTACTTGTACACCATCTCATACAAGAAGGTGTGGAATGGGAAACAAAAAGCCATTGGAATGATTTTTGGGGATTGACGTATATCGCACACAGAATTGCCCAAGTTCATGGCTTCAATTCAACACCATCTCATACAAGAAGGCATGGAATGCGAAACAGAAAGCCATTAGAATGATTTTTGGGGATTGGCGTACATTGCACACAGAATTGCCCAAGTTCATGGCTGCAATTCAACAGTATAACCCTGGAACAGTTGTAGAATGATTCTATGTAAACGGTGGTAGTGCGACTGTGAAAAACTTCGAAATAGTATTTTGGGCGTTTAAGGCGTCCATTGATGGGTTCAAACACTGTCGCCCAATCATAAGTATCGACGCCACATTCTTGTATGGGAAATATAAAGGCAAATTACTAATCGCTATGGGAACAGATGCAAACAATCAAATTTTTCCCTTAGCATTTGCCATCAATGACGAGGATAAAGCTAAAACATGGACGTGGTTTCTGAAATTGCTAAGAAAATATGTTGCGCCTAGCAGAGAAGGTATTTGTTTGATATCCGATTGACATACAAGCATCCTTTCTGCGGTGAATGAGTATAATGTAGGGTTTAAGGAGCCCGATGGGTATCATCGCTATTGTCTCCGGCATGTGCAGAGTAATTTCACCACAAAGTTTAAGAGTGCATACTTAAAGAAACTTGTGTGGAATGCTGGGAGTACCCACCAAGTCCGTAAATTTAATAGGTTCATGGAAGAGATTAAGAACGTTGATCCAAAGGCGTGGGAGTATCTTGATGAAATTCCCGCTGAAAAATGGACCATTACCCACGACGGGGACGACGGTACGGTATGCGAACAACCAACATCTCAAAGGTGTTTAATGGTGTACTCAAGGTAGCTAGGAATCTTCCTATCACAGCTTGTGTTGAAAAGATCTTTTTCCGTGTTGTTAAATATTCTAACGAGCGACGTCTACTTACTGAGCCATCAGGGAAGGTTTTACCTTCACCCCAAAAGCAATTTGCAGATTGTTGAAATCAGAAAGCAAGATTGGTGGGTACAACCTCGAGATTTTTCATTCTGGGTACAGGTACGCGTATGTGCAGGTCAACAAAGGGGGAGCATCGGGTTCTAGTCACATTGTGAACATATCTAACAAACATGCAGTTGTGGAAAATGGGCTACATATAAAATGCCATGTACTCAGGCATTGACAGCTCTAGCTAAATTTAGAACTTCATATGATAATTACGTTCATCAATGTTACACAATTGACTCATACAACCAGTCTTGGGCACCCCAATTTTTCCCAATCCATCACAAAGATTACTGGAACCCACCTTCTGGTCCTACGGTTGTGCCGAATCCTTGTATGCTTCGAAGTAGATGAATTTGAGATAGGGGGTAGGGTTACTTATCAATGTGGAATATGCCAGCAACAAGGCCATGACAGGAGACTATGCCCCCAACAACACAGTCAAGCTGGGCCATCTAATGCAGTATAATATTATGTGTTGTGTTTGAGCAATGTGCTTTGTAATATGTACTTGATTGATGTGATTATGTAATGTGCAATTGAAAATGAAAACTGTATTTGGACGTAATTATTACAAACATCATAGTAAATAAACTCCTTATATAACCACTACAAATTTTGTAGTTAACTAGTACAAACTTAGCAAACAAACTCCTCAGTAAATAAGGCCCTTAGATAACTATTACAAACTCCTCAGTAAATAAGGCCCTTAGATAACTATTACAAACTCCTCAGACAGCAATTGTGCATTCAACGCTTCAACCTCCGAAGAATTTCCTCTGTGTTGTTCCTCGCTTCATTTCCAAATGAGTTGGCAACATTTGACAGGCCCACACTACTTTCATTTGTCGAGCCAGTCACCGGTGACAATTGAAAGATATAACTTCTATGGTAGCGGTAATGTGCACGGTTCCTCAACGATGTTGCAATACTGTCATACCTTCTCTACACATATTATTCATGAAAACAATTTTCATAAGATACATATGATCATAACAATTGAAATGGAAACGATGAGAGGTGTTAGTTTTAACCTTAGCATACCATTCATACCAAGTCTGGTCAGGAACTTCTAGCCAGCTTTTTTCAGTAAAACGAATACCTCTCATCGTTAACAACTCTTAAAGGAGTTCATGTTCCTTCTTCCACCTCCAAACCTGAGTCGTAATGGCATTAACTGGAAGATCACATCAAGGGATTGTCTCAACAAAGACAGTCTGCAAAGCTTCGAAAGCAACATATTTAAAATTCCCATCTTCATGTCTCCATTCTGGAGTAGCAAAATCCATGAGTGCTTTTAGTAGAACACCCTTCTCTTCAATACTCAGTATCCTTCTTTCAAAAAAATGTGGGTGGTACGTAGGTGTATACATGTTTGCCATACTAAAATATAATGCAGTGAAGAAGAAGGAGAAGAAGGAATGCTTGGGATATCACATTGAATCTTAAAAGCACAGTAAATACAGACCATGGAATGCCTGGGCCTAACAACCCAATAGTTGACGCGATAAGTCACTGGGTCTGACACCCAGCAGCTAACACAACAAGTCACTGGGTTTGACAACCGAACAATTGACGTGACAAGTCACTGGGTTTGACGCCCAGCAGCTGACGCGACAAGTCACTGGGTCTGACAACCCAACAATTGCATGACAATTCACTGGGTTTGACGCCCAACAGTTGACGCGACAAGCCACTGAGTCTGACAACCCAACAGCTGGCGTGACAAGTCACTGTGTTTGATGCTTTAACTCTTTTTTCACCACATAGTTTAACATATTTAAATGAACCATTGTTTAACATCATGTTGTCACTTCATTAAATTTACTCGTCATTATTTTGAGTAACTATAATGTTTGAACAGCCTGCTTATCATGGATGTCGACCTTGGGCCCTGAGGATTGATCAGTACTGTCATCACAGGACGCACACCGGTCATCAGCCATCTAGGATGGTGAGATCTTAGGTGAGCTTCATTGTCGGTGCTCTTAGATTGTTTTACGCCGAGGTCTTGATCCAGATCAGCGTATACTTGGTTATATCAGACAGATCGAGTTCTACGGTGCATATAGACTATGCTTTATACAGTATGATTGGGGTTTGATCACTGCCTTAGTTGAGAGGTGGCGTGTTGAGACACACGTTTCACCTACCTGTCGGCGAGACTACGATCACGCTGCAGGACGTTGGCATTTTGTTGGGCCTACCAATCGATGGGCGTGCAGTTACTGGTATTGATGAGTCACGCTCCAAGGAGCAGTAGCAGGAGCTATGTCAGGAGTTACTCGGTTTCACGTCACCCCCAGCCACTATCTCTGGATCGACACTGCGACTGACTACAATACGGGACCATTTCACACCACAGATCGCCCAACATGCCGATGAAACCACCATTCAGTAGATGGCACGATGTTATTGTATGATGTTGATAGGAGGGTCGCTGTTCCCAAACAAGTCTGGGAACAAGGTTAGCCTCATATATCTACCACATCTACGACCCTTTGATGCTGGCTATAGCTGGGGTAGTGCAGCATTGGCATATCTGTACCGTGAGCTGTGTGCTGGCACGAGTTGTACCGCAGTAGAGATATCCGGCCCGCTTATACTTCTACAGGTTATATGTTATGTCAATTTTGTGAATTAAGCATATTTTATTGTTGCTCATTCTATCATAAATAACTGAACACAATTATTATCAATTGCAGCTTTGGGCATGGGAGAGATTGACCCATATCCGACCAGTCCCCTTACTAGCAACGGTACCAGAGGATGGTCTATTGGGTTATAGGTATACTTACATTGTTCTTTACATTATTTATTCATTACTCGTACGACACTTTATGTACTAACAATTTTGATATTACTTTAAGTGGATGACCCGATTCTCAATTCGGGATGTGCCTACTTATGTCCAGCGTCACTTTCGGGACCAATTGGACCAGATGAGGCCTGAGCAGATAAATAATGACAGAGTTAAACCATGAGTTGCATTATTGTTGTAATTGCTAATCTTTCATATATTGCTTTCATAGATGATCGCTTCGTTACCTCAGTACTGTTGGGATGAGCAAAGTACATGGATGACTAGATATCCGTTAATCATGTACGCCGTGGTTGAGTGGCATTCTGACAGAGTGATGAGACAGTTCGACATGAGGCAGATAGTCCCAAATCCATGTAACACCATGTAACACTATGACGACATTACATTGCATTGATCGACGTGGTCATGTGAATACCGACTGGAGTCACCGAAATAGGGAGTATGTTGAGCTCTGGAACAATTAGCTTCAGCATGTTATTGCAGGTATTCCAGATGCAGCTCAGATGCTTGACTCATACCCATATATGAGATGGTATCGCCGCATTACCTATAGACTTATTGAACCAGTTAGAGATCCACCAATAGTTGGCTTCCAACCAGTCGATACGATTCGCGGCGTTCTGGTGAGATGCTTTCCTTATCGTACAACATATAAATATTCCATTATGCACATGTCATAAGATATTTCACTTAATCAAACTTTCCATTTTTTCAGGAGGATGGTATGACTCGTGTGTACGAGGTTGTGCAATCGGTGCTGGCTAGATTAGCAGCAGGCGGCCCTCATTCTATCCCTCCAGAGGTGATGGCGGCATTAGAGGAGATTCGTACTATTAGTGAGCATTCATTACAGGCTATTCATGAGGATCAACGTTTAGACGGTGTTGTTCCATTTGCCACAGTATTCGTGCCCCGCGTCTCAGTGCCTCGGCCTCAGCCTCAACCTCAGCCGCATCCTCAGCCTCAGTCTTAGGAGCAAAAAGACCCATCTACATACTCTGCGCCTGAGCCACAGACACCACATCATCCTATTGTGTATGTGTATGTCACGACCCATCCCACTTCGCGTGGAAATAGGACACGTGGCACGCCACCAAGGCTCATCCAACATCATCTAATAAGACGCAGCGGAAAGAACTTCTATAAGACAACCCTGGTAGTTTAAAACTTGGGAAACGCTCCCTTCTGTGTTTGTAAAATCTATTGAAATCAGAGTTATAAAAAGTTTTGGCCATAGAAAACACATTCAAGAAATCAGTTTTGAAAAACAGAGGCTCAGTCGACTGCCCCGTCGACTGCATCAGGGTCCAGTCGACTGCTCCGTCGACTGTGTCAAGCAGAACCAAAAACCCTAAATCTCAACAGAGGTCCAGTCGACTGCCCAGTCGACTGCTTTCTGAAACCAGTCGACTGCTATTCAATCGAAGGAGGCAGTGGCTCCACTAAACAGTGTTCAGTCGACTGCCAAGGGGTCCAGTCGACTGCTTCTCTGATATCTCCTTACAGCATCTCAAATACACGAGATTCAGTCGACTGATCAGGGGGTCCAGTCGACTGCTCCTCTGCTGGCAGTCCTGTGCTGGAATTTACAAGTCCTACTACTCAATACCAATCACAACCACAACCGATTTTTACGCATTAAATCATAACTACAGACATTCAATTACACGATTACAGTACTGCAGGACTAATCTATGGTTCTATTACAACATATTACCAAACCTTACACAAGTGTTATCCCCGGCGTTCATCGGCCTCACTCATCGCACTTCTTCTTATCCTTCTTCTTACCTGCAATGGAGTACATCTCCACTGCTCAGCTATATGCTGAGCGTACAAGTCTAACATGCACAATATATGATGAAACATGCTTTAATCTCATAAATCATACAATAGTCTCTAGGAAGAAAAATACGCATTCATCCGGTAGCGGCAAGTCCAAGCCTTAAACCGCGATACCAATGGCAAGTCCAAGTCTATCAACCATTGTATCCACAAGTGCCATGGCAAGTCCAAGTCTATCAACCATGCACAGTAGCCGTCGCTACTAAATTCTCAAACATCGAGAAGCTTACTCCAGCATGAATTTGTATAAGACTCCCCTTTGACCCACATAGACAACTTAACGTGCTCGCGGAAATTTAGACATGCTTTTCACAATTTAGCGCGTGCATAATTAACGGGCCTACAATTAACACATGGATTTCGCCCGGATCACAATTTCGTCGTCGAAATATAAAACATGTATTTCCTTATATTTCACAAGTTAGAACTTCATACCTCGTGCGATTTCCCCCAAACTTTGAAGGATCGACTAGGAGGCTAAATAAACGTCGGATTTCGAATTTGGTACGATTCCTACAAGTTTATACCTGTTTTTCCCAAAAGTCCAAAATTAAGATTTTTACAAAACTTGGTCAAACACGGCCTAAGTGGTATCAAAACGTAGATCTTACCTCCACGAGTTCAAATCTGAAATCTGGAGAAAATCTGACGGACTAACAGTCGTCAAACGGCGTCACAAAGCCCGAAGAAAACAAATCTCCTTTCTCTCTCCTCTCTCTAGATATTTGTGTTTGGATTTGGATGAGATTTCAATCTCATCCTCATCTATATATAGGCAAACTTTGTGGAAATCACGTTTACCTCCCCGCAAGTTTCTCAAACTTCTAATCAGCTCTCGAAACTTCGCACACGTCCATTTTATGCCTTTACGAGTGAAAACTATAAATTTCAAAAGTTTTCGACTAAGTTTCGTTTGGGTCCAAAATAACGTCCGAAAACTAAAATCTGTGGAATCTCTACACAACCTACCTTTTTCAATTAACGTATCACTCACGTTCTCACCACAGTTCTCAAAATGATACTACCAAATCAAAGATTATCAGAATTATACTACACAGGTATAATTACTATTCATAAAAATACCAGATAAAGTCAAATAACATTTAAATCATATAAATGTCATTTACTCATGATTATGCAATATGAACTTCCATGTTCCCGTGTCCTCACTGACACCTTACCGTTGACCACAGTCAACCACTTATCCTCAATTATCATATATCAATAATAATTCATAAAATTTCATATCATGCATGATTAAACTATGAAATTCTGGAACGGGTGTGACAGCGTATGACGACTTTTATAGGCCTTTCACTCCAGGGGGAACTGAGTTCCGTATATCTCCGAGCCCTGACTTCTCCATCCCATAGTACACGCATACAGATGCACCGTCGTCATCGTCATTCCCTCCACCATATGATCCTATATCACCAGCTCCAGCTTCACAGTTCAAGCCAATGCTGGAGAGTTTGACACAGGTGGAGGTGGAGGAGATGCAGGTGGAGACGAGGGAGACAACTAGACATGATACCCCCATGGCAGAGACACAAGAGGAGGGTTTGACACAGGCAGAGTCTCAGTGACGACCTCCGGTACATTCAGTTTACGCTAGAGGTACGAAGAGGCTGTGCTAGGGGTATCGCAGGTCATCCAGGCGGAGGATCCACCGCAGCAGGAGGTTCCACTAGTAGAGGATCCACCACTGGAGGAGGGTAGGCCTAAGAGAACGAAAACGGTTCCGTGATGTCGGACACATTATAAACAAAGATAGTGCATATGATCCACCATAATATTTTTGTTTTTTGATGTATTATAAGCAAAAAATTACACAATTTTATATATATACAATTTTTTTTTTATGTATTAGTATTTTTTTTTTTTACCCGAAGCATGAACATGATCCCCCTCTCTCTCTCTCCCACTCTCTCTCTCTCTCCCATTATCTCTCCCACTATCTCTATTTCTCTCCCCCTCTATCTCTCTCCCTTTCGCTATCTCTCTCCCTCTTTCTATCTCTCTCCCCTCTATGTCTCTCGCTTTTTACATACACATCTTAGGCTTAGTTTGGCCCCCCTTTTGGTACTTCTCCTTTTTTAAAGCACAATTTCATGTTAATTTATTTGGTAACTAGTTTATGCGCTTTGAAAAAAATTGAACTTATGACTTTTTTGGGGGAGCTTTTAAAAGCTCTAGAATGGAGCTTTTAAAAGCTCAAGGTGGCTTTTTGGTTTCATGATATATTTTTGAAGAGTAGTGTGTCACTAGTACAAAATTATCAAACTTAGGCTTAGTTTGGCCCCCATGTGGCTTTTTAAAAGGAGCTTATGAAATTTACTACTAAGTTGTTTGATAATTTTGTACAAGTGACATAGTACTCTTCAAAAATATATCATGAAACCAAAAAGCCACCTTGAGCTTTTAAAAGCTCCATTCTAGAGCTTTTAAAAGCTCCCCCAAAAAAGCCCTAAGTTCAATTTTTACAAAGCGCATAAACTAGTTACCAAATGAATTAACATGAAATTGTACTTTAAAAAAGGAAAAGCAGCAAAAGGGGGGCCAAACTAAGCCTTAGTGGATTGATTAATGTTAATATTGTTGGTTGATTTATGTTTGTTGGTTGAATTCTGAAAATATTTGAATATGTTGGTTATGTGTATTGCATGGGCTGCTGCTGAAATGGACTGCTGGTGAAAATGAACTGCTGATAAAGTCGCTACTTCAAGTAGTGACTTCTAGTTTGCACTAAAGTCGCTACTTCAAGTAATGATTTCTCCTTTTCTATAGTCGCTACTTGAAGTAGCGACTTCTGGTTGGAATATTTTGGGCTGAAGTCGCCACTTGAAGTAGCGACTTCTAAGAAAGTGATGTGTTTGGAAAATAAGTTGAAACAGTGATGGGTCATGACATAATTGCCCCATTTTGATGCTTTGGGTAAAAAAATTCACTTTGATATGCACATTTTTGGGGAAAAACAGAGTAGGAGGAGATAATAGTCCGCTTCGAGGGGGACAATATCTCCACTTGATTCAATTCGAGGCAAAAACCTCCAATAATAATTAATGTACAGTGAAACATTAATTGAAAATGAATAATAACAATAATAACAATAAGATATATGCTGACAACTATCACAACCAAAGTATATGTTCATGCACACAATCATAAACATGAGTTACCTAAAAGCCTTGCCATAACCAAAAAATAAAAATAAAAAATTTAAAGAAGGAAAGAAACCATAGACGAGGGAGGAATGAAAGGAGGAGCCTCAACGGAGGAAGAGAGAGGGCCTCATGTGGTCTTATGGTTTTGTCCTTTTTTCTGTCTTCGGAGGCTGGTAAGTATAACAAACAAAAAAGCGAACAAATAATCTTTATGGTTTTGTCAATGAAGAGGTAGTGTGTAAACGATTAGGAAAAAGGTATTAAACACGTAGATTGGAAACAGCCAAAAATAGGCCGACATGTAAACTCGTGTTAACCCACTTAAGAACCGGACAGGTGATGTGCAATCCGTTTACAACACGATGTTAAATTTTGTTAACTCAAGACAATGGGAGGGTTTGCAAGTCTGGGCTGAGATTTTCAGGCCTAATGAGAGCCTAGGAGTGGCACATCAAGTGGACCAAAATGAGTCCAGAGGCAATAAGTTTATAGGCTGCCTAATTTAGAACCCATGCAGAGAGTTGGATTCAAATCACTATAAATTCTAGAAATCTCTCTACAAAGAATTTCTGTCAGAACTCTAGACAGTCTTGTGCTGCATCTGATTTTGAGGAACAAACAGAATTAAAATATAGTCACAAAACATAGTTTGAAATGCTGAAAATTATCACAAAATACACAGATTGCAAAAAAGTTTTAATGAAATTATGTTCAAGAACTGAAGGCTATCCACTGGACTCACCAAAAAATTCTCTGCAAATTGCCTCTAATATGTATCTCATGATCCAACTCTCTCAACCAACACTATGGAATGAGTCAATGACAGCATCTGCAAGATATTCACATTTAGCAGCAGATAATCCGGCCAAAGATATTCTTCCATCCTTCGTCATATAGACGTGCCACTTGTTCGTCATGTTGTCGCTCTAATCACAAAAAGGCAATTGATATTACTGTCTATGAAAATGCCTTTCCACAGTAAAATGAAGTTTACGGTAGTGATTGAGAGAAAAAGATGGCTAAGATACGTAAATGGTTAACAAATTTATATTTGTATTGAAGATATTCCTAAAAATTTGCTTGTCATGCCAAAGACTTTTGTGATACTTCTAACTTATAAAATCTTAGGGCTTCTTTAAGGGCCAGTGCACAAGGCTCCCGCCATTGCGGGGTCTGGGGAGTGTCAGATGTACGCAGCCTTACCCCTGCAAGCAGCTATTTCGAACCCGTGACCTTTGGGAATGCTTAAAATAAGATCTGGGTTAGTCCCAGTCTCATTTTATATGTTTAGTTCTTAAGAGAACCAAGGTTACGTTGAATTGACAAAGAACTCGTTTCACAGATTAGACTGGGCATAGACTCGTGTGCAATGATGGACATCCAACGCCTTCCCAAACAGCCACTTAAATTGTCAAGTGTTAACCAAGACAAATTAATCACGATGAAAAAGTTGCATGTATTACACAACTTCTACAGCTCTTGCAAATAGTGTACGAACAACACTTTGCAGCATGATCACATTAAAATAAACAAGAAATTGACGTATCATGCTCCAGTATAATGGGGGAAAAGCTAGCATAAGAACCATAGAAAGTGTTTTACCTGCGCTTTGTTCAGGCCTGTGAAAGAAAACATGCCAATCTGCCTGAGTATAAAAGACCAATCCTTCCCACTCTTGTCCTTGGCAGAGAGACTATCAAATAGTATCTGTCTTACACTCTTTATTCTTCCAGCCATCAACTCCATCTCCTGTTTCCAGTCATTGAAGAGAGCTGGATCCCCTACAATGTTGGCAACAATCCTAGCCCCATGAACCGGAGGGTTTGAGTACATTGGTCGAGCAAGTCTTTTGAGTTGGCTTTTCACACTACAAGTAAGAAACAAACACCTTAGCAAAAGAATATGTGCTTCACATTTAAGATCACGTGGAAGAAGCTCCAGTAAGCCCATTTCCTGGCAGGTTGTGGAGCTTGATAGTACTGTACACTTAGCCCCACGTTCGAGGGGTATTGTGCAATTTTACGCTATAGTGAAATGTCAGCAACTCCGAGGACGTAGCCCTGTTGTGGGTTAACCAAATAAATCCGACTCATGACTTAGAGCTTGTCGCGGTTGCTTTTGCCTTAAAGAATTGGGAGGCATTACTTCTACAGTGAGAGGTGTGAAGTGATCTCCGCTTACAATGCCTTAAGTATATTTACACAAGCAAATTTAAAGTTGATGATGGCTGGAAGACTTAGAAGATACAAGTTCGAATTGCAATATCATCTGGGCAAGGCCAGCATTGTTGCCAACGCGGCTAGTAGGAAGAGTTGGCATCACGGCATCGAGAAGTTGACGTGGGATGAACAAGAGGTGAGAGCATGATACTCTCATCTTTTCGACAGTTGAGGTACGTTTTGAATTTCGAGGATAAAATTCATTTGATTGGGCTAGGAATGTAATGCACTTGAAATTCCACATGAATTATTAATTTTGATGGCAAGGGCATTTTGGTCATTTTCCATATATACCTAGGGCCTATGTAGCACGGGTACGACACGATACGGGACACGGGTACGGCTAGGGTACGAAGAATAAAATATTATTTTTTTATTTAATTAATTATATAGCACGAATAAAAAACAAGTCCAAATAGTCATTTTCCAGGAAAAAAAAGGCCCAAATAGCCACATAACAAGAACCATAAGTATTATTACAAGATTGTTTTACCATTAAAGATCAACATTACAAATCCATCCATAGCAAAATTGTTTCACTATTACAAAATCATGCACAAGGACCATAAGCAAAACAAGATTGTTATAACTAAACATCATTACATCATCAATATCACTACCAAATCATAAAAACCACAAGTCCAAGACAAGAAAAGAAAGATTCATCCTAAAAAAAGGCACAAAACCACAATCCTAAAAATAGGCCAATAATCATTTACAAAAAAGCCACGGTGTTGTACTCATGCCGTTTTCGCAGGTATTCGTACCGTACCCATGTCGTGTCCTAGTATTACACACTACAGAAAGTTGAATTAAATAAGCGGACACGTTTTTTGGAAAGTTGAGTACGTACCCTACTGTGTCCATCGCATGTCGGTGTCCGATACGGGTACGGGGGCCTAAATGAAGTACTCATGCTACATACGCTAGGGCTTGTTTGGGAAATGAAATTATGTTAGTAGCATTAGGCAGTGTTTAGTTGTCACCTAACAAAAATCTGCTGGATTTCTATCTAGAGTAGGATATATGTTGGGGGAGGGGAGATACTATTTATAGTTGTTGAACACAGGAAAGGGGAAACTATTGTATTGATATTGATTTTTGTCAAAAATACAAGACTCACAGGTGAAGGTGAAGATTAAACTTCCTAAACTAACCATAATCAAATCAAAACTCTATCCCATAAATCATGGGATTTATCACCTAATTAAATAAAATAAAGAGCAGTAAGATATTTCTTACTTAACGAAGTTTGATTGGGATACAACCAAATCCACATTATTCCTATAATACTTTTGACATTCCAACACTCCCCCGCAAGTTGAGTCACGGAAACTTGATGAAGTGGCCAACTTGAATTTGGACTTTGAACACTTGAACAACTTATCCGAACTTCAATGATACCACCGAACAATCAAACAATCATAATCAAGATATGTGGCACTCCGAGTAGAAGCGAAACAATCAATCTAACATTGCCAGGATGACTCGGAGCAATAGAAACGAATAAGGCCGCTGAAAATAACAGCACAACTTATCAACAGGAACTAACCAACGAGAAAAAATTGCCAGGACCTTGGTGCAACAGAAGGGATCATGACTGCTGAAAAACACACAGCAGTACACATCAAACGGCAAGAGCATACATTTTCAAGCCCATCAAGAGAGCCCCCAAAGGGGCTGCACACTTCAACTCCCCCGCAAAGGGCTGGCCAAGGATTGGACAAGGCCCGGCCGAGCTGGCCTAGAGCTGGACAAAGGCCCGAAAGGGTTACTTGATGGCTTGACAATGCCCTAGGGGGCTGGACAGTGCCCTTGGGGCTGGCCGAACAATGCCCGTAGGGGCTAGCCGAAGTTTGACGGGGGTTGAATCTGAAAGTAGCAAAAGTAGTGGTTTTTTTTTTTTTTTTTTGGAGAAAATATGGGAACAAACAACTTCCATGAAAAGAGAAGGCCCAACAACAGCAACCCATAAAAAAAATTGATGACAAATCTAAAAAAAAGATGAACACTACTCTGCACAAAACGAAGACAAGAAGATGGTAGGGGGATCCGGCGAGCGGCGAACCACCACGGAGGAGCTTGAACATCTCTGCTTTGATACCAAGTTGAAACACAAGAAAGGGGAAATATTGTATTGATATTGATTTATGTCAAAAATACATGGCTCACACCCCTATATATAGGGTGGAGGTGAAGATTAAACTTCCTAAACTAACCCCAATCAATTCAAAACTCTATCCCATAAATCAAGCGATTTATCACCTAATTAAATAAAACAAGGATCGATAAGATATTTCTTAATAAAAGAAGTTTGATTGGGATATAACCAGATCCACATTATTTGTAGAATACTTTTTATATTCCGACAATAGTGAATAGCCCCTTTTTTCTCTCTTCTCTCTTTCTCTTCCCTTTTTGCTAAGAAATTACGCAGCCCACAACCACCTATGTCCACCATTTACATCCACTTTCTCCCTCCTTCCTTTCCCCCTATCACTGTTGAGAGTTTGAAATACTTAAATTACACCCTCTATAACAGGTTAAGCCATGGTATTAGAGCATGCAAAAGGCCTTAAATTCAACAAGAGTCTCCTGTCCTATTTGATCCTTTTGAATTCCATATTGGAAGTTTCGATTGGATCTATTCATTATAAAGAATCAATTCAATACATTTCTTATGTACCTATAGGTTTGATATTGTATATGAATCAGATTTCGGATCAATCTATATTGATTAACTACCTCCATTATGTTGTTGCTAGCAAACACCATTATGTTTGGTTTTGGATCAAATACCACTATTTTTGGTTTTGGATCTTCCAAATCATTCCCGCAGAAGATTTGGATTCCGGACCCATTTTTTCTGATCCTTCCTCACTGTCACCCTGATTTCTATAATTTCCACGTGTTTAAACGTTATCAAAGAAATTCTGGACACACATGAGGGACGTGTTGGAGTATTAAATACTTAAGTTACACCCTCTCTAACAGCTTAAGCTTTTAGAGTAGATGGTTGTCAACAATCACCTCACCTCTTCTCCCCTCCAATCTCCTCTTCTTCCTTCTCCCTTTGTCACATATACCACACTTTTACACACATAATCCCACCAATCCTCCCTTCTCTTATACCTCTCTTTTTTCTCTTTCTCTCACTCAAAACACTTGGAAAAATCTGCACAATTTTAGAGACACAAGAGCTCACTAGGTCAAGCTCAATTTCCACCCTTTCCTCTCATTTTCAGCTCAAGCTTAAACAAGAGAAGTTGTTCCTCTTCAAGCTCTACATATTTGTGACTATCTTCTCTCTTTGGAGTGTTTGGCTGATAGTATTTGCTCAAATACTAAGAGGTAGGTGTTATATTAGAGAAGTATACTATCATCTCTATGTTTGTGGTTAATTTGTGCTTTTAGGAAGTTAGCTTGTGTTGTATTTACTACAAGTTCCGTGTTAATCTCCATGATATCGCTTGTTTAATTGAGAAGCTGCTTATGTGCTTATATGAAAACATGTCTAAATGTTCCAATATTCAAAAGCATACCTACAATTTGTAAATATGAGATCCTTTGCTAGAATCCATGTGCTAAGGTTACTAACTTACTACATTGCTAAGTTATGTACATTGTTCATGAAGCATAATGTTCATACCATGATGCCTTATGAATTTTTACATTTTAGAATATTGGGAATTGTTAGGAACTTCCAACTATGAGGTAAAAAGATGAAGTAGATAAAAATATGGATATCGGTTTGTGCATTTTGCTGGTTATTCCGTTTATTATTGTAGAACTTGACGATTATCTGCTTTTCGAGGATCGGTGACTCGAGGTGAGTTTCCTAACCTCACTCTAATCCTAATAAAGATTAATCAGCCTTGGTGTCTCTTTTCATTCTTGGCTCGGTGGCAAATTCATGTGGACCACATCTGAATTCATGAACATGGTGATTATAGTACATTTTTATAATGTAACCCTATGGGCTGTCGTTTTCATAAAACCACCCCACCATTTTTCAGGTGAAACTGATAAAGGAAAGGCTTCGAAGTGAGGCCTTCGGAAATTGGATTTTGAAGGCCCCAAATGTGGGGATTTTTCTTTATTGTTGTACTGGTATTAGTTGTGTTTCGAGAATATGTTTTATGCATTGTACTACTCTAAATGGATTTGGTATGTGAGGATTTACATGTCTTTGTTTTGAGAGCTTAATGTGGTAAATTTTAAATCCTCCTGTATGTTTGAACTATGAGTTAATTCGGAAACTGGTAAGTATATTAAAAAATAATAATAATAAAATAAAAAGGACTAACAGAATACAAGGGGCAGGCTATACAATAAGGATCAAAACTGAAGTAAAGGATGGAGTTTTTCTAACAACAAAAGCCAAGAAAAGTGTTCATCCCTATATTGAAAAAAACACATAGCAATGCTAACATAGTGATGCAAACAAAATTGCAATCCCAATAGGAATTTGGAAAGTCATTGAAGAACTAGGTTTGGGGGAGAGAATCTCCATTAAAGAGCTCAAAAGCTCACTTGGTTTACAACCAAACTCACAACAAAACATACCCAAAACTAATTTCTATCAACCCTAGCCAATAATTTATACCCTAATTAACCCATGCTAACCTCACATAGTGGTCACTAAACACGAAAAGACAACTAAACAAAATAACATTAAAGTACTACTACTAAAGCCTAAAGTACTACATCAAATAAAGTACCACTATAAGCTTAAAGTACTACATCATACTCTCCCTCTAAAAGAAACTTGTCCTCAAGTTTAAGAATCAAAAATCCGCAATTGCATTTGAGTGGTTGCTTTTCTCTTTGATATTAATCTTGGAAAATGTGATGGCTACCACTCCACATTCATTTGCAACTTCAACAGTAAGATTGGAAACAAGATGTGGGTTTGTTGTTCAAATGCCCAAGTCTCTCTAATGCCCATAAACCTTTTCATAGACTCATCATCTTCAAATTTCTTCTCAATTTCACTATTACACCACTCAATCTCCTATTCATCACCCAATGCGGGTGTTTTCAATACTTCACCTTTCATAAACCCCTCAACAAAAACTTCCAATTCAACCGTGTTCTCATCCTGATTCACCATTTCCTGAAACGTGTTCTAATCCTCAATACAAAGAGTATCTTCACCGGAATTAATGACATTTTCTTATATACTCTTGCTTTCATAGTCATGCTCATCTTCACAATTTGTTGAAGCAAAGCTATCCTCCTTTGGAGATCAAAGAAGTTGAATATATTCCAATTCCTTGTCATCTACTTCGCTTAAGTTCTCATCAAACCCACTGTCATAACAAGCATCAACTAGTGGGTCACCGTCCAATTTCTTTTCATCTATTTTGCTTAAGTTTTTCATCAAACCCTCTTTCATAACAATCATCAAATATCGGCTCCTCACCCAAGTTCTCATCAAACTTTGGTACCTCATTCAAATTCTCATTGAACCTTAATTTATCATCGAAGTCAAACGAATCAAATGTGTCTCAACTCCCGACATATGGGTCGAACATAATCCATGGATAAAAACTTGCCTTCTAATTTCTAACTCATTGTGCACCACTCCACGATTTTTTTCGGTTTTCCCATTCTCTTTCGAACAAATCTGATGTGCTGCTGCCAATCCTCAACACTCCCTTTCAAATACTTCTCCACAAATTTCACTTTCCTTTCTTCATCACATTCTAGTAATTGAATATGCCTTCAACTCCTTTCAACCAATCTTCAAATTCCGATTCATCACCATGGAATTCCGGAATTTGGATCCTATCACAAGAAGGTTGCATACACTTTACCTTGATGGCTAAGTAGCAATTTGCCTTCTTAATTCCTCCATTTAATGGCTTTGGGTACCCTTAGATCCCAGTGGATGTGACAATTCAAATTTAGCCACATCGCGTTTCCTCACCCTTGACTAGCTTTTTCTCTTCCTCTTTAAACCATCGCAATTTTATCAAATTGGAACCAAAATTATGGTAAATATAGCCGAATTTCAAACCACAAGCCAATACCAAATCACACAAAAGCAAACCACAAACAAATAGAGTATAATTCTCAAGCCACAACCAAAGTTCGTGCCAAAAGTCTCAACCGCATCCCAATCGAAACAATTATAGTCCTAAGGAACCGAAAATAAAAATCAAAGAAGTCAAATGGGATTGAATCGACCAAGAAAATCAACCACGGAATAAATTCAATCTAGACAACACAAATCCGCAAGCCAACTCGATTTCGAAACTCCGGAGACAATTGCAAGGCCAAAGGATGCCCATTAGTAGAAGGGAACCATATGATGGTATCATAACCATCTCCTTCATGGGGAGGTGGTAAGAGGTTCATTTGGTTTATGAGATCCATGAGCTCATTGGTATTAGTGGAAGGCCAACTCCATTCAAAGTTAGAGTTTATAACTGCTACGACTTTAGTGCGGATATGCAAAGCTGAATCATAGCAAACTCTAGTACCCATTGTAGGTTGGATAGGCCCTAGAGGATGCCAACAATCATGCCAAAGGAAAGTATCCGTACCATTGCCATTCTTGTGCTTCACCATAGGTCTAGCTTTGTCTCTAAGTTTAAGTAGCTTTTCCAGTACCAAAAGCAGGCTTGGGGAGGTTCAAGTTCCTGCACTCACTTTCTTTTCTTTTCAAAACTATTTTAGCCTGATTTTTTTTTTTTTCGGAAACTTTATCTGATCCATTGAGACTTGTTTTGTTTTACAACAAAGTGTTCAACCGTACACTGGCCAATTTCCTTGTAATACATTTCCTTGTAATTTCCATAATTAGTACATGAATATCTATGTATGAATTTTGTGACTTTAACCCTTTGAATCTATATTTGTTGTTCCTTTGGATCTCTTGTCAAGCATTTGCATTTGAACCTTTGGTGAAAAAGTTCAGCTCAATCGCTTGAGCAAACCCAAGCGATTGCGTAGTCGCGAGCGCTCGCATGGTCATTCGACACTTGGGCTGTTTAATAGCCATTGCATGCCACCTAAGCCCCCCAATTCTCTATAAATAGGGGCCATATCCCTCAATTATTACAGACTGTTTTCTCTGAGAGAGAGAGAGAGAGAGAGAGAGCTATATATGTAAAGAGAGAGATCATCAACCTCCACCCTCTCCTTGCATGCATTGTTTGCATAATCATACACACCCTCACTTACGCTCACTGGAAAGCTGAATCAAACAAAGAAGAAAAGAAGGAGGTGCTAGGAAGAAGAAGAAGAAAAGAGAGTTCAAAACCTCCATTGAATCTTCTTGGAGCTCAGGATCAAGACCACACACTTAAATTGCATCATTTAGCATCACTAGACCTAGGTGAGCATCTCTACTCACTTTATACTGTGTAAAATGAGTTTTCCAAATGATTAAAGTGACATGCAAAACCCCCATAGAAACCCAACACTTTTTAATGTACAAACTGTCAACACTGTACAAGGATTGAGCATCGCTAGCGCAAGCGATCACGTGAGTGACGCAGTCTAGCTCAAGCGATCTCACAGTCCAAGCGCTTGCATGCATGTTTTTAAAGAACCCTGAGCGATTGCATAGCGCAAGCAATCACGCATAGTTATTCACCAAGGCCTAAGCGATTGTGTAGCGTGAGCGATTGAGTGGATCAGAATCTCCAACGCAAGCACTCGAGTAGGCATAAGCGCTTGCATGCACTGTTTTTTTTTTTTTCTATTCTAGTGGCTTGCATAAAATATACATATGATGCTTTGTGCTATGATGATTGTACCAGAGGCTTGCATGTTAGTACCCCATGTTTCAAAGAATTCCTAAGTTGTTGCATGTTGTTCCTAAAGCTATAATAGTACCATATTACCATTTGTATGAGTTTAAATCAAAGAATTGAGAAACTGCTATGGTCAAGCGCTCGAGCGACGCAAGCAATTGCGTGTGCATGCAATCGATTGTGTCAGCACTCAAGCAACGCAAGCAATTGAGTGTGCACGCAATCGATTGTGTCGACGCAAGCAATTGAGTGTGCGCGCAATCGATTGTGTCGGCACAAGCGAAGCTTATGTTCTTCCTTATGTTACTATGTTAGATCACCCTATGTTCATGAGATTTACTGAGCCTTTGTTATGATACTAGAATGCGCATAGATGTTGTACTTTGAGAAATCACATGCTTTAAAGACTTGTACGTTGTGCATTTATGTCGTCTGTAAGTTAATTATGTTTATTAAGACGAAACAATTGTAACGGTCAGTTCAGTTTGCATATTTGCCATTGTGGCCATTGGGGTGATGATGGCAAAGTCGTACCCCGTCGGTACCATCGTTGAAGTTGTTTAGATGGTTAATCGGCCGTAAGGCGATGATGTCAAAATTCGGACGTAAGGCGACGATGACAAATTAACCAAGGTAGTCGTTTAGATGGTTATTTGGCCGTAAGGCAACGATGACAATATTTGGCGTAAGGCGACGATGACAAATTAACCAAGCCAAGTGTGAATAAGAAGGGGTTACTCAGCCGTAAGGCAATGATGTCATTTTCGCCCGTAAGGCGATGATGTCATTTTCGCCCGTAAGGCGACGATGACAAAGTTAACCTATTGGCCGTAAGGCAATGATATTCTAAGCCAAAGGCGTTTACACCGGTTCGAGTCAGAAGTGTTAGAGTTTAAAGATTGGACCAGGTCCAAAGTGAAGTTGAGTTCGGTTAAGTAAGATTAAGATACGCATCAATCTAATAGTACTAATTCAAGTTCCTGTGTTAATAAGAATATTCGTGATGCATATAAAGCAAATGTGATATGATTGATGTTTTAATACAAGTACTGTTTTACTTAAATGATTTCACCATTTATATAAGTTTGTATAAGTGCGGTTGAGACATTCACTCAGTTTTCAATAGCTAACGCCGTTTTATGCCCTAAACAATCAAACATTCAGATTTCACAGAAGAACAAAGGTACGTGGAAGAAGGTTATGGCTTCCTAAGTTAAGGAGGATGAAGGCGGAGACGAAGAACTAGTCTTTTGTCTATTTGTTTGAGTTATGTATTTTGGGACACGTGGTGTCCAGACTATGTTTTGTAAGGCAAGGTTGCCTATGACTACTTCTATTCTCTAAAACTCTGATGTTTGTAGTATATTAAATTTATGACCATGAATGTTTTATGTTTTGCTTAGTTCCACTAATGTTATTGTTAAGCTTATTACTATTATAAAATGCTCTTTTGGACAATCAAGTGATACAACTCGTCACGTATCTACGGATCCGAAAAGGAAAATTTTAATTTCTCCCAATTTTCGCTACTCCGAGGCAATGCATCAACCTACAAAGTTGTTTTCACCTATTCTCCACGATAATTTTCTCAAAGATTTAGTTAGAAATCTAACATAAGTTGCAGACAAATTTTCAAGATAAGTGAATTTTGTGCCAACTTTAAGTTCCTTGATTGAGTTCACAGTTCACATAGTGTCACGTACTACGCATTTCAATGTACGAACCGCATAAGGCATCAAACACTAGAGACAGTTTCTCTACAATATGGCGACAATTGTACAGAGACTGGAAGATTCTAGAGCACTACCGAGAAGTCCAGAATGACCTAGAACATGAAGAAATATTATAATTCAACACACAATTTTATTAGATGATTACCAATGTATATATACACAAGACTGAGATATAAAAAAGGAAAACAATAATCTCCTAATAAATAAGAAATTAAACATGGTCAACATGACCCAAAATAAACCAACCAATAATGGAAAGAAATAAATACTAATTAAAACATATTTCAACACTCCCCCTCAAGCTGGTGCGAAGATATCTCTCATGCCCAGCTTGTTAAGATAGTAATGATGATTCCTGCTTCCAAGACCTTTGGTGAGGACATCTGCCAGTTGTTCACTAGATTTCACAAACGGGATACATATCACTCCACTGCTCAATTTTTCCTTTAAGAAGTGTCTGTCAATTTCAACATGCTTAGTATGGTCATGTTGTACTGGATTATGGGCAATATTGATGGCTACTTTATTATCACAGTACAACCTCATCGAATCTGTAGTCTCAAGTCTAAGATCTCTCAAAAGAATTTTAATCCACAATAGTTCGCAAATTCCTTGAGACATAGCTCGGAATTCTGCTTCAGCACTTGATCTAGATACAACGACATGTTTCTTGCTACGCCAGGTAACAAGATTTCCTCCAACAAAGGTGCAATATCCTGAGGTAGACCTCCTATCCGTGACTGAGCTTGCCCAGTCTGCATCTGTATAACCTTCCACCTGAAGATGATCATGTACACCGAAAAATAATCCTTTTCCGGGTGTTGACTTCAAGTATCTAAGAATACGAAGAACAGCACTGTAGTGAGATTCACGTGGAGCATGCATCAATTGACTAACACCACTTACAGCAAAAGCGATGTCTGGACGGGTATGTGACAAGTAAATAAGTTTGCCCACCAATCTCTGGTATCTCCCCCTGTCAACCACTGCTCCATCAGTGTCATCTCTTAGCTTCTGATTAACTTCCATAGGAGTATCACATGCCTTACTCCCCAGCATGCCCGTTTCCTGGAGAAGATCGAGAACATATTTTCTCTGGGAGAAAGATTCCTTGTTTGCTTCGAGCCACCTCAATTCCCAGAAAGTACTTGAGATTTCCCAAGCCTTTTATTTCAAATTCCTTGGCCAAGCATTTCTTCAACTCTTGCATATCTTCCACATCGTCTCTTGTCAAGACAATATCATCCACATACACTATGAGAACGGTGACTTTCCCTTATGAGGAATATCTAATGAACAGTGTATGATCACCTTGGCTTTGTTTAAAGCCATATTTCAACATAGCTTGAGTAAATCTCTCAAACCATGCTCTTGGAGACTGTTTAAGCCCATACAGAGACTTTTTAAGCCTGCAAACTTTCTCTTTGGTTTTAGAGTCTTCAAAACCTGGAGGAATATCCATATATACTTCTTCTGCCAGATCTCCATGTAGAAATGCATTTTTCACATCAAATTGATGTAGGAGCCAATTCAAATTTGCAGCAAGAGATAACAGGATTCTCACAGTATTCTCTCAGCAACTGGAGTAAATGTTTCCTCATAATCTACCCCATAGGTTTGTGTAAAACCTTTTGCAACTAACCGTGCTTTGTACTTTTCAATGGACCCGTCTGCTTTATGTTTGACTGCAAACACCCACTTGCACCCCACTGTCTTGTGCCCTCTAGGTAAGTTAACCAATTCCCAGGTACTATTCTTGTGGAGTGCTTTCATCTCCTCAATCATAGCATGTTTCCATTTGGGATCAGTGAGTGCATCCTGTACATGGTTAGGTACAGACATAGAAGCAACATTGGACACAAAAGCTTTATGGGAAGGAGAGAGGCGGCTATAAGAGACAAAGTTAGATATGAGGTGTTGAGTACATGACCTAACAACCTTACGTGTAGCGATTGGAATATCTAGATCATCAATGACAAGAGTGGAATCAATGATAGGAGAATTAATAACAGGAGTAGAATCAGAGTTACCTAGGTTCTCATCAGGAGAAGGAGTTGGAAGTGATGGATCTGGAGCAATGGTCTTATCTTTCATCCTCCAAGTTCTTCGCTGATATACTACATCCTCTTTTTCTGGGTTTCCTCCTCTTTTCCTAGTGGGTTCCTCATCTGCCTCTCTATCAATTTCATCCTCATTTTCAATAGTCCCCAATATCTCAAATGAATTAGACACAGTAACGTTAGGCATCGGCACAGGAACATCAAGTTTACTACTAGGAGTAGTAGCAACCTCAACACTATCAGGCAACTCTTCTATGTGCTTCGTCTCCCCCTGAAGAGGTGTCTGAGGAGTGAAATAAGATTGTTCCTCGAAAAATGTGACATCCATGGAGACATACCACTTCCGGGTGGGAGGATGGTAACACTTATAGACTTTCTGTGTAGGTGAATAACCAACAAAAACACATTTAATAGCACGAGGATCAAGTTTCCCTCGTGTTAGGGCATGGTTATGAACAAAACACACACAGCCAAAGACTTTAGGAGGGATAGAAAACAAGGAAGAAGGACTGGAGAGTACTTCAACTGGAGACTTTTTGTTGAGGACTTCAACCGATTGATGAGATAAGCAGCTGTTAAGACTGCTTCTCCCCAAAAAGACTTGGGAGCCTGAGCAGAGAATAACATAGACCTAGCAGTGTTTAAGAGATGTCTATTCTTACGCTGTCGCTCAGCAACCCCATTCTGTTGAGGGGTGTTGGTACAAGATGATTGATGAATTATTCCATGATCCAAGAAATATTCTTCAAGACCAGATTTAAAATACTCCCCCCCATTATCTGACCGAATAATTTTGACACGAGCATCAAATTGAGTACATTTTATGAAAATTTTTAAAGATCAAGTGAACTTCACTCTTCTCTTTCATCATGTATACCCAAGAAGCACGAGAAAAATCATCAATGAATGTGACAAACCACCTATGACCTTTAAGAGTAACAGTTCTAGAAGCACCCCAAACATCAGAATGAATAAGAGCAAAAGGAACAGTACTTTTATTATTACTGGGATAAAAAGAAGCACGGTGGTGCTTGCCAAGTTCACAATCCTCACACCTAAAGGTGGATACATTTTTATTTGACAATAACAATGGAAATAAAAACTGAAGTAAACTAAAGGCAGGATGTCCAAGATGTATGTGCCAAAGCATGATATCACCAGATGTAGAGCCGGCAAAAGTAGTATGATGTGCTAGATGTGGTGGTTCCTGCGGTTCCAAAAGATAAAGACCATTCTCCTCTCTACCACTGCCAATCGTCCTCCTCGTGATAAGATCCTGAAATACACAATGAGAAGGGAAAAATGTCACGCTACAATTTTTCTCACGAGTAATACGACCGATAGATAAGAAGTTATTGGCAAAACTAGGAATATGTAAAACAGAAGATAAAGATAATGAGGGAGAGAAACGGACTAAACCTTTGCCGGAAACCGAAGAAACGGTTCCACTAGCAATCTTGACTTTCTTTTGTCCTGAATATGGTTTAAAATCGGAAAACACAGGAGAGGAACCAGTCATATGATTAGATGCCCCGGAATCAATAATCCAAGGGTGACTAGATTGAGAATGGAATGCACTCACAGAAGTGGCTAAGTTACCTGAATGAGCACAAGATGATGAGGCACTAGTGGGTGTATCCAGTCTAGACATTAAGCGACGGAGTCTCCAAATCTGAGGCAGATAATGCAGTGGATGGAGCCAGAGGTGTATCAGAAATGACGGAGGAATCAACAACCTCTATATGATGGGCATGAGAACCACCACCACGGCCCCCAAAGTTACCTCCACGTCCACCACGACCCCTAGATTGTCCCGAACGGCCCCCTCGACCTCCTTGTGGATAACCATGAAGTTTATAGCATGTCTCCCTGGTGTGATATTTGGTGTTACAGTAGTCACAAAACTGCTTTGATTTGTCATAAGGTCCGGACTCACTCGTAGTGTCACGACCACGGTTTCCCTCTCGATGAGGAACAGAAACTAAAGCGGATCTCTCTGTAGAAGCAGGTGGAAGCATGGTAGAGCGACGACTTTCCTCATTCTGTATGTAAGCAAAGACCTCCTGAAGAGAAGGCAAAGGATCCATACCCAGAACACGACTACGAACCGGATCATACTTAAATTGAAGACCCTCAAGAAATTTAAAAACCCTTTCCTCAGCAACTAGCTTGTTATAAGCAGTGGAATCAGTGGGACAAACAGGCTTGTAGTCCAAGAGATGATCTAGGCGCTTCCAATTGGTAGATAGGGACGTGAAATATTGGAGAACACTCATCTCCCCCCGTTCAGATCGATCAATTGTCCGCCTCAACTCAAATATTTGGGCAGAATTGCCCTTTCTGGAATAAGTACTAGCCATGGTCTCCCAAATGTCCTGGGCAGTCGTCATGTCCAAGAACCCCTCACCAATCTCGGGGATCATAGAGTGAACAAGCCAAGTCATGACAATGGAGTTTTCCATCTCCCATTTATCATAAGTGGCATCCTCAGTGCTAGGTGCTTTGATTTTGCCGTTGATGTACCCCATCCTTCCTCGGCCCTTGAGAAACAATGTCACTGACTGGGGCCAAGCCAGGAAGTTTTGTCCATTGAAGACAGAAGTAGTGATCTTTAAGTTCGGGTTATCAGGGTGAGCAACAACAATGTTCTCAGACCGAAGTGGCTGCGAATCCACGGTCGATTTTTCTGGATCATCCGACATCTTGAATAGTCTCGCAACTAATACCCGCAACAATCACAAAGGACAAAATAGAAATTGGTATCAACGGAGGGATAGCACGCAAAGGGAACAAGGTCACAGCACCATCAAGGATGCCAAAAAATTACCTTTGATCACGGGTCCACAGAAGGACCAAAAATACGAGGATGATTATACGCCAATCAAAACTTAAGGCTACGGATTCAGAAAGAAGTGAAAATAGAAGATGTAGAGAAGATTGAAGGCTGCTGAAGGTCTACCAGACCATGTGGTGGTTGTGACAGAGATGGGTGGAGAGTTGGGGGCTGCAGCTAGGCCAGTGGAGGCTGGGGAAGGGCTGCGTCTAGGCCAGGGTGGCCTGGGTCGGGTTCAGCTGGAGGTTTGGTAGGGTTAGGGGGCTGCGGTTGGTCAGGTGATGGCTGGGTAGGCTGCGGCTGGTCAAGTGGAGGCTGGGTAGGCTGCAGCTGGTCAAGTGGAGGCTGGGTAGGCTGTGGTGGCTGTCGGTTGGTGGTGGGATGGTGTTTAGGTAGTGTATAGTGGTGGTGTAACCATGGGATCTTCAAATCCCCCTTGGGGAGGCTCTGATACCATGAAGAAATATTATAATTCAACACACAATTTTATTAGATGATTTCCAATGTATATATACACAAGACTGAGATATAAAAAAGGAAAACAATAATCTCCTAATAAATAAGAAATTAAACATGGTCAACAAGACCCAAAATAAACCAACCAACAATGGAAAGAAATAAATACTAATTAAAACATATTTCAACAGAACATTCTAAAAGACTCTATGGTATTCTAGAAAAGTATGGGAGGTTATGGAGACTTGTGGAAGATTAGAGCATTAAGGACTTATGTGGAAGCTAGAATCCTTTGGAGTATTTTAAGAGATGCCTTGTACATTTTAGAGTATGATAGAACATTCTAGAATGTAGTGGAGCATGTAAATATCTAGATACTTGTATAGATAATTCTAGATGTAGAGATCTAGAGAATTCTTGTAGAGGAGGTGGGAAGGTTCTAGAGAAAACCCTAGAAGCTTCTCTAACTTTTGTTGTAGCCTATAAATAGGTGAGGCCCTCATTTGGCCAAACCATCCAAGTGTTGTAAAACATTTGAAGAGCAATACAAATACTCTTTCTCCCAATCCTCTCTACTTCTTCTCTACTTTAAGTGTCAGCAAGGCTTACTTAGTTTATAATAGTAAGGTGTAAGTTGAAGTGCCGCATGGGAAAGTGTTTGAAAATTCTAAGCCCGTGGCAGTTGGTATCAGAGCAAAGGTTTATTCCACTTATGACTAACACTGAGAAGAACTCGGATCTTTCGAATGTCACTCTGGAGCGTGGAGACAATGGTCGCAATACTGGCAAGTCCACAAGGAGTAAGTCAAAGGATGTCATGTCTACTTTGGAGGCACGGCTTGCTCAGATGGAGAAGGCCGTGGCCGACATTGTGGGTCGGCTCGAGGAGGAAGTCCCTAGCAATGATGCCCTTGAAGCCACATTGGAGAAGCTTAAGGGTGAAGTTCAAGGAGCCTTGAACTCAATGATGGATGTGGTCCGGCGAGAGGTCCAAGGACAACTTGACCAAGTGGTGGCGGAACTCACCTCCGTTCGTGATGAAATGAAGGAGATCAAAGGAGATTGGGCCCTGATGATGCCAAAATTTGGTTAAAGTAAATTAAAGCAATGTAAGGGGAGAGAGAGTGAGAGACTGGTTTTTACATGTGGTTCGGCCCTGTTAATGAAGGTACCTACGTCCACGGGTGTGTCTGAGCACGTTCACTATACTGTAAAAGAGCCGGGGGCCTGTGGTGAACCAACAAGTTTGGAGCTACCGTAGGCCGGTCGGGCATGTTGATGAATGCTATAGAGGTGCTGTGTAGACTGGAAATCGGCCTCTTCAATGGGGGGTGAGAGGTCTCTTTTATAGATGTAAGAGACCTACTCGTACAAGGAAAAGGAAACATAATCCAATTGATATAGATTGGCATTAATTGTAGGGGTTTCCTAATTGGATTAGGAAATAGTTTGCACTTTCCATTAGTCTTCTAGCTCGAGTAGGAAACTGCCCGAAATGCTCAGGATCATGCCTGTGGGCTCAGATGAGCTGTTCCCACGGTGGGATGTGCATGTGAGGTCTTCCCGACATGTTGGCCGGGTCGAGGATGAACCGCTCGGGAGGCATCAGGTGGACCAAACCGCTCGGGGTGATGCTTGTCAATAGTTGCAGAATAGAACCGCTCGGGCATGGGCTCATTTTGGGTGTATCAGTTGCCTCCCATTTCCAAGGTTGGCTCGATGCTATATCGGGGCAAGTTTGGAAATCTTCCTGATACCAGTCTGAGTGCTCGGGGAAGCTGCCTCGGGGTTTCTGAGCCTGGTGAGTCCTCAGGAACTGGCTGAGAGTTGAGACCCAGCCTAGCTCGGGACCTTTAGGTGCTCGAGAACTTACCGGGAGTTGGGACTCGGCCTAATTCGGAGTCTTTGAATGCTCGGGAAGTGACTGAGAGTTGAGACTCGGCCTACTTCGGAGTCTTTTTCTTGAGTTAGCTCCCAAGATGGTTATCTTCTACCCATAAACCTTCGTCAAGATTGTGGGTAGAAGAATTTGACCATGTTGGAAAAGCCAACCTAAAGCGTATTGCTTTAGGGTTCTTTTTATGTTAACCCCCCAGGATGGTGGTCTTCCGCCCAGCTAGCCTTCGTCAAGACTATTGGGAGAAGAGCTTCACCATGTTGGTGGAGCTGACCTAGAGCGTGTCGCTGTAGGGTCCTTTTTGCTCCTCTATCGTGGGCCAACCTAAGAGATTTTAGTCACCTCTATCGTCGGTTTCGACCTAAGTGGAGTTAATGCCTCTGAGTACTGTAGGTGCTCGGGATGTCCAAGATTTTGACTTGGTTATCCGCGAGGCCTGTAGATATCCGGTGTGATTGCCTGTTTAGTTCACTGCGTCGTCTTGCTCCCCAAGCTTTCGCTAAGACGAGGGTCTTACAAAAGCTATGATTGTAGGTAACCGACCTGGAACATGGTGGTTGCAGGGTCTTTTGAAGCTTGCCATCATCAGCCACCTAGGGGTTTGCCCCCATCGTCGGTTGGACCTAAGCGAAGCTTGTGCCTCGGGGTTAGGCCCGAGGTCTTTGGATGCCTCGGGGTTAGGCCCGAGGTCTTTGTATGCCTCGGGGTTAGCCCGAGATCTTTAGATGCCTCGGGGTTAGGCCCGAGGTCTTTGGATGCCTCGGGGTTAGGCCCGAGGTCTTTGTAAGGGCTCTCTGACAATCGGTGGAGCCTCATGTGGTGATCAGGCAAGTACCACTGTAGTCGGGCTTATCTAGACCGATGGAGATAGGGGGTCGGATTAGGATCGTCGGGCTCCTGATTTCTTTGTGTTGGAGGCAAAGTTGGAACTGCTTGATCCTGACCGATGTGAACTGGAGGTCAGGTCAGGGCTGCCGGACTCAGACCGCTGTGAACTGGAGGTCGGGTCAGGGCTACCGGACTCAGACCACTGTGAACTGGAGGTCGGGTCAGGGCTGCCGGACTCAGACCGCTGTGAACTGGAGGTCGGGTCAGGGCTGCCGGACTCAGACCGCTGTGAATTGGAGGTTGGGTCAGGGCTGTCGGACTCAGACCGCTGTGAATTGGAAGAACAGTCAGAACTCCCGGGCTGATCTCACTTTCGCTTACTTCTGGAAGACTCATTGCTTTCTTGCCCGGGGTCTTTGATCTTTAGAAATTCTTCAGTGTCAATGTATTTTCCAACCCTCTCTGCGAGTTCAACCAAGGTTACCGGTCGGTTTCTGTGAAACGACATGGCGCACTTGGTGTGTTGAACCCCTGAGCAGAAGGCTATAATAGCTGCGGTTTCATCAAGATCATAGATGCCGAGCTTCTCTTGATTAAACCGGCCGGTAAATTCCTTGAAGGTCTCATTATCCCTTTGTATGACTGTCAGTAGCTACATGTCAGGCTTTGGCCGTTCATGCATACCGATGAACTGGTTGATGAACTACTTGCTGAGTTGCTTGAAACTGCGGACCGATCGGGGCTCCAAGGAGTAGAACCATTGCACGGCCGGGCCTTTCAAAGTGCTGGGGAAGGCTAGGCAATGTAGTTCATCGGAGTTGGTGGCTAGGGCCATCTGAGCCTTGTAGGTCCGAACGTGGTCGACCGGGCTTCCCGAGCTGTTATAGGGATCTAGGCGAGGCTGCTTAAATTTGCGCGGGGTGGCAATCCTCGTGATCTGGCTGGAGAACGGTGACTCTGTCTCGGTATTGGCCTGATTCTGAGCGCGGTTTTGACCAAGCTTTTTGGCCACTCCGTCAATCTGCTTCTGCAAGTCCTTGATTCGGGCTTCCACTCCTTCCCGACCGGTATCTGAGGGGTTGGTCGGGTCGGTAGAAGAGGCTTCTTCTTCATGGCGGTGTACTGTCCTCTGGGATCGGGCTTGGCTATGACTCCGGTTCATCGTGTGCCTAGGGACAACTCGGCTCTTGACCGAGCGACCCTGGACTGATTCCCGGGCCATATGCTCCTGCCTTTCCTCTCGGGCAGTACGCCTACTGCCGATGTCTCTGGTATCCTCAACGGGGGACGGGTTGACTCAGGCACGTTGTCTGGTCAAGATCGGTTCCCGACCGTGCGCAACGTTCTCGGGTCGTTTCCCAGCCACTGGAGGACTGCTTTGCTGGGTCAGCAGGGCTTCGATCTGTTGCTGAATTTGACGCTGGCCCTCCAAGAGTTGTGTGAGGGTCGCGGTGATCTGCTCAGATGTCATGACTGCTGCAGCCGGTGCCGGGGCCGGAGGAACATTCCGGTTGGACTGCTGATCAGCCTTCTTACCCTTCTTCGGTGGCATGACGATCAGTCAAAAGATTTGTTGATGAGAAGACTTGTCGCTTCCCACAAACGGCGCCAAGCTGATGATGCCAAAATTTGGTTAAAGTAAATTAAAGCAATGTAAGGTGAGAGAGAGTGAGAGACTGGTTTTTGTATGTGCTTCGGCCCTGTTAATGAAGGTACCTACGTCCACGGGTGTGTCTGAGCACGTTCACTATACTGTAAAAGAGCCGGGGGCCTCTGGTGAACCAACAAGTTTGGAGCTACCGTAGGCCGGCCGGGCATGTTGATGAATGCTATAGAGGTGCGGTGTAGACTGAAAAATCGGCCCCTTCAATGGGGGGTGAGAGGTCTCTTTTATAAATGCAAGAGACCTACTTGTACAAGGAAAAGGAAACATAATCCAATTGATATAGATTGGCATTAATTGTAGGGGTTTCCTAATTGGATTAGGAAATAGTTTGCACTTTCCATTAGTCTTCTAGCTCGAGTAGGAAACTGCCCGGAATGCTTGGGATCATGCCTGTGGGCTCGGATGAGTTGTTTCCGCGGTGGGATGTGCCTGTGCGGTCTTCCCGACCTGTCGCCCGGGTCGTGGATGAACCGCTCGGGAGGCATCACGTGGACCAAACCGCTCGGGATGATGCTTGTCAGTAGTTGCAGAATGAAACCGCTCGGGCATGGACTCATTTTGGGTGTATCAGGCCCTTTGCAAAGAGGCGGTCGTGAACAAAGCTGTGGTGGCTCGCGACATGACTTGAGTGGTGGATGCTCCAAAACCCAAATCCTATAATGGGAAGCGGGATGCTAAGGAGCTAGATACCTTCTTGTGGAATGTGGAAAGATATCTTAAGCATCTTCGAGTAGAGAATGATGCTACTATGATTTCGACGGCAACAATGTACCTCATCGACAATGCTCTCTTATGGTGGCGCCGACGGAGTGGTGAAATTGAGCAAGGTACGTTCTCCCTTGACACTTGGAATGATTTTAAGACGGATATCAAGGTGCACTTCTACCCCGAGAATGTTAGGTATGAAGCCAAGGAAAAGTTGAGATGGCTCAAACACTCGGTTCTATTCGAGACTATGTCACGGAGTACATTAATCTTCTCTTCGAAGTCTCGGATATATCGGAGGAAGATAAGTTATTCTTCTTTATGAGTGGACTACAACAGTGGGCCAGACTGGAGTTACAAAGGCGTGGAGTGCAGAACTTGTCTGCTGCTATAGCAGCTGCAGAGTCACTCATAGAGCTTCGAAAGAATGACACCAAACCAAAAGGGCACGAGGTCACAATGCGCACAGAGCATGACTTCCACCATTCTAATGGAGAGAAAGATGAAGGAAATGACAAGTCTAAATCGGGAAGGCAATCGAGGTGGAAGGACAAACCAAGACAAAAGGACGAGGATGAGCCCAAACCCATAAGAACTTGCTATTTTTGTGATGGACCTCACTTGATGCGCAATTGCCCTAAAAGAAACACCATTAATTCCATGATCGCTGAGCTAGAGGAACGTGAGAAGGAAAGAGAAGAGAAGATGGGTTCTGTTCAACTCCTTAATACTATAAAGACACAAGATGAGATGTCAAAGGGTGGAACTAATGGACTCATGTTCGTGGATGCTTAAGTGAATGGGAAGTCTTCTCGTGCACTTGTAGATACGGGTGCAACCCACAACTTTATATCAACCGAAGAGGCCAAGAGAGTTGGACTCAAGGTTTCCCCTGAAGGAGGAAGTTTCAAGGTCGTCAACTCTGCTGCCAAGCCAATCGAAGGAGTAGCTCATGGTGTCAAGCTTCATCTAGGTGAGTGGAGTGGGATGGTGGACTTCTCAGTCATTCCCAAGGATGACTACTCTATGGTGCTCGGCATGGACTTCATGGATAAAGTCAAGGCCTTTCCCATGCCCCTCTTTAATGCTATGTGCATAGCGGAGGGAGGGTCTTCTTGCATGGTACCGTTAGTAAGACAAGCAAAGATCAAGTCCAAGGCATTATCGGAAATGCAACTTTCCAAAGTTTCCAAGAAGCCCATACCAGAACAACATAAGGGAGCATATCTACAACTTAGGGGATTACAGCAAAGACGTGGTAAAGTTCCAGCATCCTATCGCATGGAAAAGGAAAAGACGCGACGAGGGCGTCGCGAGATTGGGTGGGGGAGAATGTCACGTCCTACGCATTTCAAGGTACGAACCGCATAAGGCATCAAACCCTAGAAACAGTTTCTCTACAATATGGCGAGAATTGTACAGAGACTAGAAGATTCTAGAGCACTACCGAGAAGTCCAGAATGACCTAGAACATTCTAAAAGACTCTACGGTATTCTAGAAAAGTATGGGAGGTTATGGAAACTTGTGGAAGATTAGAGCATTAAGGACTTATGTGGAAGCTTCTAGAATCCTTTGGAGTATTTTAAGAGATGCCTTGTACATTTTAGAGTATGATAGAACATTCTAGAATGTAGTGGAGCATGTAAATATCTAGATACTTGTATAGATAATTCTAGACGTAGAGATCTAGAGAATTCTTGTAAAGGAGGTGGGAAGGTTCTAGAGAAAACCCTAGAAGCTTCTCTAACTTTTGTTGTAGCCTATAAATAGGTGAGGCCCTCATTTGGCCAAACCATCCAAGTGTTGTAAAACATTTGAAGAGCAATATAAATACTCTTTCTCCCAATCCTCTCTACTTCTTCTCTACTTTAAGTGTTAACAAGGCTTACTTAGCTTATAATAGTAAGGTGTAAGTTGAAGTGCCGCACGGGAAAGTGTTTGAAAATTCTAAGCCCGTGACAATAAGCATACCTACATCCGTGATTGCTACAAGTAGACCACATTCGTTATCCACCCCCCCCCCCCCCCCCCCCCCCCACCCAACCCTCTCTCTCTCTCTCTCTCTGTGCCACAAACACACACAGTCGTTAATGATTTGAATAATCCACATAGCATACTTCTCTTTCTCTTTCCTTCTCACTTCTCCTTCCTCTTTCTTCTTCTTCCTTCTTTTGCCACCCTTTTTTTCTATCTTCTTGACGTCGCCCTTGGGATTCGGGGCACAGAATGGACACTAAGGCTCCATTTGGTTCATGGATTTAAGGAAGGTTTTGATGATGTGGTCTCCAAAAGCATGTAATATTGCAGTTAATGGCTCGCTACAGTTCCAATTAGCTACAAAACTTAAGTACATGAAAATAAAGGTTTAAAAGCTCTTAGTTCATTGAATGTTGGAAATGTGACATCCAAACCAAAAAAGATGCAAAGGAAGGTCTTCATAAATGCCAATGCCAATTGGTGTTGGAATTAGAGATTTAAGGCAGATTTTACTCTTGCTTTAATGGGTCATGTTGACCTTTCTTTATTTTCCTTTATTCTCTTTTATTATCATTTATGTTTTATTATTGCCTTTCCTTTTTTATTCTCCCCGTGTAAATATATATATATATATATATAGGGTTAGTGAATGAATAAAATTTATCCCTGGTATCAGAACCAACACCAACTCATGATACCACCACCAACCCTCCTAGTGCCTTCACCACCAGCCACCACCAGCCCTCCGCCATTGGTCCCAGCCACCACCAGCCTTCGCCGACCCCACTAGGGCTCTCCTCCAGCCCTTCGCCGCTGACCCTAGGGTCTTTCTCCCCTTCACGCCGCAACCTCCAGCCCTCAAGGCTCGGGCTACCTCTCCTACCCATGTTGGGCCAGTTTGTGATGTGCTAGAGCCCGTCCCATGCTCTCCATCTTCTGTCCGGGTAACCAAGTGTCCGGTTCCCCCTTTCGTCTTTCGCCGTGTTTCCGGCTATGTGTGTTCATCAAGCCCCGTTCGTTCGGCAGTGTGATTTCCAGAATATTTGGCTCTCTTGTCTTTATCTTGTGACGTTCTATGGTTGATATAGGTAAGGAAGCTGTATAGTTGTTTGTCCGAGTGCACGGTTGCCCTCATCTCTCTCAGTCGAGTTTCCGGCAATTTTTGTTGATCGTATTACTCCCTTCCGAGGCCGTGTGATTTTTCGGGTTTCTTCTCAATTGTTTGTCCTTGTTAGTTTCATGGCTGATACAAGAACATATGGTGCTTCCCCCTCATCAGCAGACCCCACGACCGCTACTGCTGCATTTATTCCTAACGATCTTCATGACCACCCCACTTGGATTCTGGATCATGGTACCAATAACCACATTACTGGTAAGCATTCTATTTTTGTCCTCTTTTACTTCCATTGATCAGTCTGTCTGTATAGCCGATGGGTCGTCCATTCTCATCCGTAGTCAGGATAATGCACAATTATCCCCAGACATCACTCTTTCCTCTATTTATTATGTCCCAAACTTTGCCTATAATCTTCTTTCTGTTAATCGTCTTGCTAACAGTCATAATTGTGCCGTTGTTTTCCTACCCAACTGTTGTTATTTGCAGGATCTGACTTCGAAGAAGATTTTTGGCAGGAGATATGCATGGGCAGAGCCACCACGAGAAGAGGGTTGGTCCAGGCCCCCCTGGATTTTTGAAAATTATATCTTCTCTCCCTCTTTTCATAAATTTTGTCTCCTCTATCAAGACCGAAAGAGACCCACTTTCTCTTTTTTGTTGTAACATAAAACCAATTCTATACATAAAACCAATTCTACACATATTTATGTATAAGTACACCCAAAAAAAAAAAATTATCACGGGGGAGCTGCCCCCGAATTCCGAACTCCCATATAGACTAGGCCCCCTGACCAAAATTCCTAGCTCCGCCCTTGGAATGAGCGAGACGGTCTTTACTACTTTTGTGATCCTCCATCATCCAGAGTGTCATCCTCCAGTCTCCAAGCTTTTGTTTTGCCAGTCTCAAATAAATATGTCTTTTCTCTTCAAACAATAGAATTGTGGCATGCTCGTCTAGGACATGCAAATTTTCAGTATTTGTGTTGGTTATTTCCTTCTTTAATTAAAACTTGCAAGGATTCTAATTTTGAATGTGTGGTGTGTGAACTGTCAAAACATACTCGCACAACCTATATTCCCCGCATACACCGGGCACCTAGTGCCTTTGATCTTATCCATTCTGATATATGGGAGCCTTCACTTACCACGGCCCTCTCTCAACACCGTTATTATGTCACATTTATTGATGATTACACTCGTTGCACTTGGGTTTATCTAATGATGAAAAAATCTGAAGTATTCACTCATTTTAGAAATCTTCTGCAAATGATCAAAACACAATGTCATATTGTTGTGTAATATTCGGTCTGATAATGGTAGGGAGTATATAACATATGAATTTAGATCTTCCCTTAACAAAGATGGGATTCTCCAACAACTTACATGTCCTTACACTCCAGAACACAATGGCGTGGCGGAACGTAAAAACCGTCATGTCATGTATGTGGAGTTGTCTCTTATGTGGTATGGGTGTTCCTAAATATTTTTAGCACATGGCTGTTTTCACCGCCACTTACCTTATTAATCGTACTCCCAGTCGAGTACTACAGGGCAAGGCACCACTTAACGTGCTTAAGCTTGATAGTACTCTCTTTCCTTTTTTTGCCACAGGTCTTTGGTTGTACTTGTTTTGTCCAAAATAGGAGTCCTATCCGTACCTGTTGGAATTAGGGGATTTTATCCAAGAGTTTATTGTGTTATTAGGTCATGTTGACCACATTAAAGTAGATTGATTTCTTTCTATTTCTATTTTATTTTCTTTCCTTTTTATTTATCCTTGTAATGCTATACATACTATTCAGTGCACAGGAATAATATTATCCTTTTCCCATAATTCTTTTAGGTATCAAAGCCGTATACAACCCTAACACCATCACTCACCACCCTCGCCGAGTCACCTCTGCCACCCAGCCCACTCACCGACCACCCCAGACCACTCGTCGACCACCTCTGACCCTACCCAACCCCAGCCGAGAGTCCTCTGCCCTGCGACGCAACTCCTAGGGTGGTTCCCCTCCAGCGGCGTAGCCTTGTAGCTCCTCAGGAGCATCTTCAGCCCTTGTTAGGGCTTGTGTGTGATGTATTAGAGCAGGTCGTGTGCTCTTAACTGTCAGTCTGGGTAACCGAGTGTCCGGTTGCCCCCGTCCGCCGAGTTTCTGGCTGTGATTGTCTTTGTTGCCGATATTGGTTATTATTCCGGTAAATCTACATCTATCTTCTGGTCATTCTTCACACCATCATGACTGATACTGGTAAGAACGTTGATCCGGTCAACCCTACTGCTCCCACTATTGCTCGTTTGGATCTCTCTTTGTCGCATCCGACTCCTGTTCACCGGGTCACTAATGTTCTGTTAAAGGGCAAAAATTTCCACGCATGGTCTAATTCCCTTGGCCTATACCTTGGAGGTAAACGAAAAATCGGGTGGTTACTTGGGAAGGAGGTAAAACCCGCAGAATCTGATTCGAAGTTTGAGAAGTGGTTTAGTGATAACTGTATTATTTTGGGTTGGATGTTTAATTCCATGGATGAACGGATCTATAATATGTTTATGTATCATAATACCGTTCATGAGCTTTGTACTGCTTTAAAGAAGATGTATGACCATGCACATTCCGACTCCCGCATTTTTGAGCTCTACCAGGATATCTCCCATGCCTCCCAACTTGATTACTTTTAAACAACACTTTATTCTATGAAGTTTATATGTAATTAAACAAAAAAGAAAATGACAAAAGATGATAAGGTTTTTCAAAATATCATGTGTTATGATATTAAAAATAAGTTATTACTTTTAAACAACATTACTCGCAACTTTATTGTATAAAGTTTATATGTAGTTGCATTATTTTGTGCATATTTCATACAATAAATTGTGGCTAACAAATAAATAAATAAAAGGAGAGAAATGCTAAAACAAACAGAAGTGAAAACACTAAAGAAAGATTTGGAAACGAAAAAAAAAAAAAAGGAAATATATATATTCAATATATATTCCATCCAGGATTATTGAAGCTTTTACGTTTACAACTTTATTTTGTTAGTAGTACATATTCAATACATATAGGATTTAATGTTGTTTGATTTAATTTTTTTAGAATTTAGTATTGTTTGATTTAATTTTTTTCAAGTCACAAAACTATAAATGTATCAATGATAAATACATCTAATTTATTTTCCAATTTTGACAGTCGTGCATTGCGCGGGCCCCTCTATCCCAGTCATAGTGAAATAAAACTTCGATCAAAACGAATGCTTCGTAATGGTGTGGAGAGAGATGAGGGCTAGAAGGGAAAAAGGAAGATATGGAGTTGGTAGCAGTAGATCTAGTCAAGCATAAGACTATGGGTGGTGGACAGGTGGACTGGTGGCTGTCGGCTACGGCTGTTGTTTGGTGGGGGTGGGTGGAGACGGCTCTGATACCATGTTGATAATGCTTTAGCCAAACTTAGGGTTGACAATGCGTCAAACCCTTTTATATTATTGAGAAGAAGATAGAATAAAATATTACAAGTAAGTCCCCAGACTAATAATAAAATAAAACAGAAAAAATAATAATAACTCTCAACAAATCATTGATCAACAGAAGAACAAAAAGGGGATTAAATGATTTTGTGTACCTTGTTGCTCCATCTGCTGAGGAGCAGACAACATTTATTGCTCCAATCCTTTCGGCATAAAGACCAAGATTTTTACTGTATGACTGTGCAACCAGAAGCTCCATTCCACGTGCAGCAAACAATCTCACTGATGATGCATCTGCATCAAGGCTTCCACTTGCAAATCCCTAAAATTCAGTTGTCAGTTCCGCTACAAGAATCGTTCCGCAGATTCTATAATGCAAACTTTAAGCATTATGCTAAAACATGAATCAACTTCTAATAATTATGAAAATTTCCAGATGATGTTGACATGATCAAGAATTTGTAAGTCAGTAATGCTGCGTTTGGAACAAAAATGACCTTTTTTTTCACAGTGGATGTATCAATATTGACATATTTTAGCTACAGCGAAGGAAGAAAAACAAAAGAGCAGACATGAAGATAGAAAGATGATAGAGCAAGAGTTATTTATGTGTGGTAGAAGTTGTGGAGCATGGGGTTCCCTCTACCCCCAACTAATGTCCTTAAATGCGGACCACCATCTCTAACTTAAAAGCAGAAGCAAGAAAGATTTGCTTTCTTGAAATAGTAAAAATTGTATTAAAACAGATCTTTAAAATTGTGAGATGCATTAACTCAAATGTGAAATACAATCCCCAAAATACCAAGAAAAAAATGAGTAATTTTAAAAGGAGTAGAATCAACGCAGCCAGAAACTGATTTCAAGAGCTTGGTATCAAGAAACCAATACCTGGTATGCAACGTCAAAAAATGGAATGTGGTTCTTCTCTTGAATGACATTAGCAATCTTGTCCCACTGGTGGGGGGTTGGATCTATCCCTGTTGGGTTGTGAGCACAACCATGAAGCAACACAAAGGATCCTTCAGGAGCTGCCTGAAAACAAATTATTCAATTGTTTTGAGGGCAAAATCACATGAAAAAGAAATTTATTTGATCTTGGATTTAGTGAGGGAAAAGAAAGGAAAACATAGAGGAAAATGAATCCTTCACTTGGTTAATAAGGATAAAGGACGATAATAGGGAAGAAAAGAGAATAACTAGATAAATAAATTGAACATTTTGGATGTTGTAAGTCATTCCCCTTCCTTTGTTCGTACAATACTGTAATATTTCAAAAAAAAAAATTAGTCTATTATGTTATTAAAACATAAGGATAAACACAAGGGAAAACACGAGGTATTAGTAATCCTTCTTGTTTTCCTATTCCTTTTCTTTTCCCTCACGAAATCCATGAACAAACAGAGCCTTAGAGTTTGCATCAGACACTGCAATGATTGAGGAATGTACAGAATTTTAGAAACAAAGCTACGAAAAAGGATGCTAGGACATGAATTTGAAACGTGGTAGAACAATAGAAACACCATAGATTGAACAAGTAAGAGAGAGAGAGAGAGAGAGAGAGAGAGGCACAGAAAGAGCAATGACTGGGCTACATGAGGGGGACTAGGCAGAACTTTCTTTCCTTCTGCTTTAGGGAGAAGCAATTACAAGAATATATGAGAACATTCAGTAAATGACAATTTGAATCATTTTAAAAAAGGATCCAAATGTTTGGTGATGCCAATTAAAAAAAGCAAATGTGCTGCCATTACCTCTATGTCTGATATCATGCCATCGAAATCCAAACCGACAGTCTTCGGATCATAGTACCGGTACTCCGACCAAGGCACTCTAGAATCATTGAAAATATTCTTGTGGTTCCCTGTTAACGTGAATTTACGAATTGCTTACATTGGCATTCCTATTCAGACAACTTTTAAACAGGGTCAAGGGAGGATAATACTTACCCCAAGTTGGGGATGATATCAGAACTTTTGACCCAGGAAAATATCGTTCTATAAGAGCAGCAGCAAGTCGGAGAGAACCTGTTCCTGAAAGACCTTGAACAGTAGCAACCTTAACAAATGACAAAGCTAAAAAGGTAAGCCGCTTAGAGTGGATATCAAATATAAATAAGATTTCTCTATATAGACAGCAAAAAACTAAAATCTACCACACCCTTTGTTGTTGAATCACTGGGTTGTCAGCCCCAAATAACAACTCTGCAGTCACTTTGTTGAAAGCAGCCAAACCTTCAATTGCAAGATACTGCATATTGTAGAACTTCAAAAGTTAGCAATAAAACTAAAAGTAAAACAACTCTTGAACAACCTATCATTTGATAGTTAAGAGATACCTCTTTGTTTTCTCCTCTCGCCAGCATAAGATTCTCTGCCTAGAACATGGAAAGTTTAAAAAATAAAAATTGTGAACTGAAATTTGATGTCAAAGAAAGTATTGCTTGGTTCCAGAAATAAATTGCATTTTTGGAACATTTACCAATCAACTCTGGAGAAAAGACTTACCTTCTTAACAACATTAAGAACATAAGGTTGAAGTTCTTCTGTTCGGTAGGCCCCAACTCCGAGGTTGAGCTTCATTTCACTTGTGTCTGCTTTAAATGCTTCAGACACTCCGAGAATTGGATCTGGAGGAGCCATTGTTATACCCTCAAAGTGAGAAACATTAGTGGCAACAGCCATAGATACCCGATGAAATGACTGCAGAAAAGAATTACAAAACATTCAGATACAGCACTAAACCATAAAACCCCCTTCTGGAGTCCTTATTTCAACCAAGGAGCAGTAAGGATGTGGTTTCCATACACTATATAAAAGTTGTCAAGGGAGGAAACCAAAAAGCACAAAAGGAGATGCTACCATATGGATGCAATTTAATTTCTACAAGAAGACAGATGTATGACCGTGCAACAAGAGCATAACTTGGGAAGGTACTCATTCAACATCGATTTTTTAGTTTCTAAGAAATGCAGGTCTAAGAGATTTACATGGCACTGAGGGTCCTAGCATGTGTAGAAGGCTTATCCAGAAATGAATTTCCATTATTTATCATGGAATTCAGAAACCAAATTCCATGACTATTATGGCATTTAGAAATCAACTTCCATGAACATTATGGAATTTACGCACTACTACTATTTTGACTAAGGGTGCGTTTGATAAGTGCTGAGAATTACGTGCTGAATTTTAAGTACTTAAAATTTTAAGCGATTGCATTTGCAATACTAAATACAGTGTTTCAAGTACTGAATTTCTAGCATAATCTACAATTTTAATGCAAGTGAACTTAAATCTAAGCTTAAATACTAAATATACTGATGGGTATGATTGCTTTAGTTGGTGACTTTTGGATTTTTTTTTTTTTTTTTTTTTTTCTAATACTCTTGAGTTTAGATCTTAGAAGACAGTAGCTGTTTGGATTTAACTTCCAGAGTCTGTATTTATTTTTTATTTGGATTTAACTTCCAGAGTCTGTATTTATATTTTCAGAATACAGCTGTTTTTAAATGATAGTCACTACTTGAATTCTACAATTCAGGCTTTTTTCACTTCACTTGAAAAGAAAGGATTTGGCAGGCGGCGTTTAAAAACTTTCGGCATCAACCAAAAATACGACATAAGTCACGTAACATATTTCGAGGGTGTTTGGGCAAGCATTTGAGAATGCCAATCGGGCGATTGGGCCGCCAACGCAACGCGCCAGGCTGTTTGGCTGCACTCCAACGCTATCGCCAACGTGAATTTATCGCGGAAAAACTCAATTGGAGCAAAGCTGGTCTCACCCAGCTTTTGGCATATCGTGGTCAAAGCAAAGTGTGGGCATCACTATCTGACAAACGTATCAACAACCGACACGCGTCCATTTGCCGTTCGAAGGAACTGTACTCAATACTCAAAAGATATGGGCGAAACCCCAAGGAGGCATCATTAGGGCGCCCTAGGTACTTCATCACGCGAAAGGATCCATAGCACTTCACCGTGTGCTGCCTACATCACTCCTAATAAAACCAGGCTCAGATAGACCTACTTGGGGGCAGGTCTTGGTGCCACACCACTACGCCACGACACGGTCGCCTTAGACCTGGGCGTGGCTAAGTCTTTCTCTATCCTAACGGGAACTCTCAGGTTCTGTGGCTTGGTTGGCTTAAGAGCAGAGCTCGCTTAGGAAGGTCGCGACGGTCTATTCCGCGATACACTTCCTGAGCCTTTCTAAAGGTCGGTGAGACTATCTGAAATGACTCTCTAAGTTTACCGCGAGGACATTCCTTGTGTCGTCTCCGGACGACACGTGGCATTTTGGTACGCCTCAATAGGAATGAGCCACGTCAGCTGCGCTCATTCCTTGGCACGTGTCCCAATTGCTATAAATAGGAACAGTACCCTCAGAGGTGACACACACATGATTCTCTGAAGACACACTCAGAGAGAATTTCAGATATTATTCCACTGTGGTCTGGGCATTTATGAGCCAACTGTGAATATCCCTTCACACGTACACGCTCAATCATTGAGTGCACAGACTTCTCTCGGAATATTTCCCCCACTTGCTGACCCTTAGTCTGTCTCTCTTTACTTCCTCTCCACTTTCCCTCGAGATCCCCCCTACGCTATTGGTTTCTAGGTTGCTACTCTCTTACGAACTCATTTACCCCACCTCACGCAAACTCCTACCTACATTTTGGCGACTCTGCTGGGGAGTAGCACCTTGGAAGCAATGGTGACTGTTCTGAAAAATGGGAAGGTCGTTGGAGATGCTAACGAAGACATCGTGTTGGACGACATGGCTGAGAGTCATCCGGCTCAGACTTCAGGGAATCCCACGCTGGACACTCTGTTGAAAACGTTCGAAACCATGCAAGCATCCATGCTTCAGGCGCAGCAAGATATGCAGCGCACTCAGCAGCTTATCTTGGAATCACTGGGAGACGCACGGCAGAACGAGGACCGGCGCAACAAGGAAACCCCCCCGACGGGAGAGGCCACGCCGTCTGCAGCGAGGCATCGTCCACCTCCCGAGATCAACAGTGAGAACCAGGAACAAGGTCCGCTGGTAACTCCTGGGGGATCAACTCCCAATTCCAATCAAGTCCCGCCACAAGCACACCAGATGCAGAGCTCAACACCCATCGACATTTCGCTGCGAATCCAGCAAGAAGTACAAGCCCTACTCCTACAGGAACGGGCCCGCTTCATGGGCTCTGTCCATTGCGATTTCCGCCCCCCCCCCTATTCGGCAGAAATCGCCGCCATGCCTTATCCGAATGGATACATTCCCCCCGTTTTTCGACTATTCGATGGAAAGAAGGGAAATTCGTACGAACATGTAGCTCGGTTCGTGGAAACCCTAGCTAGCTACGGGGGAGATTATAGTCTGCGTCTGAAAGAATTTTCGAAGTCCTTGACCGACAAGGCATACACGTGGTACATCAACATCCCACCCGGAACTATCACGAGCTGGGAATCTATGGTTCAACGATTCCATGAAAAGTTCTTCCAAATGGAAGAGAGCGTGACTCGCTTTTCCCTCACCAAGATCGTTCAAGGAAGAGACGAAGATGTTCTCGTCTACATCAAGCGTTTCCGAGAAGGATCTATTGATTGTCACGACAACATTCCTGAAACCGAGCTTATCAGGATATGTGTCGATGGCATGTACCATCGCTTTAAGATCAATCTCGTCAACGCGGATATTAGAACCTTCTCAGCCCTCATGGAGAAGGCAAGGAATCTACAGAACGTGATCCGAGAAAGTTCTAACCAAGCACTCGGTCGCTCGTACAACCGAAATCCCACCGCGTCGCCAGTACAAGGGAGCGACAAGAGGAAGAGGAATGAACGAGCATCATCTCCACGAAAAAACAGGGCGGACCCGCCTCCCGAATTCCCTTGCGGATTGAAGGAAGTAAGGGCCATCTTCAAGAAATGGGTGGCGGATAAAATCATCGAGGTGCCAAGGGTGGATAGCCCGTTGAATCGCGAAGAACTGGCAAACGACGATTTCTGTCCTTACCACCACACTAAAAGGCATGCGCTGCGAGATTGTTGGTACTTGCGACGTCTGTTTCATAGAAAGATCCTAAACAAAGAATTGGAAATATCCGACTCTCAAAATATCGAGGCAAATCCATTCCCTAACCATGGGAAGGCTCACGTCGCCATGGCGTCCTATTACGATGAGATAGAGGAGATCGCCATGTATGAGGCGTCGGAACCAGAATTTGATAGCAAAGAACTCGTCATCAAACAAGCAAATACGTTGATGCGAACGGTCAAATTCCAGCGATTCTATGATCAACTCGGCCTTTCCCCTGAGGCAAGGTTCGCGGCGACTAAGGCAATGATAACCACCACGGAGGTACAAGCAGAGGAATGTATGAGAGCGGGAGGATCCGTACGACGAACGCTCCGAGATGCCGCGTCCAAAATTACCTTCTCTGAGGCAGATAGACAAGTACCTTTTGCGCATAATAGGCCGTTGTACGTACCAGTGGAGGTCAATGGCATTGAATTCCAGCGAGGATTCCTAGACTGCGGGGCTTCCCTCAACTTGATGTCCCTAGACGTGCTCTCCGCTGCCGGATACTCCGAACAAGACCTAAGTCCCCCATCGATCGTCATCAACGGATTTGGGAAGGCTTCTCAACGAAGTCTGGGGCATATCACCATCAACCTCATTGTAGGACCCATCCGATGCCATACCAGATTTCACATAATCGACGCGGATACAGCATATCATGCTCTTCTGGGAAGAAATTGGATGCATAAGTTTGCCCTCATTCCTTCTACCTACCACCAATGCGCAAAAGGGATTGTTAACAACAAAGTCATTACAATCATCGCTTCCAAATCACCATTTGCGCGACATGAATCCCACTTCGCGGATGCGGTGTTCTACACTGAATTCGCAGATGAAAATGAGGGGTCGAGATCATTCGTGTGTACCCGACCGATCCCAAGGTGGGAACAGGCAAGACAGGACAATTTCGAGGTGATACCTAGGAAAGCCAAAGGTAAAAGGAAGATCAACGAGGAGCCAGAATGCTACCGCATTCGCTTGCCTGACGGAAAGATCGTGTATCGGTTATGACGGTCCTTGGGGACTTCCCCACGAGCAAAGGAGGTCCCCCACAGCTGCAACATGATCGAAACCAACCCGGGAGGATCCGAGGAACCCAAAATGGCGCCCGAATGTCTCCAAGACGGGCCAAGGAACAAGGAGCAAGAACTGGAACAAATAAACCTAGCTGATGCGGATCACCAGCCCGCCATGACGATCTTTATTTCACGAGATCTAAGCAAAGAAAAACGCTCCGAGCTCATCCAATTGCTTAAAGCCAATTCAGACGTATTCGCTTGGACTTACGCCGAAATGCCGGGTCTGGATATGGGTATCACGGCACACAAATTGAATATCTCCGCCGCGGCCATACCTATTAAGCAATCAGCCCGAGTCTTCCGTCCAGAGTTGGAGACGCAGATCAAGGAAGAAATCACCAAGCTGCTGACAGCGGGTTTCATCAAACCTATACATCACCCTACATGGCTGGCAAACATTGTACCGGTAAAAAAGAAAACCGGTCAAATCCGTGTTTGCGTGGATTTTCGAGATCTTAACCGAGCCTGCCCAAAGGACGATTTCCCACTTCCTAACGTGGATACCCTGATTGACGCGACGGCCGAGCATCAAATGTTCTCTTTTATGGACGGTTTCAGCGGATATAATCAGATAAAAATGGATCCCGAGGACGCGGCAAAGACGGCTTTCAGGACACCAATGGGCAATTTCTTCTACACGGTCATGCCATTTGGACTCAAGAATGCTGGAGCCACGTATCAGAGGGCCATGATGGCCATATTCCATGACTTACTGCATTCGATAATGGAATTTTACATCGATGACCTCGTGGTCAAGTCAAAACGAGAGGAAGACCACTTCTCAGACTTACAAGTGGTTTTTGATAGATGCAGAAAGTTCGAATTGAAGATGAATCCATTAAAATGCGCTTTCGGAGTGTCGTCAGGGAAGTTCTTGGGATGCATCGTTCATCGCCACGGCATCGATCCTGACCCAGCAAAGATCGCCGCCATCAAAGGAATGCCGCGACCTACGACCACGAAGCAACTCAAAAGTCTGCTGGGCAAGGTATCTTACCTGCGCAGGTTTATCCCAGCTCTCGCAGAGCTTACCCACCCGTTCTCAACATTACTAAAGGGGAACGCAACATTCGCATGGGAACCACAACATGACTCGGCCTTCGATGCAATCAAAAAGGTATTAACTTCACCGAGAACCATGACCGTTCCAACAAAGGGCCAACCTTTACTACTATACCTCACCTCCACAACAAAGTCAATAGGAGCGCTGCTCGCGCAAGAGTCGAACGGACAAGAAAAGCCCATTTATTACATCAGCCGTATCCTCCAAGGCCCAGAAGTAAGATATTCGGCGATGGAAAGACATTGCCTAGCGCTCATCTTCGCCACGCAAAAATTCCGCCATTATCTCCTGGCGTTCCCCCTCAAGATCATGACCAAGTGCGATCCAATCAAACATCTCTTGAGCAAGCCAGCTTTATCTGGGAAGATAGCGCGATGGCTCTTTACATTGGCCGAATTCGACATCACTTGCTTACCACCAACGGCAATTAGGAGTCAGGCGCTGGCAGATTTGTTAGCTCAATTTCCCAGCGGCAAGCCCGAACCCATCATCGAAGATCTCCCGGGCGATGACTTCAACGCATCCGCTGCGACCGTCAGCCAGGGCATTTGGGAACTTAGTTTCGACGGTTCATCCACCAAAGAAGGAGGAGGAGCTGGAATCGTGCTCAGATCGCCAGAAAAGGAGACGATAAACCTATCTTTCAAATTGGACTTCCAGTGCTCAAATAACGAGTCAGAGTACGAGGCGCTTATCTTAGGGCTCATGGCAGCTGAAAAGATGGGAGCTGGAGCAATAGAGATCGTGGGAGATTCCAAACTCGTGGTCAAGCAAACTAATGGGAGTTACGCTGTCAAAGAACCCGCTCTCGCAGCTTATCGTTCCATATTGCAAGGATATTTGGACAAATTCGGTCGTGTCAATATCAAACATGCACCCAGAACAAGCAACCGGCACCCAGATGCCCTGGCAACACTAGCATCGAAAGTAGAAATCGAAGGAAACTCTGTCACGATTGAGATTTTCAAGAGGACCCTCCCATGCACAGTCACAGAGCTCCTCCCACAAAAGGAGGACAAGTTGGGCGATTGGAGAGTCCCAATCCGACGCCAGTTACAAAATAAGGAGTCCACCATCTCATCACATTTAAAGAATTTCTCAATATATCGAGGTGAACTCTATTTTAAAACCCCGGGAGGATGGATAGCTAAATGCGTGGAAAAAGAGGAAGCCATTCTTCGCCTCGAAACGATCCATAGGCAAACGTGCGGCAATTCAGACATTAGCCTTTACAGGATCATACAGAGAAGAGGATACTATTGGCCGGAGATGTTAAAGGAAGCAAACAATCTTCAGCAAAGCTGCGCGACGTGCCAAGAATTCCCCGCTCGAAACGAGTGCAACTTCGTAGAAGCTAACGACGATTGGCGCAGGGCGTACATCGATTATCTCACGGAAGGGACCCTCCCGGCCGAAAATATTGACGCAGCGTCAATCAAAAAGAAAGCGCCGCGATTCTTCGTAAGCGAAGGAAATTTGTTCCGAAAAAGTTTTCACGGAAAAGCCCTAAAGTGTCTTGCAGGCCAGGAAGTGGACGATGTTTTACAGCAAGTCCACCAATTTGAGCACCAAGGAGGCAACAAGCTATACCAACAGCTCATACACCTAGGGTATTACTGGCCAACAATGGAAAAGGAAGCGTTGGAATTCGCGAAGAAGTGCAAAGCTTGCCAGATACACGCTAATAGCATACACGCTCCAGCGGTCGGGTTAAAATGTTTGACGACCCCGTGGCCATTTCATACATGGTCAATGGATCTCATGGGCGCCATAGCACCATCACGAGGGAATATCTGGATATTAGCGGCTACAGAGTTGTTCACAAAATGGGTAGAAGCTATACCATTACGAAAGGCAACTGGGGAGAGCATTGCGAATTTCGTAAAACAGTACATAATTTGCAGATTCGGCATCCCTAAGGTAATCCTATCAGATAACGGCAAGCCTTTCACCTCAAAGCCTGTCACGAGCTTATATTTCAAATACGGCATATCCCAGCATAAGTCCACGGTCTACTACCCTAAAGGAAACGGACAAGCTGAAGCAAGCAACAAAACTCTATCCAAGATCTTGAGCAGAACCATGACTGACTTTCCCAAAAATTGGTCGGATCAATTACCATTGGCGTTGTGGGCTTATCGAACATCTAAGCGACGTGCTACCCAAGCAACTCCTTTCTCGCTGGTTTACGGAACTGAAGCAGTCGTTCCAGCCGAAATCTTGGTCCCTTCAGCCAGAATTGCACTCCAGAGCGAAGTCGACCCAGACACGCGCTATACGGAGTTGGATAACTTGGACGAAAAGAGAGATAAAGCCAAAGGAGTCCTGAAAGTTTACCAAGCAAGAATAGCACGGGCTTATGACGCCATGGTACGCCCTAGACAGATTAAGGAGGGTGATTTAGTGCTAAAAGCGGCAACACACGTCATGCGAAGTATGTCCGCCCCAAAATTCACTCCTAAGTGGGAAGGTCCTTACCTCGTCCAGGAGGTCCACGACAGCGACTACTGCAAATTGATCCACCCCGAAGATGGTAGCAATCAAGGAACCCTAAACCTCAAATGGGTAAAGCTTTTTTATTCTTAGGATAATTTTCCTTTTTTTTTTTTTTTTTTTTTTTACAAAGTAGCACCGTACGAATGTAAGCGTGCGCTCTCGCACCATTTCTTTCATTGTACTCCGGGACAGACTCCCCCGCTCTCCATCATGAGAATCTTGAATGAAAAATTTTGTTCTTCCTCACATGCGATGTCTATCACTTATTGCTTACATAAGCACACAAACGACTGAGATAAGCCTGTTTCTACACAGCACTCGTTTGTCCAAAATCAAGAAAGCAACACAACATACATACATGTATAATGAACACAGCACGAACAAAAGATAAGCCTGTTTCATTTTTACATTTACTTATTACGTAAAGCGGCATGCCGCCTATACAAAAGTGTTCATCTAGACGCACTAGGTGTTCAAACAGACACACCAAATCCATCGCCACCAACCAAAAAAAAAAAAAAAAAAAAAAAAAAAAAACAAAAACAAAACAAGAAATTACAACAGATGGCCCAACAGCCCCAAAAACCCGCAAGCAAGCAAAAGGCAGAAAGCCACGCATTGCAAAAGAGCTAGGCGCCTAGCAGACCCGTACCAGTCGACCAGTCATGGGTCACGCCAACCATGGATACTTGATTCTCAATCGCTTGGATATCAGCCCCGAGCCGAAGAAGATAGGCGTCGGCTTCCCTAATTTTCTCACCAAGACGCAGCGAGGCCGCAGTAAATTCAGAACATGCTTCATCAAAAGATTGAGAAGCAGCATCACTAATAAAGGGGAGCCGAAGCTGGGCGGCCGACAAATCGCCGAGCTTTCGGGATTCAACCGTCAGCTCCTCTAAATAATCTCGGCGACGACTCTCGAAATATAGCATGCTCCGCCTAAGATCAAGACAACGACGTCTCTCCCTCACCATGCGAAGCCGAGTTGTCAACCAGTCAACACTAACACCACCCCTCTGCAGCTTCTCTAACAAATAAGAAACTTGGTCCAAAACACCATCTGTCATGGAACCTAGAGTATTGCCCTCAAAGATCCTGATGGTTCGGGCCAAATCCACGCAATATTCGCTTTGAAGATCGTGATGGATATCAGCAAAACCCACCAAGGTGCTAGGACGATGATTATAGACACGTTCCAAAACCCCATGTACATGAACAGGAACGGCGATACCTCTCCAGCCATCCCACACTTCGCCAAAAAGCTCAGGCAAGTTGAAAACACCAGAATCAACTCCAAAGTTGGACGAAGTGCTAGACATCTCCCTAAGAGTGAGGCGAAAAGAAAGAAAGGGTAAAAGAGAAAATTCAAGCGAAAAGTTTCTCCCTAAAAGCCCTCCGCTGGAAGTTAGAATGAAGGATAAGGACACTCAGTACATACTTTTATAGAGTGAAATTACTTAATACACCTCGGAATACGAGGAGATGTGACACCAAGCGTCATCATTACTATCCAACATAAACATGCCTATTCGACCCTGCAAAACGACGGCAGAATTTATTTCTCCATCAACAAGTACAACATTTAATGCACTTAAATGTGTCTGTCCAATCTTGATATTTCTACACACAACTCTAGAAACCCACTCCTTTTCAAAATCATGGCGATCTGTCAAACAAAAGACATGGCGTATCAAAACATCTCATTTTATTTCAAATCACGAAAATACAAACGGCTGATGTACGGCCAATGATACAAGTACAAAAAAAAAAAAAAAAAAAAAAAAAAAAAAAAAAAGGGGGAGGGGGGAAGTCCCCTACAAATCCATAGCTCAACAAACAACAGCTAGAAGAGACCACGAGACGCCCGCGCGCTGCTATCAACATTTGCAAACTTTGGTCCAAGATTAGGGCGACCCTCCCTGACAGACTTCTTCTTTTCCTTCAAAACCTCCAAAGCAGCTTCGGCCGCAGCAATCTCGGCATCAATAGCTTTCTCTCGACGTGCTGACTCGTAGAAAAGAGAAAACTCTCGCAGGTCCGCCAAGTGGGATCCTAGCCACCCAACATTAAGACCAAGCGCCTTAAAGTCATCCAAGGCATCCACGTACGAATCCAGATGAGCGGCATCCAAATCTCTAATCGACGTAATGTCCAAGTACATAACAACCGCCGCCAAAGATTCCAAGCAGCAAGACCGCATTGCAGGAAATTTACAAGAAAATGAGGCCAGAGTCTCAGGACGCTTGGCTTTAATAGCTTCCAGCGCAGGAACAAAAGAAGAATTAATATCACAGTCACCCCAAGACACCAATTTGACATCTCGAGAAGGTGTACTCAAAACACCATCCCGATTCTCCACACCCATTTCCGAACTTTCACCGAAAAGATCCCTCTCCAAATACCGTTCCAATAAATTGGCAGAATTAGTTTCAGCTGAACAAGCTGGAGCCAAGGGTATATTTAAAGAAGGACCCTCGGGAACATCGCTGTCAGAGAGAAAGGTTCCCCTGCTCAGCAGATCACCACAACTATGCTGAACTCTCTCTTCAATAATGGGGATATCACCTGTCAACGCTGGATCCAGCTCTGCGTGTAAAGTTTCCATAAACTCACACAAAGCGCTATCGTCGTTAAGACTTAAAACAACCCTCCCCGTGGTCGGCGAAGCATGTCGGTTGGGAGCAGAAATCATTGTTGTCTCCGAATCACCACGGTCTACTAAAGGCAATTCTGCATCATCTCCCACAAGATTGGCGTCAGAACGAACAATCACATGATCCACATCATCAGTAAAAGCTCCACGAGTAATAGGAGAACGTGCCCCATGCTCGTCTCCATGAAGAGTTTCTTCAGGACAGACACGAGCGGTAGTGGAACCAGATTCTGGCTCGGCCCTCAAAGTGGCAGATGCACGAGACTTCCTATGTTTCCCACTGCTCTTTCTGCTTTTCTTTTTTCGGTGTTTGTGAGACCGACCCTTATCTTCTTTCCGCTCTCCACCGGAACAACCTTCGTCATCAGCCCGTGTTGCATGAACAATAGGAAGCAAAGGCGACCCCTCAACCTCTTCCTCGATAATTCCACCATCCTCCACACGCTCCATGCTTGTTCCAGAATCCACAAGTCCCTGCCGCAAGAGAAAAACTCCAGCTAACATGTCAAAAAGAAGGGAGGGAAATAATGGCTACGAAAGATAGAAGAAATTAAACAAAGTACCTTCCGGATTTCTTTAGAAGACGCTATTTTCTCAGAAGCTTTCACCAAACGCCTCCTTTTTAAAGGGGTTCGCGATTCTATTTCCTCATTGACATCTTGGGGAAAACCGGCAATGGTAGACAAACTTTTAGCCGCATGAGGTACCTCAGCACCGGCTTTCACGGATGAGGTCGACTTTTTTGATTTTGAAGCACGAAGCGTCCCATCACCTGCCGCTACATCATAAACTTTGGCCTTAACAGGGTCGCTGACATGAAAGCGAACAAAAGAAGCAAGACACTTGTCCCAAAAGGATTCCCAACTCGGGGTACATCGGCCAACTCTCCCTCGAGGGGCAATCCGGACTATGACTCCACCAGAAAGGGTCCCCGTCTCGGTTGAGGTAAAACGCCTGGAACTCTCCGCATAGTCTGCAGAAAGCGTATGACGTGCAGGCACCCCCTGGTCCAAGCCAAATTGACGAGAAACCCTATGAGGATTATAACATACGGCCCCCCTCGTATACTCCGACAAAAAAGGGAGATTCGAAGGAAACATGGCGGCAGCCATAATAAAAACACGAGTATTCGGGCAGACAGATAAGTCCACTTCCTCAAAAGAACCGGACGGGTACAAGTTCAGATCTTTCTCACCAGTAATAGCCCTTGCGTAAGGACGAAACTCAAATTCCTCCATGACGTCCAGAAACTTACTCGGACGTTTCAGAGTTCCTTTCTTACACCATCTGTCCGCCCTGGGCTGATGATTATCAATGTAAGTAACTTGGCGAGTGGGCCCGTGAAGCTTCTTTTTTGTAGCCTCGAAAACAATGGGGGAAGGAGCATAACCTCTGAACCTCTCAAAAAGGAACATAGTCAGAAAAGGGGTACACAGGTAGCTAGAAATATCGAAACGACCGACGGAACGTCTGAAATCAGCGTGAAGAGAATCCAAGCGGTGGTACAAGGTACCTAAAAACAGCGGCGCCAAAGGCAGAGAATGACCTTTAGCCAATTTAACAGCTAGGGGAAAAATCGCAGCATTTATCCCATCCTCGGGAGACATCGGAAGAATATATCGCGCAAGCCAACTAGCTATGTACGCCGCCAAACAGTGAGGACTACCGGATCCTGGCCCCGCTTTCTCGTCACGGTCCTGGTCGCCTATGACTTGCTTCACAGGTTGAATATCTTTGTAGAAATAACGTAACCAAGTAACAAAAGAGGCCCGCCTACCTCTATTCTCGCCAGAAAATACGCTGGTTAGCGCAGCACTCTTTGTAAGGCATGATTGTAGAAGCGCCACGGTATCTTTATCTCCTCGATCCTCATGAAGGCCCTCCAACGAATAATCACCAATAACTGGCAAACCCATCAGAGCAACCACATCCTCTAAAGTAGGGGTAAATTCCCCCCAGGCAGTAATGAAAGTATGCGAATCAGAGCTCCACCGAGAGGCCAACTCAACTAAACCCAGCGTGCCTTTTCTACAATTCAAAGACACGCAGATGGAGACCGAATCCAGAATACCCGCGCTGGCCAACAACTTACGACTGCATGAATCAGAAAGAACAAAAGAGCTCCATTCATCCCAATCCGTGCAAGGACCGGAGGAAGCGTGAAAATCTATACCAGAATAGGGGTAATCTCCCCGCTCCATCTCAAAACGCGGGACACTTGCAGGAGCGACCATCTCAGCTTCGTCCGCCAACGCCTCGGAACATTGAAGTAGCAGATCTTTAACGGGGAGAGAAATAGGGCGAAAATCCCGGACTTTGGACCAAAACGCGTCATCTTCGCCACCGACGAAGGGAGCAACGGCGGGAGTCTGCTCCGAACCCTCCGACAGTTTTTTCTTCCCCTTCAGCGCACGAGAAGTTTCTGCCATCAAGGAGGAAAGGCGAACTTTTCCGCGAAAATCCGGAGAGAAGGGTTGACCAAACTAAAAGCAAGAAGACATGAGAGGAGACCGATGCGTAGCCTCCCTTATATAAATTTCCAAAAGAGCGCCAAAAGGACGCAGCGAAACGAAAAGACGGTATACAAAATCAATACCTCGATTTTCCCGCGCGAAACCATCATGGCTTATTTAAAAGCTGACAAGACCTCTGCCAGAAAACTGACACAGTGCTCGAGCCACACTTTCTCCAGTACGACTCGAGCAGGGGGCAAAATGTGGGCATCACTATCTGACAAACGTATCAACAACCGACACGCGTCCATTTGCCGTTCGAAGGAACTGTACTCAATACTCAAAAGATATGGGCGAAACCCCAAGGAGGCATCATTAGGGCGCCCTAGGTACTTCATCACGCGAAAGGATCCATAGCACTTCACCGAGTGCTGCCTACATCACTCCTAATAAAACCAGGCTCAGATAGACCTACTTGGGGGCAGGTCTTGGTGCCACACCACTACGCCACGACACGGTCGCCTTAGACCTGGGCGTGGCTAAGTCTTTCTCTATCCTAACGGGAACTCTCAGGTTATGTGGCTTGGTTGGCTTAAGAGCAGAGCTCGCTTAGGAAGGTCGCGACGGTCTATTCCGCGATACACTTCCTGAGCCTTTCTAAAGGTCGGTGAGACTATCTGAAATGACTCTCTAAGTTTACCGCGAGGACATTCCTTGTGTCGTCTCCGGACGACACGTGGCATTTTGGTACGCCTCAATAGGAATGAGCCACGTCAGCTGCGCTCATTCCTTGGCACGTGTCCCAATTGCTATAAATAGGAACAGTACCCTCAGAGGTGACACACACATGATTCTCTGAAGACACACTCAGAGAGAATTTCAGATATTATTCCACTGTGGTCTGGGCATTTATGAGCCAACTGTGAATATCCCTTCACACGTACACGCTCAATCATTGAGTGAACAGACTTCTCTCGGAATATTTCCCCCACTTGCTGACCCTTAGTCTGTCTCTCTTTACTTCCTCTCCACTTTCCCTCGAGATCCCCCCTACGCTATTGGTTTCTAGGTTGCTACTCTCTTACGAACTCATTTACCCCACCTCACGCAAACTCCTACCTACACAAAGCTGACCCAATCTTGTCAGGACAAAATGCCCCTGCCACTTTCTAGCAATTGCACACGTAGTAGTGCTAAAAGACAAAATCATCCTTCCAGACTGTACATGCATACCCCTCTTTAACGAGTGCAGTTTTGCTCACTCCAAAATTGTTCACTCTTCTCTCTCATTGATTAATGTATTGGGGTCCAGTACAAGTACTGTACATCATTAATTAATTCTCATTTAATATTGGGCCCCACAGCATTAGCCAATGAGAGAGGAGGGTGAGCAATTTTGGAGTGAACAAAAGTGTATTCCTCTTTATTTATTTATTTGTTTATTTATTTTTGTTTCTTTTTTCTTTTCTAGCACTCTTTATTTGTTATTCACTACCAGTTAAATAGATAATTAACCTATACGATATATAAATTGAATATTACTTACATTATTATCAAACACTTATATCATTGTATATTAATACATAGTACCAAGGGAACTGTTGTCTTTTGAACATTCAAACTCACTTTCATATTTATATAACCAAACACTTGCATAATCAATTACATCATTATAATCACTTTTACGATACATTATCCAAACACTACAACTATCATAATCTATTTTAATCATAATCTATTATGATAAAAGCTATCGCAATCACAAAGCACAAGCTCCCCCAAACAGCCTCTTAGTCAATACTAAATAAAACAAGCATTTCGATTCATCTTAAACAGGTAGTAGTTTAATAATAGGATATACTAAATGTCTCTATTTAGCAGACCTATATTCTCATATGAACAAGTGCAATGTTTTTTTTTTTTTTCCAGAAAGTGGTAAACATATTCCAAAAATGTTGTACAAAGTACAAGTGTTTAAGAGGAAAAAAAATAAGAACACAAAAAGGCTCTACTTGCTACTATCTACCATTATCCAGGGGCGAAACCACGACTTGACCTTAGCGGGGAAAAGACTTGCAAGGGTTTCGGGGCAGTGCCTCCGATTGATTTTTTTTTTTTTTTCTCTTTTGTAGAAATGCTTTACTTTTGGGTCATAAATTGTGTGGTAGTTCCGTGGACGTCATATGCAGTGACATTAGCGTTAAATTATTATTATCCGAAGACAAAAGAATCTCTCTACAACTATTTCAAAAAAAAAATTTGATTTCACATTCTTAATCTCTGTTCCTTTTCTTTTTTACTAGTTTCACAACGAAGAATTTTTAGTGTGTTGATACTTGGGGCAACTTGAATTAATAATATATTCGTTTTTGGTGAAAACTGTTGGAGTTTTATATTTATTAGTAGCTGGATATAATTATTTTATTGTTTGGGGACTATCTTGTAATTATATCATTATTGTACTTTGACATCTAATAAAATAACATAGAGGAACAGTTGTTCTCTCTAGGCTTGGAAAAATAATTGTCCAACATGGTATCAAAGCCACCCTAAGAAGGGTTTCTCACCAAGCATCACCACCACCACAATCTGCGCTCCATCAATCACAACCAAACCCATCGCCGGTTGACCCAACACCACCACATCCATCGCCGAACCCACCACAGCCCTGGGAGGTTGCGCCGCACACCACCACAGCCCTAGAAGGCTGCGCCGCATGCCAAAACAGCCCTAGGAGGCTGCGTTGTCCACTCCCAGGCCAAGCTGACCTCACCGAGAGCCATCCTAGTCATTCCACCCTAAACCGACACCTATCAAACTCTTCCTTCCTCTTTTCGGCAGCCCAATCCCTTGGGTACACACAACCGAAACCTACTAGATTGTTAAACAGCAACTTTTTTCCTTTTTTCCCTCTTTTCTTAACCCTAGATCATTGGGTATTCAACGTATACTTGATCTGATCACAAGTTTCGTTTCTCCGACAATTTAGGTCCGTGTACGGACCCATGTTTTGTCCATAAATTGGATGTTTGCACCAGCACAGTGCCCTGTGACGACTAGATCTGCCTTGTTGCTGCAAGTTTGTCCTGTGCCAGCCTTTGTTTTCTTCATCATGTCGAAAGAAGGTGATAAATCCGGTGTTGTGAGTTCTCCTATAAGTCATGAGAAACATTCCCTCATTACTGAGAACCCTGGGTCTAAAATTACCACTGAATTGTTCAATGGAGAGAACTATATTACTTGGTCTCAATCGGCTACTTTCTGGCTACATAGTAGATTGAAGTTTGGTTATGTTGATGGCACTCTTAAGGCACCTAGTCGTGAGGATCCCACTTATGCAAAGTGGGAAGTGGACAATTATCTTGTTATGAGTTGGCTTGTGCATTCGATGGAGCCCAGTTTTGCTACGTTTTTTCTGGAGATGGAGACAGCACTTGACATATGGGATGCATTAGCACAGACTTATGCTAGGAAAGGGTATATAGCTGAAGTTTATGAACTTCGTCGGCGTATTGAGGCTGATGAACTGGGTGAACGTTCTATTCTTCCGTATTACACCTCCTTGAGTACTATGTGGAAGCGTTTGGATCACTTGAAAAACTATCGTCCTGTTTGCTCTATGGATGCCACTAGTTTCAAGGAGTATATTGAGAGTGAAAGAATCTTACAGTTTCTAGCTGGCCTCAGTTCCGAATTCGATCAAGTAAGGAGCCGTATTCTTGGGATGGAACCATTACCGTCACTTTGAGAGGCATTTGCCTACGTTCAGAACGAAGAGAGTCATCGTTCGGCTATGCTTTCTCCTAAACCCACTGATCGATCCGCTTTGGTATCTTCTAATCAAAAAGGGGGTAAGGCTCCCAACTATTATTCACGAAAGGATCAGACAATTTCTGAGGGTTTTAAAACTAAAGATAAGTGGTGTGATTACTGTAATAAGCCAGGCCATCTTCGTGCTACCTGCTGGAAGCTCCATGGTCGTCCATCTTTCCCAAGGGGAAGAGGTGGAGGGCGCACTGGTGGCCGCGGTAATGGACCCAGAGCCCACTTATCCACGGGTCCTGAAGCTCATCAGTCCGAGGAGATCCCCTCTGCTTCACCTACTACTAGTAGTATTAGTAGTACTGATTTGGAGACCCTGAGGCGCATTATGGCACAGTTGGACACCTCTACGAGTTCTTTTACTTCTTTTGCCCAAGCAGGTAATGTTGCTAATTTTACATGTGCTTTAAATGCTTGTTCTCTACAACCATGGATCATTGACTCTGGGGCATCCGATCATATGACCGGTTTGTCCACTATTTTTTCTACTTACAATACTTGTTCAGGTAAAGACAAGGTTAAAACTGCCGATGGTAGTCTTTCTTCCATTTCTGGTAAAGGTGTTATTCATGCTTCTGAGACCCTGTCTTTATCTTCGGTTCTTCATGTACCAAATTTTACGACTAACCTTCTTTCGATTAGTCGTATTACTAATGACCTTAATTGTTGTGTTACCTTTTTTCCTTCTCACTGTGTTTTTCAGGATCTCTCCACCAAGAAGGTGATTGGCAATGGTAGGGAGAAGAATGGACTCGACTTTCTGTTGCCTAGTGAAGTGGACACTGGAGGTGGAAGTTTGACTCAGAGGGCTTATCATTCTTTGAGAGAGACACTCCCTAGAGAGGCTTGGTTGTGGCACCAGAGACTAAGACATCCTTCGTTCTCGCTTCTTCGTAATTTATTTCCGTCATTAATAAACAATTATAATGTTAATATTGCTATGTGTGAAGCATGTGAACTTGGCAAACATCACCGTGCCTCTTTTAATTCAAGTTTGAATAAAAGTACTATTCCTTTTCAAATTGTTCATACTGATGTTTGGGGTCCATCCCACATTACTTCTTTGCATGGATATAAGTGGCATGTTACATTTATTGATGATTTTTCCCGTAGTACTTGGGTATATCTAATGCGAGAGAAGAGTAATGTGTTTTCTATTTTCAAAAACTTCCACAGTATGATTTGCACTCAATTTAGTATTGTTATCAAACTTGTGCATTCTGACAAGGGGGGGGGTTTAATATATTTATGGTGGGCTCGAGAATTTTTTCCTTGAAGATGACATAATACACCAAACCTCCTACACTAATACTCCCCAACAAAATGGAGTTGCCGACAGAAAAAATCGCCATTTACTAAAAAGTGCTCGGTCTATGATGTTTTCAATGCAAATTTCCAAATCTTATTGGGGGGAAGCAGTTTTAACTGCTGCCTACCTCATTAACCGATTTCCCACCCGTGTCCTTAATAAGAAGTCTCCGATTGAAGTTCTTCTAAATCCATCTTCTGTGTTTACTATTCCTCCTAAAGTGCTTGGTTGCGTCTACTTTGTTCACAACCATTCCCCTTCCAGGAAAAAACTTGACCCTCGTTCTCTTAAGTGTGTCTTTGTTGGTTACTCAGCGACACAAAAGGGGTACAAGTGTTATCATCCTCCTTCTCGTCGGTGGTATGTCTCCATGGATGTCACATTCCATGAGGCCTAGTCCTACTTTCAGTCTCCACAGTCACCTCTTCAGGGGGAGAAAATGAGGGAAGAGATGTCTGTTCCTATTGATCCTATTGAGGGAGTAGTGGAGTTAGGAGACAATAGTGAGAAGGGAGGAGAGAAAGGGGAAGTAGAACATGAAGAGGAGTTTGTGAGAGAAAGAGAAAAAGAAAAAGAGGAGAATGTTGAAGAGAGGGAAGGTATTGTAACAAGGGGGAAAGAGTTACTTACCTACTCAAAGAACAAGGAGAGAAGAAGATTTGGGGCAGAAGAAGATTTGGGGCAGCAGAAATGGAAGTTGTTCCAATTCCTCCACTCCAGCCAATCTCTTCTAGTGTTGATGATCCAGATATCTCTCCATCTCTTACTCCTACATCTGGTAATGATTTAGACATATCTATTGCTCATCGTAAAGGCACTAGGACATGTACTAAACATCCCCTTTCTAATTTTGTTTCATACTCTCATTTGTCACCATCCTATAAAGCTTTTGTTTCTAGTCTGTCTTCTGTGTCTACTCCTAACCATGTCCAGGAAGCCTTGTCTGACCCTAAGTGGAAGTCCGCCATGGTTGAGAAGATGAAAGCACTTTCTAAAAATGGCACATGGGAATTAACAGAATTACCTCAAGGGAAGAAGACAGTAGGGTGCAAGTGGATGTTCACTGTGAAATACAAGGCTGATCAGACGATTGAGAGGTATAAAGCCCGACTGGTAGCTAAGGGTTTTACTCAGACTTATGGAGTAGATTATCAAGAAACATTTGCTCCGTAGCCAAAATGAATTATGTCAAAATTCTGTTATCTCTTGCTGCAAATTTGGAGCGGCCGCTACATCTATTTGATGTAAAAAATGCCTTTCTCCATGGTGATTTAGAGGAGTATGCATGGATGTCCCTCCAGGGTTTGAGGATACCAAAACAAAAGGGAAAGTTTGTCCTCTTCCGAAGTCATTGTATGGGCTCAAGCAGTCACCAAGAGCGTGGTTTGATCGGTTTTCTCAGGATATGCTCAAGTATGGATTCAAACAAAGCCAAGGTGATCACACTCTCTTCATTAAACATTCTTCAAGCGGTAAATTGACAGCATTAATTGTCTATGTTGATGATATCGTTCTTACTAGAGATGATCTGGAAGAGATGGGAAAGTTAAAAAATTACCTGGCCAAGGAGTTTGAAATCAAGAACTTGAGAAGCTTAAAATATTTCTTGGGAATTGAAGTGGCCAGATCCAAAGATGGGATTTTATTTTGTTAGAGGATAATATTGTAAATAGTGTAATATTATAGTGTCCCACATCGGTTAGATTGTAAAAGTGTAGCTTCTAGCTAAGCCTATATATATTAGGCTCCTCTTGTAATCATTTTTTAATTGAATTCAATATATCATTTTCCTTTCTTTTACATGGTATCAGAGCAACCCGATCTTAGGGTCCGCTCCTTTTGTTATTGCCGATCATAGTTGATCGAGAGTGTTTCTCGTGTTCTATCAATTGCCGGATCTCTGTCCAAGATCCGAGAAGACTAGCAGCCCCTCAAACCCTAGCCGTTACCCCCTCAAGTTACTGTTCATTCGAAAGTACTGTTCATCGCAGTTACTATTCATCGCGGGCACTGTTCATCAGAAAGTTACTGTTCATCCGAAGCTACTGTTCATCCAAAATTTACTGTTCATCGCAGTTACTATTCATCGCGGGTACTGTTCATCAGAAAGTTACTGTTCATCGCAGTTACTATTCATCGCAGTTACTATTCATCAGAATCACTATTCATCGCCCAAAAAAAAAAATTTTTTTTTTTTTTTTTTTTTTTTGAATCCAAAGTTATCTTTAGCCCTTATCTATGGAATCCAAAGTCCTTCCCCAACTAACTACACGAAAGTTGAACGGCTCAAATTTCCTTCAATGGTCCCGGGCTGTCAATATTGCCCTCACTGGCTTGGGTTTTGATGATCACCTTACCGAGTCTGCTCCTACCACCGATGAGAAGGCGATTAAGCATTGGAGACAAATGGATGCTCAAATTGTTGCACTTATTTGGATTTCTATGGAACCGCAGGTTGCGGACATGTGTGGTCATTTGGGCACATGTAAGGAGATTTGGGAGTATGCTCATCTCTTGTACTCCAGTGATTTGACTCGGATGTACGATCTCTCTTTTCAGTATTTTCAGTTGCAACAGAGTGATCTATCTGTAACTGATTACTTTGCTTCGTTTAAACGGTTGGTTGAAGAGTTGAATAGCGTCCTTCCTATCACTACTGATGCGAAGGAACAGCAGAAACAACGTGAACAAATGGCCGTGATGAAATTTCTCGCAGGTCTCAAGAGTGATTTTGAGCCAGTTCGGTCTCAAATTCTTGGTGGTGCCACTCTTCCTTCTCTTGTTGAGACATATCAGCGTGTTTTGAGGAGTACTTCTCGGGATCCGATTATTCCTGTTCCTCCCGTTACCGATCATTCAGCCTTTGTTACTCAGGCTTCGCAACATCCTATCGGTCGGGGTGGTGGTGGTGCTCCTCGTCGTGGAGGGGGTTATCGTGGTGGACGAGGAGGTCGTGGTCGCGGTCCCATGCGCCATTGTGATAATTGCAACAAGGATGGTCATACTCGGGAGACTTGCTGGGAACTTATTGGCCGTCCTGCTCGGTTTGCCCATGCTGCTACTACTACTCCTGGTGATACTCATTCTTCCTCTCCAGTTGTGGCTGATCAGTTTTCAGTTTCTCGGGACGAGTATACTCAGTTCTTACAGTTCCAAGCACCTCAGCAGGCATCTTCTCCTAGTACCTCTCTTGTTCAGAAAGGTACCTCCACTGCTTGTCTCACCTCTCGTTCTGCTCCTTGGGTAATTGATTCTGGAGCCACTGATCACCTCACAGGTATATCGACCCAATTTTCATCTCTTGAAAAATCATCCTCATTGCCCCCAGTTACATTAGCCGATGGCTCCTCTATTCCTGTTGAAGGAATAGGGACTGTCTCATTGTCTTCATCCTTGTCTTTATCTTCTGTTCTTTACATACCTCGGTCTCCTTTTAATTTAATTTCTGTTAGCAAATTGACAAAGAATCTTAATGCTTGTGTCTCCTTTTCTCCTGATTCTGTTCTTATTCAGGATTTGACGACTCGGAAGACGATTGGCGTAGGGCATGAATCCGATGGTCTCTACTATTTTGATGGTTCATCTCCACCGCCCACTTCTCCCACTGCTTGTTCTGCTACAGTATCTCCTCACCAGATTCATTGCCGCCTTGGACATCCTTCTTTGGCCAACTTGAAGCTGCTAGTACCTAGTTTGAGTCATTTGTCTATTTTAGAGTGTGAGTCGTGTCAGTTGGGGAAGCATCACCGTGTCCAATTTGCTCCTCGAGTTAATAAAAGAGTGTCTTGTCCATTTCAATTAGTACATTCAGATGTTTGGGGTCCACATCGTATAACCTCTATTAAGGGGTATCGGTACTTTGTTAGCTTTGTTGATGATTTCTCCAGAATAACGTGGATTTATTTAATGAAAAATCGTTCCGAGTTATTTTCAATATTTTGTGCATTTTGTAATGAAGTTAAAACTCAATTTAATGTTCCTATTCAAATTCTTCGTAGTGATAATGCACAGGAATATTTCTCTCATCCATTCACCACCAACATGAGCAAATGTGGGATGCTCCACCAATCATCGTGTGTGCACACACCTCAGCAAAATGGTGTTGCAGAAAGGAAAAATCGTCACTTGTTAGAAGTCACCCGCACCTTGTTGTTTGAAATTAGGGTTCCAAAATGTTACTGGGGGGATGCAGTTCTTACTGCTTGTCATTTAATTAATCGTATGCCTTCCTATGTTCTAGATGGATGCACTCCTCATGCTACATTATTTCCTACTGAGTCTCTGTTTCCAGTTAGTCCACGTGTTTTCGGATGTGTTTGTTTTGTCCATCAGCTTACCCCGGGCACTGACAAGTTAGACCCACGTGCTATTAAGTGTGTTTTCTTAGGGTACTCGCGTGTTCAGAAAGGCTATCGTTGTTATAGCCCTACCCTGCGTCGTTTCTTTGTGTCAGCAGATGTTACCTTTTTTGAGTCCACTCCATACTATTCAGAGTCCCACTCTATGAGCGATCCTGATTTTATGCTTCCCTTACCTCTTGCAATACCTCCCACATCCCCTGTCCTTCCCACCCCAGAGGTTTCCTCCCGCCTGGATCGCCCACACTTGCAGACATACACTCGCCGCCCTTGGACCGTTCCGGATTCTGCTACTCCGTCAACCGCCTCTGCGTCTTCAGATCCACCTCCATCAGAATCTGACCTTCTCATTACTCTCCGTAAGGGTAAGCGCTCTTGTACTTCTCATCCTATTTCCAACTTTGTCTCTTACAATCGTTTGTCTCCTAGTTTTTCTTCGTTTGTTACCTCTTTGTCTTCTGTGTTTGTTCCTAACACTGTTGCAGAGGCTCTTACCCACTCCGGATGGAGACAGGCAATGGAGGATGAGATGTCTGCCTTACGAGATACTGGTACTTGGGACTTAGTTCCTCTTCCTTCGGGCAAGACAGTAGTGGGATGCCGTTGGGTTTATACTGTTAAAGTGCACCCTGATGGCACAATAGATCGTCTGAAAGCCCGCCTTGTTGCCAAGGGCTATACGCAGGTTTATGGCCTTGACTATTCCGAGACGTTCTCTCCTGTGGCTAAGATCACCTCTGTTCGTCTCCTCATTTCTCTTGCAGCCATATATCACTGGCCCTTACATCAGCTTGATGTCAAGAATGCCTTCCTTAATGGCACTTTGTTGGAAGAGGTATATATGGAGCAACCACCTGGGTTTGTTGCTCAGGGGGAGTCGAATATGGTATGTAGATTAAGAAGATCTTTGTATGGCCTGAAACAGTCTCCTCGTGCCTGGTTTGGTAGGTTCAGTGATGTAGTTGCTGAATTTGGACTCCAGAGATGTGGTGTTGATCATTCAGTCTTTTATCGACATACTAAAGCAGGTAAAATCTTCTTGCTTGTATATGTTGATGACATTGTTATAACCGGAGATGACTGCAAGGGTATTTTGGAGTTGAAGTTATTTCTGCAAAACAAATTTCAAACCAAGGACCTCGGGCAGCTTAGATATTTTTTGGGTATTGAGGTTGCCAGGTCAAGTGAAGGAATTTGCTTATCTCAAAGGAAGTATGTTCTTGATCTCCTATCAGAATCAGGGATGTTAGGATCCAAACCTGTGGAGTCTCCTATGGATCCTAACACCAAGTTACTATCAGATCAAGGGGAGTTATTGGAGGATCCTGAGCAGTATAGACGTCTGGTTGGTAAGCTTAATTATCTTACTGTTACTAGACCTGACATTGCCTTTTCAGTGAGTGTCATCAGTCAGTTCATGAGTTCTCCTCGTACCACACATGGGGAGGCAGTGATGCGTATTTTGAGGTATCTCAAAGGAGCTCCAGGCCGTGGTTTATTGTACCAGGATCGCGGTCATATACGTATTGAGAGCTACAGTGATGCTGATTGGGCTGGATCTCCTGGTGATAGGAGATCCACTACAGGATACTGTGTTTTGGTTGGTGGTAATCTTGTGTCCTGGAAGAGCAAGAAGCAAACAGTAGTTTCTAGGTCGAGTGCTGAGTCTGAATACAGGGCTATGGCACATACTACGTGTGAATTAGTGTGGATGAAGCATCTACTAGAAGAGCTTGGGTTTACTCAGTCTTGTCCTATGAATTTACTTTGTGACAATCAAGCCGCCATTCATATAGCTTCCAATCCAGTATTCCACGAGAGGACAAAACACATTGAGGTTGATTGTCATTTTGTTCGGGAAAAACTTCTAGAGAAAGTAATCAATACCGTTCACGAGAAATCCGCGGATCAGTTAGCCGATTTGTTCACAAAAGCATTAGTTGGGACTCGAGTTAAATATATATGTGACAAGCTTGGTGCATATGATATGTATGCTCCAGCTTGAGGGGGAGTGTTAGAGGATAATATTGTAAATAGTGTAATGTTATAGTGTCCCACATCGGTTAGATTGTAAAAGTGTAGCTTCTAGCTAAGCCTATATATATTAGGCTCCTCTTGTAATCATTTTTTAATTGAATTCAATATATCATTTTCCTTTCTTTTACATATTTATCCCAGAGATAGTATGTGCTGGATTTACTAAAGAAAACAGGAATGCTTGGTAGTAAGGCAGCGGATACTCCAATGGATCCTAATCTGAAGCTTAGTGATGACCCAGGAGGAGAACCGGTGGAAAAGGGAAGATATCAGAGAATGGTGGGTAAACTGATTTATCTCTCACACACTAGACCCGACATTGCTTTTGCAGTGGGCGTGGTAAGTCAGTATATGCATTCTCCTAAACAGGTTCATCTTGACGCGGTTTTCCGAATTGTGAGATACCTCAAGTCAGTGCTTGAGAAAGGTTTATTCTTTGCTAAGCATGGTCATACTCAAGTGGAAGTCTATACAGATGCGGATTGGGTCGGATCGGTTACCGATAGAAGATCGACAATCGGGTATTGTTCCTTTGTTGGAGGGAACCTGGTAACTTGGAGAAGCAAAAAACAGCCCGTAGTGACTAGATCCAGTGCCGAAGCAGAATTTAGAGCCATGATTCAAGGGGTGTGTGAATTGCTGTGGATCCAAATTATCCTGTCTGATCTTGGTTTCAATCCTGAAGACTCAATGAAGCTACACTATGATAACAAAGCAGCGACATTGCCCATAATCCTGTTCAGCACGACCGGACTAAGCATGTGGAAATTAATCGTCATTTTATCAAGGAAAAACTAAATGGTGGGAAGATTTGTACTCCATATGTGAAGTCCGGAGATCAGTTAGCTGACGTCCTTACCAAGAGCCTTGCGAGTAGGGCATTTCACTTCATTCTTAGCAAGCTGGGTATGAGAGATATCTTCGCACCAGTATGAGGGGGAGTGTTGGAGTTTTATATTTATTAGTAGCTAGATATAATTATTTTATTGTTTAGGGACTATCTTGTAATTATATCATAATTGTACTTTGACATCTAATAAAATAACATAGAGAAACAGTTGTTCTCTCTAAGCTTGGAAAAATAATTGTCCAACAAAAAGTAGGAAAGTTTTAAGGATCAAAGTGAGAATTTTGAGTTTAGAAGGGGTAAATTAAAAAACTCAAGAGGGGCACAATTGCGTATCATGTTAAATGCATAGGTTTTGAAAAGTTAAGGAGGGGGCACGAATGCATATAATATAAAATACTTAGGGTAAAAACATAAATCAGAAAAGTTGAGGGGGAGCATGTGCCCCCCTTTGTCCACGTGTAGCTCCACCCCTGCCATTATCCAAAGGTTAGGAAATTAATAACTAGTTTCAAAGACTTGCTTGTATATTATGTTTTGCACCCTATATAATCTTAGCATTGTCGGACCTCACTAGGTCCAACAATACGACCTTTTAATGTCCACTCTGTGTTTTTAATTTCACCATCAAAATATGATCTCGTTTGAAGAAGTAAATGGTTATTTGCAGGAGGCCCAACCATCTGAACCCTTTCAATATAGAGAACCACTTCTGTATAGAGAACCCATGAAAAATGTCTAAGTAGCACTAAATCCAGCACCATAGGCATATACGTAATATCAACAACCAATTTACTAATAACCACGCAAAGAACATGAATTGCAGAATAAAGGAACATCCCAGTCTTAACATTAATGCAGTTCATTAACAAAGTAAGTGATTAGAGTATAAATAGAGTATGAGATTTAAATTTTTTAAAAAACTAAAAGGAAAATACGGTATATGGAAAAATAAAAAACAACACAAAAAAAAACCCAAAAAAAAGGGCCAACAGTCAAAACATCAAGATAACAGTTTCACAGCAAAAAAAAAAAAAAAAAAAAAAAACCAAAAATGAAATGAAATAAAATAAAATAAAAATAAAAAAGAGTTCATCAACGCAGTCTTGATAAAATATTGAGTTCAACACATCATTATACATAACAGCCAATAAATAATGAAATTTTCTTACTGAACAGATGTATTTGACACGTATATGCAAATATAAACAAGTCAACTGAGGTTGAATTTGAAACAAAAAAAAAAAGGGCAGCCACGGATTGCAGACTAAAATTGAAGTATGAAGTTGATAAAGCTATGCCAAAATCATTACAAAAAGAAGCTATTAAATTTACCTTTGTCTTTACAAGGGGATTTATATTCCTTCCCACGAAAGTACTGCATTGAGAGCTGTCTAGATTCAACTTTGCCTGCAAAATTAAAAATCATTCTGACAGAGATGCAGAGTAATTAAAAATCAATTTTCCAATTGTTAGAATCAGCATCCACAGGAGCAATCGTCTGTTTTTGGCCTGCCAGTCCACTGGCGAGCCTGATCTTCCAGCCCAATAGCGAGCGTGCACGGTTTTGTCCTAGAGTTTTAACCCAAAATGGCCTCACCAGGAAGAGGCATCGTTCTTCAATGCCAGAATCTTCTTACAATGGTTCTGTCCTCTTGAGTTTTAACCCAAAAAGGCCTCATTCTCTCACTTCAATGCCAGAGTCTTTTGACACTTGCTGCCAATCTGGGACGAGGCCTATGCAATACCAACATCTTCCCCCTAGACACATTATACGATGTTAGTATTAGCGATCGAGTCCACCTATGAGGTACTATTCGCCTTTGCTCTGCCAGCCGACCGGCTAGTCTAACACACTAACCTTCCAACTCAACAGTGAGCCTACATGGTTTTATCCTCTTGGGATTTAACCCAAAAGGACGCTCAGCCGCTCACAAGGGTAAAGCATCTCTCACACTTAAATGTCAGACTTTTGACATTTGCTACCAATGCGGGACAAGGTTGCGTGCAACACATACATCCCCCCAACAGCGCATATACATCCCTGGCTCGAATACCATGATAGATTGCAGACCCACTCCATTTGTGAGGTATTGGCCGCCTTTGGTCTACCAGTCCATTGCCAAAACTAAGCTCCCAGCCCAGTGACAAGCCCCCTGGATTCTTTTTTTCTCTTGGGTTTTAAACCCAAAAGGGCCCTCACAAGGGAGAGGCATCACTCACACTGAGACCTGGCAATTGGAAACCGCATCCGCGAACCCACCATTAGCGGATTCGGGTTGACTTATTTTCATTGCGGGTTAGCGCGGATTGAGCGAGTTGTCCACGTGGGTCAGAGCGGGTTGGATGTGGATTGGCCGATATTAAAAAGAAGGAACAGATATGCTTTCATTTCTGTGGTCTAATTCTCTCTCATCTCTGTTCCTTGACGAAATTAAATGCCAAAACCCTAACCGAGTGTGTGCTTTTGATCCCACTGTGGATTTGATTTTCTAGATCTAACCATTCTCTATCTGAAATTCAGATCGTCGGTGTCTCTTAAATTCATATTCATTTTTCAATTTTGGTTTCTTAACTCTCTCTCTCTCTCTCTCTCTCTCTCTCTCTCTCTCTCTCCATATATATAATATATCTTCCCGGGTTAGGTAAATTAATGTGTTTCTGATTTTTTGAGGTTTTGTGCCTTACACATTTACATAGTATATATACACATATATATAGTATATACACACATCCATATACACACACATATACATATATACACATTTGTATGTATCATTCATACTAAACTCGGAACAGAAGCAGTTCTTAGAAAATAGACCATTTGTTACTAATTCCACATGCACATCGATATTCACCAAAACTGGAAAGGAAGGCGAAGAATCAAAGATCCCAAAATTCCGAAAAAGAACCATTTTACATGGTTGACCCGACCCGTACATATGCGGGTTGGTAGTGGTTTCTACCCATTTTTGACCCAACCCAAATTCAACCCGCCCAACCCACCCGTTTGCCAGGCCTGCTCACACTTAAACACCATACTCTTTTGACATCCACTATCGATGTGGGACAAGGTTGTGTTGTACGATGCCTACGTGATATTGGACTTAGCAATCCAGTCCACCTGCAAGGTAATTTAAACTTCCAGCCAGAGGCGAGCTCGCATGATTTTGTCCTCTGCAACTTTGCCTTGGTCAATCTTCTCGAGATCATTGGGACAGTAGAACTTCTTTTAGCTACATTACCAAATTTAAGTAGAACTAATCTTTGCAATTCTTGTAGCAATCTCAGGCAATATAGGTTTTCTACGTGGAGAAGAAGCTTGTAAATATGCTGTAAATCCAAACTCTAGGAAACCCTATATCCTATCCTTATCACCTAACCCAAATCTTCAAATCAGCTGTAAATCCATAATCAAATGACTATCCCTTATCCTTCTATTGTAAATATGGTGTAGATATTGTACTCAATATCATGAATTATGTGTATGCCATTGAGCTTAGACAAGAAGTCAGAATTGAACTACACCTAAAAGCTATATTTGTTTATTTGGAATAAACAAAGCTTAATAAAGTTGAATATAAGAAAATGATCTATTTGCTTCTTTGGAATGAACAAAGCTTGATAAAGGTGAATATAATAAGACTCAAAAGCAGGCAGCACAAATCCAAATTCGAAATTGTATTTCTCAAAATAAAATAGGGCAAATGGAGAAATTGAGAATTTTGCAATTATCACGCAGAAAAAAAATATATATATTTCTGAATATACCTTTGATAGATCTTGCAAAGACAGTGAAGCTGAAGGAGATGCGAAGAGAGAAAGCATGGTTGAAGAAGCCATCTGAATCAGATTGACAAACCAAATAAATGATAATAAAGAATCTCGATTAAGAATGTATGTGAGTAACTCTCTACAACTGATAAATTAAGCAATGATCATTGTGGCTGTGCAATATTTACACTAGTTTGAGAATAAAACTATGATAATCAAAATCATATCATATACTTATTTAGTGAAAACACCAAATTTGAACTGCTCAATTTTCCTCACCAAAACATAAACATCTATAATCTATTATGCACAAATGATACAAACAGAAACACAATACAGAGAGAGAGAGAGAGAACTAACTGCCTTTTAGCTTCCGGAATTGGAGAGAAGAAATAGGAATTTCCAGAGATAGAGAGAGGGGGGCTAGATCATCATTTTATTGATTCGGAACTGGGAAAGTATACGGGGGAGAAAAGTGGTGGATAAAATCAAGGGGCAGTGCCTCAGGTGTTTGTTTCGGATATTCCTAAGTGCTGTTTTCCACGCCAGTATACAAATACACTTTGTTAAAAACGGCCACCACTAGTAACAGAGCCACATTTTTCGTAACATAATGTGTTATAATAAAGAGGGAATAAGATAAAGTAGAAAAATAATACTAGAATCAAGCCTGTTTTTTTCATTGATATGCTCTTTATTGATAAGGTAAGATAGGAATGTGTGAATAAATATCATTTTACAATTAAATTATTAACCTAATACAAAATATGAACTAAGTCTCTTGTGGTCGAGTTGGAAGTTTATTGGGTGTACTATCCAAGAGTTTTAGTGTTCGAGTCATGGAGAGCGTGGTCACTGGAGTATTCACCCGGCGCCTCCAGGCCTCGGAGGATTAGTCGAAGTGCGCGCAAGCTGGCCCGAACACCCCCGATTACCAAAAAAAAAATTATGAAAAGCCAAACATAAATATGTAATATTTACAACACTCCCCCTTAGATGTCCACTATTAAATGACTGTTGCTTCATTAAAATCTTGCCAAGGAAAACTCAGTGGGAAAAAACCGAAACTAAGGAAAAAGAGTACAACGTTCTTCAGGAACTTGGTGGATTCGCATAATGCTGCAGGAAAAAACTCGAATCGAAGGAAAAAGAGTACAGCGCACCTAAAATTCAAATATTGCATACTTCAGGATGCTTCTTTTATGATCACTCCCCCTCATTTAGAGAAAACTTCAGTTGATTTTATGATTGAGACGGCGCATGCCAGTTCCGTACACCAATTTCTGAAAAGTTGACTTGGGTAATGCCTTAGTAAAGAGATCAGCAAGGTTATTGCTTGATCGAATCTGTTTGACTTCAATTTCACGATTCTCTTGAAGTCCATGTGTAAAGAAAAATTTGGGTGAAATATGCTTGATCTGATCTCCCTTGATGAAACCTCCTTGATGCAGCATTGTCTTCATAGATTGTAGTCGGCTCATCAACGACTGGAGTTAATTGACAACTACTCCGTATATGTTGGACTAATGATCTTAGCCAGACATACTCTCGACTTTCTTCATGGAGTGCTAGAACTTCAGAATGGTTAGAGGATGTAGCTACTAAAGCTTGTTTAGCTAACGCCAAGAAATAGCGCATTATTGTTCAGAAATACATAAACTATTTGTGAGCAACGCTTATGAGGGTCGGACAGATAACCTGAATCTGCGTAACCAACTAAATGGGAATAATTAGATAAATCAGATGAATAAAACAATCCCATATCAGTGGTCCCACGAAATTATCTAAAAATGTGTTTTATTCCAGTCCAATGCCTATAGGTGGGTGCATAACTAAATCTTGCAAGCAAAAATTAACAGAAAATGTAATGTATGATCTTGTACGTTGAGCCAAGTACAATAGTGCACCAATAGCACTCATGTATTGTACTTCAGGACCAAGGATTTCTTCGTTTTCTTCTTTTGGTCAGTATGGATCTTTCTTGACATCTAGGGACCTGACGACCATGGGTGTACTTAGTGGATGAGATTTGTCCATATTAAACCGCTTCAAAAAAGTATCAATATAGCTTGATTGATGAACTAATATTCCACTGGTATTTCTCTCAAGCTACAGGCCGGGACAAAATTTTGTTTTCCCAAGATCCTTCATTTCAAACTCTTTCTTATAGCTAGCAATTTTCTCAACCTCTTCTGGAGACCCAATTAGATTTATATCATCCACATAAACTGTTACTATGGCAAATCCATTTTCAAATTTCTTTATGAAGACACATGGACAAATGTATTTTCATACCTTCCTTGGACAAATATTCACTACGATGGTTGTACATTTTTATGGATTGTTTGAAACCGTACAATGCACGTCTTAGTTTGATCGAGTATGTACTTCTTGGTTTCGCTTCAGGCAAAGCCAATCCATCAGGGATCTTCATGTAAATATCTGTGTCTAAGTCCCCATATAGGTATGCAGTTACTATATCCGTGAGTCTCATGTCTAGTTTTTCAGAAACTGCGAGACGTATTAAATATCTTAATGTGATTGCATCCATAACTGGGGAGTATGCTTCTTCATAATCAATCCCAGGTTTTTGCAGGAAACCTTGTGCTACAAGACGTGCCTCACATCTTGCAATATCATTTTTCTCATTCCTTTTTCTCACAAACACCCATTTAAAATCTACCGGGTTTACATTATTTGGTGTTTGTGCTATATGTCCAAATACACCACGTTTTTCAAGAGATTCCAATTCTGCTTGAATTGCTTCTTTCCATTTTGGGCAATCATTTCTTTGTCGACATTCATTTATACTACGTGGATATTTCAGTAACTAATGCATAAGTAAATATGTCATCGGTGACTAATTTCTTTCGCTTCCACATTTTCTCCTGAAAATATATGGAATATTGAGATCTCACTATTATCAGGTACCTGTGTCATAGTCTATTCTGGGACTAATGCCTTATCTAAGGCATTATCTTCCGTGGAGATTTCAAGAAAAGTGGGGTTTTGGTACATAACCTCTTCTAGAGCACTATAAACATCTTCTTCTAGAGCTTTATTAGGGCATGATTTTTCATTCACTCTCCACTTTCGATGAGCTGAATCTTTGGAACCTATAGGTCTGTCATGCTTTTGGCGTGCAACAGATTCATTTGTTGCCGTATTCGAAGTTCGTCCTACAGGGACACTAATTCGAGCGGATGCATTCATAGCTAGCACATGTGACTTTGTCACTTTAGCTGCATCATTAAATGAATCAGGTAATTGGTTTGCAATTTCTTGTAAATGCAATATTCTCTTTACCTCATAATCACATTGAGAAGTTCTTTGATCTAGATGAGACAAAGTGGAAGTATTCCATGACAATTCATGCCGTTCTTCAGGAACGAGTCGTTTGCTATTAACTGTCTTTTGTCCCCCTAATGGCGGAAAAACTGTCTCATCAAATTAACAATCTGCAAACCTGGCAGTAAATACATCACCTGTTAATGGTTCTAGATAACGGATAATAGAAGGTGAGTCAAAACTAACATAAATTCCTAACCGTTGTTGGGGACCCATCTTAGTATGTTTTGGGGGTGGTATAGGACATGTACTGCACAACCAAAATTTTGCAAGTGTGAAATGTTAGGCTGACAACCTGTCACAAGTTGTGTAGGTGAAAATTGATTATAAGAAGTGGGTCTAAGTTTAAGTAACATTTCAGCATGTAAGATAGTATGTCCCCATGCATGCACTAACAGGGAGTCTAGATTAAGTAAAGGTCTTGCAACAAGTTGAAGGCGTTTAATTAGGAATTCTGCTAAACCATTTTGTGTGTGTACATGCGGGACAGGATATTCAACTTTAATTCCTATGGATGAACAATAGTCATCAAAAACTTGAGAGGTAAATTCGGCTGCATTGTCGAGTCGACTGGACTTAATTGGTTGGTCCGGAAAGTGTGCCTTAAGTTTGATAATATGACCAAGTAATCTGGCAAAGGCAAGATTACATGCAGAGAGTAGGCATACATGTGACCACCTAGTGGAAGCATCTAGTAAGACCATGTAATATCTAAATGGGCCTCTAGCAGGGTGAATTGGACGACAAATATCACCTTGTATACTTTGCAAAAAGGATGGCGACTCAGAAGCCATTTTAAGAAATGATGGTCCAGTAATAAGTTTTCCTTGTGAACAGGAAATACAAAGGTGTCCACTAGGAAAAATTAAATGTTGGTTTGCTAGAGTATGCCCATTGAGTTATCCACTATCTTCTTCAACATTGTAGATCCAGGATGACCCAAACGATCATACAAAAGAATTAAATTTCTTGGGTCTTTGAGCTTCTAGCTCCCTTTAAGCTTTTGGCTCATGATGGCATGTAATTCAACAATCTCAATTGTTGTGTAATATAATCCCAATAAGAGAATAGAGAATTTTCTAATGTAAGCTTCGGGCTTCCAACATAAGAAATTATGCATAAAAATTCTTTATTACCTTCATTTTTAGTTTCAATGTGATACTCATTCATACGTATATCTTTAAAACTTAGCAAGTTTCTTCGAGAACTACTTGAATATAACGCATTTTGAATGAATAGGTTAGTACCATTTGGTAACAAAATATGAGTAATGGGCTCTTCCGGATCCTTCAATAATTTGTGCTGATCCAGCTATAGTGGACACATTTGTTTGTTAAGTTCTAGTGTAGAGAAGAACTTTTGACATTTAAGTATGATGTGAGTTGTCCCACTATCGACCAGACATATATCATCCTCACATTTTTGCATCCCAAGTTCCATACCTTGAAAAATAAAGTAAAGAAAAAAAATATTTAACTAAGTAATGAACTATCTTAAATATTATTCAATGCATATTATTCAAATGTCCCAAACAATTAAACTCATCCCGTACAAATAAGTAAAATAAAAATAGTTCCAACTAAAGAAATTATCCAGCTAGCTAGACTGAGGCTGGTGGATCTCCTAACATTATATTGAACGCCTCATTAGTGACAGGCTCTCCATCTTCATCCTGATAAAAATCTGAAAATCCAAGTGGGTGTTGCCAATTGTGTATCTAGATGGGATATCACGATTTTCCCATTCTTCCAATAAGTTTGTCTCTGCGGTTCTAATAGATGCTTGGTACTGCTCCACCTCCTACTTAGACGCACGACAATTGCGAGACTAATGTCCACTTTTTTCAACATCTGTAACAAACATCATTGGGTGCAGTAGGAATATTAGGTGCACCATTGTTACCTTTGGCGGGAGTTGCAAATCATTTCTTGTGATGCTTGAAATTAACATTCTTTTGTGAACCAAAGTTACTGTAACCACCTCTCTTGGAATGATTATTATGACCACCTCTTCTGGGGTTGCCACCTCTTCCAGAGTTAATATTTCTTCCACGTCCCTTGCCTCGGCCTCTTTGGTAGCCAAAGTTTGCATTTGCTTCAGGAAATTCCACGGCTCCAATTGGTCTAGCATTATGATTTTTCATTAGAACCTTAATATTTTTCTCTGCAACAAGGAGACAAGTTACCAATTCTGAATACTTGGCAAAGTTACGCTCTCGATATTACTGCTGCAGGAGTACATTCGAGGCATGGAAGGTTAAGAGTGTCTTTTCTATCATTTGAGCATCCATCACTTTTTCACCACATAATTTAAGATGAGAGACAATGTTGAATAATGTGAAGTTATATTCTGAAACCGTCTTAAAATTATGGTACCTTAAGTTCAAAAACTCACTATGTGCATTGGGAAGTATGACCATCTTTTGGTGGTTATACATGTACTTCAGGGACATCCATAGACTCAAGGGATCTTCCTTAGTTAAGTACTCGTTCTTGAGGTCATCATGAATATGGTGACGGAAGAAAATAAGTGCAGATGCTTTCTCTTCAGGAGACATTTTATTTCCTTCTTCAATAGCATCACCCAACTTTTTAGACTGTAAGTTAAGTTTGGCATCAAGCTGCCAAGACAAATAGTTCCCTCCATTGACAGCAAGAGCATTAAATTCAAGTTTTGTAAGACTCGACATTTGAAGGGAGAAAAATAAATAAATGAATAAACAATTAAAGGGGATATATAATCTGGGCATGATAAAAATTAGAATACTTTAGGATTTTAGATTTTATCATGTGAAACTTCTAGTTTCAATTAACTCTTTTATATGAATAATAAAACATAAATAAAAAATTACTTCCAATAACTGGAATAATAGAACTTCAAGTTCTAAAACATATATCACAGATCTTCAGGTCTGGATTATTATGTTCATATGGAACTTCAGGTTCCAAAATATACATCACAGATCTTCAAGCCTGGACTATTATTTAATAAGGAACTTCAGGTTCTCATGTATATCATAGATCTTCAGGTTTGGATTATTATTTTATATAGAACTTCAAGTTCTAATATACGTATGTCTATATATCAATCTATATATAAATTTGAGCCATATCAGGATTTTTATAATGAATGGAGTAAATCACAATTATCATCAACTAGTAAAATAATATAAAATTGAAACAAAAAAATCTACACTTTAATGACAACCAAGTTCAAAATATATATATATATTTAGATATATCAAAAAGTAGTTCGTTGCTGAATTGATAAAACCAAGTTCCTTCTTTTTTTTTTCATAACATATCGTGGCTTAGATCATGTGAACAAAGAGATTAAAAAAGAGAGAGAGAGAGTTTTTTTTTTTCATAACAGATCGTGGCTTAGTTAGGCTTAGATCTGTAGTGTGTGTTTGGTTTGACAAACATGTATGTACATATCTAGATAGATCATGAAATGAATTAAATAACAATAAAATAATTTAAAAAAGAGAGTTTTTTTTTTCTTTCTTTCTTCACCATCAGACCCATATGACCGAAGGTAAGATGGATTAGATCGAAAAAGAAAATATAATATTAATTACACACGCATCACGTACGAACATACCTATGTTTTCTTTAGAGTTGATTGACTCTCTTTTCAACACCTAAGGTTTTAAGAGGCTATCGTGCTAATAACGTGTTATAATAAAAAGAGAATAAGAGAAAGTAGAAAAGTAATACCAGAATCAAGCAAGCTTTTCTCATTGATATGCTCCCTATTTATAGGGTAAGGTAAGATCCCTAACCTAATACAAAATGTGGACAGTCACACATAAATATGTAATATTTACAACAAAATTACATTTTTAATTACCAGTTTTACTTTTTTTATATAATAATTTTAGTGACGTGGCTAAACCAGAGCAACATATTGTAGGGTTTACATCAACCCCTTTTTGAGGGGGTGTATTTCCCGTATATACATGACCCACAATCAGCCACATCACCAAAACCATTAAAAAAAACTATTAAAACATGACTTGTTCTTCCAGTTTTCTTTCGGTCAGATCCACATTCTTCATAGCTGGATCATAACCACAACAATATTACTTATAACTTGATCACAACAGAACCACATTTCTCATAATAAAGCCACATTTCTCATAACCAATTAGAAATTATCACATGATAATGGTCCACCGTCGCCATACTTGCACATGGCAACGTGTGATTGATGCTGGTCCATGGTCACTCAGTGGAGTAGGAACGTTGAATAATTTATCCACTTCACATATACATTCCTCATAGCACCCAACACTTTTTTCATAACAACCACCACTTTTATTCATAACCAACACCACGTTTCTCATAACAAGAACTATTTTTGCTCATAACCACCACTTTTTGTGTGTAAGATTACCGATGTACCCCTTATCTACAAGAAATACTTTTGCTCATAACCTCCACTTTTGTGTGTATGAATCTAAGATTACCAATTTACCTCTTATCTCCTTATATATATACGTGTGTGTGCGCGCGAGCGCATTAGATAAAACTAAATATCCATTAGCAAATTTTACAGATTCAGATTTATAGTATTTAGCATTAATTTTATAAAAATGAAAATTTACAAATTTGTAATATTTTACAGATTTAGTTATTTGATGTTAAGCCATTAACTTTTTTTGTCCAAATAGTAGGTGAAAGACATTAGAACATTTATTTAGAGTAATGTTATGCGTCCCAAAATTTTTATCCCAAATGTGTTGAAGTGGGACTGATGTGGAACCACTTTAATATCAACTAATCAAAATTAAATGGATCCATTGCCACGTATGTTGGGAAAGAAATTTGGTAAGCATGGCATTACTCTTTTATTTATAAATTTTTATAAAGTGTTTTTTTTATTTTTATTTTTTCCGATCAACAAATTTTTATAAAGTTAGGGCTAAATACTAAAAATCTAAATATAATTTTATCTAATGCGCGCGCGCGCACACACACACACGTATATATATATATATAAAGATAAGGGGTAAATTGGTAATCTTACACACAAAAAGTAGGTGGAGGGGAGGTGAATGTTATTCATAGCTAACACCACATTTCTCATAACTAGAATTAGTTTTGGTCATAACTACTATCATCACCATAACCAAGTCCCTTGTGGCCGAGTGGTAAGCTTTTGGGTGTACTACCCAAGAGGTTTAGTGTTCGAGTCATGGGGAGCGTGGCCACTGGAGTATTCACCCGGCGCCTCCAGGCCTTAGGGGATTAGTCGAGGTACGCGCAAGTTGGCCCGGACAACCCCGATTACCAAAAAAAAAAAAAGTATCATCACCACCACCACCGCCACTGCCAACTAAGCACAAATATTGGTCATAACAAACCTCATAACAACCACTGTCACTTGCCTCCACCACCACCACCACAAATGCAATGTTTTGCGTAATTATAAAGTACATTATTCGTAACTAGTACCACTTTTGTCATAACAACCACCACTTTTATTCATAACTAACACCATGTTTCTCATAACTAGAACTACTTTTGGTCATAACTAGTCTCAAACCACCGTCGTCGTTGCCGCCACCACCACCACCACCACAGCATCACCCCTTGCTCATAAGATCAATATTAGTCATAACAAACCTCATTGTTGCTTACCAATTCCAAAATCTTTTGCTGCACATCGATTATGTAAAGAAATATAATTGTACCAATTGAAAAAATCATGACATCAATGTATGCGACAAACATTTACTAGGAGTATACGTACCATATAATAAGTCGGGAAATACTAACACCGGTGCATGTAGTCTTTCGACTATGTTTCCAGTGCAACTGCCCTAGCAATTTCCCTTTGTACATTATCAACTGAATAACCACCAAATTTATGACCTAAGAAGTAGGGCAAATAAACATGTAAGAGTACAAACATGAACATCCTAAACATAAAAAAATTTGTACTACAGAAAGACACTTACATCATCGGATATCCATACACCGTGTGCCAACGTACAAAGTTCCCTTTGACTTCCATAACCTATAGGATTCTCATTGAAAAGTTTGAACCTAAATATTGTTGGGAAACTGCGTTCCCAGAATCCATTGATAGCGCATATAAGTTGGTACTGCAAAATATTACGTGAAAACTACAATAACCCTACAAGGGCGGAACTAGGGTTACCTTAAATTGCTAAAACGGATTGCTGTAGTAGACGAATCGAGAACACGGGCTCGATAACAGCTCATGATCTTCTACTGTATTCCTTTGCTGCCAGAATATCGAACTGAGTGTGGGGTCCTTCGAAATCCTTTATGTTTCTGCTCTCTCTTTTTACGCTCTCTTTTCTATTCCGAGTTATAATGCTTTTGATGGAAAAACGCAAACTGAGGAGAGAGCCAAAGCAGCATATATATAGGCTACGATAGGGGCCATAAGAAGTCAATAAGGAATAGGCTTCCCTATGGAATTAGGAAACCCTAATTTGAACTGAAGCAGATTCCTATTTCCATAAATTATAATTCATGTCACTAAAGAATAATAATTGCACTCCTACCCTTATCTCAAAAATATATTTCGAGCTCCATGTTATTAAATGCTTATTATCTCCCCATGTTAAGATTACATATATCCATTAATTAAATATAATTACTGACAATCATATTTAATTAATCTTTTAAAATTCCTTGAGATCCGCTGCTTAACTTATCTGATATGTCGGATACAAAATCCACCTGCAGGGTTTGACATAGTCAAAACTTATAAGCTTTCTCAAGAGGATATCATCAATCCCAAAATTGAGACATGGTTTCCATCATTAATTAATATCTACCACACAATTAATATTGGCACCCAATCCAATGAGATATTGACCCATTTAAAGATCTCACCCTTATAGGGATCAAAGTGTAAATATCAAATGTACGTGTCTATAAATTAACTTAGGATTTAGAGCATAAGCGCTCATAATAGTCATGAGGTATTAATTATCTTATAAGTCAGTATAAAGATAATTACCCCAAGTCGGTCCCGTTTAATACACAAAGTGTACCAGCATGGTGAGTTGAAACTATACCATTTCCCGTAGTTAAGACAAACCTACTACAACACCATGTTGCAGTCCTATCGATGGTATGTCCAATCCATCTAAGACTGTAAACTAAAATCTTACATTCTACAAGATCCGATGGTTTGATCTTCTGTGTGTAAGCCGAACTCTACACACCAAGCCACCTACTATGTAGAATAAAAGACACACATGCATAATATTAAATAAACAATATAATACAAATATTGCCCACACAGATTCTCATAAAAATGGAATAACTGATTTTATTAAATGAATAATAAATCAACTACATAAAGCATGGCTTTTAGTATATATCCCTAACAACAATAACCTCACTGAAAGTATTAAGATAATTAGGACAGGGATCATATAACTTCATCAGATTTGGCAAAAAAATACCTATGGTCAAACTTCTCCTAAAAAATGTACATACAAAGGTAGCTCATCAATTGTTAATGTTGCAGCTTGATATGATGGTGGCGACTTTCCACTTTTAACATTAGATCCCAAGATCATTTTGTCAAGTAAACAACCAAACTAGTAGGTCGAAACATGCAAGAATATAAAAATTGTTAATACATGCATATCAATGAATGGAGCATAGCTTTTAAGAAGTGTTCACGCAAAGGAAAAGCCAATTGTTTTAAGGTACAACAAGACTATTTTACATTTATCTCTTTCTGCTAACTACTCGATGAAGATGGCAGCTGAGTCTTTGCCTTATTTGGTTGTGGTTCAAAAAGTAAGTTCTGTCCTCATGCTCGCTTGCCTACTTGATTCTTCCTTTTGTTTTTTTGGCCTCATATGGTGAAATCACGAAGCGATTTGTGTTCCGCTCGCTCGAACATCAAGTATGAGCAACAGGAGGAGAATCATTATCATGGTATGGCTTGGATAATTGAGTAGACTTTGTAACCTTCTTTTTGATAGACATCTTTGTAGACCTCTTGCTTTTATTTTACGAATATTAGGAAATGACTTTCATTATTCTGGACCTTTTATGCATCAAATTCCGATGACAAATCAAGCAAGTGCTGGTGGATTCGAGGAGACTGTCTACCCACAGATGGAGATGTTTTCATATACGTTTTTGTAGTGGGTGTATAGTCATCCTGACACAAAGGACTCCGACTCTTAAAAGCAACATCTACCTGACTTACCATCTCATCAGGGTTCGATGCCGATACCTTTTTTGAACACTTCTTATGTGTCTCATCAGGATTGGACAAAGGAGTCAGGACCTCAGAATCAACATCTACCCGAGTCCCCATCTCATTGGGCTTAGAGAACTTAGCACACTTCTTAAGTGTCTCATCAGCATCTATTTGAGTCCCCACCCTACTGGGCTTAAACACTTTACCATAACCCTTCTTATGTAACTTTGCAAGCACTTATAGTGAGGATTGATTGTTTTCTCGGTCAACCACAATGCCGACCAAATGTCCTAATACATTTTCAATCTCATCCCATATGGAATGTACTTTTCTCATTTGTTCACCATTGGTCTGCATCATTTGTCCTAACACTTGTTGTAGCAGCTCTAATGTTTTTTGCAATTTGCTCGATGAGCATCATTTTCATCATATCTGAATTGTTCACCCTCTTTTACGGGTGCACCCAACTTTCCATAACGTACTTCTACAGTAACATAATCATGCACACACAAAACAACAGAAGCACTTGTTATGTATATAATAATAAATCAAAGCATTATTCGTATTGTAAATGGTACATAAGTGGCACATTATATTTCAAATGATTACCTTCTCAGACTTGTAGCCTTCAACATGCTTATAAACTTATTCACCAATTCCCGAAAAAAAACATGCTTATAAACTTTTTAACCGAACTCGAATTTCTTTATCACCCCATGAATTCAAGCAAGGCCTAAGGGCACTAGTAAGAACAACTTTTCCTTTGGCGCAATACACTCAAAATAGAACAACTACATTGGAAATACAAATTTGGTTAGCTTTGCTTATTAAATATACAATCCGAAACCACAAAGGAGCACACAATATATGTTATTTACCATTAACAGAAACTGTAACACCAGCCCATTTATCTGTATTTATCTATTTATGGATGTATTTTCATATTTTCGTATCCGTATATGTAAGATACAAATGATTAACCAATTTCTGAAAAAATATGTAAGATACAAATGTTTGTGAATGATTTTTGACGATAGGTCATATGGATGTTTATTTCTTAAACCCTTGGACTCTATAACAAAGGAAAGATTGCTGAATTAGGAGGTGTCGGGTTTGTACCCTCAAAACATTACTTTATGAATGAGACATTGACAATTTTAATATATGGATATCATCTTTACATTTCATTGTGTATGCTTCTTTCATGAGATGATTGTTAATCCTTAAGTATTGTAGTAAGTAATTCATGTATGTATGAGATACATATATGTGAGATACGAATTACTATTCTTTGATACTTAGAACTTGTCACAGTGGATGATGAGACTGGATATCTCATCAGGTGTACACTGTAGCATGATTGACTACCATTGGATGGAGTGATTAATCTCAATCACTAGAGTATAACTCTTAGTTAATATGCTAGTGCTTATAGTACAGTGACGGACCTGAGTTCGAGAAATGCCTAGAAAAGAAGGAAAGGAAACTCAGTTTTTCCTATTAGCACTTAGGACTATCAACAGTCGATAGTGATGATGCCCAAAACTGGTAAGAAAGGTTTTAAGAGAAAATATGACAAGAACAATTTGTATGTGGTTCGGTCCCGTTAACAAGGTGACCTACGTCCACGGTTGCGTCTGTGCGCTTCTCACTAGCAGGTCACCGGTGGGTCTGGTGAGCCAACAAAGATGGGCGGCACTACCAGTAATACCGGCCGGGTGTATGCGTATGGATGGTGAGTTCTCTATTTAGGCTTGTAAGCTAGAGAGTAATAATCGGATTCCCTATTGATAGCGTAGGTGGGCTCTTTTATAGATGCAAGAGTCCACCCCTACATGGTAAGTTGATTAGATTAGGAAGCCTAATCTAATCACAATAGATTTACATGATTTTAGGGGAGTTTCCTAAGTGGTTTAGGAAACTGCCATATCTCTTTTTGCAGGCTTGTAGTTGATTTAGGAAACTGCTGGACAACTCGGGACTGATCTGCACCTCCTGGTAAGTTGCCGCACCGCACGCCCGGGCTACGCAAGCATCCCGAGCGGTGCCGCTTGTTAATCTCAGGGGGGCTAACCGCAAGCTCCCCTTCCGGATAGTCCGGGTCATTCTGCTGACGTGACGGTTTGGCCTTAACAGAATATTTCTGGACATACCAGCTGCCCCCCATTTTCGAAGTGGATGTGATGCTCCATCAGATGAAGTTTGAAAATTAAGACTGCGTCCGATAAACCGTTCGGTAATAAACTGAGATTCTGCCGGGGACAGGACCGGCTGGAGTGATCGGCCGGGATACAGACCGAACGGTGACCATGTGAGCCCAAATTCTTCCCATGCCACGTGTCCACTGATCACTGGCCTGGTCAGGATCCAACGGCGCCAGCCTAGGAATAACCGAACCATTTACGTGGCAACCGAACCGTCCCATCGGACATTTAATGCTCATGTCTTTCGAGGTGACGCCCCACGTGATTGAAACGATAGTTCCGACGGGAAAACATATGAGCCGTTCGATCAGTTTTGATCTGTGCCGTCCAAGGTTTCTATATAAGGAGCACCTGTTCACTCCATATATGCCTGCTACTTGGGGATTGAATATACCGAGCGGTCTTTGAGAGAAAAATATTCCCGAGCTCCTATCCTCTTCCTCTTTACAACCTGGGCTTCTCCCTATGGCCTCTCACATCGATCTGACTTCCAACGAAGGAATGACCGCTTTCAGAAGGGACTGCGAGATCCCGGACGACGTCGGGATCCGTCCCTACACCGAAGGAAAGGAGGTGGCCTTACCCTCGGTCATTATTAGCAGTTATCTGTTGCTAATAGTGGGGCTACGCTTCCCTTTCTCCGCTTCTTTCTATGATCTCTTACAGGGATTACGCTTTCCATTGAACAAGTGCCGTCCAAATCTCGCCCGCCTTCTCTGGGGCATATCGGCACTGAATGAGCGGCTCGGGATTTACCTTAGCTCTGTGGATGTCGCCAGGTGCTATCTCTTGAGCATCGACCGCGGGTAGGGGTGGACATGAGCCAAGCCGCTCAACAAGGGCTCGGGGCTCGGCTCGCCCAGGGCTCGGCTCGGCTCATATATTAAATGATCCAAGCTCGAGCTTGAATAGCAGGCTCGTTTAATAAACGAGCAAAGCTGGAGCTTGTTTGGGCTCGGCTCAATAAGGCTCGTGAACAGCTCGATTAAGGCTCGTTTAGTAGGCTCGTGAAAAGCTCGTTAAGAGGCTCGTTAAGAGGCTCATATATATTAATAATAAATGTCTCCAATCTCTATGTATCATATAGGTAACATAGCCAATTAGCCATATATGATGTAGATATGTAGTTATTAACTTAAACATTTGGGGGTTCAAAAACAAATAAGGAAATTTTGAATTTGAGTACATAAACTAAAAGTAAACCCTAGAAATCTAGAATGTATCACTGTATTAGTCATTGGAGTATTTCGTAAAAGATAAACTCTTCTTTCTCCCACAAGGGCGGCGGACCGGCGGTTCTCTTCCCTCTCCTACAGGTTCCCCTCTCTCTCTCTCTCTCTCTCTCTCTCTCTCAACAGTCAAAGACTCAAGACCCTCTCTTCTTTCTACAGGTAGTAGCGGCAGCCAGTCCCTTTTCTCTCAGGTTCGTCTCTCTCTCTCTCTCTCTCTCTCTCTCTCTCTCTCTCTCTCTCTCTCTCAGCGAATCCTTTGATCTGAACACTCACGCAAGGATCCTTCTACAAGTTCAACAATTACATGAATATTTACTGTGTTTACATGTGTAACATAAAACTTAAAGATATAGAAAAATGTTGTGGACTAACAATGGTTGTTTTGTACAAGAGATGGCACTACTTTACACAGGGCCACTGTACGTACATTGTCTTCTTCTAGTACGTTTGCTTCTCATGTGGTAGATTGAAGGAAGACTAAATCTTAATAGACAAATTCGTCCCTCCAACCCCTCCAACATAGTTAAATTATCAGCTTTTAAGATAGGCTTTTCCCCAATAGACTACTGTTGTAGAGTTCTTGGTTACTTCTTTCAGATAGGTATCTACACAATTAGATATGGTCAGATAGGTATCTAATTTTTGAATTGGGAAAAACTTAGTAGGATTCAGCGGACTTGTAATTAACTCATTGGCAAAAAAAATTGTAATGCAGAGAACTTCAAATCTGGACTTGGCACTAACATGCTAATTTAAAAAAAAAAAAAAAAACTGGGAACTCAAAAGTCAAAAGACATCCTTGGTTGTGTAATTGAAAGTTCCCAAGTCTAAGTCTATCACCTAAACCAATTATACTTATTAAATTTGGGTCAAGATCTTCAAAACCTCCTCAATCTTTGACTGAAACCCAAACCAAATAGATGAGTCAAGCCAATAGGGAGCTTCAACTTTTATTCAAGTTTTTACTCAGTAAACAAATGCTAGCTGTCAAACTTCAACCAATTAATATAACCAACATTTGACATAATTTTTTTTATATTACTAATATATATGCTTCGATTCTACATTAGTCCTTTTTATATTTATATTTTTGTATAACAAAACTTATTGGCTTTAATGTAAATATGAGTTATAACTTATAAGCAAAAGTATTTGGAAACCCCTACCTCTCCCTTTATATAATAGTATAGATATCAAGTACCATATATTTTTTTAATTCATTTTCTATCAAAGTGGATGTAGTGAACCCCACTAAAGAATTGGGATCTTAGACTAATATAAAAGTTTATTTTGACATTTCATAGGACCATTAGCAAGAAGTAAGAACAAGAATTGGGATCTTCCTTCCCCCTACTACTGTGTCACTTTCAAGTCTTGCTACAACTTTTTTGTTAATATTATGCACTAACAATGGTTGTTGTTAATCCGTAGAACATGATAACCCCAGAGCATGGGATGGCTGAAAAGGAAACAATTGTTCCTAGCCCGTTTCAATCAATAGCATGCTCATGTATGAATCATACTGTTGATGTCACAGAAACAGAAGGAACTACTAATATGGAGGAAGAAGAAGAAGAAGGAGGTGAGGGGGAAGCATTTCAGAAGAGGAAGAGAAAGAGAACGTCTAAGGTATGGGATGACTTTATTGAAGTTAAATTGCAAGATGGTACTAAAAAAGCAAAATGTAAGTGGTGCAAAAATTGCCTTACTATGTCCAAGGGAGGGGCTACCACACACTTGTTAAGGCACCTCCCTAATTGTCCTGTTAAGCAACTTATTGACTCAAAACAGCGTAAAATAACTACTACTAGCACTAGACCTGACACAAATTCTGTTGTGAACTTTAAGTATGATCATGCAAAAATGAGAGAGTCACTTGCACATATGGTACTCATCATGGAGTTACCATTCACTTTTGTGGAGCATGACATGTTTAATATGTTCTGTCGCACTGGTATGCCACAATGGCAAAGGATTTCACGCAAACTGGCAAAGAAGGATTGTGTAAATAGTTATGAGATTGAGAAAAAGAAAATCAAGACTTTGTTAACACATGTTTCTAAAATTAGTATCACTACTGATATGTGGAGGTCTAATGCTCAGACCGTTCGAGTACATGGTCATTACAGGGCACTTTATCCATGATTGGAATTTACATAAACGCGTCTTGAATTTTATTCATGTGCCTCCACCAATTTCTGGAGTTGTAGTTGCTGATTCTATTTACAAATGTCTTGTGGAATGGGGAATTGAAGAAAAGGTGACTAGTGTAACAGTTGATAATGCAAAGTACAATGACGTGGCTTTGAGAGTCTTAAAAGACAATTTTGCATCGAAAAATAAGTTGGCCTTAGATGGTAAGCTATTTTATGTGCGTTGTACTGCACATATAGTTAACCTTTTAGTTCAAGAGGGACTCAAAGAGATTGGAAATATCATTGATAATGTTCGTAAGAGTGTGAAATATGTGGTTCTTACAGAAGTTCGTCTTGCAAAGTTTAGTGAAATTAAGAAGCAATTGGGCTTGTCTAACAAAAAATTGGTCTTAGATTGTTCAACCCGTTGGAATTCCACTTATTTAATGTTAGCCACTGCTTTGGAGTTCAAAGAAGTTTTCCCAAGATATCAAGAGAGAGACCCTGTCTACACATTTCTTCCAACTCATGATGAATGGGTAAAGGTTGAAAAAGTGTGTGAATTCTTAGAAGTTTTTAATGACATCACAAATATTATTTCAGGTTCAGATTATCCTACTTCAAATTTGTTTCTTACAGAAGTATGGAGGATAAAAGAAGTGTTAAATGATAAGATGGTTGATGATAATGATTTTATAAAAGCTATGGCTTTGAGGATGGATGTAAAGTTTGACAAGTATTGGGGTGAATGTAACTTGTTGATGGCGATAGGTGCTTTTTTGGATCCAAGGTATAAGATGATGTTGGTGAATTATGCTTTTCATGAAGTCTATCCCGAGGAAGAAGCAACTTACAATGTTAGTAGGGTTAAAGATGCTTTATTTGAGCTTTACAATGAATATGCCTCTAACCATCTAACAAGTAATATTGCAGCTACACTAAGGAGTGATCAACAGGTTGGGTCTTCTAATAGCACTACTATCCGTGGGAAAATTTCAGGTAAGTTAAGGTATGATTCCTATGTTAGGAAAGTTGATATTGTTCAACCATCAAAGTCAGAATTGGATGTATACTTGGAGGAAAATTTTTATATTTGTAATGGTAGTGCGGCTGAACATTTCGATGTTCTGGACTGGTGGAAAACAAACGAGCTTAAGTTTCGTATTTTATCGAAGATGGCAAACGATATTCTGTCTATTCCTATTACTTCAGTGGCTTCTGAGTCAGCCTTTAGTGCTGGTGGTAGGGTTATTGACTCATATCGTGCGTCTTTAAAGCCGAATACTGTGCAAGTATTGTTATGTGGAGCTGATTGGGCACGTCATTCTCGTGGGATAAAAAAAAATTCAAAGGTAAACTTCTTCTTCTTTTTTTTTTACATTTACTGTTCTTCTATATTTTTTGGTTATTCATGAATATATTTTTAATGGAATCTTTTCTTTTTTTTTTTTTTTTTTTGCAGAAAGAACTAGAACAATACACTAAGGATTATACTTTACCTTAGTGTATGATGAAACAAGTGGAGAAGGAAAAAGTGGGAGGAAGTGATTATGGAGCTGCTGTTCTTAGTTTTTATTATTTTTCTTTTTCTTTTGTCTAATCTTGTTTAATGAATTGTTCCCTTTCCAGTAGTTTGACAATATTTAGCAGATTAGCATTGCTTATCTAGTAGATTGCTTTGATCGACTGTTAACTAAGAACTATATTGTAGTATTATGTCTTTTGGAGGATTCTTATGACTTGCTCCTGGAAAACTTTTACCCATGCTTTACAGGTTTTTACAAGCATGAAAGAAGGCATTGATTTATGGTTTTGTGATATGGTAGAACTTGACTTGAATTATCATTACTTTACTTCCGCATGTCTCAGGTTGAAAAAGAAAAGCCAATTTATTTTTCATGATGTGCCCATTCTGTTTGTTTTCTTTGACACTGATTATTTTAAGATATGGGTTCCTAAAGTTGAGTTGTGATTGTGAATCTTGCCAAGAGGCCAATTTATTTTTCATGATGTGCCAATTAATTTTAAGATATGTTTTCTCTTGTTTGTGAGTTGTGAATTTTGTCAAGAGGCCAAACTTGAAAGTTGGAATTCATGGTTTTTTTATTAATGAAATAGACTAAAAGTCCATTTGTCCAGTTGAAAAATTGAAACACTGACTATTGCATTCGAGCCGAGCTCATAATCGAGCCTGATCTCGAGCTCGAGCTCGAGCTTGGTTTGTTAAGCTTAATCGAGCGAGCTCGAGCCGAGCTCGATCTTGATCATTTTTAAACGAGCCGAGCTCGAGCTTGTTCGTTAAGATTATATACGAGCTCGATCCGAGCTTGAGCAGACCCTTACCAAATCGAGCCGAGCCTAAGCTCGGTTAAGCTCGACTCGGCTCGGCTCAGCTCGAGTACACCCCTAATCGCGGGGATCCTTACCTACGCACCTGAGAGGAAGGAAAGCATCTCGTCCGGGATCTGGACTTCCCCAACAAGAACTGGCGTCAATACCCTTGGGTCGTTGTCTCTGGTAACTGGTTGGTGGACCCCTCTATGTACCCCCTGTAGCTTTTGACCCTGAACTGTGCAAGAGGTCCTTTGCCGCTTTCCGTGACATTGCCTCTGCTGTGGCTGATATGGAGGCAATCAACCGAGCGGTTGAGGCCGGCCTCAGTTTTTCCGATTTGATCGGGGGACCAGCTGGTGAGGTCGGCGGTGACGTTCCCGTTGCAGCTCCTGTTGCGGCGTCTTCCTGGTCGCGCCGCTATACCCGGTAGGGGTGGGCATTCGGTCGGTCGGTTCGGTTTTGGGTAAAACCGCCAACCGAACCGATGTAATCGATCGGTTTTCTCAGTACTAGAACCGTCAACCGACCGTTATTATCGGTTTTTGATCGGTTCGGTTTGTGTCGGTTGGCAGTCGGTTGGCGGTCGGTTTGGTCAGTTGGGTAATTACTGTTATAAAAAAATATAATTACACTATTATCAAAATGAAGCATGATTGTTGGATGGTGTTGTTGACACTTTTATAGTTTTATGATCATTTTATATTATATATTATTATTATATCTATACAATTACTCAGTAGTCTAGTAGAACTGTAGAAGTAGTCTAGTAGAAGTGTAAGTATTGACTAATAATTCGGTCGGTTCGGTTTTATCGGTTTTTTAACCTTGTCAACCGTGAACCGACTGTGGAACCGAAGAAATCACATACATTCAACCGATTTCGACCGCCAATCGAATTTAAACCGACCATGTTCGGTCGGTTCGGTCAGTTTCCGATCGGTTCTTCAGTTCGGTTCGGTTCGGTTTTTGCCCACCCCTAATACCCGGTCCATGGCTTCCGGCCTGCATGCCATGAGAGGGGCTGCCCCACCTGAAGGGCCAATCGCTCTATCCACCAGCTCCGATTCAACCTCGTCCGGGGATACAGGTCCGCCACCAGGCTCTACCAGGAAGGGTAAAGAGAAGGAGGTTGAGGAGGAATCTTAACCCCCACCAAAAAGGAGTCGGTCAGATGCACACGCCGGCCTTCATATGCCCAGTTCCTGGACAGGCCTCTCCCTCGGTAATCTGGAAGATCGTCTGCAGGCGGTGGAAAAGCAAAGTGCTCTTCTACAGACGGACTCTGTCATGCGGGAGGTGGACTTTCACGCTCTGGAGCTTACTGTAAAGGAGCTGGTGGCCAGGATGGCTGCTATGGAAGAGGAAGTCAAAGCTCTGAAGGGCAAGGGGACCTGAAGACCCTTTTTTGTTTTTTTTGTTTTTTTTTTTTTGCCGGGGAAGCCACTAAACTGCCCCCCAATGTACAAAATATTCTAATTAATGAAAAGGTCCTCTGAGGCCACCTTACTTTGCATCAATTGTGTTGCTTGTGATTGTCAATGCCCGGCCCGTTGATGTGACCGAGCGGTTTGTTTGGATACCTCGGGAATGCTTGGCCATATGGGGTACGCCCTAACCGGAATAACCGGCGCCTCTGGGTGACGTGGCACTCTCCTGGCTAGATTATTTATGACATACGCTGCCCCCCATTTTTGGAACTGACCGGATGCGCAATCATGTGAGGATTCAAAAATAAGTAGCTCCTGGGAAACTGTCCGGACGTGGTCCGGGAATGATGCTCGGGATGGGGGCCCACACCATGGCCCCTCAGTGTAGTAACCGACCGGGAAGGATGGGAGCTCGGGTGCGGGGTATTGCCACGTGTCAGGGGATAATTGGCCTAGTCGGGATCCAGCGGAGTCGGTTTAGATGTAACCGAACAGTTGCGTGGTAACCGAACTAACACGTCACGCATTTAATGCGCGCGTCTTTTGAGGCAACCCTTCACGTGCCCGAGGTGACAGCTGTCGGTGACTCTTGGCGGGAGAACTCCTGAGCCGTCAGATCTGATAGATCTGGGCCGTCCACTATTCCTATATAAAGAACACTCGGCCCTCTTTCTAGTATCTGCTGCCAAGTAAGAGGACTTACCGAACGGTTTTGAGAGCATCCAAGATTCCCAAGCAAGATTCCCGAGTTCTTTTCTGCGATAACTTTTGTAAGTCTTCCCTTCCCGTCTTCAGTTCTTCATTCTCTTCTTCTTTTCTTGAACTAAGTTGGAGGGAGTAAACCTACTTGGGTTAGTACTAGCTTGGGATTTCTTCTTCCTTCGATTTTGTCATTTCTTTCAGTCTGGGGGTACGCTAGGACAGATTGACCGAGCGGGAGTTCCTGAGGGAGTCTTGAGTGAGTGTTGTGTTTCTTCTCAAATCTTATACAACATACCCTTTAGGTTGTTAGATCTACCTCCCTTGTATATCAGATTTGGAGTTCTTGACCCATTCTCAGGTCGTCTGCCCTTTAGGCCATCCACAGACGCAGTCATGTGTCACTCAGACTTTAACTCGTCATCCCGATCGGAGGATGAGCAGCTGCGGTCCGGGTCTATGAGTACAAGCTCAGATCCTCCTTCTTCAGCCCTATCCGACTAGCATAGTGAGGGAATAATCCCTGCCTGGGCGTTTCACGAGGAGGCGCACTGGGATTCTCTTGCAGCCTCAACGTCTCGGGGGTCTTGCGATGAAAGGTCCGTGCCAAATAGTCCCGGAGTCATATTTACGTGTGAGTCCATCGTTAGTATCCTGCGTGGTCCTGACCTGGATCAAATCAGAGACCGTTATGATCTTCCTTCCCCCCTCTCTTGCTCTATCCACAACAGCGGAGCCTACTTCCATGTGTCGGGCTTCGTCACATTATAAGAAGATGCCTTCATGGCGGGCCTTCGCTTGCCTCTTCACCCAGTCGCCCGGGATACGCTCGTCTACCTCGGGATATCCCCCCGGACAGCTTGCCTCGAATGGCTGGTGGTACTTGATAGGGTGCATCTCTTTGTGGCCCCAAGTCCTTGGGTATGAGCTCACTCTTCAAGAATTCTTTTGGACCCACCGGCCTTTCCCAGTTCACGGGGAGGCCAGCTTCTTCTCACTCTCGGCTAGGCAGGGGCGGAAGATAATTGTGAACTACCCAAGCAACAATAAAGGTTGGAAGAAGAAGTTCTTCCAAGTATCCACCCTGGGTCTGTGTAAAAAGGCGTCGGGCGTTCAGCTGAGGAACTCCTGGGCAAGTAAGCTGAGGAGTAAGTCCTAGCACTCTTTCTTCCTTGTTCAGTTTCCTTACCCGGCCTTGACTAACCCATTTGTCTGTTTTGCAGTGGGAGCAGCGGACCCGCCGAGTCTCCCTGACGAGCTTCAAGTGTAGGTCTTGTCTCTGGTGCATGACCCAACTGACATCAATAAAGTGCTGACCCGGTCGGGGGGGCTGAAGACCTATTACAAGCCCCAGCACGACTTCACAGCTCCCATCCTCCCGGTGATCATCCCTGGTAAACACCACTCCTTGACCGTCCAATTTTTTTACACTGTTGAATCCTGAGATGCTTTTGGTTTTACAGAAATGGCTCCCAAGAACGTGGCGTCGCTGAAGGAGAAAGAGGCAGCCTTGATGGCCCGGGCTGGCCAGAAGAGGAAGAAACCAGCCCCCGCTGAGGGCCAACCACTGAAGAGGATCTCCCGGGGGATCTCCATCCGGGCTAGGGAGGAAGCTGCTGCTACTTCCACGCCCGCGGTAACAGTTGCTGCACCACCACCACCACCTGCTAGCGCGACCACTGCCGCGCCTTCACCACTCCCCCCATCGGCCAGACTGTCCGGGGTATTTCTCCCGACCATGGAGGAGGCTCAGGCGGGCCCTTCTTCATTGTCGGAGACCGAGACAACAGAGGATGTCCGTGGAAGGGTGCGGCCCAGGTTGCTGCAGAGTCAGGTTGACAGGTGCGCTCTGATGAACCCCGAGGACATTATCGGCTGGCTATATAGCATCGGTCACTTGGTAAGTTTTTTCTTGGAATGTGAACATTAACTTGCTCTCCATGCACATAATGACGTTTCCTTGTTTTTGCAGGTTAATTGTATTGTTGCTGGGGCCGAGGCCACCCTTCCCGGCATTGCTCAAAGGTTGGCCGCCGTTGAGGCTAACCTTTACGTGGAGAGGGATGCTCGAGATTCAGCGGAGTTTGCCCTCACCGTGGAGGAAGAAAGATTCCGGGCAATCGCCCTGGAGCTGGGGGAGGTCCGTGATTCCTTGTCCACCGAGCGGACTACCCGAAAGGCTGCGGAGGCTAAGGCGGCGGCTGCGGAGGCCGAGAGGATTACCACCGAGAGGGTTGCTGAGGCCAAGGTTGCTGCCTCGGAGTCCGCGAAGACCTCCGCCGAGAAGGATCTCGAAGTTTTGACGGCCACGCTCTCAGAGCTTACTGCTGCTCGGGAGGCTGATGCCAGAGAAGCTGAGGAGGAATTCGAGGCTGGGTTCCTCATGGGCTACGCCGACCTGGCGAAGCGGGCTGTTGCTGACCACCCAGACTGGGACCTGTCCGGGTACTCCTGGGCCGAGTCTGGGTACTGGAAGGAAGGCCAGGCTGATTCTGAGGTCGCCGCTGAAACCGAGGTTATCGCTGAAGCCGAGGTTGCCACTGAAGCGGCGCTGGCCAGGGGCCCCTCCGTTGATGAGCAGGCCGCGGAGGAGGATGAAGTGGTGGTGGTAGACTAGTTTTGTTTCATTGTTTCTTGTTGTAGTTTTTTTGTGGGGAGGCTACTACAACTGCCCCCAGGCTTTGTACAATTTAAATTTCAATTAATGAAAAGGCCCTCGAGGTCAAACTTTCCATTAATTGTCTTTTTTTTTTTTTTTTTGGTACTGTGCCTGCTTATGAATGCTAGTATCCGTTCGGTTTTTGGCCAACCTAACACCTGCCTTAGCAAATGTTTTAGGACCTTAACCAACAGAACACCTAGTCTTCCTGACCTATTTGAAAGGTACGTCCGGTGTATTATAGGATACCCTGTATTACCGTCCAGGATGTCCTGGTGTATCGTAGGTGTATCCTGTTTTACTATCCGGGATATATCTCTGATCAATGTAAGTACTTATGAATATTTTTAAGTTCTTGTAGTGACCGGTGTGATTCCCTGTTTTGGCCTTATGTGCCCTGCCCCTCCCCCCCCCCACCCCCCAAGAATTTTGCTAAGGCGGGAGTGCGGGAGTGAGTGGCCGTAGGGAACCGACCTGGCACATGGGTGGTTGCAGGGTCATTTGAAGCTTGCCATCGTTGGCCACCTAGGGGTTTGGCCCCGTCGTCGGCTGGACCTAAGCGAAGCTTAAGTAATTTCCTCTCTAGGTCTAGTATCCTCCTACCCCTGAGCGTCCTGTGAAGGCGGGGGTTTGTTGAGGAGCGACCATAGGAAACCGACCTGGAACATGGGTGGTTGCAGGGTCATTTTGTGCCTGGGTTCGGGGCCCGAGGTCTTCTTAAGTGCCTGGGTTCGGAGCCCGAGGTCTTTTTAGGTGCCTGGGTTGTTAGCCAAGGTCTTTTGTGCCTTGGGGTTAGGCCCAAGGTCTTTGATGCCTCGAGGTTAGGCCCGAGGTCTTCTGAGTATTGCACAGTGCATCGACATGAGTAATCTTAATTTTGCAATTTTATTGAAAAACAAAAAATCATAATAGTTGCTCAATTAGAGCTACAAAAGCAAATTTCTCTACCAACACTAAATTTTTCCTTGAGGTCGGATGCTACTGGTAATACTTGCGGAGGTGTTGTACATTCCAAGGATGAGAGAGATCGTGCCCGTCCATGCTCTGTAACCAGTAGGTTCCCGGTTGGTTGACCCGGGTTACTTTATATGGTCCTTCCTAGTTTGGCCCCAGTTTTCCATGGCTCGGGATTCGGGTAGACTGGTTCACCGCCTTAAGGACGAGATCTCCGACTTGAAAACTGCGGTGCTTCACCTGTTGGGAATATGCCCTCAAACCAGATAGTTGGACAATGGAATATCATAATGCATTTATGCATGTTAGTTCATGAGATGAATATTAGACTGAAATCCTTAAACAACATTGTACGTGGTTCATTTGTGTATGTGACTACACATGTGAGATATGAATCACAAATCCTTGTTGTTTCAAATAAGTCACAGTGGATGATAAGTCTGGATAACTTATCAAGTATACACTGTAGCATGATTAACGTCTACGGGGTAGAATGATGAATCTCATTCATAAGAGTCTTTGACTCTTGGTTAATATGCTAGTGCACTCGGTGCATTGACGGACCTGAGTTAAATCTATTGACACCTAAACGCTGTCACCGTCAATAGGAACTCAAAACTTGTATAGGGATACATGTCCTTAATCCTGAGACAGTTATGGACGCAAGTTGTATGCTTGGTTGCTTTGACTTACCAATCAGTGAGGTCTTGCAAGACCAACACCTGGGTATCTTGGGTAAATCAAGTATGCAACATTGGGAACATATATTGTCAAGATGGAATTCTACCCTCTTCAATAAAACGAAGAGTAAGTACTCCCTCGAGAATGTCACTAGGAGTGATTATTGAGAGCTGGCCAGCCTTGTCAACAGAGTGTTATTGTTGACATGTTTTGTAATCCAAGCGTAGTGAATGATACTCGAGGAATATAAGATGTACTATCTATTGGGTTGACAGTATCTTAAAACATGCATCCCAATGATAGATACGAATACTGCTTGGTAGAGGGACATCCGTATCATATTATACAAGTCTAGCAATCGCTTATGTATGTGTGATTATGTTCTTATGCACTAGAGTGCAATTATCATTTTATAGTGGCATTAATGATAATTGATCAATTATTGATTCCTTAGTTAAGAGTATTGACTAGATGGAATAATAATTGACTGGAGCCAGTAATTAAGAACCTAGGAGGTCCCACTCTTAGCTCCGCCAGAATGCTTGGAAGGGCAAATGAGGATGCTGTCAAGACTGGTTCGATCGATCGAAGTTGTTTCGATCGACTGAAGTCAAGGCAGGTTCGATCGATCGAGTGTCGTTCGATCGATCGAATGTTCGATCGATTGAACTCACTTCGATCGATTGAAAGTAAGGTCGGTTCTGGGAATCTATAAATAGGGCAGCAGCGTCCAGGGAAAAGGGTTCGTCGTTTTTAACGTCCCTAAGCTGCTGAAACTGTTTTAGTGTTCCCAAACCTTCTTCATCCTCTCCATTAGAGATCCCACCATCTCTAGCCTCTCCGGGAAGCGTTCGAGGAGACATAAGAGTGAAGATCACCTAGAGGTTGTTGTTGGATATTGCTAAAGGAAGCCATATTCAGAATTGGGTTCAAGACCGTTTGGTATCGCATTCTCTCCCTCTAATTCTACGCATCTATAGAGTTAACAAGTAGTAGATCCGGGCTACCAATAAAAGATTTGTAACTTGATTATTCCGCTGCGCGTTTAAAACAATTTTAAACCTTTTTTTCCTACATCACCTTGCTGTTATAGTATCAAGAAACCCGTTGCTTGTAGGCGGCTACCTTTAGGTAGGCTTGGTCCCTCCTTTCCTCCACTAGATCTAGTTCTGACCGGAGGGCTTCTTCGTTATCCGGTGCACTGAAGTTGGCCACCCGATATGTAGGCAACCCGAGTTTTGTGGGAACCACTGCTTCAAACCTGTAAGTTAAAGAGAACGACATTTCGCCTGTTACCGCCCGGAGTATAGTGCGGTAGGCCCACATGAGGGTTGGTAGCTCTTCAGCCCATAGCCCTTTGGCACCTTCAAGCCTTGTTTTGATTGAGTGCAAGATTGTTCGGTTGGTTACTTCGGCTTGACCGTTGGCTTGTGGGTACTCGGGGGAGGAGTAATGATTCAGTATCCCGTAGCCCGAGCAGAACTGTCTGAAGATGGGTGTGTCAAACTGTCTACCATTGTCGCTGACCAGGACCCAGGGAATGCCGAACCTGCTGAGAATATTCCTTTCCACGAAGCTCTCCATCTTCTGCTCGGTTATCGTCACCAAGGGCTCGGTTGCCGCCCATTTGGTGAAGTAATCAACAGCTATCACGACAAATTTGACCTGCCCTTTTCCCACAGGTAAGGGACCAATGATGTCAATTCCCCACTGGACGAACGGCCAGGGGCTGTGGATTGGTGTCTGGAGTTCTCCCGGTTGGTTGATCATGGGAGAGTATCTCTGGCACTTGTCACACCTCCGGACATACTCTTGGGAATCCTGGGCCATGGTCGGCTAGTAGTAACCTTGCAGTAGGGCTTTTCTTGAGAGTGCCCGACCTCCGATGTGGTTCCCGCACACTCCTTCATGGATTTCGAACAGTATTGCTGGGACCTGTGCCGGGTGAACACAGCGGAGGTACGGGATAGTAAACCCCCTCTTGTAGAGAATGCCATCGTGGAGATGGTAATGGGCTGCCCGGTATTTAACCCGGCGGGCTTCTTCTTTGTCGCCAGGTAGCGCCCTTATTGTCAGGAATGTCACAAGTGGATCCATCCAGTCGGGTCCCAGAGTGACCAGGTCTACCTCCATGCCTTCTGAGTTGATCACACTTGGCTCAGGTAGGTATTGTATCCTGATCCCGGGCAAGTCTGACTCAGAAGATGAAGCGAGGCGAGCCAGCCGGTCGGCTCGGGTATTCTCCTCTCGGGGTATCTGCGTGATGGAGAATCCTCGGAGCTGCTTGGAAATCGTTCGGACAAGGGCCAAGTAGGCTACCATGCTGTCTTCCCGCGCTTCGTACTCTTGGTTAACCTGATTGACCACGAGCTGGGAGTCACTGTAGCCCTGAACCTATTGTGCGCTCATAGAGATGGCCAACTGTAACCTGACCAAGAGAGCTTCATATTTGGCCTCGTTGTTGGAGGCGCGGAACCCAAACCTTAGTGCATATTCGAGCTGGATACCGTCGGGGGTGGTCAAGATGATTCCTGCCCCACTACCCTGCTGATTGGAGGAACCGTCCACATGCACTACCCAGGTTGGGATGCCTGAGTATAATCCGGGCGGTAAGACCGGGGGCTCAAACACTTCGACCGGATCCTCAGGATATGTAAACTCGACTAAAAAGTCCACTACGGCTTGTCCCTTGATGGCTGTCCGGGGTTGGTAGGTCACTTCAAACTCTTCCAGTTCCAATGCACACTTGACAAGCCTCCCGGACGTGTCTGGGCGACTGAGGATTCTGCGGAGAGGTTGGTCTGTGAGGATAACAATGGCATGAGCCTGAAAATACGGGTGGAGCCTTCAGGCCGAGGTGATAAGGGCGAACGCCAGCTTTTCGATGCGAAAGTACCTGCTCTCTGCGCCCTGTAACGCCCGACTAGTGTAATACACGGGGAACTGTATCTCGTGCTCTTCCCGAATGAGTGCCGAGCTAACCACCGATGGTGACACTGCCAGGTATAGAAATAGCTCTTCCCCGAGCATGGGTGTTGAGAGCAGAGGAGGAGACGACAAGTACTTCTTGAGTTTTTGGAATGCCTCATCACACTCTTCTGACCATTGAAATGCTTTGCGGAGGATTTTGAAGAACGGCAGGCACCGGTCGGTAGCTCGGGAGACAAATCTGTTTAACGTGGCCACCCGTCCAGCTAAGCTCTGAATCTCCTTCGTTGATTTGGGCGACCGCATGTTGATGATGGCTTTGATCTTTTCGGGGTTTGCCTCAATCCCCCTTTTGCTGACTAGATGGCCAAGAAATTTCCCGGACGAGACACCGAAGGTGCATTTGGCTGGGTTCAACCTTATCCTGAATTTTCTCAAAATGCTGAAGGCCCCTGCCAGATGTTCAAGGTGGTCGGGCTCGTCCTGGCTCTTGACCAGTAGATCATCCACATACACCTCCATGGTCTTTCCGATGAGATCTTTGAACATATAGTTGACCAGGCGTTGGTAGGTAGCCCCGGCATTCTTGAGACCGAAGGGCATAACCTTGTAGCAATACGTGCCTTGGTCAGTGATGAACGCATTCTTCTCTTCGTCCCCAGGGTACATGCTGATCTGGTTGTACCCCGAGTAAGCGTCCATGAATGAGAGGAGTGAGTGACCTGCGGTGGAGTCCACAAGGAGGTCTATCCTGGGAAGTGGGTAGCAGTCCTTGGGGAAGGCATTGTTGAGGTCGGTGAAGTCCACACACATTCTCCACTTCCCGTTGCTTTTCTTAACAAGAACGACGTTAGCTAACCAGTCGGGATAGTGGACATCTCGGATGGACTTCGCCGTTAGGAGCTTCTCGACCTCCTCACTCACCACCTTCTGTCTCTCGGGGGCCATTCCCCTTCTATTCTGCTTGACTGGGCGACAATCCGGGCTAACATTGAGACTATGGGACATTACCCGGGGATCAATCCCAGGCATGTCCTCATGACTCCAAGCAAAAACATCTTGATTTTGTCTTAGGAACTGAGTCAGTTTTTCCTTCAAGCCGGGCTCCAGTAGGGTACCTATGCTGACCCTGCGGTCCGGGTACTCGGGGTCCAGCATCACTTATTCCAGTTCTTCCATTGGACCTATCATGTCACTCTGATCCTGAGGATCCATCTTTTGGACGTTTAAAGTTTCCGTGATTGCCCCCCGGCGCAACGAGCTGACATAACAACTCCGGGCAGTGCTCTGATCTCCACGCAAGCATCCGGTTCCCTGGGGAGTTGGAAACTTCACTGTTATGCTGTAGGTGGAGACGACCGCTCTGGCCTTGTTGAGGGTTGGCCTTCCAAGGATGACGTTGTAGGCCGACGGGGCTTCTACGATCACAAAATTGGTGAGCACGGAGGCCTGCTGTGGGTAGGTCCCCATGAGAACTGGGAGCTCGATTGTCCCGAGCGATTGTGTGCTGGAGCCGTTGAATCGGACCAGGGGGGTAGCAACCGACCGGAGCTGATCCCTGGCAATCTCAAGTTGATCAAACGCCGACGTGAACATAATATCGGACGAGCTGCCTGTGTCCACTAGCACTCTCTTGACCATATAGTTTGCTATAGAAAGCGTTACTACTAGAGGGTCATCATGGGGGCAGTGGACGCCCTGCAGGTCGTCGGATGTGAAGGTAAGAACATCAGTTGGGGAGGAGCCGGTGGATTAGACCTGCCAAACATCCGCTCGGGATGCCCGGGCATGCCTCTTCCGTGCCAACTGTGAATCACCTCCACCTGACATTCCTCCGAAGATCACGTGGATGTGGCCAAGTGGTGGTGGTTGATCGGGAGCTCGGTTATCCTGCCGAGGTTATCCATCTGTAGTGACAAACTCCGCGAGGTGTCCCTGCTCGATTAGCTTTTCTATTGCTATCTTCAATTTAAAGCAATCCTCCGTTTCATGGCCGTGATCCCTGTGGTAGCGGCAGAATTTGTCCAGATTCCTCTTACCGGGGGGTGCTCTAAGTTTGGATGGCTGCTGAAGCAACCTCTGCGCTTCTGCGGCGGCCATAACTTCATGTATGGGCTGGGAAAGGGGTGTGAAAGCGATCGGGGGCTGACCCTGAGCATCCTTCTGATCTTGCTTTGGCTTCTTTCCCGAGCCCTTCTCGAATCCTTCATGCTTGCATTTGGCCTTCGGGGATCCATCTCCCGCCTGGCCGGTGCGCTTCGCCTTTAGGAACTCTTCGGTATCGATGTATTTTCTGACCCTCTCCGAGAGTTCCACCAGGGTGGCCGGCCGGTCGCGATGGAACGACGCGGCAACCTTAGTGTGTTGAACTCCCGAGCAGAAGGCCATGATTGCGGCCGTTTCATTGAGGTTACGGATCAGGAGCCTTTGTTGGTTAAAACGGTCCACGTACTCCCTTAGGGACTCCCCTTTGCGCTGCTTGACGGTCAGCAGCTGAGTGTCCGGTTGCGACCAGTCGAGCATCCCGACAAACTGGCGGATGAATAACTTGCCAAGGGCTTGGAAGTTGTCAACCGTCCGGGGTTTCAAAGCGTGAAACCATTGTGCGGCTGGCCTCTTGAGGGTACTGGGAAAGGCCAGGCATAACAGCTCGTCCACCGTGGTGACCAGTGCCATCTGCGCCTTGTAGGTGCGGATGTGGTCCACCGGGCTCCCTGTGCCGTCATAGGAGCTGAGGTGAGGGGGTTTAAACTTCCGTGGAATGGGAAACCGTGTCACCCGAGCGGTATAGGGTGACTCAGTCTCCGTGTTGGTGAGGTCATGACCGGACTTGCAGTTCAGCCTCTCGATCTGCTGCTGCAGTTCCTCGACCTTGGCTTTGACATCACTCTGCCCTGTTCTTCCATCTGTGTCTAAGCGGTAGGTTGGGTCAGACGACGAGGCCTCTTCCTCAAAGTGTGTCGACTTCGGGGATAGAGCCCGGCTCTGGGTCCGGGAAAGTTTGTGCCTAAGATCCCCCCGGCTCAAGGCCGGAGGGTCATTGGCCGATTCTCGGGCTCTCCGTCCGAACTCCTCCCCTCTGGCCGCGCGCCGCCGATCGATGATAATCCTGGCGTCCTCCACTCGTGGAGTGTTGGGCCGATGTCGTCTTTGCGAGCGCCTGGTGGCATGGCTGGGCTCTACATCGCCGGGGTGTTCCCTGTCCGGTGGGGACACCGGAGCGGAACGTGCTTGCCTTCGTGCTTGAGGGGGCCTATGAACAGGGGCGCTCTTCTCAGGCTGATTCTCTGATGCGGGGCGCTTCTCGTGTCGAGCCATAAGCACCTCTATCTGTTCCTGTGTCCAGCGCGGGCCCTCCAAGAGTTGTGTCAACACTGCCGCTATCTGCTCGGTCGTTATGGAGGCAGCCTGCTGTTCAAGCTGCAGGTTCTCCTGACCGGTCTGATTAGCGGCTTTCTTACTCGTCTTTGGCAGCATATTTGATCAGTTGAGAATTTGTTGATGAGAAGACTCAGTCGTTCCCACAGATGGCACCAAACTGATGATGCCCAAAATTGGTAAGAAAGGTTTTTAGAGAAAATATGACAAGAACAATTTGTATGTGGTTCGGTCCCGTTAACAAGGTGACCTACGTCCATGGTTGAGTCTGTGCGCTTCTCACTAGCAGGTCATCGGCGGGCCTGGTGAGCCAACAAAGATGGGCGGCACTACCAGTAATACCGGCCGGGTGTATGCGTACGGATGGTGAGTTCTCTGTTTAGGCTTGTAAGCTAAAGAGTAATAATCAGATCCCCTATTGACAGGGTAGGTGGGCTCTTTTATAGATGCAAGAGTCCACCCCTACATGGTAAGTTGATTAGATTTAATCACAATAGATTTACATGATTTTAGGGGAGTTTCCTAAGTGGTTTAGGAAACTGCCATATCTCATTTTGCTGGCTTGTAGTTGATTTAGGAAACTGCTGGACAACTCGGGACTGATCTGCACCTCCTGGTAAGTTGCCGCACCGCACGCCTGGGCTGCGCAAGCATCCCAAGCGGTGCCGCCTGTTAATCTCAGGGGCGCTGACCGCAAGCTCCCCTTCCGGATAGTCCGGGTCATTCTGCTGACGTGGCGGTTTGGCCTTAACAGAATATTTCTGGACATACCAGATAGTAACTCATAACTTGTATAAGGTACGTGCTCTCAATCTTGAGACCATTATGAACACAGACTGTGGATATGACTACTTTGACTTACCAATCAGTAAGGTCTATAAAAGATCAACACCTGGGTATCTTGGGTATGTCATGTTCATAGGGTTATGAACATATAGAATAAGCATTCCCTTGAGAATGTCATCGAGTTGATTACTGAGAACTGTAGTCTTGTTGATAAGTAGTTATCAACATGTTTGGTAATCATGGGAGGTGAATGAGACTCAAGCAATAGAAGATGTAATCATTATTCAGGTTAATAGTAATAGTTATCTGACTACCTAAATATGATTATGAATGCTGGCGATAGAGGGACATTAGTACACCATACAAGTCTAGTTATTTCTTCAGATATATTCTTTTGCGTTGGAGTTCAGTTATCATTTTATAGTGGAGTAAACGTTAACTGATCAATTGGTTAATTTGTTGATCAAAGAGTTTGATCATGGAAATTAACAATTGGTCTGAGCCAATAATAAAGAGCCTAGGAGGTCCCACTCTTAGCTCCACTAGGATGCTTGGAAAGGCACATGAGGATGCTGTCAAGACAGGTTCGACCGATCAAACACGCTTCAATCGATCAATCGAAGTCACTTCGATCGATTGAAAGTAAATTCGGTTATGGGAATCTATAAATAGGGCAGCTGTGTCCAGAAAAGAGAGTTCATCATTTTTTAACATCCCTAAGCTGCAGAAACTGTTTAAGAGTTCTCAAACCTTCCCTATCCTCTCTATTAGGGTTCCTACCAACCCAGTCTCCCCGGGAGCATCCGTAAGAGTCATAAGGGTAAAAATAACCTAGTGGAGGCTGTTGCACCATTGAGGAGGAAGAGAATCAGAATTGGGTTCAAAACCTGAGGTATAAACTCTTCTCCCTTTTGTGTATACGCATCTATAGAGTTAATGAGTAGTAGATTCAGGCTACATTAAAGTTTTATAACTTTGCTTTTCCACTGCGCGTTTTAATAAATTTTAAACCTATTTTTCCTACAATTGGTATCAGAGCCACGCTTGTTTGGATCTATAGATGCGTTTTGGAACACTAGTTTTGATTTACATGTTAATTTTAGAACTGTTTTGAAATTGCATCATCATAGATTTGTTCCTACAACACTTTTGTAGCAGAATACAAATCTGTGATAGCATTGGATGCATGGCAGTTTCGATTGATCGAACTTGTTTCGATCGATCAAAACAAGTTCGATTAATCAAAACAGTGCAAGGTTCAAGCGATCGAACTTGGTTCGATCAATCGAACGTAGTTTTCTATCTAGAATTCTTTTCACAGTTTTATAAGTAATAAAATTATCTACTTACTGTTTTAAACTATTCTGAAAAAGTTTTAATCAGTTTATGAAAATTTAAGTTCAATCGATTGAAGCTTCTTCAATCGATCAAAGTATGACAGAGAGCAAGGATGCTGCTTTAATGTTCTAAATATTTTCATGAATAGTTTATGGAATATGCAAGTCAATTAGGGGTTTCAATAGATATATATATATATATATATATTGTTGTATATATGCGTGGATGTGTGTATATCTAACCCTTTTGCAGCAAGTTAGACCGCTATCTCCCATGGCATCAAGTCCTTTTAAATTTCATATTTAATTTTTAAGGTTGGTGTACGTTGTTTTAATCTTGGTTTGGTTTTAAGGCATGTGTAAAGGGCAATGGCAATGAGACTTCAATCCTACGAAAAGGAAAGTCACACCGATTTCCCTAGCCTTTTCATATTTGTTGTTAGTTACTATTTCTAGATAAATTGTAAGCTTTGAAAGAAGCATAGGGCCAATGTAATAGAATTAGAGAATCCAATTTGATGGAGGATTAAGCCGTTGTCCATCAAGATGGAGCTAGAGGCGATCAAACTAGGAGGAGGTTCTATGGAAATAGAGCCATGGGAGATAGAGGCATATGAACACCTTTATTTCAATTTTAATTTTTTTTGTTTTATGTGCTTGTTTTGTGATTGGCATTTTATACATTCTTACTACTTGCATGCACTTAAAACAAGTTTTCATCCAAAAAAAAACAAGTTTTCTAAAATAAAAATCAAAAACAGTTTCAGCACATTAGTAAACATTGGATGTTTATGGGTAATGTGTAGAAACAATTTTTTCCAAAAGAAAAATCCTTTACTATTAAATCTAGTGGGAGAGGGTCTTATTAATAACACCCACGATCTTCCATTAACGGTTCACTGTAAGATGAGTAGTGCATTTTGTGTCACCTCGCCAGGGGTGATCATTCCATACAGAGGGTACACTACTCATTGGTTACTAGATGTGAACTTCCTACAAATAGGATCTATCAAACGTGTTAGAGGGTGACCACCATACGGAGGCACTACTTGAAGCAGTTGTGATTGGCTCCTAGTTAATAGTACACACTAGGATAAGGGATCCCACACAGGGCATTATTCAGAAACTTAGAGATCAAATAGATTCGGGAGTCATAACTTGTTTTGCAAGAGTTGCATTGCGGACAAGTCATGATTAATCGAAAGATCAAACATTGACCACCACACAGAGGCTTTACTCTTTTGTTTCGATATTTCGGCGACTTTGTTTTAAAATAAGAGTTTTAAGGATTCTTTTATTTCAAACTGTTAATTTCGGATATCCATATTTATTTTGTCTGTTTGATTTTTCACTAATCCTAATGTCTGGATTTGTTTTTAGTCCACTTGCGACTATACTCACTCAGAACAAGTTAACTGGAAATAACTACATAGAATGAAAACGTAACCTAGACATCGTTTTAACTGGGGATGATCACATATATGTCCTCACCACCCCATGCCCCAAAACAACCCGCTACGAATGCTTCGGCTGCTGCTAGACGCGAGTTCGATAAATGGAAGAAATCGAATGGAATGGCCCATTGCTACATTCTGGCCTCTATAGCTGGTGTGTTGCAACACCAATTCCAATCGAATGATTCTGCCAGTGCCATGATCAAATCCCTTAAAAAATGTTTGGGGAACATGGCAGGCCTGCCAGACAGGTAGCCATATAGAAGATAATGAGTGCGAAGATGTCGGAAGGGTCTCTAGTTAAAGAACACATTTTAAAAATGATTGATTATTTGAACAAACTGGAGACCCTAGGTGCCAACATCGACGCTCAAACCCAAGTTGATATGATCTTCAATTCACTGTCACCATCATTCACTTAATTTAAACTTAACAATAATATGAATCAAATGAATTTCTTAATGAGTGAATTAATGAGTTCTTTATTGGCAGTAGAAGGGGTGATCAAACCTGGGGGCAACGTTTTGAATGTTGGGAAAAGCCCTTCTTCCTCCCAATCTGCACTGTAAGGCAAGAAAGGAATGAAGAAAGCTAGCACTGGTGGTCCAAGTGTTGGACCGGTCCCTAAGATTGCAAAATCTAAGGGAAAAGGTAAGGGCAAGGGAAAGGTGGGTGGCTAAGGCAAAGGGAAGTGTTTCCAATGTGGTGATAAGGGCCACTAGAAGAAGAACTGTTCAGAATTCTTAGGTATAAGAGTTTAAGATATGATTGAATCACATGTGATTGAAGTAAGTTTTATAACGGATACTTCAAACACTTGGTGCATTGATTCTGGTGCGACCAACCATATTTGTAATTTGTTGTAGGGGTCCAGATCAATTAGGAAATGCAGTGATGGGGAGATTGTGTTGACTCTAGGATCTAGCGCAACCGTTTCAACGGTTACAATAAGGGTTGTAATTTTAGAATTTTTGGACAATAAGACAGTACTTTTATCAGGATGTACTTTACGTTCCTTTAATGAGATATAATTTAATTTCTATTTTGGAATTATCGAAAAAAAATTATTCTTTTCATTTTGGAAAAGAAGTTGTCATTAAAAGAAATGGTTCTTTTATATGTTCTGGTGTTAAAACTAATGACTTATATGTGATTACTCCCAGTATTTCTAAAGACTCTTGTATGGAACTTAATAACTCAGTGGTAACTATACCATCTAAAAAAAAAGGAACCTTCTACTAATCCATTAAGACTTTGGCATATGAGACTTGGCCATCTCAATCTAAGTAGGATTGACAGACTAGTTAAAGAATAGGTCTTAAGCAATTTGGTTCTCGAACCAATTGAAGTCTGCGAGTCTTGTTTAGAGGGTAAGATGTGAAGGAAAAATAGGTTTAAAATTATTTTTAAACGTGCAGCGGAAAGATTAAGTTTCAAAAAGTTAATTGGTATGCCTGGGATCTACTACTCGTCAATTCCGTAGATGCATACTAACAAGAGGGATAAGAGTTATACCTCAAGTCTTGAACCCAATTTTTGAAATCTTTGACCTTGGTGATGCAGTAGCCTACACTAGGTTGTCTTCACCCTTATGACTCATGTGGATGCTTCTCGGAAAGACTAGAGATGGTGGGATCTCTAATAAGGAGGATAGGAAGGTTTGGGAGCTAAAAAATAGGTTCTGCAGCATCAGGTGCAGTAAAACGACGAACTTTTATTTTTTGGATGCATCTGCCCTATTTATAGATTCCCAGAACCGACCCAATGTTCAAGCAATCGTAGTGGCTTCGATCGATCGAACTACCTTCCAGCAATCGAACCCGCTAAGATTTCAATCGATCGAAACATCTTCGATCGATCGAACCTGCCTTGACAAGATCCTCATGTGCCTTTCCAAGCATCTTAGCAGAGCTAAGAGTGGGACCTTCTAGGCTCTTTATTATTGGCTCAGACCAGTTGTTAATTCCCATGACCAAACTCTTTGATCAGCAAACTAACCAACTGATCAGTTAATGTCTACTCCACTATAAAATGATAACTGAACTCCAATGCAAAAGAACATATCTGAATCGGTAACTAGACTTGTATGGTGTACTGATGTTCCTCTACCTTCAACATTCGTAAACATGTTCAGGTAGTCGGATAATTGTTACTGTCAACCTGAATCATGATTACTTCTTTTATTCCTTGAGTCCTATTCACGTCTCGTGATTACCAAACATGTTGATAAATACTTATCAACAAGACTGGAGTTCTTAGTAATCAACTTGGTGACATTCTCAAGGGAATGCTTACTCTGAATTAGAGGGTAGATTCTATCTTGACAATATATGTTCACAATCCTATGAACATGATACCCAGGTGTTGATCTTCTATAGACCTCACTGATTGGTAAGTCAAAGTAGCCATATCCATAGTCTGTGTTTATAATCGTCTCAAGATGGAGAACACGTACCTTATACAAGTTATGAGTTCCTATCGACTATTTGACAGTCTTGAGTGTCAATAGGAAAGCTCAGGTCCGTCAATGCACTATAAGTACTAGTATATTAACTAAGAGTCATACTCTAGTGATTGAGATTCATCACTCCATCCAATGGTAGTTAATCATGCTATAGTGTACACCTGATGAGATATCCAGTCCCATAATCCACTGTGACAAGTTCTAAGTATCAAAGAATAGCAATTTGTATCTCACTTGTATGTATCTCATACACACACGAATCACCTACTATGATTCTTTAGGATTAAACAATCATCTTATGAAAGAAACATACACAATGAAATGTAAAGCTGATATCCATATATTAAAATGTCAATGTCTCATATATAAAGTAATGGCTTGAGGGCACAAACCCAACAAACTCCCACTTGCACTCACAACCATATAGGATTACATCTGAGACCTAGACTATCTAAATGACGATCAAAGACCTTCTGAGGCAAGCCTTTGTAAACGGATCCGCAAGATTGTCAGAGGTGGCAATCTTGCTGACAGTCACATCTCCATGTTGAACAATATATGGGATAAGATGATATTTCCGCTCTACATGCTTTTCCTTTCTGTGGTTCCTTTGACTGAGCCACTGCCCCACTATTATCACAATAAAGTGTAATAGGTGACAGCGACGCTGGTATCACCTCGAGCTCCATAAGGAACTTCTTGAGCCAAACAGCTTCCTTTGCGGCTTCACAAGCAGCCACATACTTAGCTTCCGTAGTTGAGTTTGCAATGCATTTCTGCTTAATGCTCCTCCAACCGATAACACCAACTCCTAAGGTAAAAAGATGATCGGACGTCGACTTCCTCGAATCTTTATCTGACATAAAGTTCGAGTCAGTGTATCCCACTGGAATTAACTCACTACCACCGTACATAAGCATGTTGTCTTCAGTCCTTCTCAAGTACTTAAGAATGTGCTTAACGGCTATCTAGTGCTCTGGACCTGGATTCGATTGATATCTACTAACCATGCCAATGGCAAAGCAGATATCTGTTCTATTGCATAACATTGCATACATGAGACTTCCCACTGCCGAAGCATTGGGAACTCCTGCCATGCGATTCCTCTCCTCGTGTGTTTTTGGACACTGGTCCTTGGAGAATGCTAAACCATGCCTAAAAGGTAACAAACCTTTCTTAGAATTATCCATTAAAAACCTTGTTAGCACCTTATCGATATAACCAGCTTGAGATAATCCCATTATCTTTCGCTTACCATCCCGAAAAAGCTTTATTCCAAGAATATAGCTCACCTCTCCTAGATCCTTCATATCAAAAGTACTAGCTAGCCAAGCCTTAACAGTTGACAATGTCGCTACATCATTTCCAATGAGTAGAATGTCGTCAACATAAAGCACAAGAAAAGCCAAAACTTTTCCTTCACACTTCTTGTATACATAAGGTTCATCCAGATTCTGTATGAAACCAAACGACTTGACCGCTTGGTCAAAATGAATGTTCCAAATCCTGGATGACTGCTTAAGCCCATAAATGGACTTTTATAGCTTGCATACCAAGTTACCTTTCTGACCAGTTATGAACCCTTCTGGTTGTTGCATATAAATGTCCTCCTCAAGATTTCCATTCAAGAATGTAGTCTTGATGTCCATCTGTTAGATCTCATAATCTAGGCATCCAGCAATGGATAAGAATATTCTGATGGACTTGAGCATGGCTACCGATGAGAAGGTTTCCTCATAGTCAATGCCCTCCCTGTAAGTATAACCTTTTGCTACAAGCCTGGCCTTAAAGGTCTCAACCTTTCCATCAGATCCTCTTTTCCTCTTGTAGAGCCACTTTTAGCTAATGGGTTTAATATTGGTTGGAAGTTCTACAAAATCCCAGACATGATTGGAATCCATAGATTCCAATTCAGCCCTCATAGATTTAACCCAATGAGCTGAATCAACATCAGTCATTGCCTCTTCGTATGTGGCAGGATCAGATTCAGATTCTATGGAGCCAACTTCAAAAACTTCTCCTAAGAACATGTATCTATCAGGCTGGCTGATAATCCTCCAACTACGATGAGGTACCAGTGCGAAAATGGGCAAAGAAGTGGTATTGTCCTAATTTACATCATTATCAACTGCGGGTTGGACTAAGGGCTCTCCTTCTATCTCTCTCAGATATATCCTACCCTTAGGTTTATGGTTCATGATATAATCATCCTCCAAGAAAATAGCATTTGTACTAACAAACACTTTCTATTCTCTTGGATCATAAAAATACCATCCATAAGTACCCTACGAAGTAACATACTTCCGATCTAGAATCCAACTTGCTCATCTTTCCTTTCAGCACATGTGTCGGACACCCCCATATCTGGAGATGTTGCAAAGAAGGCTTACGTCCAATCCACATCTCATGTGGTGTCTTGGGAACATATTTGCTTGGTACTAGATTTAGTATGTATGTAGCGGTTTCCAAAGCATATCCCTAAAGGAATAATGGCAACTCCGAATAACTCATCATCGACCTAGTCATATCTAAAAGAGTCACGTTCCTTCTCTTCCCTACACCATTCTGCTGAGGCATACCAGGTGCAGCTAACTGTGACAGAATCCCATTATGTATGAGGTGATTAATAAACTCATTAGAGAGGTACTCATCACCTCGATTAGATCGAACATCCTTGATGTGTGTTCCTAATTGCTTCTCTACTTCAGCCCTAAACTCTTTGAACCTTTCAAAGGCTTCAGACTTGTGCTACATTAGGTACACATATCCATACCTAGAGTGATCATCAGTACATGTTATGAAATACTCTTAACCACCCCATGCTATAATATTTATTGGTCCACACACATCAGTATGAACTAATCCCAACAATGCATTGGTCCTATTGCCCTTTGCAGGAAAGGGCCATTTGGTCGTCTTACCCTCTAAACAAGACTCCCAGACTTCCATTGGTTTGAGAATCAAATTGCCTAAGACCCCTTCTTTGACTAGTCTGCTAATCCTATTTAGATTGATATGGCCAAGCCTCATATGCTAAAGCCTTGTTGGATTAGTGGAAGGCTCCTTTCTTTTAGACGGTATAGTTACCATTGAGTTATTAAGTTCCATACAAGAATCTTTAGAAATATTGGGAGTAATCACATATAATCCATTTGATATAACACCAGAATAAATAAAAGAATCATTTCTTTTAATCACAACTTCAGTTTCAAAATGTAAAGAATAACCATTATTCGATAAATTAGAAATTGAAATTAAATTACGTCTCATTGAAGGGACGTAAAGTACATCTGATAAAATCAAAACATTGTTGTCTAGAAATTCTAAAACCACGACTCATATAGCAACCGCAGATATGGTTGCGCTAGAACCTAGAGTAAGTACGATTTCTCCATCACTGCACCTTCGAGTTGATTTGAACCCCTACAATAAATTACAAATATGGTTAGTCGTGCCAGAATCAATGCACCAAGTGTTTGAAGTATTCGTTATAAAACTTACTTCAATCACATGTGATTCAATCATACCTTGAACTCTTGCAGCTAAGAATTCTGGACAGTTCCTCTTCCAATAGCCCTTGTTGCCGCATTAGAAACACTTTCCTTTGCCTTTAAATTTTCCCTTGGATTTTGCAATCTTAGGGACTGGTCCAGCACTCGGACCACTAGTGCCAACCTTCTTCTTTCCTCTCTTACCTTTCGACGTAGATCGGGAAGAAGAAGAGCTTTTCTCAATGTTCAGAACATTGTCCCCAGGTTTGATCACCCTTTTCTGCTGCCAGTAAAGAACTCATTAATTCGCTCATTGAAAAATCCATTTTATTCATAGTGTAATTCAGTTTAAATTGAGCGAATGACGGCAACAGCATATTAAGGATCATATCAACTTGGGTCTATGCGTCGATGTTGGCACCTAGGGTCTCCATCTCGTTTAATAACCAATCATTTTTAAAACATGTTCTTTGATTGGAGTCCCTTCCGACATCTTAGCACTCATTATCTTCTGCATGGCTACCTGTCTGGCAGGCCTGCCATATTCCCCAAACATCTTTTTCAGGGATTCGATAATCTCACTGGCAAAATTATTCGACTGGAATTGGTGTTGCAACACACCAGCCATTGAGGCCAGAATATAGCAACGGGTCATTCCATTCGACTTCTTCCATTTATCAAACTTGCGTCTGGCAGCTGTCGAAGCATTTACCGTGGGTTCTTCGGGGCATGGGGTGGTGAGGACATATATGTGATCCTCCGTAGTTAATAAGATGTCAAGATTTCGTTTCCATTCTGTGTAGTTATTTCCAGTTAACTTGTTTTGAGTGAGTATGGTGGCAAGTGGACTAAATGTAGATCCAGACATTATGATTTACTGAAAAAAAATCAAAAGACAAAATAAATATGGATATAAGAATTTGACAGTTTGAAATAAAAGAATCCTTAAAACTCTTATTTTGAAAACAAAGTCGCCAGAATATCGAAACGAAAGAACAAAGCCTCCGTGTGGTGGTCAATGTTTGACCTTTCGATTTATCATGACTTGTCCGCTATGCAACTCTTGCAAAACAAGTTATGACTCCCGAACCTTTTTGATCTCTAAGTTTCTGAACAATGCCTTGTATGGCATCCCTTATCCATAGCTTAGCTAGTGTATACCATTAACTAGGATCCAATCACAACCGCCTCAAGTAGCGCCTCCTGTGTGGTGGTTACCCTCTAACATGTCTGATTGATCCTATCAATAGGAAGTTCACATCTAGTAACCAATGAGTAGTGTACCCTCTGTGTGGAATGATTACCTCTGGCGAGGTGACACAGAATGCACTACTCATCTTATAATGAACCGTTAATGGAAGATCGTGGGTGTTATAAATAAAACCCTCTCCCACTAGATTTAATAAATTAAGGATTTTGCTTTTGGAAAAAGTTTGTTTCTACACATTACCCATAAACATCCAATGTTTACTAATGCGTTGAAAATAGTTTTTGAATTTTATTTTAGAAAACTTGTTTTACATACATATCAGCAGTAACAATATAATTAAATGCCAATCACAAACCAAGCACATAAAACAAAAACTAAAATTGAAAACAAAGGCATTCATATGCCTCTATCTCCCATGGCTCTAATTCCATAGAATCTCTTCCTTGGTTTGATTGCCTTCAGCTCCATCTTTATGGACAACGGCTTGCTCCTCCATATTCATCTATATTCTAATTCTATTACATTGCTCCTATGTTTTTTTTGAAGCTTACAATTTATCTAGAAATAGAAATTAACAACAAGAAAATAGAGAAAGGCTAGGGAAACCGGCACAACTTTCCTTTTCGTAGGATTGAAGTCGCAACGCCCTTTACATATGCCTTTAAAACCAAACCAAGAATTAAAACAAAACATACACCAATCTAAAACATTCATACAATAATAAAACTAATCTTGGTGACATGGGAGATAGGGAACTAACTTTGCTGCAAAAGGGTTAGTCGTACACACATCCATATATGTAACAAATATATATAATCCATTGGAACGCTTAATTGATTTACACAGTACATAAACTCTTTTTGCATTGATTTAGAACATTAAAAAAACATCTTAACTTTTCTGTCACACTTCAATCGATCGAAGACCGTTCGATCGCTGAACATTCGATCGATTGAATATTGTTCAATCGATTGAACATTCAATTTCACATAATAATTTGAGAAAATTCCTGAATAACTTAAAATTATAAATGTATAATTTTAAAAACTTTTGAACCTGTGAAAAGTACACTTGGACAGAAAGTCATTCTCGATAGATCGAACTCTATTCGATCAATCGAACGAATAGAACCAAAGTTCGATCGCTCGAAACTAGTTCGATCGCTTGAGAATAGACAAGATTCGATCGATCGAGACTACTTTGATCGATCGAACTCACCATGCATCCAATTCAATCACAGATTGTATTCTGCTGCGAAGACACTGCAGAAATAGATCTGTGATGATGCAGTTTTAAAAACAGTCCTAAAATCAGCATGCAAATGAAAACTAGTGTTCTAAAATGCATCTATAGATCCAAACAACCGTGGCTCTGATACTAATTAAAGAAAAAATAGGTTTAAAATTATTTTTAAATGTGCAGCAGAAAGATTAAGTTTCAAAAACTTAATTGGTATGCCTGGGATCTACTACTCGTCAATTCCATAGATGCGTACTAACAAGAGGGATAAGAGTTATACCTCAGGTCTTGAACCCAATTCTGAAATCTTTGACCTTGGTGATGCAGCAGCCTCCACTAGGTTATCTTCACGTTTATGACTCCTGCGGATGCTTCCCGGAAAAATTAGAGATGGTGGGATCTCTAATAAGGAGGATAAGAAGGTTTGGGAGCTAAAAAATAGGTTCTGCAGCTTCAGGCGCAGTGAAATGACGAACTCTTATTTTTGGACACAGCTGCCCTATTTATAGATTCCAAGAACCGACCTAATGTTCAAGCGATCGAAGTGGCTTCAATCGATCAAACCTTCGATCGATGGAACCAACTTCGAGCGATCGAACCCGCCAAGACTTCAATCGATCGAAACATCTTCGATCGATCAACCCTACCTTGAAAAGATCCTCATGTGCCTTTCCAAGCATCCTAGCGGAGCTAAGAGTGGGACATCCTAGGCTCTTTATTATTGGCTCAGACCAGTTGTTAATTCCCATGACCAAACTCTTTGATCAGCAAACTAACCAACTAATCAGTTAACATTTACTCTACTATAAAACGATAACTAAACTCCAATGCAAAAGAACATATTCGAAGCAATAACTAGACTTGTATGGTGTACTAATGTCCCTCTACCTTCAGCATTCGTAATCATATTCAGGTAGTCGGATTACTATTACTGTCAACCTAAATCATGATTACCTCTTGTATTCCTTGAGTCCCATTTACCTCTTATGACTACCAAACATGTTGATAACTACTTATCAACAAGACTGCAGTTCTCAGTAATCAACTTGGTGACATTCTCAAGGTACTTCTTACTCTGAATTAGAGGGTAGATTCTATCTTGACAATATATGTTCAAAACCCTATGAACATGACATACCCAAGATACCCAAGTGTTGATCTTCTATAGACCTTACTAATTGGTAAGTCAAATCAACTATATCCACAGTCTGTGTTCATAATCGTCTTAAGATTGAGAACACGTACCTTATACAAGTTATGAGTTCCTATCGACTGTTTGACAGTCTTGAGTGTTAATAGGAAAGCTCAGGTTCGTCAATGCACTATAAACACTAGCATATTAACTAAGAGTTATACTCTAGTGATTAAGATTCATCACTCCATCCAATAGTAGTTAATCATGCTACAGTATACACCTGATGAGATATCTAGTCCCATCATCCACTGTGATAAGTTCTAAGTATCAAAGAATAACAATTCGTATCTCACTTGTATGTATCTCATACACATACAAATCACCTACTATGATACTTAAGGATTAAACAATCATCTCATGAAAGAAACATAAATAATGAAATGTAAAGCTGATATCCATATATTAAAATGTCAATATCTCATACATAAAGTAATGGCTTGAGGGCACAAACCCAACAAGATGATCAATGCATTATTAGAATTAGTTCATACTGATGTGTGTGGACTGACGACATCCTATTGACGCGTTTTCTTATCACACCCAAGTGTAGGTGATCGTACAAGTAATAAAGTTCTGGAAGTCCAGGTCGAACCCACAGGGAACGGAATAAAATTTTATAAAGTTAAGTATATAACTATTTTGTCACTAAAAAGAAAATAAAAGATGATGGATTTTTGTGGGATTTTACTAAACTACTAATTTTTATATGTTTGCAATAAAAGTAATTAAAGCTATTTTTTTCTTAACAGTTTATGGTAAAGATTTTAACAGTGCAAAATAAATTAACTAACATACTAGTAAGAAAAGGAAGAAAAATAAATAAAAGCTAAATTTTTGTAAGATAAACTTTTTAAATTTAACAATAGTGAAAGATGGAAATAATACAGATATTTAAGCAAAACTATTATAAAACAGGAAATATTAATTAACTAGGGGAAATGATTTAAAGGAATTGGGAATATGCAAATCAACACTAGATTCCACAACTTTTGTGCATTTGAAAAGCATTTGGCATTTAAGACCGCAGAGTCATTCTTTATTTAAAAATAAACTTTCACTAGTCAGGGTCATATCAAGTGTGTCAGGTTTGATATGAAACGACGTCGTTTGGTTTAAAGAAAAATAAAAAGGCAATTGGGCAGTAGCCAGGTTCGAACCGTGCCCCGCCGCGGACATGGGTTATTCGGCGTCCAGTCCCCACCACTCTGCCACTACACAATTGCCTATCCATTATTGGATAGAAATATATATAAGCACATATTTGAAATATTAACTTTGTCATGTGAGTTGTTTGAGTATGCTAGGTGTTTTTTATGACAAAAGGCATAGTTTGACAATCCACATAATTAGGCTTTTTATTTCAAATATATATAATCTTTTGAGCCCATTATAGCCATAGTATATAAACATGTTAAATGGTCATAAACTATAGATACATAGATATTTTTGGCCATAAATGGAAAAATAACTCATCCAGATAAATTTGCCCATTTAAGATTAGTGCACAGAAGTTGTGGTTTCTAAGTTTTTATTACATATCCCCAATTAAAGTTTTAGCCTACCATTTTGGAATTGAAACTGTCTTCCAAATAAAATTTAAAGATAAATTAAATAGATGCACGCAATCACCGTTCAATTAAAATTAAAGCTGTAAAACCAAGGTAAGGGTAAGAACTAATATTATTATATTATTTTCTTTACATAACATGAACTGGGGTTGAATTTGTGGAATCTGCAAAATAACAAAGTTTAGTACAACTAGGCTAATAAAATATACATAATTGGAAATACTGAACCAAAAATAAAATACTAAACCTTTGACTTTGGATTCTTGTGGGGTCACAGTGGTTGAACTCCAAGAACACAAATAAGGCCAAACCAAATCCAAATATACTTTTGGAGTGAGATATGGGTATGATGTACTTTTGGACTTTAGTAGGTGATTATAACAACTACGTGGCTAAGAAATCTGACATTTAATCGCAAAATCTGTCTTTTAGTGAATAAAAATATTGCTATAAAAACTGAAAATTTGGATTTTTTAACTATTTTAGGGACAACTATAAGTACTACTAGACTTGAAATATTAAATCTAATTTTAAGTAGGACTATTTTTACTACTACAAAGTGACAAAGGTCATACAAGAAAACAAATATTTTATATTTAAGAAATACAGTACACAAAGTTTTGCTACATATTTTTGAACATAAAATCATCAATTACATAAAAGTAAAATTTTACAACTACTAGAACTAGAAAAGGCAAAGAAAAACTAAAGTTTCCTATTTCTAGGGACAATATAAAGTGCTCACATAATAACCTCCCCTAAACTATTCTCTCCAAACTGTGATTGTGAAAAGCTGTGTTGTGAATTGGTGAATTGTTGTGGAGCTTCTCTCTTTCTATTTATAGGCGAAGTTTGAAAGACGAAGCATCATTGCGTTCGTCAGCTGGTAAGTTTTTCTCCGCGTGATCTTTGTTTTCCTTCCTCACGAGCTTCTGACAGCTTGTTGATTTTTTTGATCCTGCGTTGAAAAGAGAGAGAGAGAGAGAGAGAGACAAATTCGTATATATATATATATATACATATCCTAATCTATTCAGAGCATTCAATGCTCTTTGAAATTTTTATTTTTTTATTTTATTTTTTTTTTTTTTAGACGTAAGTGTTTTTCAATGAGTATATGAGAAATGCTTCGGTGTGGTTGCTACTTCTTTCTTTCCCTTTATTTCACTTCATTTTTACCTAAATATATAAAATATGTAAAAACACATAATTATACGCATTTGAGTGACATCACCATTAAATTATATTAATTCAAATATGCATGTAAAACTAGGAATTTGGGGGATTAAATGAGCATTATATCTATTATATTGGCACATGAATGTGCAAAATTCAATGTTTGTCACACCCCTCAACTAACTTATTGCTAGTCCCTAGCAATGAAGTGAAAAGAGAAATTGTTCTAAAAGTTTTATTAAAAGTAGAAATAAACTAAGGAAAATAAAATTACATAACTCACTGTCGCACGAATCGCGATTGCATTTAGCGTATGCAACAAGCCGTTAAACCCCTAGGTTACCCCTAGTGGACGAGTGTTGTCTCGTGAGGGTTTGCAGTGAATATACCCACAAAATTCTTTAAATTTTTTTTTTTTTTTTTAAATGTAAAAATAAAGTAAAATAAAAATAAAGGTAGATTTTCTCATTTTACAACAGATAAGGTTAAATTTGACAATAAAATGAAATTTTCAAGTATGTAATAATAATGCAACACATATACTCACAGTTTTTCAATGGTAGCATTTTTTTTTATACTCTTTAAACTTACAGTGTGTACTTGAAAAGTCAAGCAACTGATCTTAACTTCAAAGTTTACATAACTATTAACAGTCATAAAACTTGTAGTTTTAACTCAAATCTCAATAGGATTTCACTCTTTTAAGGAGAAACTCTCAGAAACCGGTATAGAGAACATCTCACTTGGTAGGGAAGCAAAGATAGAGGAATTGCTTCCATTTTTTTTTTGATGACTCAATATATAGACATTTGGAGTACAATAAGTCTCATGAAAGAATACTTAGCATTAGAAGAGCGATCTACCGTGGAGAACATCCTTATCACTTAAATTTAAAAATCAATTTCTTTTAAATCATTAGGACTTTGACTGGTAGGTTAGAAATTAAGATGAGTAGGAGATTTGGGGTGTATTTGTTCTAAGCATGTGATTGGAGTGTTTGCGCAATTCATTCCAACCTTTTCTTTCTCTTCTCCTTTATATCATATGTACATTTTTTCTTTTTCTTTTTCTTTTTTTTTTTTTTTTTTTTTTTTAGTTTCTCATTCTTTTTTTTTTTTTTTTTTTTTTTTTTGAAATCAACTCCTTTCTTTCTTTACCACTTCTTACAATATTAATACAGTCCAATCACATACCTGGATATAGAAGTGAGGTTTGTACTCCCAGGTGGAGCAAGGTATGATTTGGATAGAACTGAGAATAAGGTAATATTAGGTGAAGGGGGGTGCATTTGAAAGAAAAGATGGCCTAAATCATTTTAAAAATAGATTGACTTTGTTCATTTAAGCAATTTAGACGTTCTAATGGTAAATCCTGAACGTTCTCTTCTAATGATCAGTCAAAGAAAAATAATGAGACTTTCAACGAGTGATATGATAAAGAGAATAAAATGAGACTGAAAAGAAATAGTAACCCTCATAAAGAAAGATTGGCACAAAAGCTCACATGGGTTAATTAGTTTCCACTACTTGTCTTTAAACTGCATAGTTTATGCTTACTCATCCATTTAGATTCAGTAAATATTTTCACACTGTTTCAAAATGTTTAATGTTTAAAGAGTTTCTAGCATTTGAAAATAGTAAAACATGTGACAATGTGTTATATGCTATTAACATACCCAAAATAACATTAACGTGTCAAATTTATCTTATATAAAGTAAAAGAAAAACTTCTGAAAAATCCTAAGCATATCCACTAAGTTGGATACATATATGGTGCAACTAGTATCCTCTGCACCTATACAAAAGAGGCTACGCAATCCGGAGCGTCCAAGTTGTCATGATTACCCATCCACCTCTAGTAAAAGAGACGAGTCTAGAACCACTAGCAAGCTAAAAACATCAGTAAGAGGCTAAGAGATAACTCTGGCTTTACTTAGTTTTTCGCTACCTCTAGGGACATTCACCGCACTAGACATATCTGGTGATGCTTGGATCATGCAAATTACTCCTATCGAACCAGCTAATGAAAGCCAGATGTACACGTAGGATCATTTTAAAGTCTGACCTGACTGAAAATTATTGACTGTACAAAAACTAAAAATAAAAAAAAGAAATGAGGGATGGGAAAACAAAATTTATTTGGGTATCAAAGGATCCAGTCCTCTTTCTCAACCAAATTTTTCTTTTGTTTTGATTTGAATTGTCTTTTGTAACAGTAGTAAACTTTAAAAGATGTGCCATTATGAGCAATTAAACCAGGACATTCTTCTCTATAACAATTCAAACACCATCCTAACCTTTTAGCTTTCCTTTTGATGGCATAAAGGCTAGTGCCAGCAAAGGGTTTCTTCTGCTCAGAAACAAGTGAGCGACCCATTAACGTCTGGTCATCGACTATTGGATCCATTTTTTATACTCTCAGCCAACAAGAGAGGCTAGACTCAACCCTCCACTCCTTTCAACTATCAACTAAGATCTAATTAAAGAGAGCTTAGAGGGGGTGGGTGGGAATTTTATTTAAAAACTAAAAATATTCAGATACTAAATTTTTTTTTTTTTAAACAAAAAATTAGAAAACTACATTTTTCTCTCTCTCTTTTTTTTTTATTATTATTTAGAAAAGTCCAAGGCAGCGTATCATTACAATAACAATAATAAGGAAAATTATGGTATAAACTTCGAAAATCATAAGAGCGGTGACGTGTTCGTCATTCATTTTTTTTTTTTTTTTTTTAAAAAAAAAAAAAAATAGAAAACTTGAAATTTTTTTTTTTTTTTTTTTTTAACAAGGGCAACGCAGCATTATCATAACAACAATTAAGAAAATGATAAGGTAAAGTTCAAAATACATAAGACCAATAGCTATCGCGTCGTCCATTTTTTTTTTTTTTATACAAAGAAATGGAAAAATATCACCTGTTTCTTTGAAAATCTGAAAACCTGGTAGGACCGTAGATCGAGTGATATTTCCAAGCTTCTTTGGTGAGTGGGTACCTACAACTGATGGATATCATTTTTGTTAGATAATGGAAAAGAGAGAAAATAAAAATCTAAAATAAAAACTAAGCCGAAATTGGAAAAGGAAAAAAAATAGAGAATAAAATCAAAATCAAGCTTTTCTCTGGACTATAGATCTTACCTTTAGTGATCAGTAGAGTGGATCTTGATTTTAGATTGAGAAAATAAAAAAAAATAAAAATAAAATGAGAGAGAATGAGAGATCGGAGTGAGAGTGAGAGAGTGAGTTGCAGAGAGGAGAGAGAGAGATCTGCGGCGAGAGTGAGAGAAAAGAGAGGAAGAAGAAAGGAAAAAGAGAGAAAAAGAGAGATGTGGAAAGTTTTGAGGGTTCAAAGCCCTATTTAAAGCCATTTTCTCTTTTTCAGTGTATCTCTCTCTAGAGAAACTAAATAATTTTTTTTTTTTTATGAAATAAAGATAAAATAAATAAACAAACAGGTGTTAATCGTGAAACCGTCCCCCCCAACTGAGTCTGACATTGTCCTCAATGAGTGAGATGAGAAAAAGAAGCTAAGGATAACACTGTAATAAAAAAAAATACACAAAAAAAATAATAATAATAATGACACAATTAACTTTTATATAAATAAAGTAAAAGTACTATCACTGTTTTGAGATAAAGTTATCAAGAATTACTGTACAATTGATCTTTTGAACTGCAGTTTCAAAGGATCGATCTTGTATTCAAATTTTGCTATCTAGCAGTTTCAGCAACATGGTTTTTAAACCAGCAATACTTCTGGTATGCCTTTTTATTTTGGACTATAATGGGATAGTTTGAACATACTGTAAGAAATATGTGGTCGGGCCATACGGGCACCCACATATATTGGACCGGGTCCAATGGGCCCTAGGGTTTAGTGAATGTGTGTGTCTATATATATATGATATATATCACACATATTCTGACCTAACCTAAGAAATTGAGCAGCCCCTCTCTTTCTCTCTCTCTCTCTCTCTCACGGTTCATCTCTCTCTTGGCCATCACCAAAGGAGCCATGGGATTTAGCGCGTGACTGTCATGAGGATTGCTCAAGAAGCTTCCTCTACGACCTAGGCGATACATAAGAGAGTACACGGAGGCAAGATGGAGCAGCAGTTCGTGGGTGAAGACGCCGGGCTCGTAACAACACCGTTCGGCGATCCGTCGGGTTATTCCGCTAGGTAAGTGACCTAAACCCGACTCGTATGCTTGTGTGCATATTTTATCAACATTGGTATCAGAGCCTGTAGGTGTTGATTCGCCCGTTTATAAGCCCAAAACAGATCTGCCATTAAAGCTTGCTTGAAGCTTTTGCTCGCAAACCCTAAATCGATTTTTAAGTGAATCTAATACTAAACTCCAATAGGGGTCCAAAATTTTGATATGGTTATGTTCCTTATGGTCCCTAGAGTCCCCCCATGAAGTTCATGGGTTGATTATCTCCATAGAGGGAGAAAATTAAAACCCTAATTTTTGAGTCTATAAAATCAAGAAACTTTCAAAACTTTATGCAGTTTTTTTTGGGACTAATTCTTGATGTTTTTTTCGAATCTGATTGTGAAAATATATTGATTCTATGATGCATGGGCTTTCAAACCATATATTGCACAAGATTTGGGGATCAAAATTGCAGTCGCAGCAGGCTCGCGAAGTCGGTATCGCGCAGCCTTGCGCGCTGTCTTCTCCTTGACCAAAGGGTGAAGATGAATAGTATTCTGGGTGTGGCCCAGTCACGCCTCCTGGCGCGTGGACCGCACTAACTGGTAATGGCGCATAAAAGCTGCTTGCCTTACCTAATTCTCACTGCTGAGATTTGTTTTGGCAAAAGAGATTAAACATATTATATTTTAAATGATGAAAATTTCAAAAAGAATTTGGATGAAGCATTTTTTTAACAAAGGCTAGACGTGTCAAGCATTCTTGCTTGAATGGCATGTGCAATTATGGTGAGTAATCATTTTGTGTAGTGCATGAATTAAGGCTCTGTTTGGCTAATTTGGTATATGATTTAATTTCCTTGGATTTAAAAGACGTTAGCCAAACAAGTCCTACATGGTGCATATCTCATTCAAAGTCACAAAATATTTTTGATTAGTAATTTTTTTTTCGGTGTTTAGTACACTGAATGAGACTCTAAGATAATTTTTGTGTAAATTATCATGTATTTATGGTATTTTAGAGCATATAATTAATGTTTATGGACGTTTATTTAATTGCTTAAAATAGCCATAATACATTATTAATTTTTGAAATTAATATGGGACATAAGGGACACTGTTTTAGACCATGTAAAATTTTGTGGGACCCACAGGTAATTTTTGGTAAATTATCTCAATCATATTAATATTTTAGAGCATATAATTGTGTGTTTTTGTACACATTAAATTGCTTAAAATATTTTTATTGATTATTAGTTCAGGGAATTAACACAATGTGTTTAGAACACAAGTGGTAGCTTGAGAAAATTATTTTAGTGTATTTTCTCGCTCTTTGGGACATATTTTAGAGCATATATGTTGTGTTGAGTATGCAATATTAATTGCTTAAAATATAACCAATTAAAGTTGTTAATTCTTGAATTTAATGTCTAGTGTGTTTTGTACACTGATTGGAGACTTGAGAAAATTTTATGAATTATCTCATTTTTTGTTTTGGTATTTTAGAGCATAAAATTTATGCTTATGGGCATTTATTTAATTGCTTAAAATAGCCAAAATAGATTATTAATTTTTGAAATTAATATGGGGTGTTTAGAACACCATATTAGACCACTTAAAATCTTTGGAGAACAAATTCTTGAAATACTTTGTATTTTTGAAAATTTTGTTGCTCATAGTTAATTTTGTTTAACTAAATCAATTTATTTCGTTAAATTGATTCAAAATGTTTTTGGGCCTTGATGAAATTCTGGAAATTTTTATTTATAATGAAAATCTGTTTTTCAGTTAATTAAATTTTCCATAAGGTTTAAATTAATTTGTTAATTTAAAAGGCCCTCAATAAATTGGTTTTAAATTATGTTTTAAGACCTAAAATTAGGTTAAAATTAATGAAAAATTCAGGATTTTTTTTTTCATTGATTTTACTTAGCTTATGGAGCTATCCGGGCTGTGCAATAATCATTTTATTGCACATTTTATTATTTTTTAGAGGCTCATTGCATTGTTGGTCACGTTTAATTACTGTTGTTTGTGATTGGTTGACCCTATGACCTCTAATTCCTCCTCCTTAAGTGGAGTGACGGATGAGTCCATTCATTTTATAATAAGACCGCATGAGTGCTTGGAGTATGTGATTAATATAGATCTTAATCTGGCTTAAATGAATGGACAATTAATTGACAATTTATGGAGCTTGTGTCCTCACGATGTATGTTTAAGGTTGTTTCTGTGTATGTATATGAACAAAGCATCCCTATTTTTTATGGGCTATAAATGTAATGTGAGGACGAGTGTTTACATTTCTTGTATTTGGAAAAGCCTACTTGTAAAGGGATGATTTTCTTTGTTCATACATCATACACTTGAATTACCTTAACATGAGCTCTAAGTTGTCAATTCGGACCCACGTGGGGGTCCATGCGCACTCTTGTTGTATGGCGCATTTTATATCTTGTGGATGATCTTAGATAGGTAATTGTACCATCTAATTGATGTTTGTTTAGAAAAATCAATTATAAAGGTTTTTCTTGATTTACAAAATTAAGATTTGATTAATGAGCAATAGCGAATTTTTTGGTCTTAAATTGTAGAAAGGGAAAAATCATTTGTAATTGGATTTTAAAACAAACCTTATGAAATGTGCAAATAATAATGTCAATCCCTTGCGCATGTTCTCAAAAGATTATTCTTCAAATTTTTTGGATTCACAAAAACAAATGTTTTCCAAACCACACTTTGTCGAACTTTATAAAAGTAACAAGTTTAAAAGGGACTAATTTTTGTAATATGGCACTGCAAAGTAACACACCGATAGAATGAGTAAGAGCTTTTGGGTTTTAGGCTTATTCAATGTTCCAATCCATTAAACCGAATAATGGGCCTCAGGCCCAATATCATTATAACCTTAATAGCCTATAATACTTGGCTCGAGAAGGATCACAGCACGCGCTTTGTGATAAGCAGCATGCACCATGATCTTGTTGGGAAGTATGTGTACTACCCAATAGCCAAAGTATTATGAGATCAACTCAAATTTGTTTTCAATGACACATTCACTACTAGATTAAGCATCTAGTTATGAAGTTCGGGAAAGTAAAGGAAACGTTCCAAGTACACGATGACTGGACATCTAAGGTCGATGACAGGTATGATTCGTGATTTCAGAATACTCGGAACATCTTTACTAGCGAACTGCTGTTTTCAGGCTAGGATTAGTTCTTTGTCTGATTCGCGGGTCCATAGAAAACAAATCATGATCCACAACGGAAATGTTAAATTTTGGGTCGCCATGGAAGAAGAATCATCAAATAAACATAATATCTGTAAGGCTTTGAGGCGCGTAGATCGCTGTCTTTAAGGAGTTATTTGCCCCCACTCACAAAGAGTTTGCTACAAGGTTTCTAGCAAATCCCCTCCAGGATACAACAAAGCCTGAAAATCTACCAGATAGCAATTCTGCAGATTTTCAGGAAAGCCTCTAAGAAATCGGTTTTAACTGACAAAGAATAATAGAGAATGTATACTTGGTAATTTTCACGTCTTAAAATGAATAACCCACTTGCCTTATATAGACAACTTAGTACCTCTTCTAAAAGATGGCACCCCTTGGTTATGTCATTTCACTATGCATCTTTTCATAATAGGTATCATAGACACCTCTTAAAGGGTCACTACCTTTATCCAAAAGGCACCCAATGAATGGTGTCTTATCAAATTTCTCTAAACAAACAATAACAATAATTTATACACAATTTAATATTACAAACTACATTATTATATATTAAAATATACAACAATCCCCCACTAGGTTGTAATATTAAAATCACTAGTCAGTTAAAGTATAAAGACATGCATACAAGAAGATATCTTTCGATTTAAACCTTCAATTAGTGTAAACATTTCAAAGTTTTAACGAAGTGTATGGTGTCTAATCGATTAAACCACATCTTCTTTATGTCAAAACCGGAAATATCACACACATGAATTTATCCAACTTCTTTTGAGACTTTCCTATCTTTTAGCACTATTATGGCCATGTGCTAATCCTGGTTTCATGAACATTTACAAAAATGAACTCAAATTCTTGCTATAAGCGGCACCACTTTTATGTTCACATAGGTGAAGTTCCATCAATGTGTCCCTGCTACTGTAGACACTTGAGATAATTTTGAACTTCATTAAGAGTATATAACTCATCCTCCTAAAACGTAGCAGTCAGCACAGATCATCCTGGAATGGACTATAAATAGTTTCTCAGTGCCCAAACGGTCACAAAACAGTAACTTGTTATTACCCATTAAACCTTGAAATTAGTGATGTGCTAAAATAAGGTCGGGTTACCATTACCGGTGACTAATGTAAAATCGAGTTTCAGTCCTATTCCACTAGATGTTTTTTTTTATATTCACTACTAGATTAAGCATCTAGTTATGAAGTTCGGGAAAGTAAAGGAAACGTTCCAAGTACACGATGACTGGACATCTAAGGTCGATGACAGGTATGATTCGTGATTTCAGAATACTCGGAACATCTTTACTAGCGAACTGCTGTTTTCAGGCTAGGATTAGTTCTTTGTCTGATTCGCGGATCCATAGAAAACAAATCATGATCCACAACGGAAATGTTAAATTTTTGGATTTGACATTTTCTGGCATGTTGAGCTGAATACGGAGCGCCAAAAAGGTAAGGCGAACCGTATTGCTACACTCTTTACCACAACTTTCATAAGTGAAAGTAAGCGCAAGGCCAATGGGCCTAGACGCAATGGTAAGGGTAAACCCGCCAAGAGGCAGGGTGGGGCTAGCAAGTTTGCGCCCAAGGCTAACAAGGTGAAAGAGCGCAATCGAGGGCGTTTTTCCAGTTCGGTGGTAATAGGATGGATATCTTTGGGTGGTAGTGTTACTAGGACATGGTTATCTAGGGATAACAGCTTAAGAATTGTTTTCATAAATTCTAGTTTCCTCTGTTATTCATTTATTCTGAGACATGGCATGCTAGACTTGAACACATAGGATTGATAGGATGACTTGATTAGCTCGAGAAGCCCTTTCGGGCCCACTCGCTAAGGTTGACCTACCTATGTGTGAGTCTTGCTTAGTTGGCAAAGCATGCCGAAAGCCTTTTAGAAAGGCTATTAGAGCTACTCAAGCATTAGAACTAGTTCACTCATATATCTGTGGACCTATGGTTGTAAAGGCAGGCACGTCATGGCGCCTCTTATTTTCTCACTTTTATAGATGATTTCGCGCGATGTGAGGATCGCGAGTATTTATCTAATCAGTTCTGGGAACTATGTGAGGAAAAAGGGAAAACGCAGACAACTTTCTGTTCCAGAAACTCCGCAACAATATGGTGTTGCAGAAAGAAGGAATAGGACATTCCTAGATATGGCTAGGACTATGATGGCGCAAGTCAACCTCCCAATGTTGTTTTGGGAGGATGTACTCTTGATTGCTGCCTACATACTAGAGTGCCTCTCCTCAGTCAGTTCCTTCTACCCCCTTATGAGCTATGGAAAGGCGGAAAGCTCATTTTGGAGCATTTGCGCCCGTGGAGCTCAAGAGGTTATGTTCACTATACCTTGCATAAGTGCGAGACTACGCTCGAGAGCTAGAAAGCATACCTTTAAAAGGTATTCTAATAGCTCGACAGCCTATGTTTCGTATAATGAACAAATGGGTATAGGAATGACAGAAATGGTGCCACATGATATTGAGAATGACTTCCCCAGATTTGTATTACTAAGAGATATCTTGACCTCTATGAGTTGGAGGATGTTGAAGACAACATACCATCTTTAAGCGAGGGTGGGGAGATTGAGAATCCACATCCAATAATCGCTGTAAAATGGTACTAGTCTCCACCCGAGTGGGAGTACACCGCTAGACGCTAGTGGGAGTGTACCAGATAGTGGGAGTGCACCACTTGGCACTCAAGATTCTCAGATAGTACACTGTATGGTGATGAGGAAAAAGTTCCCTATCGCTGTTTTGAAATTGAGGAAGACATTTTCATATGTGTGCAAATGTGTGCACAAGTGGATGAGGATGAGTCTGCTTCTTTTGTTGAAGCGTTTTTCTTCGTCTGTTGAAGCTGAGTGGACAGTTGCTATGCCAGATGAGATGAGCTCTATGGACGAAAACAAAGTCTGGGAGTTAGTTGACATTCCGCCTGTGCGTAAGACTATTGGAGACAAGCGTGTTTTCAAAATCTAACGCAAGGCAGATGGTTCAATTGACAAGTATTAGGCGCGCCTTGTGGCGATAGTTTGTACCCAGAGGGGGTATAGACCATGGAAACATGTTCTCCCAAAGGGTGAGATCTGACTCCATTCGCCTTATCCTAGCAATTGTCGCATATTTAGTTTTTGAACCTTTTTAGTTGGATGTTTAAACTGTTCTTTTCTCAATGGAGAACAAGACGACGAGATAAATGTGGATCATCCCATTGGTGTTGTGACCAAAGGGAATGAGCGCAAAAGTGTGCTGTCTCAAACGATCTATTTATTATCTCAAATCGTCTAGGCAGTGGTACAATGTGTGTACATTAAATGGTCCAAGGAAAGTGTTCTAATTCTTTATATGTTGATGACGTCCTTTTAGCTGGGAATGAGATGAGTTCCATTGTCGCCATTTGAGAGTGGTTGTCCTCTCAGTTTGAGATTGAGGACATGGGTGATTCCAACTATGTGTTGGAAGTTTAGACTGTGAGATATTGTTCTCAGAAGCTCATCTATTTGTCTTAAGGGACTTGCAAGATGAAGGTTCTTGAACATTTTCACATGAAAGGCTGAATTACCCATTGACATCCCAAAAGGGACTCACCCTGACCTTACTTCATTGTCTTAAGAAAAATGAGAAGAGGAAACAAATGTCCAATTTGCCATATGCGTCCGCAATAGGGAATTTGAAGTATGCTAATGTGTGTACTCGGTCAGATGTCTGCTATGCGGTTGGTTTAATTAGTCGTTGCCGAAGCAACCATGGTCCTGTCGCTAGAGAGTAGTGAAGTGTATCTTGCGATATGTTCGCAGGAGTACTGTGGACCTTGCCTTATGCTGTCCATGATGGAAGCATAATATGTGGCGTGCTCTGCAGCTGTTAGAGAAGCTATTTTGGTTGAAGAGTTTTTGTAGTGGCTAGGCTCTACACCTCATAGTAATGAGGTTGTGCTAATCTAAGGTGATAGCACGTAAGCCTGAGCATATGCAAAAGATTTCAAAAAACCATTCTAGCACGTGTCACATTTGAGATGTGGTTTGCGCAAAGGGAAGTTGTCTTAAGGCACATCTTCATTTGGGGATTTGATGTGCTTAGACATTTTATTGTGATATTGACATTATTATTCTAGTTTTAATAAACTAGTTGGTTTCCATATATATATTTGTTATAAGTGGAACGGATGCACATTTCTAATATGTCACCGGGCTTGAATCGACCTGCTCACACGGGTGATTCACCTTGGCGCCGAGATAGCGAACTAGGACATGCGTGTCCATGGCGCTTAGATGGCGAGCAAGATGAGACATTTGTGTTCATGGCGCTTAGATAGCTAGCTAGGACATGTGTGTCCATAGCGCTTAGAAAGCGAGCTTGAACACTTATATCTACGCAGTGTAAGAACAGCGAGCTAGATATAAACCCTCTTATTTATATATGTCGCCTTAGTTGGATCTAAGATGAGACCTTTTCATTTGGTCGAACATAGAGAGTTCCCACGACTCTATGTAGCCTGTTTATAGCCGAATGTGAGTTTTCAGACAGGCGCTAAGAGGAGCGACTGTGCTAGAGACTCAGGTTAGACGTTTTGTGTAACGTCTAGACTAAGATTCGTATGGCGTTACTTGTTTTTCTAAACATATAGTGACATGCCCATTTTTATGGAAGAACGCCATAGCATACATATCATACTGTATGTGCTTTTGCGATCGACTGTGGAGCAGTGAATGGATTCCTCTTCATTGCTGTGTGAGCCATGTAGCATATCCAAGACATTGGTTATCCTACAAACTGGTTGCCTTCACGACTTGAGACTATGTCATGAAGAGGACGCTTGATGACAGCTACTTTAGCATGCTATCCTAGGACGATGAGATAATTCCGTTCTATGGGGTGTGTCTGGGCAAGCGGTCGAGTTAGTCGGATTGACATGTGGGCTCAGGGAAGACCATTCAATAACACACCATGTTTTTGTGACTCATTAGCAGGCCTGCGACAATCGTATTTTGTTACTGATATGTCATGAGTACATTACATTGAGGTGGTGCAGCAATTCTTTTCACCGAGGGATTGAGAATGCTGTGTCTGGTGTGGTTGAATTGTCTAAGGCATACACGAGAAGCTTCCGAGTGATGTGTCTTGCTGGTTATGGTGATGATTTGGCATTACACTCCTGTCGCTGTACTTTCTTTTCGTAAGGTCGCACGTTCTATTTCCCTGTATGAAGAGATGAGAAGTTCTGTTTGGAGAGATTGGTTTTAGTACTAGCCCTATGTGGGTGAGTGGGAGATGTAAGAAATATGTGGTCGGGCCATACGGGCACCCACATATATTGGACCGGGTCCAATGGGCCCTAGGGTTTAGTGAATGTGTGTGTCTATATATATATGATATATATCACACATATTCTGACCTAACCTAAGAAATTGAGCAGCCCCTCTCTTTCTCTCTCTCTCTCTCTCTCACGGTTCATCTCTCTCTTGGCCATCACCAAAGGAGCCATGGGATTTAGCGCGTGACTGTCATGAGGATTGCTCAAGAAGCTTCCTCTACGACCTAGGCGATACATAAGAGAGTACACGGAGGCAAGATGGAGCAGCAGTTCGTGGGTGAAGACGCCGGGCTCGTAACAACACCGTTCGGCGATCCGTCGGGTTATTCCGCTAGGTAAGTGACCTAAACCCGACTCGTATGCTTGTGTGCATATTTTATCAACACATACAATTTAGTACATTTATTAGATAGCAATACTTGAGATTTGTAAGACTTGATAAAAATCAGAACTCATAAAATAATAAGTGCAAGTGATTCTGATACTAAAAACACAGTGATGATTTTTTTTAAATTTTGTTTTTATTTATATATAAAAGAAAAGTACAATTACAATAAAAATAAAGACAGGAATTTTATTTTAACATATCTAGACGTTGACTGGGATTATTGCTCATGAAAGATGATCATTTCGAGGTCTAGGACAATAGACTCGAAACCTCAGGTGGGTGTCATAATCACATACGTCGGAGTCATCATATACTGTTATTTCCATGAATATATCATATCTGACAATGACTCTTTCAGGCATGAATTGTTCAATGAAGACAGGGATTAGAGATGTCCCCCATTCGAGTAGAAAAAAGAACCAATCCCTTTGAAAGGCATACCTTAACATTTCCCCGTTAACAACTCTTGTTAACAACCGCCCCCATCCAAAAATATTGTCATTATCATCATAAATGGGGAATTGTACTAGGGATGTTAAGTATCGTTCCCACTCATTTTTTTCATATTCATGATATAGTTCTTGGAACACCTCATATTGAGCTTGTTCCCACTCATCGTAGTTGGTGCTAATGTTCTGCCAATCATCTAATCCATCAAATATTGGCTCACCATCCCACTCCCTAGGTTGGTCAGGTTCCACTAAATAATCAATTTCTTCATCAGTGTCGTAAATTCTATCGACACACCTAGCATAGAACATTTCATCCTCGTCAGAGTCCATGAGATATTCAAATCTTGGGGGTGTATCATCATCTGACGAAGTTCTATCCTCTGGAGGATAGTTGTTATTGTTAGACGAACTGGCATGGTTTATACTCATTCTTGCAGTTCTGCGATGATTAGATGGGTTCATATCTCTTTGTTACCTGTAACATCAGATAATATGTTATAATTCCTGAAAAATATTAAATAGTAAGAAAAAAAAAATAAAATCAAATAAAAATAAAATTCCTACTATGTACAATTCTAATATTGATTTATGAATTTAAGAGGTATCACAGTTGGGGTCCTCCAAAGGAAAGGACTCCAATTCAGTTTCAAAATCTCCTAAGAATGGTTTTAATTTATGCCTACTGACTTTAAATGTATTACCATCTTTAGGGTCTTCAATCAAGATAGTTCCATAAGGATAAATATTTTTTACAATATATGGACCAGTCCATCGAGATTTCATTTTTCTTTTAATAAGATGCAGTTTTGAGTTATATAATAGAACTTTTTGCGCGGGGGTAAATCTTTGATAAACAGGAGTATTAAGACATTTTTCTGTAGAGTACCCCATCATATGACATGTACTGCAAAGTTCTAATTTATTTTTAGATAGAGGAGGATTAGTTTTCTCCAGTTTAACAGATATTAGCTTGCGAGTTAATTCTTCAATTTTTATGACTAATTCATCTTCAGTTTGTGATTGCTGTGATTTTTTAGCCTTTTCTTTCTTAACATTTTCTTCTTTTTCCTTTTGTGGAGCATCTTTGGTAAGCCAATCAAAATATGATTCAGCTTCGTCAGCATTTTTAAAAAATTCCCCTTGATACATGGCTTCAATTATTTCCCTTGACTCTGGATCTAATGTTTCATAGAAGTAATTAATTATACGCCATTTTTTAAATCCATGATGTGGACAGGTTTGTAGGAGATCTACAAAAAATTCACAGTCTTTAATGCATGGTTCCTTCTCTTTTTCAGTGAAAAGTTTATATTCTCGCATCAAGCAATAAGTTAAATTCATTTGATAGAATTTATTTAGAAATGCATGATTCATATCTGGCCATGAAGTTATAGATCCAGGGTGGAGAGATAAAAGCCAAGATTCAGCTTCATCTTTTAAAGAAAAAGGAAAAAGTTTGAGATAGATTATCTCGATAGGACAAGTTTGATCAGCAAACGTTTCACAAACTTCTTCAAATTCACGAATATGGACATAAGCATATTCTTTCTTAATTCCGTGGTAAGTTGGTAAGCACGGTAGCATGTTATATTTAAAATGAAAATTTCCTGTATGTTTAGGTAGTGTGATGCAATAAGGAGTGATGATTTGTTCTGGCATAAATATACCACGTAAAGACCATCGCTCACGTTCTGATAAAACGGGTTGTGGTATATTATTCCCATGATCATTATGAGTATCATCAGTTATTCCTTCCATGCCTTCTATTTCAGTCATGATTCTAGGAAAATGTATACTAAATGAATTAGTAGAAATATTTGAATTATGTGGTACTTGATATAAAGCCTCAGTAGTATCTAAGGACATAAAAAGAAAAACTAAGTAATAAGAATATTATTAATATTATTATAGCTAAGTAAAAGAAACTCTTTTTTTTAATATTTTTTTTATATATTTATTTTTTTTAGAAGATAGGTTTATATAAAGATAAACACTTACGTACTTATAAATATATATTTATATATATTTCACAAGGAAAGAAATTATATATAGTTTTTTTTTTTAATTTAATATATTTTTTTTTTATGTTATCATTTTTTCTTAAAAAGAAAACTAGATTATTGATAAGGTAGAATATATATATATATATATATATAGATATAGGTATAATAGGAAAAATAGTTTTAAACCTAACTTTTTTATTTATTTATTTTTAACCGTTCCCCGGCAACGGCGCCAAAAACTTGACGACATCCTATTGACGCGTTTTCTTATCACACCCAAGTGTAGGTGATCGTACAAGTAATAAAGTTCTGGAAGTCCAGGTCGAACCCACAGGGAACGGAATAAAATTTTATAAAGTTAAGTATATAACTATTTTGTCACTAAAAAGAAAATAAAAGATGATGGATTTTTGTGGGATTTTACTAAACTACTAATTTTTATATGTTTGCAATAAAAGTAATTAAAGCTATTTTTTTCTTAACAGTTTATGGTAAAGATTTTAACAGTGCAAAATAAATTAACTAACATACTAGTAAGAAAAGGAAGAAAAATAAATAAAAGCTAAATTTTTGTAAGATAAACTTTTTAAATTTAACAATAGTGAAAGATGGAAATAATACAGATATTTAAGCAAAACTATTATAAAACAGGAAATATTAATTAACTAGGGGAAATGATTTAAAGGAATTGGGAATATGCAAATCAACACTAGATTCCACAACTTTTGTGCATTTGAAAAGCATTTGGCATTTAAGACCGCAGAGTCATTCTTTATTTAAAAATAAACTTTCACTAGTCAGGGTCATATCAAGTGTGTCAGGTTTGATATGAAACGACGTCGTTTGGTTTAAAGAAAAATAAAAAGGCAATTGGGCAGTAGCCAGGTTCGAACCGTGCCCCGCCGCGGACATGGGTTATTCGGCGTCCAGTCCCCACCACTCTGCCACTACACAATTGCCTATCCATTATTGGATAGAAATATATATAAGCACATATTTGAAATATTAACTTTGTCATGTGAGTTGTTTGAGTATGCTAGGTGTTTTTTATGACAAAAGGCATAGTTTGACAATCCACATAATTAGGCTTTTTATTTCAAATATATATAATCTTTTGAGCCCATTATAGCCATAGTATATAAACATGTTAAATGGTCATAAACTATAGATACATAGATATTTTTGGCCATAAATGGAAAAATAACTCATCCAGATAAATTTGCCCATTTAAGATTAGTGCACAGAAGTTGTGGTTTCTAAGTTTTTATTACATATCCCCAATTAAAGTTTTAGCCTACCATTTTGGAATTGAAACTGTCTTCCAAATAAAATTTAAAGATAAATTAAATAGATGCACGCAATCACCGTTCAATTAAAATTAAAGCTGTAAAACCAAGGTAAGGGTAAGAACTAATATTATTATATTATTTTCTTTACATAACATGAACTGGGGTTGAATTTGTGGAATCTGCAAAATAACAAAGTTTAGTACAACTAGGCTAATAAAATATACATAATTGGAAATACTGAACCAAAAATAAAATACTAAACCTTTGACTTTGGATTCTTGTGGGGTCACAGTGGTTGAACTCCAAGAACACAAATAAGGCCAAACCAAATCCAAATATACTTTTGGAGTGAGATATGGGTATGATGTACTTTTGGACTTTAGTAGGTGATTATAACAACTACGTGGCTAAGAAATCTGACATTTAATCGCAAAATCTGTCTTTTAGTGAATAAAAACATTGCTATAAAAACTGAAAATTTGGATTTTTTAACTATTTTAGGGACAACTATAAGTACTACTAGACTTGAAATATTAAATCTAATTTTAAGTAGGACTATTTTTACTACTACAAAGTGACAAAGGTCATACAAGAAAACAAATATTTTATATTTAAGAAATACAGTACACAAAGTTTTGCTACATATTTTTGAACATAAAATCATCAATTACATAAAAGTAAAATTTTACAACTACTAGAACTAGAAAAGGCAAAGAAAAACTAAAGTTTCCTATTTCTAGGGACAATATAAAGTGCTCACATAATAACCTCCCCTAAACTATTCTCTCCAAACTGTGATTGTGAAAAGCTGTGTTGTGAATTGGTGAATTGTTGTGGAGCTTCTCTCTTTCTATTTATAGGCGAAGTTTGAAAGACGAAGCATCATTGCGTTCGTCAGCTGGTAAGTTTTTCTCCGCGTGATCTTTGTTTTCCTTCCTCACGAGCTTCTGACAGCTTGTTGATTTTTTTGATCCTGCGTTGAAAAGAGAGAGAGAGAGAGAGAGACAAATTCGTATATATATATATATATACATATCCTAATCTATTCAGAGCATTCAATGCTCTTTGAAATTTTTATTTTTTTATTTTTTTTTTATTTATTTTTTTTTTAGACGTAAGTGTTTTTCAATGAGTATATGAGAAATGCTTCGGTGTGGTTGCTGCTTCTTTCTTTCCCTTTATTTCACTTCATTTTTACCTAAATATATAAAATATGTAAAAACACATAATTACACGCATTTGAGTGACATCACCATTAAATTATATTAATTCAAATATGCATGTAAAACTAGGAATTTGGGGGATTAAATGAGCATTATATCTATTATATTGGCACATGAATGTGCAAAATTCAATGTTTGTCATGGACCAATAAATATTAAAGCAAGGGGCATTTAAAATCTGCATAAGAAAATTGAAAATATTGCAAAATTGGCATTTAAGCAGCAATTTTTGCATCATTCATCAATAAGCATGATCAAAGGAGCATTCACATTTCAATAAAAAAAAAAGCTGACAAGATAAAAGCAGTCAAGCATGAGCATAAAAGATCCAAAATTGGCTAGAAGGCCACACCATTCATGCATGTCATCTATCTATCCATCCATCCATCCATCCATCTAAATTAAGATCCATAAAAAAGGGAAAAGTTCGGATTATTTCTCTGTCCATGCAGGGACATCCTAAATAGAGGAAAAGTAAGAGTAAATCATCCTCGTCAATGACAAGGATCCCTCTTGGGCACCTGTGGAGCTGTATGGCTGCCCCCAGCTCCACCATCACCTCCATCACCACCGCCATCTCTACCTTGGCCGCTACCTTTGGGATACCCGCCACCCTGACTCATCTAAAGCTCTTGAATTTGTCTCCTCAGAGCGGCAATTTCTTCCTCTTGTAAAAGAAAAGGCAAAAAGAGAGAAAAATGTAAATTCTTTTAAATCCGTAGATTCACTTTCATAAATATGAATACTTTCTGAGTTCGTGGATGCATTTTTGTAAATATGAATCATTTCTGAGTTCATGGACGCATTTTTGTAAATATGAATTCTTTTTTAGTCCATGGACTTGTTTTGTGAATATAAATTGTTTTTGAATTTATGGATTCTTTTTGGTATAATATGAAGAAAGAAATTGAGTCCACGGACTCATTTTTTGAAAATATGAGTTCGGGGATTCACTTGGTACAGTTTTACAAGAAAGGGGAATCAAGATTTATACCTGAGCCCTAGCCTGAAGCTCTGCAGTGGCTCTTGCTCCGTCAACCTGACAAAGAATTGAGTGACGAGCATCAGTGTTGAAATAATTGAAAGGGGAAAATGGGATAATAATCGAAAGTAAAGTAGTTTTGAACTCACTCTTCATTCACGGCCATGGATCCAATGTTGAACCGTGTGAGCATACGATAGTCCTTCCTCAGCTTAATCTCTGGGAACAGTGTCATATTGCATAGGGATAGTTGGCACACCCTGAGTATACGGGGGTAGCTGGTATAGGGTCTCCTGACCCATATAAACCATATGCACGTTCCAATTCCATTGGGGAAGAGCTGGAGGATCAACTGCTCCAGGGACAGGCTGCAAAAGAAACAAGTCAAGTTTTAGTAGTCATTAATTAGGCTAAAGAAACTTCTGAATAATGAAAACGGAGTTACCCGAGCGACTTCCATCAAAGGGAAGTTATGCATGAGTGAATTCAATAAAAAAAATTAGCATAACTGTCAGAGCCCTTTATATAGTTTACAATGTCCTCCCCATCAAGGTTGTGACAAAGTCATCATGATCCAAGGTCTCAGTGCTCCTCATGGTAGGTAGAGGAGCTATTGGCACATAGAATGTAGGAGCGACTAGGGACTATCTCGTCACCCTCTCACCCAGATACCACTTTCGGCATGCCTCTCCAACCATTAAAAACCTCATCCTCGAGAAGCTTGAAGCAGCCTGGAGCTCCACACTAGCCTCCGGGAGGACCACCAACCAGAGATTCCATATCACGTGTGCATCCCGTAAGTTGGTGAGGAAATTTCCACAACCAATAAAGTCATGGGCCCCCACCTTCTAGCCCATCGCTCCTTTTCTCCACTTTAAACCCTATGGGAGAATGGTACTCTCGTTCGCTTTGGTGCTAGGGGCCCTCATACAGAGATACTCATAGGACCATATCTGTAAAGAAAACATCAAATGGTGGGTCCAATAGTTGAAATGAAACTAGAAAGAATTCTAAAAACAAAAGGGAAAAAGAAAGAAAAGAAAAAAAAAAGATGAAAATAAAATTTTACCTTCGAGGCCCTCTAGAACCCGCTAGTAGAGGAGAAATTGCCCTGAGAAACATCGCTCATATGGCGATAGAGGGTGGCTAATCCTGCTCCTCCCCAGTTATACTGATTGATACAATTGATGTCTTCCAAGATGCCAGGTATGCCAAATTGATCCTATCCCCTCTAGTGCTCATCAAAGAGCAACCTAGCACATACATGATGAATGCTCAGATCATCTGTTCATCAGTGAAGTCATGGTCCATGAAGGTATCGAGGAACCATTTTGTCGGGACAATAGGATCCCCAAGGTGAGCTCCAAGGAGGTCGATGATCTACTCGTGCCGACTCCCGATATCATCAAATTGAGCCACAGGGAGACCACCGAAAGGAATGCTGGTGATCATCGCAAAATCTAGCGGGGTCATCGTCATCTCTTAGAAAAAAAGGTGGAAGGTATTCATAGTATCCCACCATCGCTCTGCTAAGGCCTGGATTTGGGCCATGTCATTGAAGATTTTCTCTAGTAATTGCACAAAAAGCACAAAGCCCGCAGCATTGATTCCTTCCTTAACGGTATCAGGAAGCTCCTTATACCACCTATATCTATAAGCCAAGCTCCCATGGTCTTTTAGGGCATTTTCGGGCATCTTGAAAAAAGTAGAAGAAACAAATAAACAGGATAGGTGAGAACAAAGGCAATAAAAAGATTAATGAAATCAATAAAAATTGGAAGTAAATAGAATATGCATCCATGATTCATAAAAAAATAAATAAATAAACTCTTGAGTCTGAGTGACTCCATGTTTTGTAAGAATGGATTCTTGAGTCTGAGTGACTCCATGTGTTGTAATAAATAAACTTTTAAGTTTGAGTGACTCCATGATTTATAACAATGAATTCTTGAGTCCGAGTGACTCCATGTTTTGTAAGAATGGATTCTTGAGTCTGAGTGACTCCATGTTTTGTAATAAATAAAATTTGAAGTTTGAGTGACTCCATGATTTATAACAATGAATTCTTGAGTCCGAGTGACTCCATGTTTTGTAAGAAATAAATTCTTGAGTCCGAGTGACCCTATGTCTCATAAAAATGAATTATTAAGTCCGAATGACTCCATGTTTTGTAAAAATAAATTTTTGAGTCCGAGTGACTCCATGTTTTGTAAGAAATGAATTCTTGAGTTCGAGTGCCTCCATGTATTGAAAGAAATAAACCCTTGAGTCCGAGTGACTCCATGTCTTGTAAAAAATAAATTCTTGAGTCTGAGTTACTCCATGTTTTGTGAAAATGAATTCTTGAGTCCGAGTGACTTCATGTTTTGTAAAAATGAATTCTTGAGTCTGAGTAACTTCATATTTTGTAAAAATGAATTCCCAAGTCTGAGTGACTCCATGTATACAAAAATGAATTCTTGAGTCCGAGTGACTCCATGTCTTGTAAAAATGAATTCTTGAGTCCGAGTGACTCCATGTTTTGTAAGAAATGAATTCTTGAGTCCAAGCAACTCCATGTTTTTTAAAAATGAATTTTTGGCTCGTCTGACTTTGTCTATGTAAAAATGAGGACATTTGATTCTTCACGACTCTTCTTCGCATGTAATATAAATTGACCCAGTCTAAGTGAAATTCAAGGGTTCGTCTGGGTCAATGCAACCCCCATTTTGAAAAAAATAATAATAAGTGAAATAATGAAAATTTTGGGCATGGTCTCGGTGCAAAATCAGTTGAATCCACAACAATAAGAATAAGCAAGGGTATAATCTTTGATGTCGCATATGGACCTAACATCTAACAATGCATTCAAAGTCAACCTAAAGAGGCAGTTTACAGTGACAATATCTTGGGGATATCAAAAAAGCACAAAATGCACAAGATTAAGGTCGTATTCATGCATACATTAGGCATCATACATTGCATTGCATTGCATCTATCATCATAGAGGGCAAGAGAATTTGAGATTATACCTCTTTGCGAAATGCCAGTGCCGAGAGGTGTGATCCAGGATCGGCTAGAAGAAATGACGAGGTATGGCCAGGAAAAGGTTTGTGTTTTTTCCTCAAAGGCCCATGAGAGCCAGAACCGCTGGCCATTTGTGCGAAGCTACAAGAAAATATGAAAAGAAAATCAATGAAAAGGAACTTAGAGAAGCATAATGCAAAAAATGTAAAGAAAACTCAATTTTGATCATAAATCTAGTTAAAGTTAGGTCCCTTGTGGCCGAGTGGTAAGCTTCTTGGGTGTACTACCCAAGAGATTTAGTGTTCGAGTCATGGGGAGCGTGGCCACTGGAGTATTCACCCATTGCCTCCAGGCCTCGGGGGATTAGTCGAGGTGCGCGCAAGCTAGCCCGGACACCCCCGATTACCAAAAAAAAAAGTTAGGATCTTGATGCTAGAAAAGAGTAAAACATACCTTGATTTGAGGGATGTGTGAATTGAGAATCAAGGAGAAAATCTTAGAGAGAAAAAATTATATGAGAGGAAGAGGAGAATGAGAAGAGAAAGAAAGAAAACTTGTTCTTAAACAAACTACCAGACCCAGCGGGAGTCGATGAAAGACAGCGGCACTCAGCGAGTGCCGCACAGCAGTCACTGAGACTATCACACCGATAGTCACCGAGTGTCGCCGCGCTATCACCGAGTGCCTCTGCGTGGGATAGTTGGCCTTCTTCCCAAAAAATTTTATATTTGTATTGGGGGACCACTGAATTTTGCTTAGATGTCCTTCAAGGTTTTGCCTCGTTTTGAATAAACTCCCTGCATTTGAAATATGAGTTTAAAGCCCTTCTCATAACATAAAATTGGCCCTGGTTTTGAGATTGAATTGATTTGGGTATGATCAACTCCGAATTTTGAAAAATTGAATTGATTTGAGTCTGACTGACTCCTGATGTAACAACCTGTAATTTGATTTGATTTCTAATTGTAATTTCCATATTTTTAAATATGCTTTGTTTCAATAAGAATTCTTTAATTGGGGTGAAATGGTAATTTATATAAATTTAAAAAATACCTGTGTTATGATTTCACAACTGTAATTTCATAAGGCTAAGAAAGGCCTGAGATGAATTTCAAATCTGTATTTTCAAAACGGTGAAAATATTTGCTTTTGACTCAAACTATATTTTCATGTAATCGGAAAATTATTTCTTACGTTAATATAATTTTTTTGTATTTTGTGGTGATCACAGCGCCTCAAAAATACCAGTTTATGTTCAAAAACTGTCCGCGCCACGTTGAACTCCCACGGATTGGGAATCTACGTCCAATCATATGTGGCATTTGTTTTTTTTTTACCATTTAAGGTAACTAATCATTGCTTATGTCTTGTTTGGGTATTGCATTTGTGTGTGTGTGTGTGTGTGTGTGTGTGTGATGTTAGTGCCATAATCTATTTTCCCAAACACACTAGGAAATTCCTAGACAATTTGCATATGCCTTGTTTGGAAATGCTTTTAGTGTGTGGGTTAACTTGTGCCTAAAAGCTAGATTTTCCAAACACTTATATTTGACCCCTAGTTCAATTACATGACCTCTACAATCTATGTATATGCTATACATATGTATAATTTCTGTATATTATGTATGTATGCATACTTCAATTAGTGGAGTGATCAAGAAAGAACTTGGAGGCCAAGTTCTTGATATTTGTTTTCTATATATGCATACACTCCCTCTCACAAACACACATAATCTGGAGAATTCACAGAGAGGAAAGAGAGAGAGATACTGAGGAGATTTTACAGAATTTATTTTAGAGAGAGAGGAGAGAGTACAACCTCCATAACTTGAAGCTTCAATTGGGTTTTCTTAAATTGGTTATCTTTCTCAACAACTTCGTCAATCCTTATCACATTCAAGGATCAAAATTTCCTTTTGTTTCCATCGAAATGGCCAAAACATTTCCGTTTCCTGGGTCATAGAAATGAAACAGCCATGGAATCTCAAAATTCCACAGATTCCATCGAAACGACTTTGTTTCTTTTGTTTCCATGAAAACATGATTGCTTCCACCGAAATAGACCTATGATTCCACATCATTTCATTTGCTTCCACCCAAACATAATTGTTTCCATCAAAATACTTCTATGGATTATAGTTTCCATATGACCAATCATTTTATTTTGAAGATGGCTTATTAACTTACTATGTGCTTATATGTAACTTTTGTATTCTATGAAGTGTTTGACAATAGATTTGCGACTTAATCCTCATGTATTTTCAATTTGAACTACATATTTGTAATTTAACTACATATATTGACCTCTCAAATGTTCAAAAATCAATTATTAGCCTTATGTGTGCATATAATTAAGACTGAAGTTATGTTTCCCCATGTTTCCAAATTTTTCCAGTGTTTCCACATGTTTCATAAATATTTCCATTTTTGAGCAAACCGAAACAAGAGATCGAAACAAAATTTGATCGAAACAAAATTTTGATCCTTGGTCTTAGTGAGTATTATAAACTCACTCCTAATGTAAATTCATGCTTAATTACTGATCATATGGGTGTAGTTGTATATCACCATTGTTAATTTCTTCAATGGAGTTCACAGCTTGAAAACATGATTTTCCAAACTCAACCAAAATTTATTTTTAGAGATGATTATGAAATATTACAGTGCATAGATACTACGATTAAAGTTATAGAGCTTCAATCATTCGAATCGCGACGTATATTAAAAATGAAGTTTTGTCACCTCTCGATTTTTTGCAAATCCGAGATCTACGTTTCGATTCATATTAAATCGTTTTCATATTCGTAATCCTTGTGGAAAAATGAAGAGAACCATATATTATAAGGCTTATCTATATTCGGATTTCAAATTGGGTAAAAAATAACCCTTAAAACTGAACAGGGGAAAAAACGAAGAAGATGAAGTTTTTGCTCTACCTCGCGCGAGCGAACATTGCGTGAGTGGCCCGCCCGACCGACCCATCACGTGAGCAACCCACGCGCGTGACTTGTGTGATTTCTGACAGTTTGGAGATTTTTAAAAGAAAATAAAAAAAAGTGGCATATCGCGCGAGTGGCCCGCACGAGCGACTTGGCTTTTTCTGTGTTTTTATCTGTTTTCTTATAAGGGACTGTTTGGAAGAAGTTTTGAGAGTTTTTAAAGTACGGTTTGGGAATCATACTAAAATAGAATCCTATTTGCAATGCTTTCTTAAAAAGGAATGATTAAAGACTTGCTCTTTCTTGCACGTATGCTGATCTTTTTTTTTTTGTTTTTGTGAATTACATTTCTGTATAGTGCCATATGACATATATGTGAGTCAAGTTTGCATGCATGGTGAGTGAGGGTCAGTGGAAAAGAGTAAGTGGATAAGGTTATGTTTTGGACACTCCCTGATACTTGTGTACTATAATGTGATGTGTTGAGGTTATGGTTTAGTGTACCTGTGAAATGCAACAGGTATAAATTGGACACTCCTTGGCACCCGTGGTAGTGTTAAGTGTGTGACGCCGACTTGGACACTCCCTAGCCCCAATGGTAGTGCTAAAGTGTATGGCCTACTGGACACTCCTTGGCATTTGTGGTATGGCTAAAGTGTGATGCAAATTGGACACTCCCTGGTACCCATATACTATAGTGTGAGGTAAACTGGGCAATCCCTAGTACACCTGTACTATAGTGTGGTCACCTTAGTATTTAAAGATACTAGAGCAAGAGAGTTGGATGATGTGTGGTTGAGAAAGAAGAGTCAGATGAGATGGTTGCATCATTCCATGCATGGTCACATGTTTTATTTTGGCATTATCTGTATTGTTTTATAATTTGAATTCATTACTATAACTCGAACATGTGGAATAATGAACCTGTAAAATGAAAATGGTAAGTGAGTTTGTTTTACATTTCGAGAACGTGTTTTAAATACTCACAAACTTCATGAAGCTGACGGCGTTGATACACCCTGGACATTCGTGTCTAGGCTTTTTAGGTTATGATTAGGCAGGACAGTACGACTATGCGAATTGAATACAACTACCTGAGGAGAGGAAATTTGTTATTACTGCTTTATGTTATAAACTGAATTTGTAATAAGGATTACTGTAATAGAAATTATTTTTGCAAGGCAGGTTGTGCCTTAAGATTCTCATGCATTGTAATAATTATTAACTTGGAAAAATTTTATAAGCCTTGATTTCTCTTACTCTGATTTAAACTATTATACTGTTCGACGTTTGGGACGAAATCAATCCTTCAAACTGTCGAGACCTACGGGTCTATAAAAGAAATTAAATGCTTTCCCTATTTATGTTATGTTGGGGCGTGATAGGATTTAGTGGTATCAGAGCCAGGTTATCTCAGAACAATTTAGCCAGGTTAGGGTTTACCAGTATAGATCCAATTCCACATTTTGCTAGCTTAAGCTTTGCACACCCGATGATACAATAGGAGGACAAACCCGGAACCCAAACGCATAAGATTATCTCTTTTAAGATTTGTCCTGATATAAGTTAGTGGTTTTTGTCAGGTATGGATCCCGTTCGGTCGCTGTTTGTACAAGACTTGTTTGGAAGGCATTGGGTTACCCAAGGTGTGGTAGTTTCGGCTTCTGCTGGACTATACCACATCGTGATCGAGTAGCAGGCGGCTGCAGAAGTGGAGCTAGAGTTGTGGCTCCAGGTTCATATAGTAGGGTTGGTTGATTTGCCTCGCGTTTGCCTAGAGCTTGTATACCTTATAGAGGCTTAGCGATTGGTGTTGTTAGAGATGGTTCGATTGGTTAATAGTAATGCCTGTTATATTCCTCTAGAGATTCTAATCGTGCATGCTCACCTTGCACAGCTAGATATGCCCCCATCGGTTGTTCCCATGGATGAGCCGGTAGTTCCTATCGCTGAGGATATTGATGGTGGAGTTGATTCATTATTTCTATGTAGATTCTTCTAACATGTTAATTCTGGATTGCTGTCGGATTATTATTGTAATCCTTGTTGATAAAGATTAAAAGGGAGACATCGGGTCGAATCATTAATGATGTAATGAAGTATAATGCGCGAATAATGTACTTAAATGAATAAGTGTGTTGACGAACGCATGAGAGCATGGTTGTGTTGCATGGTTGTGTTGAATAACCTTGTCAGTTGTTCCATGGTTAGTTGTATTTGTCGTGTGATCTTAATGGTCTTATCATGAATGGTGTTACGTTCGGGTTATTTTATGGTCAGTTGTGTTGTGTTGGTGTCGAGTTAGGGCCAATTGTGGGCTAAGCTATTGAGTTAGGGCCAATTGTGGCCCAAGTGATGAAATGAGGGACATGTGTGGCCGTATTTTGCATTTGAGGGTCATGTGTGGCCGTGTAGAAGAATGCGATTGAGTTATGGCCGAATTGGGCTAGGACGATTGAGTTAGGGCCAAATTGGGCGAGGAGTTATGTTGTAGCCGAATTGAGCATGATAAGTCGGTTATCGTGTATTGATAGAAGCTATTACCATATGTTCCGTGTTGTTATGGGTATGGGTAGAAGCTAGTACTGTCAGTGTTGTGGTCGTGTATGATAGTAGCTAGTACTGTCAAGTTGTGAGTTATTGGTACATTGGATTCGTACGTGTTGTGTTGCATTGGTGTGATTGCATAGTCGGGAAGAATGTTGGGTTTTGGGCGAGAACTTACGTAACATCGTGATAACTTCTAAGTGATAACATAAATGGTGTATATGTTCACATTGTGTTTAGTTTATAGTATTTCACTCAGCTTTCAGCTAATGGGCATGTGGCCCTAGACATCCGTGTCCAGCTACTGTAGTTCCAAGTGTTGGAGAGGGCGAGTACCATGGAGATGAGAACGTGGACGAGGAAGGCTGAGGCTTCGCCAGTTGAAAAGGAGTTCGTGATGTTGAAGTCGTCCTCTTCCACTGAGGAACTTTTATTATCTATCTTTTATTATGTTAATATTATTATTGTTGTCAGCTGTTTGGCCTCAAACTTCTGCTTCTTTTGGATTTAGATGACTGTAATATTTTATTATGTATTATGGAGACTTGTAAGACTCTGATATTGCTTCCACTGAACTTAGAACACTTCCAATGTTATTGTTATTACTTTGATGTTTTACATTTTATATTTCTATTGTTTTGGACATTCATGTGTTTGTAACATGTTACGAGCCTAAGGGTCCGATAAGGAAGCTTACTTCCCTTAATTTTGGCAATGCCGGGTTGTGACAGCCCGGGGTGGTTGACAAACACTGAATATTGCACATTCATGTGCCAATATAATAGACATAATGCTCATTTAATCCCCCAAATCCCTAGTTTTACATGCATATTTGAATTAATATAATTTAACAGTGATGTCACTCAAATGCATGTAATTATTTGTTTTTACACATTTTATATGTTTAGGTAAAAATGAAGTGAAATAAAGAGAAGGAAAGAAGTAGCAACCACACCGAAACATTTCTCATATAATAGTCAAAGCTCACAATTCATTAAACTATCTAAATGAATAAAAAAATCAAAAAAATAAGAAACAAACGTCTGACAAACTTGACATATGATTATGAGTATTTGTTTTGGTCTTTATCTCTTTCTCTCTTTTCAGTTTTCAAACATGTCAGAGAGGGAGGAAGACAATTGAGATCAAAAAGAAACAAAGCGCGGAAGAAGAATTGGCATAGTGACGAACGCAGTGATGATTTTTCTTTGATAAATCGTCTATAAAAGGGAGAAGAAGGAGAGCTCTAAACAGAGCAAGAACTCACAATCAACAAGCACAACACACACTGTTAGGGAGAGAATAGTTTAGGGGAGGTTATTATGTGAGCACTTTATATTGTCCCTAGAAATAGGAAACTTTAATTTTTCTTTGCCTTTTCTAGTTCTAGTAGCTGTAAAATTTTACTTTTATGTAATTGATGATTTTATGTTCAAAAATATGTAGCAAAACTTTGTGTACTGTATTTCTTAAATTTAAAATATTTTTTTTCTTGTATGACCTTTGTCAATTTGTAGTAGTAAAATATTCCTATTTAAAATTAGATTTAATATTTCTAGTCTAGTAGTACTTATAGTTGCCCCTAAAATAGTTAGAAACTCCAAATTTCTAATTTTTATAGCAATATTTTCATTCACTAATTTCAGATTTTGCGATTAAATGTCAGATTTTTTAGCCACGTAGTTGTTGTAATCACCTACTAAAGTCCAAAAGTACATCATACCCATATCTCACTCCAAAAGTATATTTGGATTTGGTTTGGCCTTATTTGTGTTCTTGGAGTTCAACCACTGTGACCCCACAAGAATCCAAAGTCAAAGGTTTAGTATTTTATTTTTGATTCAGTATTTCCATTTATGTGTATTTTATTAGCCTAGTTGTACTAAACTTTGCTATTTTGCAGATTCCACAAATTCAACCCCAGCTCATGTTAAGTAAAAAAATAATATAATAATAGTATATTTCACTCCTACCTTAGTTTCACAACTTTAGTTTTAATTGAACAGTCACTGTTTACACCTATTTAATTTATCTTTAAATTTTATTTGGAAGACAGTTTCAATTCCAAAATGGTAGGCTAAAACTTTAATTGGGGATATGTAATAAAAACTTAGAAACCACAACTTCTGTGCACTAATCTTAAATGGGCAAATTTATCTAGATGGGTTATTTTTCCATTTATGGCCAAAAATATCTATGTATCTATAGTTTATGACCATTTAACATGTTTATATACTATGGCTATATTGAGTACATATTTGAAATAAAAAAGCCTAATTATGTGGATTGTCAAACTATGCCTTTTGTCATAAAAAATACCTAGCATACTCAAACATATGACAAAGTTAATATTTCAAATATGTGTTTATATATATTTCTATCCAATAATGGATAGGCAATTGTGTAGTGGCAAGAGTGGTGGGGACTGGACGCCGAATAACCCACGTCCGCGGCGGGGCACGGTTCGAACCTGGCTACTGCACAATTGCCTTTTTATTTTTCTTTAAACCAAACGATGTCGTTTCATATCAAACCTGACACACTTGATATGACCCTGACTAGTGAAAGTTTATTTTTAAATAAAGAATGACTCTGCGGTCTTAAATGCCAAATGCTTTTCAAATGCACAAAAGTTGTGGGATCTAGTGTTGGTTTGCATATTCCCAATTCCTTTAAATCATTTCTCCCTAGTTAATTAATATTTCCTGTTTTATAATAGTTTTGCTTAAATATCTGTATTATTTCCATCTTTCGCTATTATTAAATCTAAAAAGATTTTCTTACAAAAATTTAGTTTTTATTTATTTTTCTTCATTTTCTTACTAGTATGTTAGTTAATTTATGTTGCACTGTTAAAATCTTTACCATAAATTGTTAAGAAAAAAATAGCTTTAATTACTTTTATTGCAAACATATAAAAATTAGTAGTTTAGTAAAACCCCACAAAAACCCATCATCTTTTATTTTCTTTTTAGTGACAAAATAGTTATCTGCCTAAATTTATAAAATTTTATTCTGTTCCCTGTGGGTTCGACCTGGACTTCCAGAACTTTATTACTTGTACGATCACCTACACTTGGGTGTGATAAGAAAACGCGTCAATAGGATGTCGTCAAGTTTTTGGCGCCGTTGCCGGGGATCGGTTAATAAAAATAAATAAATAAGTTAGGTTTAAAACTATTTCTCCTACTATATCTATATCTATATCTATATATATACCTAATCTACTTTATAAATAATCTAGTTTTCTTTTTATAAAAAAATATATATAATTTATTTCCTTGTAAAATATATATAAATATAAATTTATATATATGTACTTGTGCATCTTCTAAAAAAAAAACCATAAAAATAGAAAATATATATATATATATATATATAAAAAAAGAGTTTTTTTTACTTAGCTATAATAATAATAATAATATTCTTATTACTTAGTTTTTCTTTTAGTTTTCATGTCCTTAGATACTACTGAAGCTTTATATCAAGTACCACATAATTCTAATATTTCTACTGATTCATCTAGTATACAGTTTCCTAGAATCATGGCTGAAATTGAAGGCATAGAAGGAATAGCTGATGATGCTCATAGTGAGCAGGGGGAAAATATACCACAATTTATTTTACCAGAACGTGAGCAACGTCCTTTACGTGATTTATTTACCCCAGAAAGAAATATCACTCCTTCTTGCATCACTCTACCTAGACACACAGGAAATTTTCACTTTAGACATGGCATGATTCCACTCTTACCAACTTTCCATGGAATGGGGTCAGAACGTGCTTATCTTCATATTCGTGAATTTGAAGAAGTTTGTAGTACGTTCTCTGATCAAAGCTGTCCTATTGAAATAATCCGTCTTAAGCTTTTTCCTTTTTCTTTAAAAGATAAAGCTAAAGCTTGGCTTTTATCTCTCCGTCCTGGATCTATAACTTCATGGCATGATATGAATGAAGCATTTCTAAAGAAATTCTATCCAAAAAATTTAACTAATAGCATGATGCGTCAAATTAAACTTTTTACTCAAAAAGAAAAGGAACCGTTCCCTGAAGTTTGGGAACGTTTTAAAGATCTCCTACTAGCTTGTCCACATCATGGATTTGAAAAATGGCGTCTAATTAATTTCTTTTATGAAGGATTAGAACCAAAATCAAAGAAATTAGTTGAAACTATGTGTCAAGGAGAATTTTTGAGTAAAACTGCCGACGAAGCTGAAACATATTTTGATTGGCTTAGCGAAAATGCTTCCCAGTGGGAAAAAGAAAAAATTGGTAGGACGGAAAAAGCTAAAAGTTTATACCAATTACAGTCAGAAGATGAATTAACACTGAAATATGAAGAATTAGCACGTAAAGTAGAAGCTATAACAGTAGAAAAAAATAATCTACCTAAGAAGAAAAGAGAACTTTGTGACAGTTGTCATACTTTAGGACACTCTGCGAATGAATGTCCTAATAGTTCAAATTGTCAGGAAACAGCTCCAGCAGAGATAAACGCTGTGAATAATTATAGGGGTCCCCAAAACGCCTATGGTAATTCATACCAATCTAACTGGAGAAATCCTCCAAATCATATGTATACAAAAGAGGGTATTCTACAATTTCAAACTCAACATCAACCTCCTCAAAATAATCAATATTTACCTCCTCCGCCTCAATTTCAACAAACACAAAATACATATCCTAATACACAGCAAAATTCTAATGTTTATGTGCCTCCGCACAAGAAAGTACAAGAAGAGCCTTTACAGTCTATGATGCAACAATTAATACAAATCATGGGGAAACTACAAACATCTGTGGATAAGATTAATAATCAACACGATTCTAAAGGAAAAGGCATTTTTCCTGCCCAACCACAACCTAATCCAAGGGGACAACCACAAGGTGATCCCTCAACTTCTGGTAATAATCAACATGAACAAGTAAAAGCTATAACTGTACTAAGAAGTGGTAAGGCTGTTGGAGAAGAAATATCACCTTCTTTAGAAGAAATTGAGCATACAAATAAGGAAGATAATATGATAGAAATTGAGGAAGAAATAGATGAAGATAAAATTGCTGATGAAGTTGAAGTTGAAAATGGTGAACATACTTATCTCTGGTTTGATAGTTGGCTTCCTATGGGACCTTTGGTTGATAGATATACTGCTAGAATAGCCTATGATGCTGCTATTGGGTTACATGCCAAAGTGGCAAGCATTATTAGAGGGACTGAGTGGAATTGGCCAGGCTCTAACTCCTTGGGGCTTAATGAAGTTAGAAATGAGTTACCTAGCATGTATAAACCTTCTGGGGCTAATGATAGTATTTCCTGGAATGTGACACCTAATGGGTGTTTCAACACTTTTCATATCTGGAACCACCTCCGTAATGTTAATCCTACTGTTCAATGGGTTGATATTGTTTGGTTTTCGGGTAGCATTCCTAGACAAAGCTTTATACTTTGGCTTGCTACTCAGTTTAGGTTGGCTACACACGACAGGGTGTACAAGTTTACTCAGGGTCCTCTGGCCTGCACTCTTTGTCATAGTCAAATGGAAACACATGATCATCTGTTTTTTGCTTGTTCTTATTCCACTTTTATTTGGCAGGACTTGATGCACAGGTGTGGTATGAGGTGGAATGGTAATGGCTGGGAGGATACAGTTCTATGGATGTCTCAACACTGGAAAGGGAAGAGAATTCATCAAGTCATCCCCAAAATTTGCCTTGGAGTTGCTGTGTATGGCCTGTGGAAAGAAAGGAATAACAGAACTTTCAAACTTACATCAAAGCCTAAGGAAGTGTTACTACAAGATTTAGTTGCTCAGATATTAGCTCAAATTAGGGTCAAATGGAAGTTTTATCCTAATATTGATGTCATTATTCAGAATTGGACCTAAATGTCCTTTGTTTTGTCTGCTTCCTGTAATGGTCTTGTATGTTAGTTGATCCAAGTTTCTACCTGGATTTAGGTTAGGGCTTTGTCTCATGTCTTCATGTTTCTGCGCTGTTCTGTATTATCCTGGGGTTTGCCCTTGTACTTTTTGTACATCCTTTTTGGAATATATTTACCACTTTCCGAAAAAAAGAAGTTGAAGTTGAAACCCATGAAAAACAACAAATTTCTCAAGAAAATGAAACATCTGACTTACCAGTGGAAAAAGAAACAGAGGAAACTCCTGAATATTCTCCTCCAATTCCTTATCCACAACGTTTAAGAAAACACCAAGATACTAAGAATCAGGAATATTTAGAATTATTTAAACAAGTGCATATTAATATTCCTCTCTTAGATGCAATTAATCAAGTACCGGCTTATGCAAAATTCTTAAAAGATTTATGTACTGTCAAACGTAAGCAAAATGTACGAAAGGATGCGTATTCTGCTGACTTCGTTGAAGAAATTAATTCTATCGTACAACATAATTTACCAACAAAATTTAAAGACCCAGGTACACCAACAATATCGTGTATTATTGGAAATCACAAAATTAATCACGCACTCCTTGACTTAGGAGCTAGTGTGAACTTGCTTCCTTATTCTGTTTATCAAGAACTTGGATTAGGTGAGCTAAAGCCCACTCGCATGGTATTACAACTTGCTGATAGATCTACAAAATACCCGCGAGGAATTTTGGAAGATGTTCTTGTCAAAGTTGACAAATTTATTTTTCCAGTAGATTTTGTCATCCTTGATACAGAACCAGTATTAGATGCTAATGTGCAAATACCAGTCATTTTTGGAAGGCCCTTCTTGGCTACCATTGATGCCACTATTCGAATCCGCAGTGGTATGATGACTGTAGTATTTGGAAATATGACTTTAAATATTAAAGTTTTTTCTAATCCACAACATCAAGAAGAAGATGAGAATATTGAAGAAGTTCATGCTATTGAATCTCTATCACGAGAATATTTTAACTTGACTTGTTACAATGATCCAGTAGAATCTGTTATTAATAACTCTATTCAAAAGCTAGACAGTAATAATCTACAAGAACATCTTATGAGTCAAGTATGTTTTAATGAAGATTCAACATAAGAAATAATTCAAGAAGCAATGTGGACCACATATTTTGAACCTTTACCACCAAAGACTACCTTAACACTTCCATCTAATTTACAAACTCCACAGTTGGAATTAAAAGAACTCCCTAAAGAGCTTAAATATGCTTTCCTTAATAATAATAATACTTATCCCGTAATAATATCATCTCTTCTAGACTCTAGTCAAGAAAATAAACTCATTAGTATGCTTCAGAAGCATAAAAGTGCCATTGGTTGGAGTATAGCAGATTTAAAAGGAATAAGCCCTTCAATATGCACTCACAATATATATCTTGAAGATAATGCTAAAACCTCAAGAGAAATGCAAAGAAGACTTAATCCTATTATGCAGGAAGTAGTTAAGAAGGAAGTTCTCAAGCTACTCGACATGGGAATTATATATTCAATATCCGATAGTAAATGGGTAAGTCCAACACAAGTTGTGCCGAAGAAAGCAGGAATTACAGTTGTTCCGAATTCAAAGGGAGAATTAATTCCCACTCGTGTCACTACTGGATGGCGTGTATGCATAGACTACAGAAAACTCAATGCTGTGACTCGTAAGGATCACTTTCCTTTACCTTTTATGGATCAAATGTTAGAAAGAATAGCGGGTCATAAGTATTACTGTTTTCTAGATGGTTATAGTGGTTACAATCAAATAGAGATTGCACCAGAAGATCAGGAAAAAACTACTTTCACATGTCCATTTGGAACTTTCGCATATCGCCGAATGCCCTTTGGTCTTTGCAACGCACCTGCGACTTTTCAAAGGTGTATGCTAAGTATTTTTAGCGATATGGTAGAAAAGAATTTAGAAGTCTTTATGGATGATTTTTCAATTTTTGGCAAAACCTATGATGATTGCCTTAGCAATCTTCAAAAAGTTCTCCAAAGATGTGAAGAAAAAAGTTTAGTTTTAAATTGGGAAAAATGTCATTTTATGGTCACTAAAGGTATTGTCTTAGGACACATTATTTCTGAAAATGGGATACAGGTAGACAAAGCCAAAATAGATCTTATCGCTAATTTACCCATTCCCAAGACTGTAAAAGACATCCGTTCATTCTTAGGACATGCAGGTTTTTATCGCCGATTCATAAAAAATTTCAGTACTATTTCCAGACCTTTATGTCAATTATTGGCCAAAGACACACCTTTTGAATGGACTAAAGAACGTCAAAACTCCTTTGAGCAATTAAAAGAGCATCTCACTACTGCACCTATTATGCAATCTCCTGATTGGAGTTTACCATTTGAATTAATGTGTGATGCTAGCGACTTTGCCATTGGAGCTGTCCTAGGGCAGAGAAAGGATAAAAAGGCATCAGTTATATACTACGCCAGTAGAACTCTGGATTAGGGATGGCAATGGGGTGGGTTTTCCGGGTTCCCCGCCCCGCCCCGCCCCGCCCCTAATAGGTAGGGTATGGGGGAGGCTTAATAGGGTTAGGGGCGGGTATGGGGGAGGTTTTCAAAACCCGGGTCGGGGTCGGGTCGGGGTCGGGGTAGGGTCAAAAAACCCGCCCCCGCCCCGAATATACTTATATTTATATTTTTACCCCTCAATAGTTATGTGTATTACCATTTTAAAAAAAAAAATGCACTATTAGGGAACTAATTGGGTAAGTTAAAAAAAAACTACACTATTAGAGAAAAAAATGCATTAAAAAAATTACTTTTTCAATTTGTGTACCAAAAAAAAAAAACATAATCGGGGCGGGGCGGGGCGGGGTCGGGGACCCCGGGGGCGGGGCGGGGGCGGGGGTGGGGAGATCACTATGCGGGGCGGGGCGGGGGCGGGGGGAGGGTTCACTGAAGCGGGGCGGGGGCGGGGTATGGGGACCCCGTCCCATACCCGCCCCGTTGCCATCCCTACTCTGGATAGTGCTCAAATGAACTACTCAACTACTGAAAAAGAATTGCTAGCCGTGGTATTCGCCCTTAATAAATTTAGGCAATACTTGATTGGTTCCCCTATTGTCTGTTTTACTGACCACTCAGCTCTTAAATATCTTCTTTCAAAAAAAGACAGTAAGCCTAGGCTTATTAGGTGGATACTCCTACTACAGGAATTTAATTTAATAATTAAAGATAAAAAAGGAGTAGAAAATGTGGTAGCTGATCACTTATCCCGCCTCACTTTTGAAGACAATACTAGTGAACCCTTACCTATTCAAGACTCTTTTCCTGATGAACAGTTATTTTCTGTAACTTCTCTACCATGGTATGCTGATCTTGTTAATTATTTAGTAACTGGAAAAATACCAAGCAATTGGTCATCATCAGATAAAAAGAGATTTCTAGCTATTGCTAGGCATTTCTACTTTGATGACCCATATCTGTTTAAATATTGTGCCGATCAGGTAATTAGGAAATGTGTTCCTAATGAAGAAATCGAAAATGTACTTTTCATGTGTCATTCGTCCTTTTGTGGAGGACATTTTTCATCTCGAGTAACTGCCATGAAAATTTTACAAAGCGGTTTATATTGGCCCACTCTATTTAAAGATTCATATTTATATTGTAAGGCTTGTAACCGCTGCCAAATGTTGGGCAGTATTACAAAAAGAAATCAAATGCCAATGACCCCTATAATTACAATTGAAATATTTGATTGTTGGGGCATTGACTTTATGGGACCTTTTCCTTCATCTTGCCAATATGAATATATTTTATTAGCAGTCGAATATGTTTCAAAATGGGTAGAAGCTATTCCTACAAGAAAAAATGATCACCGTACAGTTATTGCATTTTTAAAAGATAATATACTTTCTCGATTTGGAACTCCAAAAGCAATAATAAGTGATCAAGGAACTCATTTCTGTAACAAGCCATTTGAAAAATTAATGAAAAGATATGGAGTGACCCATAAAGTGTCAACTGCATACCATCCACAAACAAATGGACAAGCTGAATTAGCCAACAGGCAAATTAAGCATATTCTCGAAAAAACTGTTGATTATAATCGTAAAGACTGGTCTTCAAAATTAACAGATGCTTTGTGGGCATATAGAACTGCTTATAAGACCCATTTGGGGATGTCTCCATACAGACTTGTCTATGGAAAAGCTTGTCACCTACCAGTAGAATTAGAACATAAGGCATATTGGGCTACTAGAACTTTAAATTGTAATATTGAAGAGGGAGGAATTTTAAGAAAATTACAGTTAAGTGAGCTTGAAGAAATTCGTAAAGACGCATATGATAATGCCCGAATTCATCAAGCAAGAACTAAAATGTATCATAATAAGAATCTTTTGCGCAAAAGATTTACCCCCGCTCAAAAAGTTCTATTATATGACTCAAGACTACATCTTTTTAGAGGAAAAATGAAATCTCGATGGACTGGTCCATATATAGTCAAAAATGTTTATCCTTATGGAACTGTCGAGATTGAGGACCCTAAAGATGGAAATACATTTAAAGTTAATGGACATAGATTAAAGCCATTTTTAGAAGGATTTGAACCTGAGTTGGAGTCCATTCCTTTGGAGGACCCTAACTATAATGTTGTTTAATATCTTAAAACATAATTGGTATAGGACATAGTGTATCAGAGCATTTATATTTTCATAAGTCCTATACTCTTAATTAGATAACTTTTTATATATAAGTTAATTTGGTCATTATTATTCTATCTTTTCTTTTTATTTTTTTTATTACAGGTGTTATCCTTAGCTTCTTTTTCTCATCTCACTCATTGAGGACAATGTCAGACTAAGTTGGGGGGGGGGGGGGGGGGGGGGCGGTTTCACGATTAACACCTGTTTATTTATTTTATCTTTATTTCATAAAAAAAAAAAAAAAAATTTAGTTTCTCTAGAGAGAGATACACTGAAAAAGAGAAAATGGCTTTATATAGGGCTTTGAACCCTAAAAACTTTACCTATCTCTCTTTTTCCTTTCTTTTTCTTCTTCCTCTCTTTCCTCCCATCGCAGATCTCTCTCTCTCTCATTCTCTGCAACTCTCTCACTCTCACTCCGATCTCTCATTCTCTCTCATTTTCTTTTTATTTTTTTATTTTTTCGATCCAAAATCAAGATCCACTCTACTGATCACTAAAGGTAAGATCTATAATCCAGAGAAAAGCTTGGTTTTGATTTATTCTCTATTTTTCCGATTCAGCTTATATTTTTATTTTTATTTTAGATTTTTATTTTCTCTCTTTTCCATTATTTAACAAAAATGATGTCCATAAGTTGTAGGTACTCACGCACCAAAGAAGCTTGGAAATATCACTCGATCTACGGCCCTACCAGGTTTTCAGATTTTCAAAGAGACAGGTGATATTTTTCCATTTCTTTGTAAAAAAAATGGACGACGCGCTAGTTATTGGTCTTATGGATTTTGAACTTTATCTTATTATTATCCTAGTTCTTGCTATATTAATACTGCGTTGCCCTTGTTAAAAAAAAAAAAAAAAAAAAGAGAGAGAAAAATATAATTGTCTTTTCCTAATTTTCTGTTTAAAAAAAAATGGATGACTCAGAAGCCAAAATTTTTATAATGTTTGAAGTTTATGTCATAATTCTTCTTATTACTATTATTGTAATGATGCATTGTCTTAAACTTTGTTAAAAAAAAAAAAAAAGAGAAAAAAAAATGTAGTTTTTCTTTTTGTATGTTCTAGTTTTTTTTGTTTAAAAAAAAAATGTAGTTTTCTAATTTTTGTTTAAAAAATATATATATATATATATATATTTTTTCTTTTTAGTTTCTGAATGTATATATTTTTCTTAATATATATAAATATTTTTAGTTTTTAAATAAAATTCCCACCCACCCCCTCTAAGCTCTCTTTAATTAGATCTTAGTTGATAGTTGAAAGGAGTGGAGGGTTGAGTTTAGCCTCTCTTGTTGGCTGAGAGTATAAAAAATGGATCCAATAGTCGATGACCAGACGTTAATGGGTAGCTCACTTGTTTCTGAGCAGAAGAAACCCTTTGCTGGCACTAGCCTTTATGCCATCAAAAGGAAAGCTAAAAGGTTAGGATGGTGTTTGAATTGTTATAGAGAAGAATGTCCTGGTTTAATTGCTCATAATGACACATCTTTTAAAGTTTACTACTGTTACAAAAGACAATTCAAATCAAAACAAAAGAAAATTTTGGTTGAGAAAGAGGACTGGATCCTTTGATACCCAAATAAATTTTGTTTTCTCATCCCTCATTTCTTTTTATTTATTTTTAGTTTTTGTACAGTCAATAATTTTCAGTCAGGTCAGACTTTAAAATGATCCTACGTGTACATCTGGTTTTCATTAGCTGGTTCGATAGGAGTAATTTGCATGATCCAAGCATCACCAGATATGTCTAGTGCGGTGAATGACTCTAGAGGTAGCGAAAAATTAGGTGAAGCCAGAGTTATCTCTTAGCCTCTTACTGATGTTTTTAGCTTGCTAGTGGTTCTAGACTCATCTCTTTTACTAGAGGTGGATGGGTAATCATGACAACTTGGACGCTCCGGATTGCGTAGCCTCTTTCGTATAGGTGCAGAGGATACTAGTTGCACCATATATGTATCCAACTTAGTGGATATGCTTAGGAATTTTTCAGAAGTTTTTCTTTTACTTTATATAAGATAAATTTGACACATTAATGTTATTTTGGGTATGTTAATAGCATACAACACATTGTCACATGTTTTACTATTTTCAAATGCTAGAAACTCTTTAAACATTAAACATTTTGAAACAGTGTGAAAATATTTACTGAATCTAAATGGATGAGTAAGCATAAACTATGCAGTTTAAAGACAAGTAGTGGAAACTAATTAACCCATGTGAGCTTTTGTGCCAATCTTCCTTTATGAGGGTTACTATTCTTTTCAGTCTCATTTTATTCTCTTTATCACATCACTCGTTGAAAGTCTCATTATTTTTCTTTGACTGATCATTAGAAGAGAACGTTCAGGATTTACCATTAGAACGTCTAAATTGCTTAAATGAACAAAGTCAATCTATTTTTAAAATGATTTAGGCCATCTTTTCTTTCAAATGCACCCCCCTTCACCTAATATTACCTTATTCTCAGTTCTATCCAAATCATACCTTGCTCCACCTGGGAGTACAAATCTCACTTCTATATCCAGGTATGTGATTGGACTGTAATGATGTTGCACGAAGTGGTAAAGAAAGAAAGGAGTTGATTTCAAAAAAAAAAAAAAAAAGACGGTACATATGATAAAAAGGAGAAGAAAAAGAAGAGTTGGAATGAATTGCGCAAACACTCCAATCACATGCTTAGAACAAATACACCCCAAATCTCCTACTCATCTTAATTTCTAACCTACCAGTCAAAGTCCTAATGATTTAAAAGAAATTGATTTTTAAATTTAAGTGATAAGGATGTTTTCCACGGTAGATCGCTCTTCTAATGCTAAGTATTCTTCATGAGACTTATTGTACTCCAAATGCATATATATTGAGTAATCAACAAAAAAAAAAAAAAAAATTGGAAGCAATTCCTCTATCTTTGCTTCCCTACCAAGTGAGATGTTCTCTACACCGGTTTCTGAGAGTTTCTCCTTAAAAGAGTGAAATCCTAGTGAGATTTGAGTTAAAACTACAAGTTTTATGGCTGTTAATAGTTATGTAAACTTTGAAGTTAAGATCAGTTACTTGATTTTTCAAGTACACGCTGTGAGTTTAAAGAGTATAAAAAATGCTACCATTGACAAAACTGTGAGTATATGTGTCGCATTACTATTACATATTTTAAAATTTTATTTTATTGCCAAATTTAATCTTATCTGTTGTAAAAGGAGAAAATCTACCTTTATTTTTATTTCATTTTATTTTTACATTTAAAAAAAAAAATTAATGAATTTTGTGGGTATATTCACTGCAAACCCTCACGAGACAACACTCGTCCACTAGGGGTAACCTAGGGGTTTAACGGCTTGTTGCATACTCTAAATGCAATCGCGATTCCTGCGACAGTGAGTTAGGTAATTTTATTTTCCTTAGTTTATTCCTACCTTTTAATGAAAATTTTTAGAGCAATTTCTCTTTTCACTTCATTGCTAGGGATTAGCAATAAGCTAGTTGAGGGGTGTGACAAACACTGAATATTGCACATTCATGTGCCAATATAATAGACATAATGCTCATTTAATCCCCCAAATCCCTAGTTTTACATGCATATTTGAATTAATATAATTTAACAGTGATGTCACTCAAATGCATGTAATTATTTGTTTTTACACATTTTATATGTTTAGGTAAAAATGAAGTGAAATAAAGAGAAGGAAAGAAGTAGCAACCACACCGAAACATTTCTCATATAATAGTCAAAGCTCACAATTCATTAAACTATCTAAATGAATAAAAAAATCAAAAAAATAAGAAACAAACGTCTGACAAACTTGACATATGATTATGAGTATTTGTTTTGGTCTTTATCTCTTTCTCTCTTTTCAGTTTTCAAACATGTCAGAGAGGGAGGAAGACAATTGAGATCAAAAAGAAACAAAGCGCGGAAGAAGAATTGGCATAGTGACGAACGCAGTGATGATTTTTCTTTGATAAATCGTCTATAAAAGGGAGAAGAAGGAGAGCTCTAAACAGAGCAAGAACTCACAAGCAACAAGCACAACACACACTGTTAGGGAGAGAATAGTTTAGGGGAGGTTATTATTGAGCACTTTATATTGTCCCTAGAAATAGGAAACTTTAATTTTTCTTTGCCTTTTCTAGTTCTAGTAGCTGTAAAATTTTACTTTTATGTAATTGATGATTTTATGTTCAAAAATATGTAGCAAAACTTTGTGTACTGTATTTCTTAAATTTAAAATATTTGTTTTCTTGTATGACCTTTGTCAATTTGTAGTAGTAAAATATTCCTATTTAAAATTAGATTTAATATTTCTAGTCTAGTAGTACTTATAGTTGCCCCTAAAATAGTTAGAAACTCCAAATTTCTAATTTTTATAGCAATATTTTCATTCACTAAAAGACAGATTTTGCGATTAAATGTCAGATTTTTTAGCCACGTAGTTGTTGTAATCACCTACTAAAGTCCAAAAGTACATCATACCCATATCTCACTCCAAAAGTATATTTGGATTTGGTTTGGCCTTATTTGTGTTCTTGGAGTTCAACCACTGTGACCCCACAAGAATCCAAAGTCAAAAGTTTAGTATTTTATTTTTGGTTCAGTATTTCCATTTATGTGTATTTTATTAGCCTAGTTGTACTAAACTTTGCTATTTTGCAGATTCCACAAATTCAACCCCAGCTCATGTTAAGTAAAAAAATAATATAATAATAGTATATTTCACTCCTACCTTAGTTTCACAACTTTAGTTTTAATTGAACAATCACTGTTTACACCTATTTAATTTATCTTTAAATTTTATTTGGAAGACAGTTTCAATTCCAAAATGGTAGGCTAAAACTTTAATTGGGGATATGTAATAAAAACTTAGAAACCACAACTTCTGTGCACTAATCTTAAATGGGCAAATTTATCTAGATGGGTTATTTTTCCATTTATGGCCAAAAATATCTATGTATCTATAGTTTATGACCATTTAACATGTTTATATACTATGGCTATATTGAGTACATATTTAAAATAAAAAAGCCTAATTATGTGGATTGTCAAACTATGCCTTTTGTCATAAAAAATACCTAGCATACTCAAACAACTCATATGACAAAGTTAATATTTCAAATATGTGTTTATGTATATTTCTATCCAATAATGGATAGGCAATTGTGTAGTGGCAAGAGTGGTGGGGACTGGACGCCGAATAACCCACGTCCGCGGCGGGGCACGGTTCGAACCTGGCTACTGCCCAATTGCCTTTTTATTTTTCTTTAAACCAAACGATGTCGTTTCATATCAAACCTGACACACTTGATATGACCCTGACTAGTGAAAGTTTATTTTTAAATAAAGAATGACTCTGCGGTCTTAAATGCCAAATGCTTTTCAAATGCACAAATGTTGTGGGATCTAGTGTTGGTTTGCATATTCCCAATTCCTTTAAATCATTTCTCCCTAGTTAATTAATATTTCCTGTTTTATAATAGTTTTGCTTAAATATCTGTATTATTTCCATCTTTCGCTATTATTAAATCTAAAAAGATTTTCTTACAAAAATTTAGTTTTTATTTATTTTTCTTTATTTTCTTACTAGTATGTTAGTTAATTTATGTTGCACTGTTAAAATCTTTACCATAAACTGTTAAGAAAAAAATAGCTTTAATTACTTTTATTGCAAACATATAAAAATTAGTAGTTTAGTAAAACCCCACAAAAACCCATCATCTTTTATTTTCTTTTTAGTGACAAAATAGTTATCTGCCTAAATTTATAAAATTTTATTCCGTTCCCTGTGGGTTCGACCTGGACTTCCAGAACTTTATTACTTGTACGATCACCTACACTTGGGTGTGATAAGAAAACGCGTCAATAGGATGTCGTCAGTGGTGTTCCCTGTTGCTGATACTGCTGAGATCCAGGGTAAGCAATCTGCTGTTTCCTGGTTCCATCTCAGGTGCGCTTATTATTCTGGAAGTTACCCTGAGGTCTCCAACCTTCGGTATTCCTCGGCAGTTTGGAAATTCCTCTATTGAAAACTTCTTAACGGCAGGGGTCGATTCAACTGTTGTCGCTACACTAGATAGGCTTATTTTTCCAAGCTCACGGCAAGTCTAACCAGTCCCTCAAAACTCTGATTGAGGTGGCCGATAGTTCTGGGTGAAATCTTTTCACTTCTTCTAAGGGTATCGATTATGTATTAAGCAAATCTCAACAATCTCTCAAATTGCGTTGTATACTCCCTTATAGTCCAACCTCCTTGGACCACGCTCATGAAATTCTTCTCTTGTTGATCCTTCTCATCTTTTGGAAATACCTTTCCAGAAATCTGCCTCTGAAGGTTTCCCAAGGCATCCTTCATGTAGCGTCGACTCTAATTGTAGCTCGTTCAGCTTCCCACCAGTCCGCGGCAGCATAGGTTAACTGAAATGTAGCAAGGCATCGCTTGTCCTGTTCATTACACTCGAGAGCTTCAAAAATCAGCTAATCTCCCACAACCATTGTTCCGCCTTCCATGGTTCTGTCAACCCATCGAACTTCTCCGGGAATAGGTCATGGAAACGTTATAATAACTTGTCACCAGTCTGCGTTAGCAGAGGTGGTAGAACTGGGTGGTAGGCAGGGAGTTGAAGCGTAGCATGATTGTAGGTATCACCTACATGTTCTATCCTTCGCATGAAGGCTTCGAATATTCCCATCGGGTCCATACCCTCCTGAATAGGTGCTCCAAGTTGTGCTTGATTCCTCAGAGGTCCTACCATAGTGATCTTGTGTGATGTGTACCTATGAAAAAGACCTATCAGTTAGCTGATAGTCTTCTTGAAGAAACGAAATCAAGATTAAGCAATAGATGGGATGAACTAACAATTCTAAATCACAAGCACATAATAAAATGGAGCTCATAAAACCAATATCTCCAAAAGATAATACTCGTATATATACATATATCAAAAGATGTACCACGGAGTACACAATAGTCAAATTGTGTACCACATGGTACATGAGCAAATACAACTCTAAAGTTAGCTATATACAATACCACTACTGGCGGCTATCTACACAAAAGGCTATGGTCAATAGCTATCTCTAGACTTCTCAAAAGAAGTGGACAGCATGTCCTGATATATAATAGAAAATCTAACTCCTACAAATCCTGACTCAAAAGTCATCAACATCTGATCCAGCTGGTAGTGCCTCGTCCTCTGATGCAACGTCTAGCTCCTCTACTGGATCAACCTCCACTGGTGTAGCGAGACCTCCTACCACATCCCCAATGTTCCAACAATCAACCATCATCTCATCAGTGTCCCCAGCCATATCATCCATCACCTGATCGGTGGGGTCAATGACTACTGTAGCAAATCCCTCAGCTATGGCAATAGCCTCTACTAATATAGCCTTCTCTATAATAAATTCGATGGTTGAGTGGCCATCTCTGCTACCCACTCTGCTGCCATTTGGGAAATGGCTGCCATCTGTACGAGCTAGTACCTCTGGTACAATTACAGGTACAACTACCTCCTCCCCTGGAACATCATCCTCTCCTATCTCGACGTCCTCTCTAGCTAGGATATCCATATTAGCTAGCTCTGTGTCCAGGTCTTCAGGTCAGTCATCCTCAAGCTCCTCTAGGTCATCCTCTAGCTCATCATCATCATCCACAGGCTCCTCCTCTCTATCCCTGTCTATGTCCTCATCATGCTCCGAATCCTTTAGCTTTATATCCTCGACAGGATTCCCATCATCCCCTATCTACTCAGGCTTTACTAGCTCTAGCAACTCAAGATGATCCTGTGGCTCAGAAACTGGTACATCGGCCCTTCGGGTACAGGTGTTAGTGGGATGGGTCCCCCTAGAATAGCTCGTAACTCAATAGCATCCATCTCGAGCTAGCTTTGGATCAAGCAAGTCATCTCCTGGTATATAGGCTATCAGGTCCTCGCGTAGTGGTACACATTCATGCGCATCTTTGTCGGGTGCATCTGTCCCTCTACACAGAGAACTGTCCACATCTTCTACTCTAGGTAACAATTGGCTGTCTTGTAAATATGCCAATGATAGACCTCTAGATTAGATGGCTCTACTGTGTTCCCATGAATTACATGTTCTCCAAATGAGTCATCCACAAACATATGGAAATCCAGATCCATGCTATCCTACAAGGAAACTATCTATCGTCAGCACGACGAACTTATCTTAAACTCATAATTCAGGGATCTTAATGCTAGAACCAGATGGTGTAGAACAATTTGTGAGTGAAAGTATCAAACCCAAGCTCTGATACCAAAATCCTGTTATGCCCTGGAACAACAAAATAGAGAAAAGTAAAATTTCTTTTTTGGGTCCGTAGGGAATGACTGGTAAAGCCATTGATTTGTCCACACCACACAATTCTAGGCAATAGGAAATAAAGATAACAATATTACAACTAATTGATCATAATATAAACAACCTAATTATTACATCAGAGTTTGGAATAGAAATACAAAAGTATTAGGGCAACACATGCCCATTTACAAAATGAAGTAGTAAAGGTCGATAGTGAAATAAAAACTAATATCTATTTATTATTCAGCTAGCGTAGGTATAATCATCAACGTAGTAGTTCTCCCCGACATATTCTCCATTAGTGGGACCACCCTCTGTATACTCCCCCTCCAGGTAGTATCCGTCATCATAAGGTTCGCTACTTGTATTATACGCAATAGGATAGTCTAGACGGGGAATGTCCAGGCAATAAAGGCTATCAGCTTACTTAAAGTTGAGTGAATAGAAACTTACACAATATCATAAAGGAGAAGTAATTACGAGTTTTGAACGATAGGTAATAATGTTACTAATAATATCTTCTCAGTATTCGAAACATTTTCGATCACTAACGTCTTGTTATCCTAAAGACTGACAAGATACTCTTGATTATAGAATAGACTCAATAGTTCAACTCTATAGATATACCATCATTCCATCCACCACTTTTAAGGACATAACCACCCAATGCTTGTCATGGACACCATGTCAATACATCCCTCATTGTTAAGGACATAGCCGCCCATTGCTTGTTAGGGATATAACATTTGAACAAAAACATATCAATCTATTGCCATAACTTATCGACATCAGCCAGTGATCCCCGCCCACTACTGTTAAGGACTTTAATCGCCCACTATTGTTATCATGGATCACCTGGCTATCTTAGGACTACTTGGTCCTACCCATCGCTGTTAAGGACATACATGACCAAATGTCCACCCTCGTATCCTTTCTTATCCTTTCTTAGAACTTATCAAACCTACCTAAGTTCCGTACTAATACTGACACATGACTTTCCATTGTGGCCTAACTACTTTGATTAAAATGAACGGATATCAAAATGATTCCCGACACCCACGTTAACCCACGTTATAGTACATAACTACGTATTATCAACGTATCGCATTATCACGTCTCCATATCTCTTCATAAATAATAGTATGCTCTTTATGAATCCAAGCCCACTATATGTCCATCATAAATACAAGCCCGTTACGTGGCCGTTAAACCAATCCACAACCACACCTAGTACTAATGCTCCTCGTGGCATCGATAACATCATATATGCAACTCTTATCTTCGAGGTCCATCTGATCGAGCTAAACTCAACAATATGCAACACAACTCTTTACACATAACATAAACTCTATTAGTTCTATTCACAATGTCTTATATAAAAGGTCCACCTATCATCTACGATCATATACAAGTCATCGGGAACATTTCACAAATGAATTAACATATTAAACACACTAAAACTAATCATTTCAGGACTAGGGGATACTGGAATTGTAAATATAATAGCATGAATGTATTTGAATTAGCTTAAAAATACAACTTAGTGAAACTATACAAGAGGATTGATTTTTGTAGGATTGATTGTACAAGGATTGGTCTTAAGAGGATCAATCTTACCTCTGTTTTTCCAAAACTTGATTTTAAACAACTTCCCAACTTAATTGATCAAAAGTGTCTTAATGAAAAATACTTATTTAAGCATGAAGCTTATAAAAATATAAGTCTCAAGTCTCCAAGTGTTCTATCATGCAACATATATCAATGTACAATACTTTAAACACATAGTACAAGTCCCTAAGCACGTGCATGCCACATCTCTAACATGAAAAATATCATAACAACATAAAGGAACATATATAAGTCAGAACAACACATTGCATAAGTCAAAATAGCAGCAAAAACAACATTTATTAAAATAGTGCCAAGGTTCGATCTTGTGAGGATTGATCCTAGGTAGGTTCGATCTTATGAGGATTGGTCCTAGGTAGGATCGATATGAAGATCGATCATCAATCGTCTTCTTCATTGGAAATTTCTAAAAAACTGAGGTGTCGAAAATAGTTTTGGTTTTGGGTTTTGCATGGCTTCTTTTATGATTTTAAGCTATAGTTTGAAGGTACCTAGAGGCTCTTGTACTCACCTTAAGTAAGTGCCTTTGAGTTCTAAGCTTTTCTTGGAGCTTCAATGTCCTTCTCATCAACTTCCTCTCCCTCCTTCCTTCTCTGGACCTTTTCTCTCTCTCTCTCTCTCTCTAAGTCTCAAAGTGCAGCAAAGAGGAAATGAGAATATGGGGTAGGTTTAGATAGAAAATGGGAAAAGATTACTCTCTCTCTACACACACATACTCTCTTTCTCTCTCTCTCTCTCTCTCCACACACACACACACATATACACACACTCTCTCTCACTCTATATGTACATGTGTGTGTATATTGTGTATACATATCTATATATAATCTATGTATGTGTGTGTGTAGAGGTAGTGATGATGAAGATGTAAGGTGATAATGGTGGTATAAGTTGATGATGATGTAGTGACTACACCATGGGAAGGCATGATGAACTTGGTGGGTGATGAGGAGTGTGCTCAGGGGGTTTTCAAGCATCCAAAGGTGGTGCAGTGGTGATAATTGGGGTGCAGTGGTGGGTAAATGGTTGTTGCCATTTGGTAGAAAATGAAGCTTAGGATCGATCCTTGCCGGATCAATCTTATGAAGATCGATCTTTGGAAGATCAATCCTAGGTCTATTTCTATAAAAGACTAAGAATGTTAAACTAAGTATAGAAGTGAAATCAAAATACATAGTTTCATTATAGAAAATACGATTCAAGTATTACAATGCATAATAAAAATACATTAGGGTTTCAATGGGTTACAATTTTTATGCCGCTGGACCATCCCGCCTTCCCAGATTTAGCAGGTGGTGTCTAGCACAAGGGTGACTACAGCGATGGTGAGTACGCAACAGGAGGTTTCACCGATGGGGGCATTTATGAATAGGATTATTCTGGGGAGGACTACTACGAGGAAGATTTGCTAGTTGAAGATTGCGTCCTCCTAGCTTTCTTATTATCTTTCTATTTATGATGTAATAACTTAGATGACTGTTAGATTTAGTGGTACTAGTTGTCACAAGACAATTCATTTTATTTTGTTTCTTTTGGATTATGATGTCCTATAATATATGGTTGATGTAAGACTTGTTGATGTTTTATATTCCAGTTATTGAGGAACTTAGATACTTGACCTGTATTATTATGTTCTTGTTATCATTATGCTTGAGGAGAATCAGGTGAATTACAACCAGCCACGTGTCCATGGATCCAAAAATAAGGAAAATTTAAATTTTCCCTAGTTTTGGTCTACTCCGGGGGCATGACAACCCTAATTAGTCAAAAGAGATAAGCTTTGATTGGATAGCCTTGTCTACACTTTTGCTTCACCTAATTCTAAATGGACTCTAACTCACCCATTATAAAATAGCTGCCTAGGTAAAGTCCAAACTCTTGAATACCCATATTTTTTACTCCTACAGTGACTAACTTTATAGTCGGAGGAGATCGTGGGCCCAAACTCATTGTTTTTGCTTGCTGGTTTTTGGGAGTAGATTCAAATGGCATTTCGTTGTGGTTTTTTGGCTACAACTTCGTCTCATATATGGAATGATAGGCAATCTTATTTTATATGGCCAAAAACACTAGCAAACCCAGCACTGGGCTCAACTAGGCTGTAGCCCAATGCATGATTTTTTAATTGTTTGGTTTATATGTATATAAGTCCAGCCCTTTTACCAAAATGACCCACAGTTCATTCCTTTAGCCCAGCCCACACATGTATTGATTAGTAGTACGTGCTAATGATTATACAACTAATTTGTGCCCTTGACAACCCAGTACATGGTGGGGTTCACAGCTACATCGACATGAGCATGTAATCTTGTCTGTTGGTTTTGCTAGATGAATTGTAAGCTGTTGAATTGGAACCACTGGAATTTGTGCGTAACATTGCCTAATAAATTAGTTTTCCATTTATCATTTTTTTCTAGCTATGATACACGTGCCTGGGGGCTGGTGATGCTTCTAGCTTGTAATTATACCTATTCAAGACTTCAAGCTTTTCAAGTAATAGATGTTATGTTACGAAAAAATTTGATTTTTAAATCTGCCTCTCAAATGGCTTATTAATCGTACCACATGTTGTGATCGATAATATCACATGCTATCATATATGATCTAACCAACACAGTATTTAGGAACCAAATTTGTGATTCGGATTTGGAAAGCATAGCATTACTCTTTTTCAATCCTTAAATTTATCAATGTCGTGTAAAATTCTTATAATTCTTTGTTAAATATCACTTTTTTGGCTTGTTATTTCGATTGCTAGAATTATACATACACCAAATTATAGCAGCGCAAAATATATGATTTTGTGCTTTGATGATAGCTATAGAATTATAATTGACAAAAAGAGAGCAGGTTTGCTCACCCCAAAAATGGTTCACCAATGCTCACCCAAGCATCCCATTGGTCAAGCAGTGGGACCTAGTATTAAACACCATTAATTTAATTCTGGCTCCCACTGCATTGACTAATGGGATGCTTGGGTAAGCATTGATGAACCATTTTTGAGGTGAGCAAAACTATTTTGTTGACAAAAATTGATTAATATCAGAGTATAGATGATCTTATATTCTTATATAGCAGAGTGGAGTCAGCTTTTGTATTAATGTTATCCCACCCCTTTGAAAGTTTTTGGGTCCACTTGCCCTTGGCCAAAAATGACCAGCCCATTCATCAAGTGAGTGGATCAGGATGTCAGCTCAGAGGCTGAATGAAAAAAGAACATGCCAAAGCCCATTATATATCCAGAATACACCAAGATCAATTTCCCTTAAAAAGGGCCTAGTGCAATAAGGACAAGTTCTAAGAGCCCTACCAGGACTCCAATTAGTCCGAGGATATAAACTCTGATTGAATAATTTTATCTACTCGTTTCACCTAATTGTAATTGAACTCTAACTCACCCATTATAAAAATAAAAATAAAAAAAGTTCTCTACGTACGGAAAAAGCACACATTCTTCAATATTCATACATATTTTTTTTCTTCTTCAGAAAATGGTAAATATATTCCAAAAAAGGACGAACAAGTACAAGGGGCATACCCCAAGATAAACAGAAAGATCAAATCATGAGAACATGAAGCAAAGCAAACAACCTAAGGACTAAAGATGTCCCCTGAAAAAACAAAAACAAGAAGGAGACAACACAAAACCACCAAAGGCTCCTATCTCCAATTAAAGGTAAATCTTTCTAAATGTGCATGGTGTTTCCACTTGACTCTGATTTGTGTATTCACTTGAGAGATTAGGTTCTTTAGGAGAATTTCTTTGGTGTGGGAGGTGTTCTTGAAAGTTCTATTATTTCTCTCTTTCCATAAGCTATAGACTGTCACTCCAAGGCACATCTTGGGAAGCACATGTTGAAAAGTCTTTCCTTTTAACCTTTGAGCCATCAACTCCAAGCTGTCAATCCAATTCTGACCTTGCCAGATTAAGCCACATCGAAGCATCAATTACTGCCACACAAAAGATGAATAAGAACAGGCAAAAAAATAAGTGGTCATGAGTTTCCATATGCTTATGGCAAAGCATACAAGCTAAAGGACCAGAAGTAAAACTAAAGATTCTATCATGAGTAGAGAGCCTATTCTGAGCGGCTAACCAAAGGACGAAGCTTTGTCTAGGAATACCCCCTGAAAACCACACAATATTATACCAAGGGACCACAGGGTGATGAGTTCTCATATGGTTCCATATAAGGGAAGTGTTGAACATACCATTAGGGGTAGGAATCCACTGCACTGAATCAATGCAACTACTAGGTTGATAGAAATTAGACAAAACATTTCTAACTTCATTAAGCTCAATAGAGTTAGAGCCAAGCCATTTCCATTCCATCCCTCTTATGATGCTACTAACCTTTGCATCAATATTAAGGGCTGCATCATAAACAATTCTATCAAAAAATTTATCCAGCAAGGGGCCCAGTGGGAGCCAATTATCAAACCACAAAGATGTGTTATTACCATTACCTATACGATGAATCAGTAAGGGTTTAGCAACAACTCGGAGTTTTAATAATTTTCTCCAATACCATGAGCACTGGGAAGGGATCTTGGCTTGCCAGAAACTCTTACCTTTCAGCATATACTGGTGGATCCATTTATTCCAAAGAGACATATTGGAAGGATCCAATAAATTCCCAATATGTTTAAGGTTCAAGATAGAGTTAATTAAAAAAAATATCTTTAAATCCCAACCCCCCTTCCTTTATTTGCCTACACACTTTATCCCAAGCAACTTTAGCCCCAGAGATTTTATCAGTCTTGCCAGTCCATAGAAATCTTGCCATAGCTTGGGACACCTGTTTGAGGACACCTTTGGGAAGCATAAACATACCAGACCAATAGAGTTGTATCCCTGTCAACACAGAGCTAATAAGTTGGGCTCTTCCTGCATAAGATAAAAATTAGATTTCCAAGAATTAACCCTAGCACAAATTTTATTCACCAAACCATCGCAATCAATTCTCTTGAGTTTAGTAGTGATAAGAGGAATTCCAAGGTATTTAATGGGAAGATTTCCTTTTTCAAAGTGGAGAATATTTAAAATTTCTTCAATCTTTTCAGGATCAACATTGGAAAAGAAAATACAACTCTTAGCATTGTTGGCTTGAAGGCCAGTTAATTCATAAAATTGGGTGAGGGTTAGGCAAACCATTTTGGCAGAATCCACATCCCCATTAAAAAGAATAAGAAGATCATCTGCAAAGCAGAGATGAGAAATTTTCAACTTATCACATTTCCAATGATAAGTAAAATGTTCCCTTTGGATATTATGAATCAACAGTTGACTCAAAGAATCCATAATGATAACAAATAAATAGGGAGAAATGGGATCTCCTTGTCTTAACCCTTTAGCACCATCAAAATAACCCACTGATTCTCCATTGAAGTTAATAGAGTATCTGGGCGTAGTGATACAAGTAGTGATCCATTTCTTAAGGTTAGGAGGAAAACAAGTCACATCCAATAAATCAATAATAAACTCCCAACTAATACTATCATAGGCCTTCATGATATCCACTTTAGCAGCTGCTCTAGGCTTGCCCATCTGTTTATGATAATCTCTGAGAAGATCTTGGGCAAGAAGAACATTATCACTAATCTTCCTACCTTTAACAAAAGCAGATTGGGATTGATCAATAAAATTAGGGAGGATAGTTTGTAGTCTGCGAGCAATAATCTTAGAAATGAATTTATAAACAGTATTGCAGCAAGAAATAGGTCTAAAATCGCCCATCTTAGAAGGATTAGGGACCTTAGGGATCAAAGCAATAAGAGTAGTATTAGATTCTCTCAATAATTCCCCATTCTGAAAGAATTCTTTAACAACTCCTACGAGAGAGGAGCCAACAGTATCCTAAGAATCCTTAAAGAAAAAAGCATTATATCCATCAGGGCCCGGAGCTTTGTTGCTATGTAAGTTAAAAAGAGCCTTCTTAATCTCATCATCTGAAGGAATACGATCCAATTCAACCTTAGGCTCTTCTGGGATTCTTTTATGAACAAAAGATCTAATGACATCTTTACCAGGGTAATTGTGATTAGAAGGGGTACCAAGTAAGGAGGTGAAATATCTAACAGCTTCTCCCTTAGCCTCATTACAGGTGGTGGTGAATGTACCATTAGGTTTTTCAAGGACAATAATTCTCTTAAAATTTCTTCTTTCTTTGATGGAAAGGTAAAAGTATTTGGAATTTTTATCACCCACCTCTAGCCATTGAAGTCTAGATTTTTGTTTAAGAATTTCTTCTTTAATCCAAATAGCTTCATAAAAGTTTTTTAAACAAAGATTATGGTGCTCAATAAGATTTGGATTGTTAGGATCATCGAGTAAGGATGTCTGAATAGATTTAAGAGCCTGTGTAGCTGTATCCGCATTAATCTTTTCTAAACCAATGGAACTCTTACCAAACTTCTTAAGATCCTGTTTAAGGTTTCTAAGTTTATGGCAGATTTGGTACTGAGCAGTCCCTTCAACAGTATGGTTCCAAGCGTTATGAACTATATTAGAGTAGTTATCCAACTTGGTCCAATAGTTATAAAATTTGAAAGCCCTACCTTTTCTCCTTTGATTTTTATCAACATGAACAATAATAGGAGAGTGATCAGATATACCTGGGGCCGGGAAATGAGCAAAAGAATCGGTGAAATTATCAAGCCATATTTGGTTGACCAAGGCTCTATCAAGCTTCCTTTGAGTAAAATCTGGCCTACCATATCTTCTATTGCACCAGGTGAACAAATCTCCTACATATCTCAAATCCACTAGGCAACAGTCATTAGTAACCTTTTTGAAATCATACATGTTAGAATCCCAGCCATGGTTAGGGTCTGAAATATCTTCTGGGCACAAGGTGACATTGAAATCACCAAGAGTAATATAATTAACGGTATTAGTTCTAGCAGAAATAGCTCTCAAATCAGACCAAAGCTCCTCTCTAGCCTAACCAGTATTAAAACCATAGACAAACGAAGTTTCCAAGTAAGTGGTTTTTCTCATCATTCTCAATGCTAACATGAATGAGTTGGGGTGTGATTTTAAGAATTTTAAGACAAAATTTATCAGAGTTCCAACCAATCCATATCCTACCAGTGGAGGTAGGACTGCTATTTAAGATTAAATCCCATTGTTTGAAAATTTTCCTTCTGATAGCATCCTCATTAGATTGTTTAACTTTTGATTCAACAATACAAAAAACATCAATAAAATTTTCATGGGTAAACTTAGCAACCTCAGTTTGCTTAAAGGCCAAATTAAGACCTCGAATATTCCAACAACTAATAATCATTAAGACCGACGGTGGGAATGTTTTTTCTTACCTGAAGAACTAGAATGGGAGTTCTTCTTACTCTTCTGCTTACTATCAATGGTTGACAGCCTGGGAGATATTGTTGAACTTGGAGACGGGGATATAGCTTGCAGAGAATCTCCTTTAACAATATCTTGTTCCATAGTAAGTGGATTGGCAATATCAATAGCATCAGTAAGGTTTTGTAGTTGGTCACCCTTCAAAATGAGCTCCTTTAACCCTCCTGCATCTAGTTTCTCTTGTTCCTTTTCCATCTCCAAGGGAAGATCCTGAGATAGGGCAGACTGTTCTTCATTGTCACTAGAGTCCTGTTTAGATGTGGAATTCTTAAAAAAGGAGTTAGCATACACAAGTTGTCCGGAGCAAGTTTCCACTTTAGAGGGATAGACGAATTCCTGAAGACCCCCTTGTTGCTTCAACATCGCCTTTATAACCCCTGTCCCTGGTTCACGGTACTGAATTTGCCTAATTGGCTGCACATGGAGAACCATACCATTTTGTACAGAAAGAGTTTGAGGATCAAGAATGGGATCCTTCTGGATATTAAGCAAGAATTCATCACCTGTAGGGGCATTTGGAGGGACTTATGGTTCTTCAATGGCAATAGAATCAACTTTATCAAAACCAGCAAGCACTGTGTGAGACTCTGATAAAACAAGGTCAATTGAAGGTTCGTCATTAACAGCAGCTTGGTTGTCTCTTCTTGAGTCCGAGCCCTCATTAGCAACTTGATCATTCATTAAAATAGAAAATTGGTTCCTCTCTTGAGCACCCTTTGAGACGGTAAATTTATTAGGCTTCTGGGTATGCAACTCCTTAAAAATAGTCTTCGAGGTCATCTCCTCACTTCCAATGGAAGGATTGAGAGAGGTGTTAGCGACAACCACCGTTTTGCCCTTGTTTTTCGTCATCCAAGCATTAGCATCAAAATGGTTGTTAGCAGTAGGTATAAACTTAACAGGAGCCTACATATTAGGGATGGAAGCACAATTATGTCCAAAGTGTTTACATTTTGCACACCTAATGGGGTTCCATTGGTACTCAACTGTGAGGTGAATTCTGTTGAGTTAGCCACTTATAAGGTCTTCGACTTCAATGTCAAATCCTTTGAGCAGCTCATCTTGAGCATTGAACTCAATGCAAATCCTAGCATAAGAAATTTTGCGGCAATTGGTTGTCATCCTGTCCACATGGAGAGGTCTACCTAACACACTCGCAATATGACTTAAACCATCTAAGGTCCAATATTCCAAGGGAATGTTGAAAATATGGACCCAAATAGGAACTGTGGAAATAGCTTCTTTAGACTTGGTAAGACAAAATTGCCAACTACGAAGGATTATTGGCTGCCCTGCAACATGCCATGGACCTCCCTCAAGGATAGAAACACTCTTTTCCTTGCTATTGAATTTGAAGAAGTAAAAACCCAAGTCAGTAGCCAACATATCGGAAAGGCCCAACTTAGACCAGTGTTTGGAGGTTGAGGATTTAACAAGAGAGTAGGGAAGCTTTTTTCTAATGAAATAACCCACAAGAGTGTTTTCCCAAGCAAAACTCCCTTCCTTAGCAATGTCCAAAGACAACTTAAGGGTAGTCCTATCAGTACCAGTTGGAGGCCTTTTATAGCTAAGTTGGATCCCAGGCTGCACTTGTTTTTTCACAAGGGAAGCCCAACTGGGCACAGGACTAGGAGTAGCTACAAGAACTCCAGAAGCAGGGGTAGAGGAAACCGAAGACTCATTTACCTTTTTAGGAGCAGTAGCTAAATCTTTGGTTGCATTTTTAGCTGTAGAGACTTAAGCCGTGGCTGTTTTGTGTGATTGACTTGCTATAACATCTTGGCTTGTGGAACTAGAGCCCATATGGACATTCAAAGAAGCGTTACTAATGAAAGGGGCAGTACAAGCACCAACATGGTCCCTACTTTTATCTATAGTGCATTGTAAAGGCAGATTGGTTAAATTGTGGATGACCCGGAAGGGAGTAGCCACGTGGTGAGCAGTCCTAACAAGTCTTGTGTCATGCAAAGGCAAGGAGCCTGAATTTTTGGAAAAGCCTGCTGGACCCATGTGACTCTCATCAACGTGTGGCCCACGAGTTTCTTGTAATATATGACCTTTGCATGTGGGGCTGGCCACAGACAAGGCACCACAAAAACCGAGTTTGTCCATGTGACTATCCTCATCTTTTTGAAAATTTAAACATTTAGAACCACTCCCAATATGACGGTTAGTTACACACGAGGTAGGCGCGTGAAAATCACTTATAGGAAACACATTGGTATCATGAATTTCCTTACTATTCGGATCAAAATAGGTACTTTTAGTCTCTACATACTGTCCTCTACACCAAAAGGAAGTGTTCTTGCTCGGACAGAAACTTGGAATATCAGAATCAGATTTACTACCATTACTCTTTCCTTTCCACTCATTGGTACCAACATTTGGAAATTCACCTTCCTCATAATCTGAAAAGGACCTTGCCATGCCAAATTTAGAAATTAGAATCGAACAATGACATTTCCTTTTTAGCTTTCCAAACAAAGGACCCGAAATGATCCCTATTCCCTCTCCGCCCTAAGCTGCCAGAAGAAGGCTTCCTTTTGTGGGTATGAATAGGAAATGGGGATTGTTTTCAAAATCTCCGATTGAACTTGCCGAATCAAGCCCTGGGCAACCTCAAGGGCATGAGATGCTGGGGCCTGGGATTTCCTTTTGAGAAGTTCATTAGAGTCTTAGAGTTTTAGGAACTGAGTTGTCTTGCTAGGACCCCTATCCTCCATATCATCTTGACTTGTGAGCTCTTCCCATTCCTCTGGTATTTCTATTTCGTCTTCCAAGAGTTTATAGCAATTGAGCTTAGAAAGATCAGTAATTCCTTCATTTCCAACACCATACACAACAGACTTGGACGGATTTGAGATGATAAAACCCTTGCCTCCAGGCTCTAAAGCAGAATCCCCCTTGACAGGAATAGAAGTAGAGATATCCAAGGCTTGAGTAATTTTGGCATAACAAGAAGACCTAGTAGGGATAGCATCCATGGCATGACTATTCAAAGAAAGAAGAAGAAGAACTTGTTGATCTATCAATTTTAGATTGAATAGCAGTATCAATGGCCCATTTTAGAGATGGGTCACTGTTGCTATAATCATAACCAGATTTCTTGAGACAACCAGAGCCTTCAACTTGATTCCTTTTCTTCTTAGAAGAACCCATAACATACTCACATTAACAAAAGAAGAAAGAACACTCAAAATGAAAAAGAAACCACACAATTCTAGAGAGAAGTGGGAGCTTCTCTCTCTAACCCTTCACTAACTCAATCGTGGAAGGAAACTTAGGGACCAAAGCTATTAATGGACATGAATAATACGGTACCGTTCAGGACTTTGAAAAAAATAGGACTTATCTTCTTCAATCAGAAAACATCTAAGAGCATCAATAGTGGGTAGCTTCGTAGGATAACTTAGGATAACTTTAGGATACAACCATTAATAATGCATCCCTTTCGCCTAATGTATAGGATAGTAAAACTTAGGAAAACTTAACTTTGATGTAGCACTAAGTTTTTGCTAATGTAGGGAGAAACGGCACAAGATGTGTCACCCAACTTCAAATGGAACATGATGTGCCACCCAAATTTCAAACAACAAAAGATATGTCGCCCATATTGCCTCTCAGCACTTCACGTGCCACCCACTCCACATGGCACATGTTGTGCCACCCACTTATACATGCCACCTTGTGCCGTTTGGTCCCAACGGGCATAATTTTTAACGGTATTTTAAAATTTATGAACGGCACAACTTTAACGGTCAGAATTGTAAATCTACAAATTATACATGTTTTGCATTTTTTTTGGACAGATTCTATATCATACCCACTAAATATTATTGGAAAAATGGCTTCCAGAATTAGAACACCAAATATGAGACAATTTGAAGATGAAATACTCCGTTATGTATACATTAAGGTTAGTACTAATCCCATGGTTGGAAGCAGTCAACCGGGTTCAACATTTTGGACCACAATCGAAAACGAGTACAACGAAAATAGAGATATTATGATTAAGCATGCTGAAGGTAGTCTTCAAACACGATTCTCAATAATTTCACAAGCAGTTATGATATACGCATCACAGATAGCACACAATTATGGCTCAAATCCTGGTAGCGGGACAAATGAGCTTGACTGGGTAATTTATCATACTATTTTATGTTTAACTTACTACAACAATTCATTAAAATTGCAGTATTGACATTTATTCATGAGTAGATAAATTGTGTGCCTCAGGAATACCACACGTAGATGGACAAACATTTTGTGTTTGATAACTGCTACCAAATATTAAAACAACTACCCAAATATGATACTCGTACGACTAGGATCAAATCGCATCGTTTTAGTTCTGATGGCAATGAAACATCATCGCCTGGTACTCCAACCACTCCTATTGCAAGCCTAACATCACCGATGATGTTCAATTTGACATTGAATCACCGTCAGATAGGCCGGAGGACCAAAAAGCTGCAAAAGAACACCAAAGAGAAAAAGTAGAGCTAGTAACGTTGCTGCTAACGTCACAATTGTTGAAAGTGTTAAAAAATTTACAACACAATATGCTCTAAGTATTGAAGACAATCGTGAATCAAGAAAGTGTTTTGAAACACATATGGAAGAGTTGATAAAATTAAAAAAAGATGAGGTGGAATGTAGGAAAAATGAGATGGAATCAAGTTACAAAAAGAGGAACACATGATAATGACAATTGAAACAAGCAACATGTCATATGGCCAACAATTATACTACAAAATGTTGTTTGATGAGATCTTATAGAGGAGGCAAAGCCAATCACAGAATCCTGGTTCTTCTTCTGCACCACTTTAATTTATCTTAGCTTATTGTAATTTAGACTTCTCAGCACTTGTTGAATTTCAATGTATTTCACCTTTTAAATCATGGTTGTGCTTGAGCGTACAACTCCCAAACATGTTCCATTAGATCATCACACAGTTGTTTATGTTTCCGTCCGTCACACATTTTTGCCTTGCGGCCCATAAATTTATAGAACTCTACATCAGCATCCCTATAAATTTCTGGAATAGGTTGACTATCGTCATATCATACACACCAGTTGCAGTCACACCTTTCATCTTCTACAATCATGTTATGCAAAATTATGCATGCTTTCATTATCACTACCAACGCTTCTTTGTTCCATAATTTTGCTGGATTACATATAAATGCAAACCGAGCCTAAAGAATACCAAATGCACATTCAACGTCTTTGTGCATACCTTCCTGAGCTTGGCTAAACACTTTTTCATTCTGTGAAGTTGGGTGCTTTAAAGTCTCGACAATAGTGGCATATGGTGGGCAGATACTGTTTGCTAGATTACTAACCTATGTTGTAGTTTGCTGTTAATAGTATAGTGGATTGGGGGAGTACGACCATGTAGTAGATCCTCAAACATAGTAGATCGATGTAGCACATTAAGATCATTACACGAACCTGGCATTCCGAAGAAAGATCTCTAGATCCAAGTGTCATACGATGCCATCACTTCTAGTATAACTGTTGGTGCATTTTTGTGACCAGTATATTGACCATGCTATGCGATAGGACAAATTTTCCATTCTCAATGCATGGAATTGATGCTACCAATCATCCCTGGGAAACCACGTGTAGCATTCTCCGCGGCCATGCGTGTTATATCTGTGAGGTATGATGCCTAGCTCAACTAACGGTAAATGAAACGTGTGAGTCATGTCCCACCACTGTTCAATACATGATTCCACTAAACGTTGATCGAATTTTGGCATATTCAGCGTCAGTAGTGGGGACCAACCAACAAGGTAATAACACTTTTGATTTGTTCAAACTGTGACAGACGGTGTCGCACATTTTGAACCTGTGACCTTGCTTGTTGATTTTGGTTTTGCCATCAGAGGCATGCGGCTTTTTGTCTACAACATGAGCAAAATCTTCAGTTGATTCTTCTTGAGCACGTTGTGTTGTGTTTGTAGGATGATGGCGAGTACTCTTTTTCCCAAAAAATCGATGCATCATACTTGTTGGAAGAGAATGTAATAAGAAAGAAAATAAAATAAAATTTAAACTCATACCAAAACCAAAACAAAGAAAATCAAAATGAAAATAAATTAATATTTTTTGTGAGAGAAACTCAAAATGAGAATTGTTTTTGGGAGAAAACCAAAATGAAATAAATAAAAACTAAATTTTTTTAACAATAAACACACATACTTTTATTTTTGCTCAAATAATAAACAGACATACAATTTGAGAGAGCTGTGTCTCAAATGTTTATATAGATGGATTCTGAATGTTGGGAATAGATCCGTTTGGGATAGCCGTTGGGGAATTACTATTGGGATCACATGGCATACAATGTGCCACATGAAACACACGGCACATGATGTGTCGCCCCCTATTACCCTCAGCGCATGATGTGCCGCCCCATTCCTCACAGCACATGTTGTGTCGCCCCATGTATTCCCCACTGCTAACACTTTTCGCACACATTGCGCTTATCCCCAAGGTTAGAGACCCTAAATATGTTTGTGAAGTCCGTCTTATTGCTTTATTTAATGTGATTTATACAATCATCTTGAAAGTGCTTGCCAATAGACAAAAAATTATGCTCCCTCCCTAGAATTGTGTCTTAAAACAAAAGTGCTTTTGTCCCCAAAAGATTAACATTGGATAATGTACTAATAGCCTTTGAAATTATGTACTAGCTTAAATCTAAGTTAAAGTGAAAGAACTACCAGATGGCTTTCAAACTTGAGATGAATAAAGCTTATAACTGCCTTGAGTAGAATTTTATTGAAGGTACTTTGAATAGACTTGGGTTTTGTGAGAGGTGGACCGACCTTGTTATGAAGTATATTAGTTCATCCTCTTTTAATATTCTGATTAATAGGGATCCCACTAGTAGCTTTGAATCTATGAGGGGAATCAGACAAGGCGATCCTTTATCTCCTTATATCTTTATCCTGTGCGCTGATGTCCTTTCTGCTGTTTTAAATCTTGAAAGTGTTAGGAACAACATTGGTGGAGTCAAGGTGGCAAGAAATAGCCCAAGCATCACTCATTTATTTTTGCAGATGACAGTCTTCTTTTCTGTAGGGCTAAGAAGACAGAATGTAATCATCTGATGAGCATTCTTCATCGCTATGAGGAGGTTTCATGTCATACAACAAATGTTGATAAGTCTAGTGTTTTCCTTAGCCCTAATACCCATAATCTGTTTCAGAAAATATAAAATCAATCTTGGGGGTCAGTTCTTTTGCAGTACATGAAAAATACCTCAGCCTCCCATCTCTTGTAAGACGCTCTAAAAATCAAAATTTTGCATGTATTCGGGATAGGGTGGGTAATAAAGTTAAAGGTTAGAAGGAGAGACTCCTTTCTAAAGGGGGTAGGGAGGTCCTTGTAAAAGTTGTGGCCCAGGTAATACCCACGTTTGCTATGTCATGTTTCAGACTTCTATCATCATTATGCAACACTATTGCTAGTCAGTTGGCTAGTTTTTGGTGGGGTAGCTCGAGTGAGAAAAGAAAAATTCATTGGGGATCTTGGGATTTGTTGTGTCATACAAAATCTAAAGGTGGACTTGGTTTTCGAGACTTAGAGTGTTTTAATAAGGCGCTTCTTGCAAAACAACTCTGGCGCCTTTCGAAGACACCAAATTCTCTTATTTATCATGCCTTTAAATCCCGATATTTTTCTAATGACACTTTGATGAATGCTGGTTTGGGTTCTTACCCGTCCTTCACTTAGAGGTCAATTTGGGGGGCTATGGATTTGTTCAAGAGGGGTGCTAGATGGAGGATCGGGGATGGGAATTGTGTGAGAGTGGGATTTGATCCATGGATCCCAGCTCCATCATTGTTCAAGCTAGTTTCTCCTTTTTCTGAAGGGTTGAAGATAACAAAGTTTCTTTGTTTATTGATGGTCAGTCTGGTGCTTGGAGAGAGGATTTACTTTGTGAAAATTTCATGCCACATGAGGTCTTATGTATTTTGAGTATCCCAATTCATCTGAGTGCCACTTATGACATGTTGATTTGGCATTGGGATAAAAGAGGCATCTTTACTGTCCGTTCGACATACCATGTTGCGAGATAAGGCGATTGAGCAAGGGCGGGGTTTGATTTCTAGACATAGCAAGGACTTTCAATGGAAAAAGCTCTGGGCCTTACCCATCCCTCCCAAGATCCGATGTCTAGGTTGGTCCATCTTTTATGACTTTGTTCCATGTAACGTGAACTTGGTGCGCAAATTTGTGCCTATTTTAGACTGGTGTATTCGATGTGGAGAGTGTGAGACTTCATCCCATGTGTTTAGTGACTGCCCTTTTGTGAGGGAGGTGTGGAATCATCACTTTGCTAGTAGTCACTCCACGACAGGCTCCAGAATGCATATTGGTGACTGGTTGGATCTTGTGATGGAAACAGAATCAATTGATAGAGCTTCTATCTTCTTGGTCATGGCTCAGGCAATTTGGAGTGATTGAAATAAGAGGGCGTTTAAAAGGGGTGGTAATACACCAAGGGGGGTTTGTGACTTCGTGAACAGTTATTGGAACGAGATTTTGGCAAGCCGCGAACCTGGGCTTCCTCGCAACCCGCCTATGCGCCCGAATTCGTGCCAAGTTCTGGCTCAAGGTTTGCTCAAAGTGAATGTTGAAGGGGTGTGTTTTGAGGATTTGCATGGTCATGGAGTGGGTGCGGTGGTTCGCAACCATGAGGGTCAAGTTATCTTTGGTGTTTCTTTGATCATCTCGGGTGTTTTAGATCCTTTGGACTAGGCCTGTAAACGGATCGGATCTGGACCGGATCCACACAAATCATATCCAGATCCGTTAACAATTCTACTATCCAGATTCGGTCCATTTATCCGTCGGATCTGCCTTATTTTGTCCACATCCAGATTTGATCGGATCTGGATATTCAGGTCCATTTGTCGGATCTAAAATGGCAACTTAGCTGCTTATATGTATTCTAGTATTACCATAGAAACTATTGTTTTTATTATTTTTCTTTATGCATACACAAAAATCAATCAACGCTTAACCCATCAATACACTTGATTATGTAGAAAAATCTTATCTTTAAATCAAAATAATATACCACCGAAAGAAACTATGTATAATCTAGTATATACTATATACCTTGTTCAATTTTATATGTAATAGTAATCTTATCTAGTGTATTATATATATATATATATTTTTTGTGCATAGTTTATTCTTATTCAGATCCGGATCGGATACCACAAAACTATATCCGATCCGTCAACCTAACATTCTAAATGGATCTGGATATGGATATGAATCTGGAAAAAAAAACTCAGTTTCATAAAAAAGCACTGGATCCGGATCGGATCCGAGCCAAAATCCGGTCCATTGACATGCCTACTTTGGACTGCTGTGAAGCAATAGCTGCGCTAAGAGCTTGTGTTGCGATTGAGGAAGCTGGATTACGTGGGGATGTGGTTGAGATTGATTGCTTGAATGTGGTACACTTGTTGAAGGGGGCTGATCCATGGGCCTTGCTTCTTGTGGACATATCATTGATGCGGCAAAGAATTATGTTTCTCGGCTGGGATTTTCAGAGGTCACTCATGTTCATAGGACTGATAATCGGATGGCTCATGCACTTGCTCGTACACGATTACACATCGTTCACATATTTTTTTCTTTAATGTTCTTTCGAATTGTACCCAATTTCTTGCTTTCAATGAGCCTGTGAACTTAAGTTCTGTCAAATTTCCACTTTCATCCCAAAAAAAAAAAAAAATTTTACTTTAAGTCCCAACTTTCCACTCTAGATGCTCTAATAAACCCACACCAAACTCAACTAAACTATCCAGATTTCTCTCTCTCTCTCTCTCTCTCTCTCTCTCACACTGGACTTCAACATCTAATTCATATCATATTACACAGAACTCCCAGATCATGTCTTTCCAGACAACTCTGAAACGAACCCCTCCCTCAATTCATGTTCGACCATTCTCTGCCCTAACACTGGGCCCACAACCACCATCACTAGTAGTACCTCCTTATACTTTCACTGCGTCGTCAAAGTCGACTAGTAGTAGTAGTAGTAATAGTGGTTTCAGATCATTCTTGGGATGGGTCTCTGGCATCGTCGCCGGTTCCAGCATTGGTATGGTCGTGTACTGGTCGACTCCTCCTCCAATCAGCAACTACAACTACTACTCATTCGCTGACTGGTCAACGCCCACTACTACAGTCGACCATCATCAACCTTCAAACCCTAAATTTCTCTTTGGAGGTATTTTTTATTTTTATTTTTATTTTTATTTTTATACTGTCATCAACATTAATTACTCGTACTTCCAATTATTGTTGACTTTTGTATTAGTTACATGCTTCACCCGTTTACAACGTCGCAATGTGTGTACTGTTGCATTTCTCTCACTGCAAAATTCAAAGTGCTAAGGGCCGTTTGAGGAATCTTCTGTCATTGCTGTCCAACCGCACATTTTGTATCTTTGAATCACAACTACCATGTCCAAATAATTTAATTGGGAGCCCAAACTTGTGAGGGTTCCCAATTGGGGCTTTGTCTGTATATAAACCAAACCAAACCAAACCAAGCCTTGTGTCCCAATCAATTGGGCTTTGTCTGTATATATATAGTAAAAATACAGGCATCAGCAAAATGTTAAGGCGTGCCGTTAGGGAAACTTTATAGGAGCACTTGATGGTATCCCGGAAAAAAATTGTGACATCAAATGCTCCAATTTTTTTAACGAAACGCTCTCAAAGCATGAATTAATGCACTGAGAGCGCCATTCTATGAGAACTTGCTCCATACTATGCAACTCATTCCTTAACCTACTTCTGTCACCATTACAAACGGGGCTATAAACCAGTAATATATCCAAGTACGACCCTCTTCAGTGAAAGAAAATTTCACTGACGTGGAAAATTATGCTATAATCCCATCCCCTCCTTACGTCGTAATTAACGGTGGTTATCAAATTCTCCAAATCCCTTCCTCCTTAGTAGTGTACCTCTAATTTCTCTCCTCTAAATTCCTTTCTTTGTATAGCCTCCAGCTAAGCTCTAAATCCCCAAATAATTTAATTGCATAACCTTCATGACCTTTGAAGAGACTCCCAACTTCTTACTGATCAACATCATTTTCTTCTTAACCCATTCTGGTGGCGGATATTCTTCATCAGTTTGAACCCCTTGAAAAACAGCACAGGGTCCTAACTTGCTAGTGTTGTTTCCTCATAAACCGTCAACAAATTATCCAAACTGTAATCATCCATAGCTTGAATGTTTTTGATCACAATCATACTCCATATTGACCCTTTCATCCAACCCCCTATCCCACTCAACACTGGAATCATTTCTATCCTCATCTACACCATCCGTTTCACTACAGATGTTGGAATTGAATCTGTAACGGTCCAGTGCCCCTCATCTGATAATGTTGTGGCCCACAATAAATCAGTCCCTAAGAGTTCCTTTTCTCTCACTTCTCTTTCCTCCTCATTCTCTACTTCCTCTCCTCCCTCATCCACTTACTACATTCGCCTCTTTCTAGATTCTTTTTTTGAGTATCGTCATTCCAGTACACCGAATTTTCCAAGTTTATGCGATTTGATTTTCATCTCGGCTATCCGGGACAAAGAATCTGACCTCCCCACAAACTAAACTGTTCCTGTGGCTATTCGGAAACTTCTTGAAGTTGTTCCTCTTCATCCTGCACTGAAATCACACGCAACGACTTAAAAGAGTTAAACACATAACAATTTGAAATGTCTCTACTTTCTACCTCCGAATTGAGAGCACGGGAAGGGAAAGGGTGGTCTATAAATTGAGACAGCGGTCAAGAGGGCTAGTGGAATAATGTATTCTGGGCTAATGAGGTTTTGGGTTTAGTCTGGGGTGTTTTGGAAAGTAAACCCATTCCTCTTGTATTGGGGTCGCAAAAGTAAAGGAGGGCCTCACTACTTTAGCAAGATTATAAGACCTTTAACTGTGGGTTTGATTTACTAAAGGTGGCACTGCATCAAGGGATGCACTTTAGCGCCTGCAAGAGTACAACCAACATTTTGGGCCTTAAAGGAGTACAAATTAGGTGGGGCAAAAAAACCCGAAACCGAATTCCCGAACTGATTTTTTTTTACTGAACCCGAGCCGAAAGAAAATTACGGAAAGCAAACCGAATATCCAAACTATTATTCAGTCGGATATCAGTATAGGATAGTGCCCTTCAACCCGAACCGTTATGAAATTTACACAAAACATGTCCTTACCAAACTCGACCCGAATATTATTTGGGTAACCTGAACCGAATTTCAATACTATTATTCGGTTTCGAGATCGGTATGAAAATCCTCAACTCGAATTCGAACAACCCGAATTGAATTTCGGATTTCGGTTTCACCTGAATGCCCACCCCTAGTATAGATGTGCTTTATTAGCTGAAACAGAGCTACCGGGCCAATGAATTAACCAAGAAGCTTTAATTTGGACGTACCTTGCACTTGGGCTTGGATAGAAAGTCGGCCAATTGTGACGGTTTCCTCTCGGCCTACATGTCAAAGTCTTCTTATCCTCATGTGTGAGATTAAAATTTTGAGTGGGTCAACTGACCTTGCTGTGACCGTCTCTATCCTTCATAGAGAGATGGTCACGTGTCTTACATAGTTTTATACTATTTCGTTTTGACAAAAGTATGGCACATGAACGACACACCTAATTACTTTGACGTCAAGAATAATATTGTTGAAATTTTGAAAAGTAGAGTACAAGTTGAAAGTGGTTAGAATCTTAATGATGGGATTAAGTAGGATTCTTTGAACTCATAATTTTTTAACTTAGAAATTGGAATAAATAAAGTCTATGAAAGCATAGTATGACTCTGAAGGAAGGAGAATATTCAGAGCTAGGAAATCAAAATAGCACTTCCGAAGTTAGAAATAATTAGGCATTTTACTTTTGACAGAGATCATATGATTTTCTTGTCAAATGTGATAATTCATATTTATATATACCTTTGTCATTTTGAAGTGTCATCACCATGTCCCTGTCCTAAATTCCTAATATTTTAGAATTTTGATGTGTTGCCATATCATGTCTGTGCCCCTGTGGATGTATCTATGCTTCTTAGCACCATAATATAAATAAAATTCTTCAAACAAATCCATTGAAGTCCTAAAAACTGAAAATACCACATCATTATTTAAAGTACTTATTGTAAGACTAATCTTTAAAGTAATAAATAAGTGCATAGTCTGCTCGTGGCCCCCACATCAAAATAGATTACGTTTTCAGGTTTATTTTTTATTTTATTGGTGAGTAGCCAAAATGTGTACAGATCTATACATCATTGTTTTCTACAAGTGTAAATGTACTGTTTTATCTTTTGACTAAAATACTCAAACAAACGAAGCCTTAGAATTATGGGATGTAACGGAGCAGCCTTAATTTTTGCATATGTTTTCGTTGGATCGTAGAAGCAAGAGTTTGTTATTAGTTTAGAACTACAGTGGGAGAGTGATGTAGTGCATTATACTTTAATAGTGGTGCTTATATGGTGTAGTACTTTGGACTTTCTTATTAGTATTTTTATGGTTTTTTTTTTTTTTAGTTTGGTTGTCTTTTGGTGTTGGTCACAACCATGTGATATAGTATAGTTGAAATAGGGTATAACCGTACAAGTAAGTGTCGTTCTGTTGTTTTGGTGCTCAACTTTTGATATTTGTAATTGAATTGGTTAACCAACTTGAGGCTAGAGCTCTTGTTCTTGGGTTTTGGTCCTCCAAACACCCGGACTCGGGTACGTGCATGGTTCGAAAACTCGGTCGATACCGAGTCGTATCGGTTGAGTTAACTCGGTTTTTGTGGGTACTGATACGAGTCAACTCGGCGAGTTACAGTCGAGTTAAATAAAAGTGTGTATCGCGAGTTATCTCGGCCGGTACGGATGAGATAAGACGAGATAATGAAAAATAGGTACGGATCGTCTGAAACGTGATGTTTTGAGGTGATAAAAAGCCAAAAAATGTTGAGAGGACATACCTTTTCTATCATAAACTCCAAAAATTCACAAGGGTTTCTTCATCTTCATATCTCTCTCTTCAGATCTTCATCTTTATCTTGAGATCTGAGCTTCGTATCTTCATCTTCTTCTTCTTCAGATCTTCATCTTCTTCTCGAAGGTATGTCTCATCAATCTGTATGTGTGTGTGTGTGTGTGTGTGTGTGTGTTGCGATCTCTGTGTGTCGAGTGTGAGTGTGTACGTGTCGCGATCTCTATGTGTGTGATTGTGGTTGTCGATTTGTTTGTGTGTGTCGAGTGTTTGTGTGTGTGTGTGCGATTGTGTGCGTCGAGTGTTTGTATATGTGTGATCTGTTTGTAGATGTATGGAGTAGTTTCTAGCAATTTATTTTATTTTATTTTTTTATTTGTTTTTTGCTGAATATAACATTAGGTTAATAGGTTAGTAAACTCTAATAATTTCTTCTTTTTATTTATTTTTTATTTTTTTTGTTCTAAAATAGGAGAGCTATTTAGTGTAGAATAATAACACTTTTTGAGGGTATATATAACCTTAAAAAAGAGTGCAGTTTTGCTCACCCCAAAATTGCTCACTCTTTGCTCAACCTTCTCTCCCATTGGCTAATAAAACGGAGCTGAGTACTTTACAAAATTAATTAATTTTCATTTAATACTCATTTAATGGGAGAGGAGGGTGAGCAATGAGTGAGCAATTTAGATCCAATTAATTAATTCTCATTTAATATATGTATTATTTGGTAGTATTGAGCAATTTAGATCCAATTATATGTGTACAGTTACTAGACATTAGATTGACAGCGTCTGAATCGAATGGGATGTGCTTCTAGAATTGGTACATTGTGTAAAATGTCAAAATCTATTAGGCCAATTATGCTATTCTTATTATTTTAGAATTTTCCATAATTTTTTCATAGTGTATCGGAGCGTATCGCCCTATACCAGGCCGCATCGCCGCGACACCGAGTCATCACAACGTCTCCGATACCGCGACTTTGAACCATGGGTACGTGTGTTGGGTGTGGATATGAATCCGTGAGTCGGGCTCGGTAGACCCCAAATTTTAGGATAAGGGGACTCGACCATTAAAGATCCAAGATTTAGGTACGAGTATGAGGACACGTCAAATAAGAAATAGAACAAGACATTCTTAAAAATAGCTGAATTTTTTGTAGTCACTGCTCTAAATGTATACTATATGCTTACAATTATACAACCTAAAGCGTATAGCATTATTCTTATTTTGTTATTATTTTACACATGATTTTGATAGAGTTTTAAATATTTTTTGGAAAAGCAGCTCTACTTAGAGGTATGTAAATGTCAACACTAGTATATGATAATTTTTGGAAAAGTAGCTCTACTTAGAGGTTAGACGTAAATGTCAACACTAGGATATGAGGCTATTAAATGTATATAGTGTTCTGACAACCTAAATATGATAATAAGACCTTGAGTCTAGAAAACAATTTGGCTCTTTAGATTATAATATTGATAGATTGAGAATAAGTCCAAATCTAACTAAGTAGTTGGGAATAGGGAGTGATGATACCGGATTTTGATACTTGGATCGGATTGAATATTTGATGTGTAGTAAATATGAGAGAGAAGGAGACGAGGTTTGTATGTGGTACGACGCTGTTAATGAAGTAGCCTACGTCCACGCATGAGAGTGTGTGTCGGTGCTTCCACAGTAAAGAGCTGCTTACAAGAATGGTGTAGGAGGTCCCGATGGTCCAACAATAGAACTGGAACTATCAAGAATCTACTCTACACAGGCGCTCTTAACGATCTAAGGGGTTTTTTTCCTGGCTAGGGATAGTAACCTCAATAAGAGAAGACACCGAGCAAGAGAGGTTTCGGTTAAGGAGGTGAGAATTGGATCCCATTACTAGGGGAGGCAGACCCCTTTTATAGAACAAGGGGTCTCCTTTTACAAGTTAGGTAACCTAGCTAATTTAGGAGACCTAATTGAACTACGTTAATCTTATCTTGGCAATTCGGATAAGAAAACCGCTAGTCAAAGTCTGGTTCAGCGCCCTTCAAATCTTATCGGCTGGTAGGAGGAGTCTTCTGCTGGTGCTCGCCTGTCTTGACCGACCACTGGCCGGTCAAGTCAAGCGTTCGGGCATAGCTAGCTTCATGATGTGTATCAGTTGCCCCCCATTTCCAAATTTTAGATAGGTGTGACATATGGGTAATTTTGGAAATTTTCCGCTTGTCCTGCGAGTAACTTGTTCTTCGTGCGGCCTGTGCATTCCATATAGTTTAGTCTGTTGGGCTTGGGCTGGCGTCTCGCTGGGCGAACTAAAGTAGCTGGGAACTAATTGGAGTCGTTAGTCCTGAACCAAAACGCAGCGACTGACGTGGGGTGGCTTGCATATTTAATGCACGTTGGCTGATGGAAGTTCGCCTGTCTTTTCGACTGGCGTTGAGAGTGGTTTTGGCTGGAATCACCCCTAGCCATCAAATCCGAGTCAATTTGGGCCGTCGATATCCTTTATAAATAAGAAGCCCTAGACCACCTTTCCTTCTCTACCCGCACTTACAGATCCTTCGCAAGAGAGATAATAAATACCTCTAGGCACCTGGACACCCTTCTAGCTTCGTCCACCCCTTTTTCCTACTTCGTGATTTCCATGGCTCATCAGTACTACTTCATCATTTCTGAGGACCTGGTCGAGTTTCGCAGATAGTGCGGCGTTTCTGATGATGTGGATATCCATCCGGCCAACTTGGCGGACGATCTTCCTGGCGGTTCGACTCTTGTCAGCAGTTATATGCTACGACACGTAGGTCTCGTGTTTTACATACCAGAGACCCTTCGAAGTTTTCTGAGGATCCTGGACATTCCTCTCAAGCGCTGCAATCCCAATCTGCTATTAGAGGGCGAATTGGGCCAAATTTCCGCTGCCCAGGATGCCTATCTTTCATATGATACTTTGGTGCGGGTCGCCTACTAGATGCCTCTTCCTGCCTCTGTCCCTGCGGGGGTTGCTCATGGTCCTGTCCCTGCTCCTGAGACTGCTCTCCATCATCTAGTCTACCGATCGGCACTTCGTCGTTAGGCCTGTTTGTTGTCCCTCGGCCGCCAAGCGACTCCAACTGTTGGGAGTACCCCGGCTAGTGCGTATGTGGAAGTATTCGAGTAGTCTTCTTGAGGGCCTATCTGCTTCCGCCTCTCTTTCCCCCGCCGCACAAACTCAAGCGGGAAAGAGACCTTCCTTGGGCGGACCGAGGTCTTTTAATTGCCTTGGGCGGACCGAGGTCTTTTAATCACCTTAGGCAGACCAAGGTCTTTTATTCGTCAGTCTCGCCTAGAAGCTTATACCTTGTTTTTCCCTTTGTCCTCGGGGTTCGGTTCTTCGGGACCCAGGGGCTTCGGTGCAGCGTCAATTCGGAGAGAGTTGATTTAACATTGCCGGATCATTACTTGATCCCCTCTAAGGATCCCCATCCCTTGTTGAGTCAGAAATTTAACCAACAGGTAGTATGTCAACACCACCACTTGTTCAGGGTCATTCGCCTGAGAATAACATTGTAAGTGGAGGGTGACTCTGACTCTTCCACCATAAAATTCGTCATGACCGAGACCTGCTGGGGGTTGGCCCCCATAAGGACTGGCAACTCCATCGTCCCGAGCGGCCGAGTACTGAAGCCGTTGAACCTCATCAGGGGTGTGGCAACGGCTCGGAGTCTTTCTGGGGAGATCCCTAATTGGTCGAATGCATCGGCGAAGAGTATGTCCAAGGAACTTCCAGTGTCAATTAGAACTCTCTTTATCAGATACTTAGCAATTGACACGGTCAGTACCAGGTGGTCATCGTGGGGGAGATGTACTCCTTGTAGATCACTGGGAGAAAATGCGAGTTTCTCGGATTGGTGAAGGACTGCAGACTGGATTGAAGCCACTTCTGTCTCGCATGGGAATCTGGAGGCTCTAGCATGCTGATACGAACCCCGCCCACGAAGTGAAGGAACCCGTACGAAATTTGACCCCAGATCGGTTCTCTAAGAAAAAGGAATGGATGGAATGTGTTGACGCCACAAACAGTTGTGAAAGACTGTTTGATAAGTCGAAGGTTGAACGCCACAGATAAATCTGATAAGTTTAAATAGTTCTAAAAGAACCAAAGAGATTACTCTCATTTTTTATCTCAAAATAGTCCGCCTTTTTCATTACTAGAATCAGCCATATATAATAGGTTGGAACATCCTTCCAACCATAAGATTAAATGCAAAGTTGGAACATCCCACCAACCTTAGGATTAGATACAATCTGTTTTTTAGCATAACTAATACAAAAAAGACTACTTTAACTTATCAAAAGGTTGGGAAACATGCATAAACTCCCAACTAACAGTCATAATGATCAAACTCTCAACTAAAACCAACTTATTTGATGAAATTGGTCCAAATCAGCCCTTATTATCACAAGCATATATTAGGTTAATGAATTCTTCTCCCCTATTTGGGCCACTTTTGGAAGTCATGGATTCAGCCCAAATTTCTCGGATTAGCCCAATAAGTGCTTCTTTGAACCTTTTAGCTCTTGCCCTTGTGATTGGCCCAACTAGAACATGTAATGGATCCTTTGGCACCCCTTGTTCTGTATCATTCCCTCCCTCTTGAAAAGGATTTGTCCTCAAATCATCACCTACATCAAAAGGACTTAAATCAGTAATATTGAAAGTAGCACTAACATTGTACTCACCTGGCAAATCCAACTTGTATGCATTGTCATTGATACGCTCCAGTACTTGAAAAGGGCCATCGCCCCTGGGAAGTAGCTTAGAACGCCTTTGTGCTGGGAATCTTTCTTTCCTTAGGTGCAACCAAACCCAATCTCCGGGTTCAAAAATCAGTTGTCGTCGCCCTTTATTAACATGTTTTGCATATTGCTCTGTCCTCCTCTCAATGTTGAGCCTGCCATTTCTCATGTATCTGTTGAACAAATTCAGCCTTTTTCTTTCCATCTAAATTAACACATTCAGATAAAGGTAATGGTGTTAAATCCAATGGAGTTAAAGGATTAAAACCATAAACAATTTCAAATGGAGAAAGCTTAGTAGAAGAATGAACAGAACGATTATAAGCAAACTTAACATGCGGTAAACATTCTTCCCAAGTTTTGATGTTCTTTTGAATAATGGCCCTCAACAAAGTAGACAACGACCTGTTTAGTACTTCGGTTTGACCATCAGTTTGTGGATGACAAGTAGTAGAGAACAATAACTTAGTTCATAACTTACACCACAAAGTCTTCCAAAAGTAACTTAAGAACTTAGCATCCCTATCCGAAACTATGGTTCGCGGCATTCCATGTAATCGCACAATTTCTCTAAAGAACAAATCAGCAAAATGTGAAGCATCATCAGTTTTGTGACATGGAATGAAATGGGCCATCTTAGAAAATCGATCTACAACCACAAAAATGGAATCTCTACCTCGTTTAGACCTAGGTAAGCCTAGTACAAGGTCCATCGAGATATCAATCCAAGGCGCACTAGGGATGGGCAGTGGAATGTATAAACCGAGTGGTTGCACTCGAGATTTTGCTTGCCTACATGAGACACACCTATCACAAATTCTCTCAACATCCCGTTTCATATGTGGCCAATAGAAATGTTCCTGCAAAACAGCTAAAGTTTTGGCAACTCCAAAGTGTCCCATTAATCCTCCACCATGCGATTCCCTCACTAACAAATCTCTCAAAGAACAATTAGGTAAACACAACTTATTCTCTCGAAACAAGAAACCATCATGCCTAAAATACTTCCCACTTGTAGTTTTCTCGCAAGCTTGATATTCAACACTAAAATCAAGGTCATCAGCATATAACTTTTTAATATGTTCAAACCCAAGCAATTTAGCATCGAGAGTAGAGATTAGGGTATACCTGCGGGAAAGTGCATCTGCCACGATGTTTTCCTTACCTTGTTTGTATCGAATGATGTATGGAAACGTCTCGATGAACTCCACCCACCGTGCGTGTCTCTTGCTCAGCTTGTGTTGGCCCTTCAAATGTTTCAAGGATTCATGATCAGTGTGAATCACAAACTCCTTAGGCCATAGGTAGTGCTGCCATGTCTCTAAAGCTCGAACCAATGCATACAACTCCTTGTCATAAGTAGGGTAGTTCAAGGCTGCCCCGCTTAATTTCTCACTAAAGTATGCAATTGGTCGTCCTTCTTGCATTAGAACAACGCCAATCCCTAAACCTGAAGCATCACATTCAATCTCAAACATCTTTGAAAAGTTAGGTAAAGCCAATAAGGGTGCATTGGTCAGCTTTTGTTTGATCAACTGAAATGCCTTCTCTTGTTCTTCACCCCATTTGAACCCAACATTCTTTTTGATGACTTCAGTGAGTGGTGCGGCTATGCTGCTGGAATCTTTCACAAACCGCCGGTAAAAACTAGCAAGTCCATGAAAACTTCGAACATTTCCTACACTTGCGGGACTCGGCCAATCTTGTATTACCCGCACTTTCTCTTCATCAACCTGTATACCTTGTGCACTAACAACAAATCCCAGAAATACAAGTTTATCGGTGCAAAAAGTACACTTTTTCAAATTAGCAAATAACTTTTCTTCCCTAAGCACATCGAAAACAGATTTCAAATGTACTTCATGATCAACCAAGTTTTTGCTATAAATGAGGATATCATCAAAGTAGACAACAACAAATTTGCCTATAAATGCACGCAAAACATGGTTCATAAGTCTCATAAAAGTGCTTGGAGCATTAGTCAAACCAAAAGGCATGACTATCCATTCATACAAACCATATTTTGTTTTAAAGGCAGTTTTCCATTCATCTTCTTCTTTCATTCGAATATGATGATAACCACTCTTTAAATCAATTTTAGAAAACACACAAGAACCATGCAGCTCATCTAACATATCATCTAAACGAGGGATAGGATGACGATACTTTACCGTTATGTTGTTGATGGCTCGGCAATCAACACACATTCTCCACGTCCCATCCTTCTTAGGTACCAACAATACTGGAACTGCACATGGACTAATACTTTCACTCACGTACCCCTTTTCCATTAGTTCACTAACCTGCCTTTGAAGTTCCTTTGTCTCCTCTGGATTACTCCTGTAGGTTAGTCGATTTGGAATAGTTGCACCGGTCACGAAATCAATTTGATGCTCAATCCCTCGGATTGGAGGTAAGCCATGGGGTGTTTCCTCGGGAAAGACATCCTCATAATCCTGCAAAAGAGTCACAATAGGCAAAGAGGGGTTAAGTTCGTTAGTGTTCAAAAATGCCTCCTTGTATATAAGTACAAGTATAGGCTGATTTGAAAACAATGCTCTTTTTATCTCACTCGCTTTTGCATAGAAATTCTTTTGTTTTCCCTCTTTTTTTCTCTCAATGACTTCACTTTTCTTTCGATCTCTCTTTTTTTCACTCTTTTTCTCTTGATCACTCTCTTTTTGCATCCTCAATTGATCCTCATAATCCTGTTTTGGTGTCAATGGACCAAGAGTGATTGGTTTTTGATTGAGTACAAAGGAGTATTTGTTGGTGAATCCATCATGCTTGACTCGCCGATCAAATTGCCATGGTCGGCCCAACAGTAGATGTCCCGCTTGCATCGGGACTACATCACACAAAACTTCATCTTCATATTTTCCGATGCGGAAAGAAACCATCACCTGTTTAGTAACTCTTATTTCTCCAGAATCATTGAGCCATTGCAATTTGTAAGGCCGGGGGTGTGTAATTGTTGGCAGCCCTAATTTCTCCACCATTGTAGTGCTAGCAACATTTGTACAACTACCTCCATCAATAATCACACTACACACCTTGTTTTGCACATGGCATCGAGTATGAAAGATATTTTCTTGCTGCACCTCTTTCTCTTCTTTAGCTTGCATATTCAAAGCCCTCCTTGTTACCAACAAATCACCATGAACCGCGTACTCCTCACAACCCACGTCCTCCAATGGTGGCATAGAGTCTGTATCGCCTTCATCCTCGGTCTCAATTTCAGCATCATCTCGCAACACCATAACCCTTTTGTTCGGACATTGGCTCGCTATATGACCCTTGCCTTGGCATTTAAAACACTTGATATCACGATTTCGAGTGTTGGAAGAATCAGATTTTCCTTGATTCCCATGGCTAGTCCTTTCTTGCATTTGTTCAGTTTTGGGCTTAGCCGTGACTTGCTTCTCTTCCTTTTGCACGAAACTCGGTGTCCATGAAGAACTCGAGGTAGGATTACGTCATGCGTTGCTGCCCCCCCTCTTGAGTTGGCGCTCAATCTTGACAGCCATGTGTACCATATCTTCCAGTTCCACATAATGCTGCAATTCTACCAAATTGGCAATTTCTTTGTTCAATCCACCCAAAAACCTAGCCATAGTTTCCTCCCGGTCCTCCTCTACATTTGCTCGGATCATAGCCATTTCCATTTCCTGATAATAATCATCTACACTCCGGGTACCTTGTCTAAGGCCTTGCAATTTCTGGTACAACTCCCGGTAGTAATGACTTGGCACAAATCGCCTCCTCATTACAGTTTTCATTTCTTCCCAGGTCTCAATGGGTCGATCTCTATTTCTTCTCCTGTTTAACACCAATTGATCCCACCAAACAATAGCATAGTCAGAAAACTCAATGGCTGCAAGTTTGACCTTTTTAAGCTCAGAATAGTTGTGACAATCAAACACCAATTCCATCTTCCTTTCCCATTCAAGATAAACCTCCGGATCGTTTTTACCTTGAACTGACGGAATCTGTATCTTAATACTACCCAAATTTTATCTTCCTGATTCCTAGCTTCTCTAAACCGCCCACCATTTCTCCTATTGTTGATAATTGGATCCCGATCATCTTCCTCACCAAATCCTTCCCCAAAGTATTCCTCCTCTTCATCTCCCACTCCCCTCGGATGAACTCTCTCCCTTCTTTGTGCATTAGGAGCAATTCGTGGCTGCCCCCGTTGTGTCCCCTCTTCTACCCTATCCAACCTATCATGCAACTGCTCTAGTTCTGCCCTCATCATCCGTCTCATTTCCCCCATTAAAGCTTGGATTTGTAGATTTGGAACAACAGGTTGTTGAACTTCGTCATTTGTGCCTCTTTCTTGATTTTTTTTCCATGCTTTCTGCAAGAACGGGTTAGAAAGAAAATTGAACAGATCCTCGCTACACTCCCTTGCGTGTTTCACTCAAGCATACAATTCACTCAATTTCTCTCGTGTTTCACTCAATAAATTTGGCTTTTACCCTCTAATGCGCTCACCACTCTTGCCTTTTTCCACTCGTAGTAATTCTCGCTTGGTTCTTATCGAGCTAATCGAACAAGAATCAAATTTTCAGTGGCAATTCACAAAGGTTTATACCAAAAGAATTCAGACTTTGAAGCAAGAGAATAACGATCTCGGAAAATTAGGTTCCAAAAGCACACGATACCAAAATTTTCAAAAATTTTCCGCTGTGGAGTAAAGTTGGATTTGGACTCCCTAAAACATAAATAATGAGAACACGAATAAAAATTTTAAGCCGGGTTTTTGGTATTCCTTTTTGTTATTTATTTATTTATTTTATTTATTTTTTTTCGGATCCTTTCTTTTGTTTTTATCCTTAGCTTTCTTTTTTTTTTTTTTTTAATCCTTAGCTTTCCTTTTTTTTTTAATATATATATATATATATATATCAAGCACCCGAATATTGACTGAGACACAAAAACTAAAAAAACTGAAATTCGGAAGCAAAGCTAAATTCGGACTCAAATCAAACAAGGAAAGGGAAATTGATATTAGGATTTACTGATCCTAAACAAAAGAAGACTCCAGAAAATTGGCAGTAAATAAATAAAGATAGCAAATCTCACTTAGAGCCAAGCTCTGATTCCAACTGATACGAACCCCGCCCACAAAGTGAAGGAACCCGTACGAAATTTGACCCCAGATCGGTTCTCTAAGAAAAAGGAATGGATGGAATGTGTTGACGCCACAAACAGTTGTGAAAGACTGTTTGATAAGTCGAAGGTTGAACGCCACAGATAAATCTGATAAGTTCAAATAGTTCTAAAAGAACCAAAGAGATTACTCTTAACTTTTTATCTCAAAATAGTTTGCCTTTTTCATTACTAGAATCAGCCATATATAATAGGTAGGAACATCCTTCCAACCATAAGATTAAATGCAAAGTTGGAACATCCCACCAACCTTAGGATTAGATACAATCTCGTTTTTCAGCATAACTAATACAAAAATGACTACTTTAACTTATCAAAAGGTTGGGAAACATGCATAAACTCCCAACTAACTGTCGTAATGATCAAACTCTCAACTAACAACCAACTTATTTGATGAAATTGGTCCAAATCAGCCCTTATTATCACAAGCATATATTAGGTTAATGAATTCTTCTCCCCTATTTGGGCCACTCTTGGAAGTCATGGATTCAGCCCAAATTTCTCGGATCAGCCCAATAAGTGCTTCTTTGAACCTTTTAGCCCTTGCCCTTGTGATTGGCCCAACTGGAACATGTAATGGATCCTTTGGTGCCCCTTGTTCCGTATCACATGCCTTTTACGGGTGGACTGGGAGTCCTCGTCGCCCGAGGGTCCTCCAGAGATGACATTAATGTTTCCTAGCAGTCGGGGCTATGGAGGGCGGTTCTCAAGTCTTGGCAGATTGTTATTATTGTTATTAGCAATATACTTCGCCAGGTATCTTCTTTGTATGAGCCTTTTAATGTTGACCTTGAGCTTAAAATAGTCGTCTGTGTTGTGGCCGTGGTCCTTATGGTATCTGCAGTACTCGTCTCGGCTTCTCTTCTCCGGTGGCATCCGGATTCGCAGCGGATTCCCGAGGAGGTCCTGTGCTTCGGCCGTAGCCATGACCTCCTGTATTGGTCGGGAGACCGAGGTGAAAACCAGCAGGGCTAGCTCTCGGCTGGTTTTGGTCTCATCCCTCTTGGGTTTTTACTCTTATCTTTCCCGAGGAACTGGGCCTTCTCTTGCCCCCTGTCCGGTCCCCCTCATCACCGTAGTGCTAATTTTTGGTTTTGAGGAACTCCTCGATATCAATATACTTCCTGGCCTTATCACTAAGCTCCACCCAGGTCTTCGTTCGACTCTGGTGGAATGACATTGTGCACTTTAGGTGCTCTACTCTGGAGCCGAAGGCAGTAATCGCTACCGTTTCGTCTAGGTCATAGATTTTAAGCTTTTCCTTGTTAAACCGATCAAGGAATTCCTTTAGCGTCTCGTTCTTCTTCTACTTGACCGTAAGCAGCTGGGTGTTTGGTTTCGGTTGCTCATGCATGTCGGCAAATTGGCTGATAAATAGCCTACTGAGTTGGTCGAAAGTATTTATTGTTTCCGGTTTAAGCAGGTGAATCCAGTGTGCGGCCGAGCCCTTGAGTGTTTCATCAGATTTTGTAAGGAGGCCCATGCGGGCCATATAGCTCCGCACATGATCCACTGGGCTCCCCTTTCCGCCGTAATAGTCAATTTGGTGCGGTTTAAATTTGTCGGGGATCGCGAACTCACTGATACTCGTGACTAGGGGTGTAAGTTATTTTCGCAAAACCGAACCGACAGACCAAAACCGACTGGTTCTTTCGATTTTGGTCGGTTTGCATCCCCCATGATCGGTTTGTGGTTTGAGGTTCTGACAAACCGATAAAATCGGATCGGTAGACGGTTCTTACTTCTATGAACCGAGAACCGACCGAATGATATCTCTATATAATGTATATATATGCACAGTACACAATAAGATTCATGTGTAAAGAAACAAAAAGATGAGACTATTTGATAAAAAACAAACAAAAAGCTGCAAAGCCACGTGATGACTTACCAAAAGAAAAGACATTCCAGTCAAAAGTTCACAAAACCCATGTGATGACTGATGACTAATATGACAAAAAATAAAACTGAGTTATTTATACTTATTTGACCAAAAGCAAAACTCATGCTCATCTCTCCAAAACAGTTCCCCTAAAAAAAAAACCCTGGCCTCTCTCACTACGGCCGACACCGACTACCCAACCACCTCTCTCTCTATCTCTCTCTCACACACGTGTACGTACAGTCATACACCCCTCAAGGACCACCACCACTCCACATCTTCTTCTCTATCTACGAAACCTAGAGCCTCCCTTATTCTCCCAGTTCTTCTTTTTAGATTTAGATTAGAGATACCTCCATTTCTTCTCTCTCTACATTCTCTCTCTCCAAGAGACTCACACTGGAAAACCCTAACCCAAATCTATGTGATCTCTCACCTCTCATTTTCTCTACACTCTTCCTCTCCTTCTCTGACTCGTGGCTCCATGGATGTGATCTAAGGAGAAAGCCGAATCAACAGTCTACCATTTCAGTTTTCATCTCTCTCTCTCTCTCTCTCTCTCTCTCTCACTCTCCCTCTCTCTCTCTCACACATTTTTGTTGATTTTTTTTTGTTCAAAATCTCTCTACCGACCGAATAAACCGAAACCGACAGTGAAATGGTACAGTCGGTGTTGGCCGACCATTTAGATCATCGGTTCGAAATCGGTGATGGTATAGGTAAAATCGAAAGTATCGGTTTGGTGTATTTTTTGGGGTGTAAAACCAACCAAACCTACCATTTACACCCCTACTTGCGACGAAAGAGGATTTGGTGTATGTGTTGGTAATGTCGTAGGTAGGCTTAGTGATGACATTCTTGGACATATCCCCTAGCCTTTTCTCCAAATTTTGAATGTGGGACTGAACCGACTATTCATTATTGGGATGGTAAGTCGAGTTAGCGGTGGAGGCTTCTTCCCGACTGGACCGAGCAGTATGTTGGGAACTGGCTTGGGCTCGGCTGTGATTGATCTGAGTCTGGAGGTCACCTTGGCTCACAGCTGGGGCATTCCGATTGAACTCGGGTGCCAAGCACTCTATTTGCACCTACGTGGTTGCTCGCCGGTTCTCAATCACGTCCTGAGCATCCATTCCGTTAATCGGGTGTGCTCGTGTGTGACATTTAGCCTGACGGGCTTCTGGTGCTGAAACTCGTTGGCCCTAGCGGGCGTTTGTTGCTTCACTCTGGGCGCTTGAGGCAGGGGAATAGGTGTAGCAGGGCCTGATTAGTCATCAAGGCATTGATCTGTTGCTGTGTCTGGCGCTGCCCTTCAATCAATTGCGCCAAGGCCGCGGCTATTTTCTCGGGCGTCATGGTGGTAAAAGCGGCTTCAACTGCTGCTGCTGCCTGATTGTTCCGTGGAGCTCACTTTCTGGCCATTGATTAGTTGAAAATTTGTGTTTACTGAAGGAGATATGTCGTTCTCACAGACGTTGCCAAACTGATGATGCCGGATTTTGATACTCGGATCGAATTGGATATTTGATGTGTAGTGAATATGAGAGAAGGAGACGAGGTTTGTATGTGGTTCGGCGCTGTTAATGAAGCAGCCTACGTCCAGTGTCCACATGTGAGGGTGTGTGTCGGTGCTTCCATTATAAAAAGCTGCTTACAATAGTGGTATAGGAGGTCCCGATGATCCAACAATAGAACTGGAACTATCGAGAATTTGCTCTATACAGGTGCTCTTAACGATCTAGGGGAACTTTTTACTAACTAGGGTTAGCAACCTCAAGAAGAGAAGACACCGAGCAAGAGAGGTTTTTGTTTATATGAGAATTGGATCCCATTTCTTGGGAAGGAAGTCCCCTTTTATAGAACAAGGGGTCTCCTTTTACAAGTTAGGTAACCTAGCTAATTTAGGAGACCTAGTTGAATTACGTTAATCTTATCTTGGCAATTCAGATAAGGAAATCGCTAGTCAAGGGCTGGTTCAGCGCCCTTCAAATGTTATCAGCTGGTAGGAGTCTTCAGCTGGTGCTGGCATTTTCTGACCGACCACTTGGCCGGTCAAGTCGGGTGGTAGGGCATAGCCGATTTCATGATGTGTATCAGGCAGTAGAAGTCTTTTGTGCACCAAAGCCAAAGTAAATAGCTTCCAATATCTCATTTTTCAACAGAGAAAAATTGCTGCACAACTGGATTTTTTTTTTGTGGGAAAAGGTTATTATTCACAGCTCATATTTCATTTAGTCATCTTATCGTGTGAGAGAGAGAGAGAGAGAGAGAGAGAGAGAGAGAGAGAGAGAGAGAGAGAGAGAGACACTTTTTTCAAGAAAAAGAAATTGCTGCCCAACTCATTTTTTATGGGGAAAAAGGCAAGAATGCACAACTTCTATTTCACATGAAAATGAGAAAGAGGGAGTAACATGAATAGTCATCACTGTTCTTTTATTTTTTTTCTCCATAAAAGTAGAGGAGAGAGGGGTAGACAGAGCAACGCCGTCAACAAGCAGGCCATGTCCGACTTGGTACGAAACAAGTCCGACACATATCCCGTGTCGGGATCCTTGTTATACCCACGTCGACACAGTACCTCTTATGCCAAGTCCAGGTAACATAGCTCCAAACCCTAATTTGTTCTTAATGTCTTCAATTATATCCTGATTGGGCATCTTGCATGCACCAGAGAGGTTTAAAATACAATTATATCCCATGAAGTGTGACTGGAAAAGTTTTGACGGATGGCCCTCTGGCTCTTGGAATACAAATTATTAGCTAGTCTATGAAAATAATGAACATAATGATAGTTTTTAGGCTTTAGTTTCATGTTAAAATTTCTTAGCTCTTGCTTCAACTAATTTCTAGATAAACAGTCAGACATCTACAATGTGCAATATCATATTGGTTTCTTAACAAGTGACCGTAAGTACTTACCTAATAAAGATGTGAGACTATTAGGTGTAGACTGCAGAGTGCAGGATGTTTGAAAAGAAACTACAAATGGGTTTCAGTAAAACCTTTTGCATTGAAGACTACTGTGAGCCATTAACACTTATTAGCCAGCTTGTATCAATTGAAGACTTACCTAAATGATAGGGGTCCAAGTCCCCTTGTTTCCTTAAGAAGAAAAAGCAACGGAAAAACTAAGACAAGAAAGGACCGTAAGCTACAGCTTGGTTTGGTGATTTATAGCTTGAAATTACATGTATCACATATTTTTATGAGTTAGATAATTTGTAGTACTTCCACTTCCTCATGATTTTTTTTGACCGTAGATGTGTTATGTACTAGAGAGTAAAGATTGATAATGATCTGACCTAATTGAAATTTATTCTTGCGTGATGAATTCACCATATTTAATATTATCGTTCCTCCATGTGATATAATTTAACTGAAGCTATATCGTTTGTTCTTTTCCTCTTCAAAACTTAGTTTTAGTGCATAAAAAAAATGATTAGTAAAGAGATATTAAAACCATAGTTATTGGAATGATGCATCAATTAGACAAAATTTGGGAGGTAGAATATAGTTATATAGCTATTTTCTTTAACAGTTTTGAAGTTTGTAAGTTAAGGTTTGCATTTTTAGAATTCTTGGTTCTTGTGTGTTGAGGTGTGGAGAGATATACTATAGGCAAGGGGGTGAAGATATCAGAGACAGAGAGCGGCTAATGTGCGGCCGGTTCCCTTGCGTTAAATGAAACTGTTGGGTATTTATATGAGGGCATGAGTGTGTCACAATTGTGGTGTATTTTGGGAGCCATTTGACCTAGCCATGTGGTATCTCGCGAGTGGTCCTTCATCGCAATAGATATTGGTAGAACCGATATCCGCCTCGGTGGTAGGACTATTGCGAGACAATGGTGGTTGAAACCTATGTTACCCAGACCTGGAACATGTGTCGAGTGTGAATATGAATCCGAGAGTCGGGCAGTAGACCGCAATATTTTAGCATAAGGGGACTTAGACATAAAGGATCTAAAATTTAGGAACGGACACGAGGACATGTCAAGTAAGAAATAGAACAAGTCGTTTTCTTAAAATTAGCTGAATTATTTGTAATCACTGCTCTAAATATATACTATATCCTTACATTTATAAAACCTAAAAAGCATAGCATTGTTCTTATATGATTATTTCACACATGATTTTGACAGAGTTTCAATAATTTTGTAAAAGTAGCTCCACTTATAAGGTCTATAAATGTCATCACTAGGATATGAGGCTATTAAATGTACTAACAACCTAAATATGATAACAAGACCTTCAGTCTAGAAAACAGTTTGTCTCTTTAGATTATATTTTTGATAGCATGCCATGTCCAACATGGTATGAAACAAGTCCGACATATATCCCATGTTGGTATCTTGGTCATACCCATGTTGACACTAACACGACACCTTTTATGCCAAGTCCGGATAACATAAGTTGAAACGCTAGGAGTTTCGAGCATTTAATGCTTAACAAGGCGTTTAATGCTAAGAGACTAATTTAATGATAATATGTGGTCGTATAAGGTTTGGTGGGCACGTAGCTCAAGGACATCTCTCTCTCTCTCTCTCTCTCCCTTTGTGGCTGGTTCTGGCACGGATGACTTGCCAGTACGATGTCCTTGACCATAGCCATCGACCCACATGCTCTTGAGATTCCGAGGGGTAGCGAACCAATCTTATTCCTGTCCTGTCATACTACTTGTGCTTTGTATTGCTACGAATATGGCATTCGAGCCTTGATGGGGGTGTGTATGTTGCTCAATCCTTTTGAGGAGTAGTGAGCACAATGCTTGAGCCACAAACAAAGGGGCACCGAGCTTGGATTGTAGCTTAGCGAGCATGATTCTTGAGTCGCAAGATGGCGAGTGCGGTGCTCAAGCCGCAAAGTGACGAGAGCGGGGCTCAAGTCGTGGGGCGGCGAGCACTGTGCTCGAGCTGGGAGGCGACAAGCACGATGGTCGTGTGGTGATGTTGCGAGCCCATATGCGGGCATGTGGTTGTCTGGGGATCTTAGGTGGTTGCCACGTGATTTGGTAAGGAGTCTAAGGACCATTACCTGCAGAATTTAATTTTGTGCAACTTATAAAAGTACATGTACATATTTGTTAACGGTGAGACGAAGCCAAATCAGAATGGAAGTAACAAGCTTCATCAGTTCCAGACTCGAATCATATTGTCAGAAAGAGCAGATACATGGTTTATATGGTTGAAGTCTATCGTTTTTGCCCATATAAATCAAGGATTGGTGGAAGGCTTCGATTATAGTACTCTACTCTAATCCAGAATCTCTATATCAGCGCCATTTTAGGTTCTGGTTATTTGTGCTAATTTATAATAATATCAATTGGGAAAGAGCCAAACCATAGTTCTGTTGAGTTTTATTAGTTATAAATGTTTTATTTATTTTATGATTAGTATAGGGGCTTGTGTGTAATTACTTGTTCTCTTATTATTATAAATAAAGAGGTCTCACAGTTGTGAGATTAAGCCTTCAATAATATTGTGTAATGTTATTCAACATGGTATCAGAGCCTCCCTAAATTAGGGTTCTGTCACCACCACCAGCTGCCTACCATCACCACCATCAGCCGCCACCCTAACCTTAACCCTAACCCTAGTCGACCCAACGAGAGTTTCATCGCGAAGTTACTGTTCATCGCAGCACTATTCATCGCAGCATTGTTCATCGCAGCACTGTTCATCGAGTTACTGTTCACTGCAGCACTATTCACACCTAGCAGCAATAATTTTTTGAGAACATTATTTGCTCCTAGTTTGTTCGTCTTCGATCCGTAAGCGGATCTACGTTGTTTAATTAGATCGGATCATCTTAGGCTTCCCTTGACCACCATCCCTTGATCATCTGCATCCTTCATCATGTCAAAAGACGATGTGATATTTGAGAAATCTATTGCCGCCTCTTCAGGTTCTTCCATGGGTAACGAAAGATAGTCGTACGTTACTAAGAATCCGGGTTCCAAAATCACCACTGTGTTGTTCAATGGTGGTAATTACCTCTCATGGTCCCATTCGGCAACTTTATGGCTCCGTAGTCGATATAAATTCGGTTATGTGGATGGTTCAGTCAAGGCCCCTACTCGTGATGATCCGACATATCTTAAGTGGGAAGGTGATAATTCTCTTGTTATGAGTTGGCTAGTTCATTCTATGGAACCCGAACTTGCAGATCCATTCTTATCTATGGGCACGACCAAAGATATTTGGGATACTTTAGCTGAAACATATTCTCGTCAAGGGAATGTTGCCCAAGTGTATGAACTTCGAAGAGCAATTCAGGACGAAGTTCAAGGGGATCGCACTACTCTCCAGTATTTCACCGCTCTAGGCTCTCTTTGGAAGCGACTTGATCATTTAATCACATTTCATTCCTCTAATCCAACTGATGCTGCGGGTTTTCAGAAATACATTGAAGAGGAAAGAATCTTCAAGCTTCTAGCCGGTCTTAGGCCCGAGTTTGATCCAGTTCGTGACCGTATTTTGGGTATTGTTCCCCTTCTATCTCTTCGAGAAGCTTTTCCTATTGTGCAAGATGAAGAAAGTCGCCGCTTTGTTATGTTGCCCTCTTCATCGACAGATAGGTCAGCCTTGGTATCCTCTAATCAACGGGGCGGCATGGCCTTTACTCCTTCGAGAAAACCCCAGTATATGGGACGTGACACCAACAATAATAGACCTTGTTGTGATCATTGCAATCGTCTCAGACACACTCGCGAGACATGCTGGAAGCTTCATGGACGTCCTTCCTTTCCCAGGGGACGTGGTGGTAGCCGTCATGGTGGTCGTGGTCCTCCACGAGCTCATTTGACTACTGACTCATCTCCGTCTGAGGAGAAAGATACTCTTGCCTCAGCTCCTCCATCGTCTTCTCCAGCAGTGGGAAACATCAATAGTGCCGATATCGAAACACTCCGCCGTATTATGACTCAGTTGAACACTCTATCTGCCTCTACTTCCTTTGTCCAGTCAGGTATTTTTGCTAATTTTTCACATGCCTTACATACTGATTCTAGTCAACCATGGATTATTGACTCCAGAGCTTCCGATCACATGACCGGTCTTTCCTCTGTATTCTCTTCTTATACCCCAAGTTCTGGTAAAGAGAAAGTTAAAACTGCAGATGGTTCTCTTTCATCCATCTCTGGTAAAGGTGTCATTAAAATTTCTAATTCATTACCTTTATCTTCAGTACTTCATGTTCCTAATTTCTCTACTAATCTTTTATCCATTGCTAGGATTACTCATGATCTTAACTGTAGTTTTACCTTCTTCCCATCTCATTGTGTCTTTCAGGATCTCTCCACGAAGAAGGTGATTGGCAGTGGTAGAGAGGAGAATGGCCTATATTTTCTGCTGCTAGAGGGAGCCACACAGGGAAACTTACCACAAGCAGCTCATCATATACAGAGAGAGACTATTCCTAGGGAAGCTTGGTTATGGCATCAGAGATTAGGCCACCCTTCGTTTTATTTACTTCGTTTTTTATTTCCTTCTCTTGTCAGTAATAAAAGTGTTTCCAACATTTCTTGTGAGGCTTGTGAGTTGGGAAAACATCATCGTGCAACTTATAATTCTGGTTTTAATAAAAGTACTGTTCCATTTGCTATTATTCACACTGATGTTTGGGGTCCTTCTCCTATTATCACTCTAAATGGCTATAAGTGGTTTGTTACCTTTATTGATGACTGTACTCGCACTACTTGGGTTTATTTGATGAAGGATAAGAATGATGTTTTTTCCATCTTTAAATCCTTTCACAAAATGATATGCACACAGTTTAGCACAGTTGTCAAGGTTGTTCGGTCTGACAAGGGGGGGGGGGGAATACATCTTTGGTGGTCTCACTCACTATTTTTCTGAACATGGAATGATCCATCAAACTTCTTGCACTAACACCCCTCAGCAGAATGGTGTTGCAGAGAGAAAAAACCGTCATTTGTTAGAATTAGCCAGGTCTATGCTCTTCTCTATGCATCTTCCCAAGTCTTACTGGGGGGAAGCAGTCCTAACTGCATCCTATCTTATCAACCGTCTTCCTTCTTGTGTCCTTGGTAAGAAATCTCCAATTGAACTTCTTACTAAGTCATCCTCATTTTTCCCATTCCTCCTAAAGTGTTTGGTTGTGTGTGTTTTGTCCACAATCATTCTCCTTCTCATCGGAAGTTAGATCCTCGTTCTGTCAAATGTGTCTTTGTTGGTTATTCTCCAACTCGGAAAGGGTACAAGTGTTATCATCCTCCTACTCGTCAGTGGTATGTATCTATGGATGTCACTTTTGATGAAACACTTTCCTACTTTCAGTCCTCTCTTTCTCCTCTTCAGGGGGAGATAGACCAGCAAGCAGAGTAACCTGCTTTCATTGTTCCCTTTCCTATATCTAACGAGGAAGAGGGAGGAAAAAAAGGAAAAAGAGAGAATGAGGGAGAAAAGAGTGAGCAGGAAAAAAGGTGAGGAAGAGGGAGAAAAAGGAGAGAAAAAAGGAGAGGAAGAGAGAGAAGGTAAGGAATTGTTAACGTATACCAAGGATAAGAGGAGACAAATTTTTGGGGCAGCAGAAAAAAGGCACATCTCTCCAATCCCGCTTCAATCGCCTTCTAGTGAAGATGATTCAGGTATTTCCTCTCCTTCTATTGCTAATTCTCCAATACCTGATATTGTTGATCCATCTGATGATGATGATTTAGACATGCCTATTGCCCTGCGAAAGGGAACTAGAGCATGTACTAAACATCCTCTTTCAAATTTTGTTTCATATTCTCATCTCTCTCCATCATATAGGGCATTTGTGTCCCAAATCGATTCTGTGTCTATCCCTAACCATGTTCAGGAAGCTTTGTCTAATCCTAATTGGAAGAATGCCATGGTTGAAGAGATGAAAGCTCTTCACAAAAATGGGACGTGGAAATTAGCAGAGTTACCTCGAGGTAAAAAGACGGTAGGATGCAAGTGGGTATTCACCGTGAAACATAATGCGGATGGGATTGTTGAGAGATACAAAGCCAGGCTTGTTGCTAAGGGCTTTACTCAGACATATGGGGTTGATTACCAAGAGACATTTGCCCCGGTTGCAAAAATGAACTCCATCAGGATCCTTCTGTCGCTAGCAGCAAATCTGGAATGGCCCTTGCATCAGTTTGATGTCAAGAATGCGTTTCTACATGGTGACTTGGAAGAAGAAGTGTATATGGATATTCCTCCCGGGTTTGAGGACAGTAAGACACAAGGTAAGGTATGTCAGCCTCCAGAAATCCTTATATGGCCTCAAGCAATATCCTAGAGTCTGGTTCGATAGATTTTCTCAAGCTATGATACGATATGGTTTCAGACAAAGCCAAGGCGATTATACTCTCTTTATCAAGTATTCATCACAAGGGAAATTGACTGCTTTGATAGTCTATGTAGATGATATAGTTCTCACAGGCGATGACTTAGTTGAAATGGAACAGTTGAAGACCTATCTTGCCAAGGAGTTTGAAATTAAGGATCTAGGAGATTTGAAATATTTTCTTGGAATAGAAGTGGCACGCTGCAAGGAAGGGCTGTTTATATCCCAAGATAAGTATGTCCTGGATCTCCTAAAGGAGACAGGTTTGCTTGGTTGTAAAGCAGTTGATACTCCCATGGATCCAAATATGAAGCTCAGTGATGATCCCAGTGGAGAACCGGTTGAAAAGGGAAGATACCAGAGACTAGTGGGCAAACTTATCTATTTGGCTCATACCAGACCGGATATCGCTTTCGCTGTTAGTGTGGTAAGTCAATTTATGCATGCTCCTAGACAACTCCATTTTGATGCTGTGTTTAGAATTATGAGATATCTTAAGTCAGCCCCAGGGAAAGGGCTGGTCTTTGCCAAGAATGGTCATACACTTGTTGAAGCCTACCCTGACGCTGATTGGGCAGGTTCAGTGATGGATAGGAGATCAACTACGGGGTATTGCACATTTGTGGGAGGTAATTTGGTCACATGGAGAAGCAAGAAGCAAGCAGTGGGATCCAGTGCAGAGGCCGAGTTTAGAGCTATGGCACAAGGAGTATGTGAATTATTATGGATTCAGATAGTTTTGACTGATCTGGGGTTTGGGCCAAAGGACTCTATGAAACTGTACTGTGATAGTAAATCAGCCATTAACATTGCTCATAATCCGGTCCAACATGATAGGACAAAATACGTGGAAATTGACAGACATTTTATAAAGGAGAAGTTAAATTGTGGAAGCATTTGTACTCCATTTGTCAAGTCTGGGGAGCAGCTAGCAGACGTTCTTACCAAAAGTCTAGCAAGTCGTTCGTTTCACTTTATCCTTAGCAAGCTGGGAATGAGAGATATCTTCGCACCAGCTTGAGGGGGAGTGTTGAGTTTCATTAGTTATAAATGTTTTATTTATTTTATGATTAGTATAGGGACTTGTGTGTAATTACTTGTTCTCTTGTTATTATAAATAAAGAGGTCTCACAGTTGTGAGATTAATGCCTTCAATAATATTGTGTAATGTTATTCAACAAGTTCATGTCTTGGAAAAAAGGAAGAAGCCATTGATGCTGGGACATTAAGGCTCCGTTTATTTTGATGAAAATGTTTTCCGGAAAATGAGTTCACCTTATCGGATAAGGGGTGAACTCATTTTCCGGAAAGGATAATACTTGGGGCACAACCAAAGCCACAACCTTTTTTGCACAACCTCCATTTTGTGTCTATCTCTTTCCTAATGGGCACTGTGGGGTCACTGGCACTGTGGGACCCATCAAGAGAGAGATAGACACAAAATGAAGGTTGTGCAAAAAAGGTTGTGGCTTTGGTTGTGCTCCAAGTATTACTCTTCCGGAAAACATTAGTTAAAAGGATTCTACATGGAGTAATACCACTACAGGGATTTTTATGGGGAGATGAGTGATACAAAGAAGTGCAAAGACGAGAAAATGTGATCTAATGGATGAACAATATGGGGTCAATTTATCAAATGTAGGATTGTGAAATGAAGCAAGGGGAATGATAGGGATAGCGATACAGTGGTTATTCGATTTTCTCAAAATTAGCAAAGTGTGATTTATTCCCATCCCTGGTTCCCTTCCCGACAACAAGAAAGAGGCCTTCTGTGCAAAGGAAGTCTGATGAGGCATCATCGTGATTGTCTTTTGGATTTTAGCGTTGCAGAACTTGAAGAGTTTAGACACATGTATGTGAATGCAATTACTGGATCAGTGTGTGGTTTCTGTCAGCATCGACTTTGGATAGTAGGATTTCCAAAATCAACTTCATAAACTGGTAGTTCTTTTAGCTGAGAATATTGAATTTCTGAATTTGATTCAAGTTAAGCCTCTCTAAATTAGAAAAAGGCAGAATCTGACTGATTTGGTTGTCTTGTTATTCCAACTTTTAAGCCTGAATGAAATACATGGTTGTAAATTTTTGTTTTTATTTTTGCTGACAAATTACTTGATAATTCTCTTTTTGTTTAAGAATTATTTGTATTTTGTCACCATAGTTATTTAGCAACTTCTGGTCCTGTAGTTGTGAAATGAGTTGTTAGCAAAACCTGACTGGTCTCTCTTATCCTTGTAGATGCATACAGGAGAAAGATATTTTTTAACTATGAGAAGCGCATAAGGATGCGAAGCCCTCCTGAAAAGGTATTCATTGATGCTTTAGTTGCACTAGCTTATGGACTCAAATGGTTTCCATTTACTTATTCTAAGACCTCAGAGATATGTTATTAACTGCATCAAATGAAGAAGTTTCTTACATCCTTTTTAAAGTCTCTACACGTGTCCTCTATATTGGCTTTTGTTGGATTAATGCCTTTCTTCTTTTTTGTTTTTGTTTTGTTTCCTCAGTCATTTGGCATTATTTCTTGTGCCGTTTGCTTACTGAAAAATCTTAAATGGCGTAACATTAGTCTCTTTGGGTTTCATTTAATATATGGAATTTGAGCATTGGCATATTGGCTTGTTAGGTCCCTGTTTTCATCAGTGTGCTTGAGTTCAGAATGGGAAATAATGGCTGATGTAGTGCTCCTAACCGCGACTACTGCTGTACCTAGAATCCTAGATCAATAATCATTAGGAGGTGTAATATTCCTTGATGAGTGTTGAAACTTGATATGCATTGTTGGGCCCATTCTCTAGCAGCTTAAGCTTTTGGAGTAGTTGGTAACTTAACATTGTATCAGAGCCTTATTTGTGGGAGGTCCTGGGATTGACTCTTCATCCCCGCTTTGTTGTGCATATTTGCACTTTGTTATTTGTCTCCACTATGATGGAGTTTGGTTTGTTTGCTCTCCTCGTGCAAGTCGGGGCTGCACGTGAGGGAGGGTGTTGAAGGTTGGTAAACATTGTTGGGCCCATTCTCTAACAATTTAAGCTTTTGGAGTAGTTGGTAACTGTTAATGAGCAACATTTGCTGTTAGTATCTTATCAACCCCTTCTTTACCATAATCTGAAAAGACATAAAATAGATGAGATGGGACAAGAAGTTTCTTGCGTTGGGGGTCTATGAAATCCATAATTCTAAAGTTGTTGCTATGCATTTCTTTGTCCCTGTAGAACGGAAACCTTTTTGCTGCATTGGTGCTGTGAATATTGTATTTTCATAATGATACACCATATTTTCTCAACACCGTCTCACTCTATGTTTTCCTTGAAGGTTTTCGAGTACTTTGCAACTTTTCGACCCTCTGGAGGAGAAATCTTTATGACGCCAGCGGATCTAATGAGAGCTATTGTTCCCGTTTTTCCTCCATCTGAATCAAATTTTGTTAGAGATGGATATCTTAGAGGGGAAAGGAGTCCTGGCGAGCTTCGTTGTGCTCCTTCAGAATTTTTCATGCTTTTTGATATGAATAATGATGGCCTCATATCTTTTAAGGAGTGAGTTTTTGTCTTGTGATGCAAAAGCAATAGTATTAGTTTTCTGTTCTGATGTCCTTGTTTGCGCGCTCTCTCGATTTCTCTCTCTCTCTCTCTCTCTCTCTCTCTCTCTCTCTCTCTCTCTCTCTCTCACACACACACACACACACACACACACACACACACACAACCACACATTTTCGAACCAAAATTTTCTATCATTCTACATGTTATTCATATCTTTTATCGCTACAAATAATTAAGCTTCTGATATTTTCTCGTGACAGGTATATCTTTTTTGTTACTCTACTAAGTATTCCAGAATCAAGCTTTTCAGTGGCTTTTAAGATGTTTGACACTGACTGTAATGGGTAGGTACATAATGCACTTTTTGAAACTCAAGTGTTCAACCATTTCTTAAGTATCAGTGTAGGTCTTGTTTTCTTTAGTAGAGTTTCATTACCTGTTAAATTTTGATAAGTTTGTTTCCCTGTATTCCAACTTGTTAGTTGCTAAGTTTTCTTGTCACTGATGTCACTGTTAGATTGTAATTTTGGTAAAGCTTAGGTTTCTAACATAAGTTAGAACCTTTTATATTAACCACAAAAGGAGAAGAAAAGAAATATTGCAAATAGGTCCCTGAACTAATAACAAAATAAGAACAAATAACTAGATAACTCTTAACACTCCCCCTCAAGCTGGCACAAAAATATCTCTCATTCCTAGGTTGTCAAGGATAGTATGAAACGGACGACTTCCAACGGCTTTAGTGAGAACATCAGCAACTTGATCACAGGATTTCACAAAGGGAACACAATTTTTTCTTTGATGAAGCGACGATCAATCTCCACATGCTTTGTTCTATCATGTTGAACATGGTTATGAACTATACTGATGGCTGCTTTATTGTCACAATATAGCTTCATAGAATCTATCAGTTCAATCTTCAAGTCCTTCAGTTAAGACTTGATCCACAATAACTCACAAATTCCCTGGGCCATAGCCCTAAATTCAGCTTCCGCACTAGACCTGGTTACTACATTCTGCTTCTTACTCCAGGTAACAAGATTACCTCCTACGAACGTGCAGTACCCAGAAGTGGACCTCCTATGTGTAAGAGAACCAGTCCAATCTGCATCAGTGTAAGCTTCTACACTTAGATGGTCATGTCTCACAAAGTGCAAGCCCTTTCCAGGGGTAAACTTCAAATACCGCAGAATCCGAAAAACTGCATCTTGATGTGACTCTCGTGGGGAATGCATGAACTGACTGACAACACTGACTGCAAAAGCAATATCTGGACGAGTATGAGACAGATAAATGAGCTTACCAACGAGTCTCGGATAACTCCCTTATTCACTAATTCCCCACTACTATCATCGCCAAGTTTCTGATTTTGTTCCATAGGGGTATCACAAACTTTGCTGCCAAGCATCCCTGTTTCCTTCAACAAGTCTAGGACATACTTCCTTTGGGAAATAAAAATTCCAGTTTAGACCGGGTAAGTTCGATCCTAAGAAAGAACTTCAAGGTACCTAAGTCCTTAATCTCAAACTCAGTGGCCAACTGTTTCTTGAACCTCACCATTTCCTCCAGGTCATCTCGTGTCAACATAATATCACCAACATAGACAATAAGAGCAGTGGTCTTAACCTACGGTGAGTGTTTAATGAACAATGTGTGATCTGCATGACTTTGTCTGTACCCAAAGCGAAGCATAGCCTGTGTGAATCTCTCAAACCAAGCTCTAGGGGACTGTTTGCGGCCATACAATGATTTTCTAAGCCTACATACTTTCCCATATGTCTTGGAGTCATCGAACCCTGGAGGAATATCCATGTAAACCTCTTCTTCTAAATCACCATGCAAGAAGGCATTCTTCACATCAAACTAGTGAAGTGGCCAATCCTGTTTAGCTGCTAAGGAAAGAAGAATTCTAATTGAGTTCATCTTTGAGACAGGAGCAAAGGTTTCCTCATAACTCTCAATAGAACCATCAGCTCGATGTTTCACAGTGTACACTCACTTGCATCCCACAGTCCTCTTTCCTTTAGGTAATATGGTCAACTCCCAAGTACCAGTCTTTCAAAGAGCTTTCATCTTCTCGATCATGGCATGTTTTCACTTGGGATCAGCAAGAGCTTCTTGTACATGGTTAGGAAAACTAACAGAGGAAATTTTTGAAAGGAAGGCTTTATATGAGGGAGAAAGATGAGAATAAGAATCAAAGTTAGGTAGAGGATATTGAGTACAGGATCGAACACCCTTTCGAACAACAATAGGAATATCTAACTCATCTAAGTCAAGAGGGTGTATCAGAGGAATTACCTGAATCTTCATCACTTAGAGAGATAGGCAGTGGCAGTGGAGGAGTAGGAGTAGTACCAACTTCTGGAGTCTCTCTAATTTTTCTTTTACTCCATGTTCCCCTGGAATAAACTCTCAACTCATTCTCCCCTTGCCCCTCAATTTCCTCTTCTTCTTCAGGCTCCCTGTCACTTTTCTCACTTTCTCTCTATGGTTCAACTCTCTCTACTTCAGTCTCTTTTGTCTCAATACTCTCTACCTCAATCATCGTAGGCAAAGGCGAAACCGGTATCTCTTCACACCTCGGCTCCCCCTGAAGAGCTATCGGAGAGTCAAGGAAGTAAGACTGGGACTCACGAAATGTGACATCCATAGTGACGAACCACTTTTTAGACGGGGGATGATAGCACTTGTAGCCCTTTTGAGTGGGGGAGTAACCGACGAACACACACTTAATGGCACGAGGGTTTAATTTTCCACGGGTTGGGCTGTGGTTATGAACAAAGCACACACAACCAAAAACACGAGAAGGAATGGATGAGGATGAGTGAGAAAGAACCTGCAGAGGTGTTCTCTTATCCAACACACGAGTATTGATCAGATAAGCTGCGGTTAACACAGCCTCACCTCAATAGGAGCGAGGGGCTTGACCTGGAAGAGTAAAGAGATCTAAAAGGTGACGATTTTTACGCTCAGTCACTCCATTTTGCTGTTGAGTGTCAGTGCAAGATGTTTGATGGATAATCCCATGGGAACATAAATACCTACGAAGACCTGAATCAATATACTCCCCTCCATTGTCAGACCTTAAGACTTTCACTACCGCCCTGAACTAGGTACTTATCATTTTGTGAAAATTTTGAAAACTTGAGAAGATTTCTCGTTTTTCCTTCATCATATACAACCATGTAGTACACGAATAATCATCGATAAAAGACACAAACCATCTATGACCCTTCAAGGACACAGTTCGGGAAGGACTCCAAACATTATAATTTTGGTAAAGCTTAGGTTTCTAAAATAAGTTAGAACCTTTTATATTAATCACAAAAGGAGAAGAAAAGAAATATTACAAATAGGTCCCTGAACTAATAACAAAATAAGAACAAATAACTAGATAACTCTAACAGCCACATTTGAATTAAATTTCTCTACATTTCATAAGCTCCCTTAAATCAATTTGCTTCGGAGTGAACTTCCTTTACTACTAGTGAAAACGACCTACAGTTATAGCAGTAGACCTTGAGGAGGGTTGGGTGGTTGATTAGATCTAGTTGTTGAATATTACCAAAATTTAAGTTTAGCAAGTAACCAAACAATGAGCGGAGTGCGCATGTGCCAGTGTATAGAAATATCCAGCCAATCACAGGAGTACACATACTTCTACGTACAAACTAAACGGGAGTAAACCACAAGCGACAAAGAATCCACAATCAAAGAGGAAACTTACAACTCAACTCCACTCTGACCAAATTCCCTTTGAATCACCAGTCTTGTCTTGTACAGTGCTCAATCTGCACTTCATGAAACGAACCAGACAGTCTCGCACCTTCTTCAACCGCTTCCGCTGTAAAGCCTTGATGTTGTAGTGATTTTAACAACACTAACGAATCTCTCTTTGTGTGTTACTCTCTCAATGATTTAGAAGGCAAGGTGTTTGGGTTAAAAACGAACTAAAGAGAAGCTGGAAGGATGCTAGAGTATGAAAAGCTTTCTTGGAAACTCGCAGGGAAAAGGTGTGCTAGGTTTCAATTAATATGTTACATTTGTAATTTATAGAAACTAGCAAGTTTTACGTCTCATGTCCGGACGGCTTGTCCGAACCATTATTGGACTGTTATTGAACGGTAGCACGGACTTGTGCCAAACCAAAGCTACGAGAACGAACCATCCACATTGGGTTCAAACGGTCGTCCGACAATGACATATGTAATAAAGTATTTCTTTGAAAAGTTTACCGATGCCACACCGTTCGGATGACATTCGGATGGTGACTTCTTGAATATAATATTTTACTTAAATTCAATATCTCACTGTTCAGAGAGCTTGCGAATGATTGCAAGTTGCAACTGTCCAAATATCGTCCAGACACCAATCGCGTTGTTCGAACGGTCTTGGCCAAAAAAGGTACTAACTCACATTTTAATTAAAAACCTTTTTAGTGTGTGTAAGAACCAACATATGGAAATGGTATCTAGGTCCACTTGCCAATCTACAAGAGCGAGACGGAGCTTGAGATCTTCAGAAAATGGTTTCAGTCTGCACTTGTAGACATGTTGATTCTCAAGATACTGATAAAAAAATCCCAAATTTCCATCCCAAATGATGTGGCAGTAGGCCCATTGAATTTTGATTGGAGGTTGTTGAAAATAGTGGTCAACAGGCCCACTGAATTATGATTTGTGCCACATCATTTGGGATGAGAATTTGAGATCGGTATTTGGGAAGCATAGCATTACTCCTGATAAAAATACCAAATGACGTGCTCATGTGCGCAGAGGCCTGAGCCTGAGTGAGCCTAAGCGTCCACCACCTGACGAATATGGGCCACCTCCATCTCTGAAGTAGCAGGACGTGTGGAGATTTGTTTGAATTGTGGAGTGATGATCTTGGAGACTTAACCACTTACTCAATGGCCGAGCAGTAGATCTTTGGGAGAATTCCTCAGAGTCTGGTGTTCGACTCATGAAGTAGCAGGACGTGTGGAGATTTGTTTGAATTGTGGAGTGATGATCTTGGAGACTTAACCACTTACTCAATGGCCGAGCAGTAGATCTTTGGGAGAATTCCTCAGAGTCTGGTGTTCGACTCATGGGGTGGCCACCTACGCCAGGCATAAGCTTTGCGATTTACCCAGTCTGCTGGGTTAGTAGGGTTTTCAGTGCTTTGAGGGGTTTACCATTCGGCTAAGCAGGGTGTTGAGCCTAGCAATAAATTGGATGGGTTCCCAGCGGTTCTAAAAAAAAAATAAGAAGAAGATCCGGGAGACTCCATCAAGCATGCGCTTTAATCTGTGGGTACATTGTATACGTATATATGACAACTTTGCGTTCATGTGCACATTGAATTCCTTCGTTTGGAGTTGAACAATGACTGTAGAGTGAGAGCTTTTCATTTTATAAATCTTACTGATTTTTCAACGTGTATATTTTTCTTTTACAACATAGCACTAGACTGCTTCTTTTCTTTTTTCTTTTTTTTTTTTTTTTTTTGAACTTCCATTTTTATCGCTTCATGCGTGCTGATAATTTGACTGGTATTGTCCATTGATAGGGAGATAGACAAAGGCGAATTCAAGAAAGTGATGGCATTGATGCGAGCTCATAATAGACAGGGGGCTCTTCATAGGGACGGACTTCGAGCTGGGGTCAGAGTCGGTGGTTTTGTAGAAAATGGAGGCTTGATGGAGTACTTCTTTGGCAAAGATGGCAAGAAATGCCTCCAACATGAAAAATTTGTCCAGTTTTTGAGATCTCTGCATGATGAAGTATGTTCCACTCTCTACCTTATCATATAAAAATTAATGGAGAGAGCGAACTTTTAACATATACGAGAATATCTTAGATGATGGCAGCTTTACTTGTCAATTTTTCTCAATATTTATCTTCAAGTTCTCTCAAGTATTTTTTTCTTGATAAATCATATTATTCAATTTTATTTTTGTACAATTTTGTATGATTTTATGGTGGTTATTGCATATTTGAATCCTTTCGGGAGTGATTGAATTGAATCGTCCAGAATCGTATGATTATAACCACCCAGCTTACTGTTTTATAAACGGGCCTTGTATTGGATAGATTTAGCTATCTTCTTTGATATTATTCAGGAATTCTTTAGTATAAGATCTATTTAAGATCTCTGTACGTTTTTATCAGTTATTTGAAGTTTTTTTTGCTTGTAATTTGTTACTAATAATTTTAGATTCTGAATGGCCTTGCAGACTTAGAAATGCCTACTGTAGAAATTGTGTATTTTACTTATATCAGGGTTTTTCTCCCATACCAGTTGTTTTACAACTCTTAAGACCTTTTTTGGAGTTGTAAACAACAAAACCACTGTGCCTTACATTGGAATTCTATCCAAATGTGAGGCCAAATCGCTTAATTTTCTGCAATTATTGTAGCTACATACAAGTTCTTTGTCACCATACACTGGTCTGTTGTCCTTCTATTGACAGTGTTTTTGATTTCCATAAAACGAAAGTTTTGTTGCATTCACTTCCAACATAAGTGCATTGAGTTCCTACTTGTCAACATTAATTGAGTTTTTTTTTCTTCGGAAAATACCATTAATTGAGTTATGATCTCCATCGTTGTAGTCATTGCAGGAACAATGCCTCTAACATCAATTGATATATGTCCTTTCTAAAAGGTGAAATAAAAACATCATACCCAAAAGAATAAAAATAAAATAGAAACAAGGTGAGGGGAGAAAATCACAGTTTCTGGAAGAGGGCAATGAACTCCTGTTGATTAAAAAAATAGATTTTTGGACAAATAGAAGCCAAATACTAATTTGTCTTAATTAGGAATGCCATATAGCATCAAAGCTTGTTCATATAATTGAATGTTGCAATGAAATAGTTACTTTTGTAATGTAGTAACATTCACTCCCAAAAGCCTAAGCTAATGGGAGGAAGGGGTCACCCACTATATAAGCCCAAGGACAACCCAGTACACAACCAATGTGGGACAACGCACTGCATCAGACTTCCCCGCTTGATCCTAACGTCCACGTCGGGGCTGTCCGTCGGTCACTACAGGTGGACCCACATGCTAGTACGCCTGAGTTGGTTCTGAAAATTGGATTCATGTAACAGGAGAAAGATTTCCCATTCTTTAGCCAGAAAGATATGTGGCCATGAAAGAGGGATTAAGTGGAACAAAATTGACTAGGTGGTAGATGGAATATTTGGTTAAGTCCAGGGTTATATTTGTAATGCAATTTTTTAATTTTTTTTTTCCAATTTTAAATTTCAAATCTGGGTTAGTTTTTTTGCACAGAAAAATTGGGGAAAAGAAAAAAAAAATAGGGTAAGTCAGAGGAGTTCCTCCTCCATAGTTGTCTAGTGAGAGGGAGGATCAGTTTTTTAGAGAGTTCAAACCCCATTTTTTTTTTTTCAGAAATTACTTTTTTATCCAATTTTTTTTTTTTAAAAATACAAATTAAGCCCATTTTTTTTAAAAAAAAACCCATTCCAAACCCCAGTGTTCATTTTCATTTCTACCTTTCAATTTGGGGAGAAGAGTAGAAGATATCAAAGGGCAGCCAGTTACATTTCTTTGCACCTTTTTTTTCATGTCACACGATGGTTGCTTCCGTGAACACTTCTCACCTTTCTCCATGTGATCTTGGAGCTTCTTTGCAAGTGTGATATGTTTTGCTTATACGGACTCTTAGAGGGGTTGCTATTTGACGGAACCACCCAAGAAGGGTTGCCAGTGAACAGAACCGCCCAAGGGGAGGACTCTTGCATATCAACTGTGCACAAGGTGTTGCTATCAACGAGGATGGACCAGCATTGATAATCTTCTACTTTGTTTCAATTTCCAAGTTCAGGGGAAGTGTTGGAATATATGGTTAAGTTGAGGGTTATATTTGTAATTGAATTTAAGGGTGTTTTGGTCATTGATTGTGATTAGGGCTGATCTAGATTTGATAGACATATTTCAGAATATTCCAAGGATCATCCAGATTTTATTCTTAATTTCTTTAGATTATATTGGCCGAGTCTTCGAACCCTGCTGCGAGGAGGGGATCTGCTTTCTGCTTGCATTATGAGTAGTAGTTTATATAGCCTCCCCAATAAAAAAGGTGTTACTTGGGAAACTAATAGGCAATAGGTATCTGTGCCTCAGACTTACTTCCTTGTACCCATTTCGACATTTGCTTGTGCACCGATCATAGTCCACAACTAACATACTTCTTGAACCATCTATAATAACCACCACTGCTGCTTCTTTCCTCTTCTTATTGTTAGAGGTCGTTCCTTAACAGCTTAAGCTTTTGGAGCAATTGGTGAGTAGCACATCCTTGGTTTCTAGGAGGTCTTTTGTTTCAAGTCTTTGTCTTTTGTTTTGGTTTGCCTGTTGCGCTTTACTATTGTCTCCATTACGATGGAGTTGTATTTGTTGGGCTCTGCACATGCCAGACAGGGCCACAAGTGAGGGAGGATTTTAGAGGTCAATATACACGATTGTGCCATTTTCTAACTTAAGCTTTTGGAGCAACTCCAGTAACTTGACGCTAACATTTTTTATTTATATTTTTCTTATGGTTTTTGAAACTCATAAGAGCATCCCAGAGAGATCATATTTTTTGGGTATGCAAGGTCCATTTACATTTTCATTCGATATGACATGGCGATATTGTTATCATGCTGAAAATCTGACATCTCAGTTGAGATTAATGCTTTGGGACACACCCCTACAGAAAAATCTAAGATTCTTGAGCTCGACCAATATTATCTGGATGTGGATCTTTACGCCAATGAGAATGTGGTATGCATGTCTTAAAATGCAGTGTGCAAGTGTAGGCATACATAGGCACATTGAGATAATCCTGTTTATTATATTGAGTTTGAATAAGACAAGACTGACCAGTAGCTCTATTAATAGTAAATATTGTCCAACTGCAGGAATTTGTTATGTTCGAATTATTTTCAAAAGCATGAACCAAGTACACCCTCTATATCTATGTCCTTTGTGTCTGCTTTTTTATTTTTATTTTTATTGTATATATTCTTTGTACAAGATAATCAAAAAAGGTTTAAGCATGCCTCATTTATCTCAAAGTGATCTTGAACAACTCTCAAACCAAGTAGATCATGACTCGTGTGTCCCGCTCATAGTAATCTGAAGAACAACAAACCACTAGCAAACATGTTTTGGTACTTGCTTTCCGAAATGTTGAACGTTATCAATCCCAAAACTAAATCTAGTAATCCAAAATTATTCTTCTTATGTCTACTTAGATATTTAGTATTCATAAAAAGAAATATCAAGGTATTGAACAGAATGTCTTCTAGTTGAAGAATAAAAGGCAAAAAGACCACTAGACGTAAGGGATGTAGATTCTTAGTTTTTATTTTTTTTGCCAAGGAGGTATAATTTCATTCAAAGCACCAAAAGAATTGGTGCTCCGTGCACCAATTTATTTTCTTTAGCTCAGCCTGAACTCAATTCTGTCAGCCAATATACTCAAGAGTATATGAAAGCCATTGCGGCTCGGCTTGAGAAGTGAACAGCTGAGCTTGATCATATTTTGAAGCTTGTAATTACCATTGTTATTATTATTCTGTGACAATGTTGAGCAACAAACTGTCCCTCCTCCCTCCACGGTTACACAAGCTGAATCTTTTGACTTCCATTCATTGGCGAGTAATGCTTTTGTGGTCTTCATGCTGTGTTAAGTCCACGTATCGCACGTTAACTGTGTGTGTGTGTGTGTGTGTGTGTATTGCAGATGGTGAGATTGGAGTTTGCTCATTATGATTACAAATTACGTGGAACCATATCCTCCAAGGATTTTGCCTTGTCCATGGTTGCTTCTGCTGACATGAGGCACTTAAGCAAGTTGCTTGATCGGGTAGATGAATTAGACCGTGAGTCACATCTTAGCAATGCCCGCATTACATTAGAGGAATTCAAGAATTTTGCGGAGCTGCGCAAAAGATTGCAGCCATTTTCTTTGGCCCTTTTCAGTTATGGGGAAGCGAATGGTTTGTTGACAAGGAAGGATTTTAAAAGAGCTGCTTCCCGGGTATGACTCTAGCTAGTCCTGTTTTACTAACAAAGTGGTTTGTTTCTCTATTTTGTTACCAAATGTTTTAAATATTACATCCATTTATGTCTCCTTGTGGGAAAATTCTGGATTAGGTCTGACTGGTTATCATAACAGGCATCGTGGTAGAAACGGTTTCATACGAGTTGATTTAGACACTATTCATAATTTAAGCACGGTACATATGTTTTCATATGTATCTAATACAAAAATGTACACACTATTGTTTATTTTCTAAAACAAGATTCATTGTTCGATACAATCATACGATTCATGATGCATTAAAAAAAAATAATAATAAAAAAATAAAAAATAATAAAATTTGTTAGCTTGATTTTGTTGTGGATAATCTGGTGATGCAGAAGTTAGCATGAAATAGGAAAAATAAAAATAAAAATAAAAATTGCAAACGACTCCCAAAATTTCATCGCGATTATACTCAACTCAGCCCAGTCCCAAATTATTTGGGGTCGGCTACATGAATCATTTTTCTCCAAAATTTTGTTTATTATAAAATGAAAAGATAAAGGATATGAGGAAGAAGAAAACAAGGGCAATACATTTCTACCAAACAAGTTCATGAATCTCTGCCAGTATTGATACTGATTTGTTACTTCTGTCTGCCAAACAAATATTTTTTTTTGAAATGTTAGTGTTACCATTTCTTGTTCTTAATGGGTTTTTATATATTCGATATCAGGTTTGTGGTGTCTCTCTTACGGACAATGTGATTGACATCATATTCCATGTGTTTGATGCTAACCGTGATGGAAGTTTAAGCTCAGATGAGTTTATAAGAGTCTTACAGAAGCGGGAAAGGGACATAGCTCAACCTACAGAGGCGGGCATCTCAGGCTTTCTATGTTGCTGTTGGAACTGTACAAATAACTGCTCTATCTCACGTTTTCTCGCTTAAAGCATGCCGGGTACATGCCTCAAATTACACTAGATAGTGCCAAAGAATAAATTCCTACGTTTCTGTTGTAGTGAAGGATAGTTTACGTCTTTCTCATATATAGCATGACGCAGTTAACAAAGTTGTGCTAACAAATTCAATAGTTTTTGACGTGGAGTATGGATCATTAAACTGAGAAATCTTAAAAGGTTTTCTTCGTTTTTGCAACAAACTCTTGTAACTTTTGACAATTGTACAGTGATCACTGCATTTGTTTGTACATTCTGTTTCAGTGGACAATCTGCTCTCTCTCTCTCTCTCTCTCTCTCTCTCATCTTTTTTTTTTTCCTTTTTTCCTGACCAAGTGTACTTGCCTGCTGGTAATCCTTTTGAAAATACTGTGTCAAGGCAAATCCGATTTTATATGTTTTAATTAGTGTAATTTGAGAAGATATAAGGAAAATCATGTAGTGCTTCATTTCACTTATATCTTCGCAAGCGTTTGGCTCTGCGATGACCACTTTCTCGATAACTTTTGGACTCCAAATGTGGTTGTGGGCTGTTTGGCTACAGAAGCTTGGCTGAAAACGCATGTTGCCATGCGATTGGGCCAAAGCTGGGGTTGAGCAGCTGACGCTCAATCGCAGTCAAACATGGGTCAGCAAGATTGCCATTTTACAAGCGCACCCCTCATGTTTTCCTAAAATGACTCACCTGTCCTCACTAGCAATGTTCTAAAAATCGCTAGGCGCTAGTCGGGCGGCGAAGGGGGGCCTAGCGCCTAGGGGCCTAGGCGGACGCCTAGGCGGGGCCTAGGTGGATTTGTTTTATAAATAAAATTAATTATATAATAGATATATATACCAGTTATGTGGTGTTAATTAAAATAAATTATAGATTTGTGGTTCAAATAATAGATACATATATATATATATATATATATAAAGGTTATGTGGTGTTTTTTTTAAAATAAGTAAAGATTATTAGAAGGTTTTAGTATTTAAAAAACTATTAGGGATCTCTCCATAATTAACTTAAACCTTAAGTGTATATATATACTAATGTTAGGGTTTTTTTTTCAAAGAGTTGGAACCAAATAAGACTCTCTAGCATTCTCACCCTAGCCCGCCTAGCACCGCCTAGCCCGCCTAGGCGCCGCCTAGCACCGCCTAGCACGCCTAGCACCGCCTAGCACCGCCTAGGCCCCGCCTAGAGGCCGACTAATCCACTGGCCGATTTTCTCAAACGCCTAGCGAAAATCTCGGCGGCCGGGCACCGCCTAGCGCCTAGGCGCCGCCTAGGCGGCCGCCTAGGCCGATTTTTAGAACACTGCTCACTAGAGGGCAAGAGTTTACCGCACAAAATTAGTGAACATGTGACTCATCAGAACTCCATAGAGAAATTATATCCACACCCATCTCTTTTGCTCTCTACATGCATTTAATCTGTTGCACTCACTACTATAATTTAAACTAGAATATATTTCTCTCTACACCCACATTTATCTCCTAAGTAACCTTAATCTGTACCATTTCTTATTACTCTCTACACCCAGTGCATGGGCAGTGCACACGGCAGCACTTGCAGCGTGCACGGCAGCACATGCTCCGTGCACAGGATGCGTGCACGGGCAGAACGCACGGCAGCACATGCTGCGTTGTCTTGCACTCTCTCATCTCTTATCTACTATACAAAATTCATATGTATATATGAACATATATATATGTAATTAATAGTTCATTAGGTCATTTATATGTAAATGATAGCAGTCATTTATAGGTCATTAGTGTTTGTAATCTAGTTGGAAATGTAATTCATATCATTTACTAGGATTCGACAAGAACAGCAGTTGGAACAATGTAAAGGGTTTTTAGTTTGAATGGAAATGGTCTGAGAGTTTGGAAAGGTGTGCATCCGCTTGATGTATTAAACTTGGTGGCTGCTCACTCAATTTTGGTTCACCATTGCTCACCCAGGCCATATGTCTCATTCCAGTAATTCTGTTCATAGTATATGGACAAAATGGGAATGAAATGGGGCACATGTCATCAAGTGAAGGCATGAGTGATCATTGGTGAACCAAGAAGGGGTGAGCAAAAATGCTCTCAAAATGTTTTAAGTAGTTGAAATGTGTTAGTGAGTTAGGGATTGTTGAAGTAGGTGGGGGTAGAGAGTGCATTTTTTTTTTCATTTTTTTTTTTGGGGTTAATTTGTCCTTGTTTGTTATTTTGTTTATTAAAAGGTGGATGTAAAAAGTTTATTAAAAGGTGAGTGTAGAGAGGAAAGTATGTGGATGTGTATAGAATCACTTTATTTGGTATTCAAAAGTGAATTTGTTTTCCTAAAATTGCCCAAATCCTTTAAATATTTTACCGGCATTGTCTCTAAATAGCTGGAATGAATTGCATCTTCATGCCTATTATTTTTAGTATTCCGAATAAATTAAACCAATGATGCAAAACCACTATAGAAATTATTACTATACATTGAATCCAAGATAATAAAACATTGTACCCATGTGATTTCCACAGTGGTTTTGCTCAAGAAAACAAAAGATTGTACCCAGGATCACAAAATATTGTATCCTCTTTTGGTTGTATGATATGACCAAAACATTTTTCATCTACCTAAATTCTGCAAGAAAAAAAAATGAATTTGTAATGCATGGAATTTGATATGTCAGATATCACACCTACAGACTCTTAAACTTACTTGCCCATGGGTTTTTAATGGCTTCTTCTTTGTTGGTTTTTTTTTTTTTTTTTTTGCATAGCTTTTTAATGGCTTCCTTAATAATAATAAAAATAATGCTTTTAGTTTGAAAATTTGATGAAACTAGGCGATAACCCATGCTATACACGTGCTGTTTCAACAAAGAAAAAAAAATGCTAAAATCATTGTCAAACAAAGCCACACGGGTTCCAACTTCGATCTATGGATATATATAAGAATTAACACTCTTGAGTTATTGAACAAGAGTTATTTCCCGAAAAAAGTTCATCTCTATTAAGTATAACACGAGAAAGGGGGAGGAAATGAAGATGACATAAATATCCGTTAGAGTGGCATCAAAGATGACATAAACGGAACTTCTCAGGAGAAGAATCCGAACTTACATAACCATAGAATTACTACTGGAAGTGTCAAATAGTGAAGGTCGCAATCCATTTAAGATTCTGGATTCCTCTTCCTCTGTACGTCATATCTCACCGAAGTTCTTTGCAGCTTAATAGAGTTGGAACCAATTTTAAGATTGCAAATAGCTCTACACAAATAAAACCCCTAAGCTTCTAAGAAATACCCAAAAATGCATAACTATCATATTCAACAATAATTACAAATGATTCAAATACAACTTGAAAGAGCTAGAGATAGAACTCTCTGTGCATCTCAATTGTCCAACAACACCCACATTAATCTTTCCACAAAATAACACAGTTTTGATTTCAGGGAATAAAGATAGAGATAAAAGTAAATTCTAAGGGAGGTTTGTAACATAGTCTTGCTTTCAGGGGTTATTGCAAGTTTGTGACTTGCAAGAGATTTTTCACAGCATGCCCCTCCCCCCCTCTGCTCCATTTCTTAGCTGATCCAATTCCCTTCCGGTATGAAATTTTTTTAAAGATACAATCTGAGAAATGTGTTTGTCCTTTTAAGCTGTAAGTAAACTCAACATGATATCATCATCAAATGAAATCATTCTAGGATGCATAAATAAATAGACAAAATAGATATAATAGCAATAGTTAAACTTGGCTTATTTATGGCTTTACCTTGGTCCGTTGTGCATCTTCTTCTTCTTCAACTCTTCAGCGACTTCCAGTCTCGTTCGTCCGTCCAACACTCATTGTTGAGTCTGTCTTCTTATTAATTTTTTTCCTCTGAGAGAGACAGAGGCAGAAATCCTAGGGCTTCAGACGATCCAGATTGTGGAAAAGAGAGGATATATATATATATATATACTAGTGAGAGTGCACGTGCAAGGCACGTGCCCGTCAGAGAGAACATGTAAGTTTAAATGGGTTTTTTGGGAATTGGAAATGCATTTGTAACTGTGCTGACTGTATCTTTTAGAGTCTACTGACCTGGTCAAAATACAATCTTTTGATTGCAATAATATGGGAAAGTTTAAATGGATCCAACACGGAACACACACTAATACACACGAACACACAGTGACACACACGAACACACACACACACACAGATATACACACGAATAAATTTGGGAAAGTTACCTGATTTAGAAAGCTAGGGTTTGAATTTTGAGAAAGAAACGATCAAAATCTATTTACACTACCTGCCAGAGTCTTTCCCAAATCCGTACAAAGGGGTCGAATATATGTCCCTTTTGAGCATGTCACCTGGAAGATCAAATTTTGTCTGCAAATTAACACGAGATGGAGTTAAAACCAGTTAAGTTAATGTTTTATCTCTTTGCAATATATAGAACTACAATATGATATGATGAGTATATAAGATTTTTAATTCCTTGATTATAACAATAAATGTTAAATGGGAAACAGTCCTTAAATACTCAGCTAACAATAGGTAACCTGTCATGTAAGCGCCGCTCAATGTCAAACTGGAAAATTGAAATCCGTCTTGGTGAAAGTTCAATGCTTTCTCCTCTTCTTGCTTTCTCATACATCTTTTCGCCCCCTACCTATCTCACAAGGTGAAGAAACCCATAAGCAATCAAAATAATATGAATGCTTTTTGGATACCATGCCTTGTTAGAGAGAATTCTGGAGAATTTAAAAGGAATGTCAATAATGTTCACAAGCAACAATTATGATCTCCTTACATTGGTGTTACTCATTATTCTATATCTGGACCCTTGTGATTTTGTTTCCGGCAAAGCCATTTTTAATAGTCCACATAACATGGCTTCAAATTGAATTAGCCAGGCCACATTGCTTAGCCAAACTGCTATACAAAGCCATTGGTCAGTAATTAATATTTTATATTCCTTGAAACCATCATTGAACTTTCAATTTATATTTGGGTTGTAAGTTTGTAACTTGAAAGGTAATATACCTAATCTATGCTGGAAATTCAGCGAATAGGACAAAATCCACAAGAGAACTGAAGAAGAGGGTTGGTTATATTAATTTTCCCAATTACATAAATGCATGGTAAAAACAAGGTTCATGGGCCAGCAATGGATCCGGACAATTCAGAAGGATGAAGAGGAAGAGTACAGGTTTGAATCAGTAATTCAGTCTCATATTATCCATATTACAATCTGTTATCCATGGTTAATCTAATCTCTTTCTCTCAGGGCCAAACATGCTATTTCTGCACATGGACCAAAAAGTGTTACCTTGATAGCAGAGAACATAGGAGGAACTTGCCATATTTCCCCACAAAATGTTGCAGCAACTTTCTTAATGTCATCATCTTTTATGTGTTCCCACGGCTCACGTTGGATTGCCTATATATGGAATTGGCATAACAAGAAATTCACAACAGAAATAATCTCATCAAAAAAAAAAAAAGACAATGTGGGGTTGAAAAATAAATGGAAGCAACATCTTTCTCCAAACACTTGATTTCAGATCAAGGAAAAAAGTAACATGCATATCAACAGGGAAATTTTTTTTTTTATCTAGACAGGGACAGAGTTAGCTCACTGGTGAATCAACGTCCCAAGTTGAGGTAGCCTCCCCTAAACGAAAAAATCCACTGTAATTCAAAGCCATTTGGTTAAAAGGAGGAATGAGAATTGAACTCCAAACCATAAAGAAAATGTGCAGTGCAGTAAGCAAAGGCTTTTCTGCGTGTGTGAAACAGACATATAAATACATATGTAGAGAGAGAGAGAGAGAGAGAGAGAGAGAGAGAGAGGGGGGGGGGGGGGGGGGGGGGGGGGGGGGGACATAAAAATTGACAGAAAACTAAAGCTTGAACAATTATAAACCCAGCTAAGTAAAGACCTCAATAAATTAGACATTTAAAATGGAAAATTTCACATTCCCTTTCTATTACTTTCCCTCAATTTATCAAAGATCTTCAATTTACCTGCTATAATGTGAAGGCGTGTTGTCTTTGTCAGGAACGGTTTAGGGCTTCGTCTGATGGTGGTCGATTGACGGAATTTTATATTGAACGCCAAATGGAATGAGTCATGTGTAGGACGATTTGAGGTAAAGGTAGTTATCTGCAAAAGTACCCAATGTTAACAAAAATGAAATGACACTCTGAATTCTTGAATTTGCGACCAATATTACTCCTCCCCGCACCATAACCCAATTACATAACATGAATGTCATAGAAATGTAAGGCAAGGAAAAATGTAACAAGATAGGTATACTTCAGCAGAAGGGAAAAAGTAAAGATTCTGATACCACCAAGTCGTAGACATTAATGAGCTCACGAGCACAGAAGGCTTAGCAGAATGTGCAGAATGTTACAATTGAGTAAATATTCAGAATTTTAAACATATATGCACGTCCATAAATTTAGATATTCAACTTATAGGAACATGTGTATGCAATGACCACCCGCTACAAGTAAAGATTTTGGTAGCCCACATCTAGTAGAATGAAGAGGGGGAAAAATCAACACTCTTCCTAAAAAAATTATTCTTAATATGTTAAGAACAAGCATGGCTCAACTTTAGGAACATAACATTGACTCTACATACCAAATGTCAAAGTATTATAATCTACAAGCCATGCCAGTTAGTGGTACCAAGTATTATCTAGAGAAGGGGACAGGCTTAAAGTTTTAACATATCTTATCAAAATCACAAGTCTCTACAGATTTGGACGAACTTACAGAATCTTTGTCGAAAGATTTCATCTCATTCTCAACAACATTGTACTAAGTATTATTTTCAAGTTATAGATCCTCAATTTTCTCTACGCAATACCAAAGAGTGCAGACGATTTTAGTGTATACAACTTAAAGATGATTCGAAGATGAATACTTATAAAAGAGTATATTCTATTCTTTCTACGTTACTTCTATATATGTATGTAACCCGGTTGCTTATATAACCCAATTTGATTCAAGTTGTATTAGTGGGAGTATTTGGGATTTTATTTTAGTTGGTCCCATTGATATAAGTTGGAAAAGCAAATTTCAAATAAAAAAAATTTGAAGAATTACATGTAACGCCCTGTATTTTATTATCATTACTAAATAAATACTGCATTTCATTTCCATGAACATTTGATTTAATTTCTATTTATAAATAATTATCTGGGGTCAAACTGTAATTTCCAAAATACTTTCTATGGTTTCAAAATCAATATCTACATTGTTGTTTAAACCGGGAATTTTATTCCTACGCTGATATTATTTTCCTGTATTTTCTTTCAACCGTAAAATACCAGTTTTGTTTTCCAACTGCGCCTTATACCGCGTCTTGGGTGAGGGAGCACGTGAGCTCAACCTCACCGGGAGAATTCTTCCCCTTTCTTGGAGCCCAAAGCACATACAATATATGTATGTGTATCAGACTCTCATCTCTCTCATTCACTCTCACTGTTACTCTCAATCTCCCTCTAAACTCTCCTAATTCTCTCTATCACTCTCTTGCTCTCAAGAAAACACACACACACACACAGATTATACATATGATATATATACACCACACATACATGGTCATATATATATATTGGGCTACCAAAATCAAGAACGGAGGGGTATAATTTCTTTGACGACGGATTATTACGGCGGAAGTTCTCGGCTTTTAATTTTCTGTGTAATCATCTCGGTGAGTATTATAAACTCACTCGCCATGTTTATATGTGTATATTTCAGTGTATATATGTGTATATATATCAATACACCATTGAAGCTTGAGAATTGGAGTTTTAGAAATCGTAACCAAAATCAATTCTGTAAATTGGGAATGAAAGATATCGATGCCAATAGGCTACGGTTCGAATCCTACGACTTAATTCATCCGTATCGCGACGAACGGTTGATTTAAAGTTTTGACACCCTCACTTTAATCGCAAATATCTAGAGATATAATCCGTATCAGTTAAAATTGATCGCGTATTCTTAATCTACGCGGAAAACCGAAGAGATCCATATATTGCACGACATAATTGAAACAGAAAACAGAAATGGGTAATTTTAGTCCAGAAATTGAAAACAGGGGAGAAAACGAAGAAGATGACATTCTGCAAGAACTCGCGCGCGCGAGGCTCGCTCGCGCGGCCCGCTCGCGCGGACCCTTCCCCCTCTTCGCGCGTGCGATCCGCTCACACGACATGTTCTGCCCTTTCGCTCGCGCGACCCGCTCGCGCGATCTGGCCTTCCCCTTCGCTCGCGCGACCCGCGCGCGCGACATCACCTTTCTCCCGCTCGCGTGACCCGCTCGCGCGACTTGGCAGTTTGAGCAGTTTCTATGTTTCCTTAGTAGGGACTGTTTGGAAAATGTTTTAAAAGTTTTTAAAGAACAGTTTGGCAAAAATATTGTTTTAAAGGTCTATGTTTTAATGATTGTACGAAACAAGAACAACTTAGGCCAAAATTTATGCTCGTACGATTATCCGGCTTTGTGATTTATTAATGGTGTTATTTATGAAACATTGACATACATATTAGGGTCGAGGTTGCGTCAACATGCATGTGTGTGAGAAAGCGTGAAAAGAGTAAAGGGTGGCGGTCTGGTGTGCGACCTCAATATCGATCGGATAGTATTCCTGGTATTGGAGGCAACAGTGTTGTGTACGACTTAGATATCGATCGGATAGTATTCCTGGTATCTAAGGCGCGCGTTTCGGATATTGATCGGATAGTATTCCTGATATCCGAAGCGATGGTGATAGTGTTGTGTACGGCTTAGATATCGATCGGATATTATTCCTGGTATCTAAGGCGCTTGTTTCGGATATCGATCGGATAGTATTCCTGGTATCCGAAATGATGGTATTGAGTGTGGCTTAGATATCGATCGGATATTATTCCTGGTATCTGAAGCAATAGTTTGGTGTGCTGTTTTGGATATCGATCGGATAGTATTCCTGGTATCTGAGATAATGGTTTGGTCGTGTTGAGTTTTGTTGAGAGAAAAGAGTCAGAAAGATGAGATATTACATTACTCATGCATGGTCGCTTATTTATTGCTTTCTTTATTTTCCCCCGTGGCTTATGTTGGAATTGGAACCTTGAATTTATTGCTCTTAAAAGTTAAAATGCACCGTTGTTTATATGCTTATATATACATTGCGAGCACTTGTTTATTTTGCTCACCAGCTTTCATAAGCTGACGGCGTTGATGCGTCCTGGACTGTATGTCCAGATTTTCAGGGTCAGGAGCAGCCAGGGTATTTTGACTATGCTACTTAGAGTCAGGAAACTTTCCAGGAGGCTGCTTTATATTTCCTATGCCTTTTAAATTTGGGTTTGTGATAAACTAGCTTTAGACATTTGAATAAGGCGTTTTGTGCCTAAGTTTATGACTGCTGTAATAGTTTAGTAAGTTTTTATTTCGGAGCTTATGTTTTTGTTAGTATCCTTTGCTCTAGAAATGTTTGTTAAGTTATTTGTTTGCAGGGACAATTGGTCATATTCACTTGTCACGACCTACGAGTCCATAAAGGAAATTAAATGCTTTCCTGAATTATGCTACGTCGGGGCGTGACATTACAGCATTACTCTCCACAAACATAGATCAAAAGAGTGATATTATAGTCTTAAAATTATATCCCAAAGTTGGTTCCCATCACATGTACCAGTTGGACCACATAAACTGTAACAGAACCACCTGCATTTTTATTGTTCAGAAATAAACTTTTTTTTAATTTCCCTTCTTGAAAATCCATATTTCCTCATGATTTGAAGAAAAAGGATTATCAGAAATGGGAACTAATGAAAAAGCACAAGAAACACTGAAATTAGCTTTCAAAGTGATAAATAAAGCACATATTATGATATGCTACAAAGTGATTTGAGTTTTGTTTTCCGGGAAAAAAAAAAGATGAGTTTTGTGAACCCTTATACTCTGAACCATAAAATGGTTTTTGTAAACAAATCAGGTGTTGTAATGAGGTAAGAGAAGATAGATTAGTTCAAGAATTAAAAAGAAAAAGTTTCATAAAAACAAAGAACCACGACCAAACTAAATTATGTTTGATGGTTTAGAAAAAGATTTCATGTTGGCAAATTGACATGCATTCCCAATACCCTCTGGCTCTTTGTCACTTACATTTTGTTATCATTCTCATTGAATAAGCAATATTTTCCTTCCAATGTCCCAACTTAACTTCTCTAATTGGAAGACATCAAATTCTTAAAATTTAAGGCTCATCACAAATTATATGTAAATATAAACTATGTTCGTTGAATATTTAATTATGAAAAAAAAAGGTAACCAGCATCCAAAATATTTTATGCCACAAAATGAATTTACCCAAAATCCTTGTATGGCACAAAATGAATTTGCCAGAAATTGAAGTCATCTTTGATTAAGAGTCCAATGATAAATCTTGATGTAGTAAAAAAAAAACAATTTCATTAAGCGCCCCTTTGCCTTGCAAAGTATTCCGATTGGCATAAAAGTTTAAACCCTCAAGCAAAACCACATAGCTTTAGTTCAAAAGTCATGTTTCATTTTCCTTAATTCATTTGATTAGACTGAATTATTAAACTTTAATCTCTGGCTTCGAAAAATTTAATCTCTGGTTTCTTAAACTTGAACCTCTAGTATAGACTATGAACCAAAGAAAACCTATTTATATTGGGTAAAAAAAAATGTGTGGGTAGTGACTAAAAGGTCGTAGCAGGCATGAGACAAACTCTAGTAGGCATTCAGAACCCCTTTCCAAAGCTGAAACAAATAGAGAAAGTTGTGGCCAAAGAGAACTTCAAAAAATAAAACTGTGGGGCAATGACACATTGATGCTGAACACACACACACACACACACACACACACATACAGAGAAAAGGAAATAGAAACCAAACCGTGCATTCAAGCCTCGAGTAGTGGTCAATGACGCGCTCATGATAGAGTCATGGAAGGAGCTGTGTCGCACGTGATTGGGGTTTCACGAATGAATCTCAGATTAGCAGATTCTCTTTTTTTAGTTTCGATTTAGATTATGAAGGTAAACAGGTTCCCTTAGAGCCTTACATGACGAAAAGGCAGAAAGAAGATTGGTTAGAAGATCGGAGGCTGGATCTCTCTCCTCATGGTTTGGGATATCTGCTGCTTGACCTCCCTTACCCGAAGAAGAAGAAACAGATCGAGAGTCCTCTGACACAGAAAGTTGGGATTCGAATAGTTGCCGACTTGTTCCCTTTAGCTGTAAACTGTACCACAGCGAAGCCATCGACGCCTCCGGTAAATGAAGAGAGGCTGATAGAGAGGCAAAACCGGTTGGAAGATTGGCCGAATCGGAAGAGAGATAATGATTAATGTGAGACAGAAAGTTGTGTACTTCTTTTAGTCGACATGATCTGTGGGGTTTCCACTCCGCACAGAAGCTGAAGCGGTGACGGAAAGACAGAGAAATCGAAGCGGTGCAGAGACAGAATGAAAGAGACAAACTGGCAGAATCGTAAAAACTCAATCACAGAGGGGCAAGATTGGCACTTCATATAATTCGACACAAAGTAGTCGATATTCTCTTATAGTATAGTAGATATATATATACATATATATATATATATATAAATATCTGCACTCTTTTCATATTTTAAGAGCTAACAAAATTATACATGAGCTTACATCTTTAACAATGTACAAAGACAATGGATAAGTTTCTATTTGTTCAAGTATTTTGTGAGAGAAGATTAAAAAAAAAAACAAATAATACTCCCTGATGCTTCAAACATCAAATCATCAAGTATTTTGTTTGATAAATCTTGACTTTAGGACCTTTCAAAACTGGAGTTCTAATACCATGACAATCACCAACTAATAAAAAAGCTTAAAATCACAATGAAACCGATGCAACTTTTCAATGAGATAGTAATGTTGATAGAAAATGTGGTTAAAATTGCAGGCAGAAAAGAAAAGCTTTCTTCGCAATAAACCAATCGAGTAAACTCAAAATTCTGAAAAAATAGCAGGGTCAAGATAACTTAAGTGGTCTTGAGAAGGCTTACCATCTACGTTGAACACCGCTAGGCTTTTTCTTGGTTAACCTTATCCTAATTTTTTTTTCTTTTTTATTTTAATTTTCTCCTTCCTATGGGATTTGAAATAATGTAAGCCTTGTTTTCTAAGAAAATGTTGGGGAGAAAAACATAAGAATAAACTAGATAGAACTTTTGATTTTACTGATTCCAACTAATGAATCTTTCAAGCCGGGGGATTATTTAATACTATTTTAATAGCACATATTTTCTCCACAACCAAACATATCATTAATTAGGTTACAAAATCTAAAGCATTTCTGCCAACTTAAACCAAAACAGTGGCATCTACATAGGAAAATATGAACAGAATGCAAAGAAATATACATAGCTTAAACCAAAGCAGTACCTTGTTTGGAGTTCTGAGGAACTCATATCGTATCAATAAGGTACCTCTTTTCTGAGATACTCACACTTGAGTAGGCAAATTGCTCAAGAGTTACTTAGAACTCAATCAATCTGATAACAAATTATGAATAACAAGCAGAAAAATAAGAAATGAGAACCTCTTTCTTGTTGTGTTCTTTAACGGCAAAGCGAGTGAGATAATCGATCTCGACTAAGAAGTCCTTCTACCAATCCAAAGTAGAGAAGTTTTTATGCTTCCCCCACAATAATATCAAGATAAAGAAAGAAAGTACATGAATCGGACAATCTTATCATCTGGGAACAATTAATAGCTCTCTCTGTGCTTTCCTTGTTCTCTTGGCTAACCTAAGCAAGTAATAAGTCATATAAGTACCTCATCTATTCAATGTGAATAGGAAAGCTCCTAAAAGAAATGATTTCCAATAGTAATCATATAGTTAAAAGAGAATAAGTAAATTAGTCAAAAGTCTTACCCCACGGTTGTTGTGAGCGTGTTTACTTGATTTCAATCTTATGAGACATTCAGAAAAAGCCTACAATTTGCCAACACAGTCTTCAAACCATTTAACATCTCATAAATTGCCACCGATAACTTTAAGAGGGTATGTTCAATTAGATCATATAAAGGCACTATTTGCCAAGAGTTTCAGGAAGGAAGAACATAACAAAGGAAAATGAGGGGCTAAAGAGATACAAAGAAAATGCATACTGTAATGAACTACATTTACTTACTGTGTCAGCTAATATGCTCACTCAGTTTGATTGCTTCCCAATTTTCCAACATTCACTTGCTTAAATTTAAAATTGACGAAAAGTTTAAATAGTAATTTGAAGTTGTTTCCATTAAGTTTTAATTGAGTAACTTCTGACTTTTGAATCAAGATAGAAACACTTCGTCGGTAATTTGTACTCAGAGAATTGGTTTTCAAAATGAATATGAACACATGCATGTCTAATGATGCAATTGTTATGCGGAATGAAATAACGTTATGTCTTGAAGACATTGGAAGTACTTGTAAAACAATGCCTAAATAACAAATTCAAAACTCTCAATCTATTAGATAGGAAGGAAAATCTTGCCACTTAGGCATCAATCAGAAGATAGGTAGATTAGGAAGAGGAGGAGGCAGTGTACTCCATTGTTCGATAGACCTTGACGGTACTGGCGTTTAATCCAAAAATAATCCTCTTTCACTAGAAACCAATCCAATGTTAAAAAAAAAACTGAGTTTGTGTATGGAATCATTTCAGAAATACCCTCCTATTGTGAATATGAAATTCCACAAAATATGTAAAGCTCAAAAAAAAAAATTTCTTGGGCAAAACAGATTGGAAAGTGACAGAAGAGAAGATATATCTACACAATAAGGAAATCTCAACATCTTTCACCATGAATTACACACAACACTACATTATGCAAATAATACGAAGAGATGAAAGAGAATACCTATAGATTGTCCCGGATGCAATTACATTTTTGCAACAGATTTCCAAACTACTGAAGCATTTATCCGCAATTAACCATTCCCAATCTGCCAAAATTAAGACTAAAAATAGAAAGCTTTAAACATACCTGTGAGAGAGATGGAGAAATAGAAAGTAGAGTGATTGAGGAAAATGCAAAATGGGAACTCAACTATTGGTTCGAATCTAAGAGAAATTCTAGAGAATGTTTGCTCTATTGGTTTTTTTCTTTTTTGAATGATAAGGAGAAAAAAAGTTGGGTCAAAAGAAAATGCCATTTTGAAGTTTTATCAACAATTTGCTTGTGTAGGCGGGGATCCGGTATTTTCTAAATCCTTCCTAGAATTTACAAAAGAAATTCTTTCAATAAAGATGTGAATTATGGAGGATTGGTCGACAAAATATGAACCAGAGACTGAACCTTGATATAATACCGTTTTGTTACCGTGAGACATATTTTCTTAAAAAAAGGGTGTTGTTTTATACCATGTCACACAATCTTGTGACTTCAAAACAATCTGACTTGAAGTTGTTCACTCCATATTTTGCTCCGGGCATGCCAGAGCTGAGGTAGCTAGATCGATTGTGGTGCGTGTGTGTGTTAGCTAACGTGGTTTTCCTAGTAATTTGTGCGAGTGATCCACGACCTGACTTCTATCTTTTGGAAGATAGTTAAAAACAAGTAGGAAAGTACCCTTGTTTAAAGATTCCTTGACAGTATTGAAGCACATAAGTCAAATCGTGTCAAGATCTAAATAAACCAAGTAAATCAACAAGTTAAAACCGATCAGACTACCTTATGGAGAGAAGATATTCTGATGATGAAACTTGGAACTATAATAAATGTAAAAACTTGGGAGCAATTATGAGAATTGAACTAAGTTTTACAAAATTTATAACAGAAAGAGAAATACAAAGGAGTGCTTTTATAAAAAGATGATTTTTGAATGATTTTGGAGTTTGGTAGAGACGTAGGGTGCATGGGCGAAGGCAGCATGCCCCCCCTGAGATTTTGAGAATTAAAATTTTACCCTACATTTTTTTTTAGTATTTTACATTTAGCCACCCCCCCAACTTATGTTTAGGCCCTCCAAAGGGGTCCAAGGGCCAATTTAGTGTCATCAATTACATGTATATTGATACAAGTATGTACAACTCAAAAGGGAAGGTGCCCAGAATTTTGAAAATTACACTTTTGGTGTGAGAATTTTATGCATTTTAGAAATAGGCCCCCCTAGAATTTTGAAAGACACTATACAAGATTTACGTGTCACCAAATAGATTCATATTATAAGCATATCCCAAAAATATCACAATTGTACACAAGCAGACCCTAAAAAAATTGCCAATTATATATAAATAGACCCCCAAAAAATCGCCAAGTATCCTGATGGACTTGAGCATGGCCACCGGCGAGAAGGTTTCCTCATAGTCAATGCCCTCCCTCTGAGTATAACCTTTCGCTACAAGCCTAGCCTTATAGGTCTCAACCTTTCCATCAAATGCTCTTTTCCTCTTGTAGACCCACTTACAACCAATGGGTTTAATATTGGCTGGAAGTTCTACAAGATCCCAGACCTGATTAGAATCCATAGATTCTAATTCAGCCTTCATAGCTTTAACCCAATGATCTGAATCAACATCAGTTATTGCCTCATCATATGTGGCAGGATCAGATTCAGATTCTATGGAGACAGCTTCAAAAACTTCTCCTAAGAACATGTATCTATCAGGCTGGCTGATAATCCTCCCACTACGATGAGGTACCGGTGCGGAAATGGGTGAAGAAGTGGTATTTTCTTGATTTACATCGTTATTAACTGCGGGTTGGACTGAGGGCTCTCCTTCTATTTCTCTCAGATCTATCCTTCCCTTAGGTTTATGGTTCATGATATAATCATCCTCTAAGAAAACAGCATATGTACTAACAAACACTTTCTATTCTCTTGGATCATAAAAATACCATCCATAAGTACCCTTTGGATACCCTAAAAAATAACATACTTCTGATCTAGAATCCAACTTGCTCATCTTTCCTTTCAGCACATGTGCCGGACACCCCCACATCCGGAGATGTTGCAAAGAAGGCTTGCGCCCAATCCACATCTCCCGTGGTGTCCTGGGAATAGATTTGCTTGGTACTAGATTTAGTATGTATGCAGCGGTTTCCAAAGCATAACCCCAAAGGAATAATGGCAACTCTGAATAACTCATCATTGACCCAGTCATGTATAAAAGAGTCTGATTCCTTCTCTCTGCTACACCATTCTGCTGAGGCGTGCCAGGTGCAGTCAACTGTGACAGAATCCCATTCTGTACGAGGTGAGCAATAAACTCATTAGAGGGGTACTCGCCACCTCGATCAGATCGAATGGCCTTGATATGTGAGCCCAATTGCTTCTCCACTTCAGCCCTAAACTCTTTGAACTTTTCAAAGGCTTCAGACTTGTGCTGCATTAGGTACACATATCCATACCTAGAGTGGTCATCAGTAAATGTTATGAAATACTCATAACCACCCCTTGCTCTAATATTTATTGGTCCACACACATCAGTATGAACTAATTCCAACAATGCATTGGTTCTATTGCCCTTTGCAGGAAAGGGCCTTTTGGTCATCTTACCCTCTAAACAAGACTCGCAGACTTCCATTGGTTTGAGAACCAAATCGCCTAAGACCCCTTCTTTGACTAGTCTGCCAATCCTATTTAGATTGATATGGCCAAGCCTCATATGGCAAAGCCTTGTTGGATTAGTGGAAGGTTCTTTTCTTTTAGATGGTATAGTTACCATTGAGTTATTAAGTTCAAAGCAAGAATCTTTAGAAATATTGGGAATGATCACATACAAACCATTTGATTTAACACCAAAACATATAAAAGAACGATTTCTTTTAATAACAACTTCAGTTCCAAAATGAAAAGAACAACCATTATTCGATAAATTAGAAATTGAAATTAAATTATGTCTCATGGAAGGGACGTAAAGTACATCTGATAAAATCAAAACTTTATTGTCTAGAAATTCTAAAACTACGACTCCTATAGCAACCGCAGAAACGGTTGCACTAGAACCTAGAGTAAGTATGATTTCCCCATCACTGCACCTCCTGGTTGATCTGAACCCCTGCAATGAATTACAGATATGGTTAGTCGCACCAGAATCAATGCACCAAGTGTTTGAAGTATCCGTAATAAAACTTACTTCAATCACATGTGATTCAATCATACCTTGAACTCTTGTAGCTAAGAATTCTGGACAGTTCCTCTTCCAGTGGCCCTTCTCACCGCATTGGAAACACTTTCCTTTGCCTTGGCCACCCACCTTCCCTTTGCCCTTACCTTTTCCCTTAGATTTTGCAATCTTAGGGACCAGTCCAACACTTGGACCACCAGTGCCAGCCTTCTTCTTCCCTTTCTTTCCTTTCGGTGTAGATCGGGAAGAGGAAGCGCTTTTCTCAACGTTCAAGACGTTGACCCCAGGTTTGATCACCCCTTCCCCTGCCAAAAGAGAACTCATCAATTCGCTCCTTGAAAAATTCATTTAATTCATATTATAGTTAAGTTTAAATTGAGCGAATGAAGGCGACAGCGAATTGAGGATCATGTCAACTTGGGTTTATGCATCCATGTTGGCACCTAGGGTCTCCAGCTCGTTTAAATAACCAATCATTTTTAAAACATATTCCTTGATTGGAGTCCCTTCCGACATCTTTGCACTCATTATCTTTCGCATGGCTACCTGTCTAGCAGGCCTGCCATGCTCCCCGAACATCTTTTTCAGGGATGTGATAATGTCACTGGCAGAATCATTCGATTGGAATTGGTGTTGCAACACACCTGCCATTGAGGCCAGAATATAGCAACGAGCCATTCCATCTGACTTCTTCCATTTGTCGAACTCGCGTCTGGCAGCTGCCGAAGCATTTGCCGCGGGTTCTTCTGGGCTTGGGGTGGTGAGGACATATATGTGATCCTCCGCAGTTAACACGATGTCAAGGTTACGTTTCCATTCAGTGTAGTTGTTTCCAGTTAACTTGTTTTGAGTGAGTATGGTGGCAAGTGGACTAAATGAAGATCTAGACATTATGATTACTGAAAATCAAACAAACAAAATAAATATGGATATCAGAATTTGACAGTTTAAAATAAAAGAATCCTTAAAACTCTTATTTTAAAACAAAGTCGCCGGAATATCGAAATGAAAGAATAAAGCCTCCGTGTGATGGTCAATGTTCGATCTTTCGATTAATCATGACTTGTCCGCTATGCAACTCTTGCAAAACAAGTTATGACTCCCGATCCCTTTTGATTTCTAAGTTTTTGAATAATGCCCCATGTGGGATCCCTTATCCATAGCTTAGCTAGTGTGTACCATTAACTAGGATCCAATCACAACCGTCTCAAGTAGCGCCTCCGTGTGGTGGTCACCCTCTAACACGTCTGATTGATTCTATCAAAGGAAGTTCACATCTAGTAACCAATGAGTAATGCACCCTCCGTATGGAATGATCACCCCTGACGAGGTGACACAGAATGCACCACTCATCTTACAGTGAACCGTTAATGGAAGATCGTGGGTGTTTATTAATAAGACCCTCTCCCACTAGATTTAGAAATTAAGGATTTTGCTTTTAAAAATGTTTCCACACATTACCCATAAACATCCAATGTTTACTAATGCGTTGAAATGGTTTTTGAATTTTATTTTAGAAAACTTATTTTACGTGCATGCAAGTAGTAACAATATAATTAAATGCCAATCACAAACCAAGCACATAAAACAAAAAACTAAAATTGAAAATAAAGACATCCAAACAATGCCTCTATCTCCCATGGCTCTATCTCCGTAGAACCTCCTTTTGGTTTGATCGCCTCCAGCTCCATCTTGATGGATTTTCTAATTTTATTACATTTGTCCTATGCTTCTTTCGAAGCTTACAATTTATCTAGAAATAGAAATAGCAACAACAAAATAAAAGGCTAGGGAAACCGGTGCGACTTTTCTTTTCGTAGGATTGAAGTCGCAGCGCCCTTTACATATGCCTTAAAACCAAACCAAACTTAAATTACAACATGCACCAATCTCAAACAATTTAAATACAAAATATTCAAATGACTTGGTGCCATGGGAGATAGCGACTAATCTAGCTGCAAAAGGGTTAGTCGTACACGCATCTATACATACATAACAAATATATGTAACTATTGGAACACTTAATTGATTCACACAGTATATAAACTCTTTACATATTGAATTAGAACTTAAAACAGCATCTTACTTCTCTGTCACAATTCGATCGATCGAAGACCGTTCGATCGCTCGAACCTTCAATCGATTGAACACTGTTCAATTGCTTGAACAGTCTGTTTCACATAATGATTTGAAAATTTACAGAATATTTTAAAATTAAAGTATTTAATTTCAAAAACACTTTAAAACGTGAAACAGAGAACCTGACAAAGAATCTGTCTCGATCGATCTAAGTCTATTCGATCGATCGAACACCAGAAGGTTTCGATCGATCGAAACATGTTCGATCGCTTGAGTACAGAGAGTGTTCGATCGATCGAAACATGTTCGACTTGCATCCTATGCAATCACAGATTTGAACTCTGCTGCGATGACACTGCAGAAACAAATCTGTGACGATACAGTTTCGAAAACAGTTCTAAAATCAACATGCCAATCAAAATAGTGTTCCAAAAACGCATCTATAGATCCAAACGAGCGTGGCTCTGATACCAATTGATGGAAAAACCGGTTTAAGTTAAAAGTTTAAACGCGCAGTGGAAAAGTCGAGTTATAAAAACTTAATGGTAGCCCAGGATCTACTACTCGTTAATTCCATAGATGCGCACAAGAGGGGACAAGAGTTATACCTTAGTGTCTTGAACCCAATTCTGATTTTCTTCTTCTTCCTTGGTGATGCAGCAGCCTCCACTAGGTTGTCTTCACCCTTATGTCTCCTACGGATGCTTGCCAGAGAGACTAGAGATGGTGGGATCTCTAATAGAGAGAAAAAAGAAGGTTTGGGGCTCTAAAAATAGTTTCTGCAGCTTCTGACGTTCTAAAATGACGAACCCTTTTTCCAGATTACAGCTGCCCTATTTATAGATTTCCAGAACCGACCTAGACTTCGAGCAATCGAAGATCTTCGATCGATCGAACCTTCGATCGATCGAACCATTCTCGATCGATCAAGACTGCCAAGACTTCAATCGATCGAACATACTTCAATCGATCGAACTTGTCTTGACAGCTTCCTCAAGTGTCTTTCCAAGCATCCTAGCAGAGCTAAGAGTGGGACCTCCTAGGCTCTTTATTGTTGGCTCAGACCAGTTGATTAATTACCATGATCAAACTCTTTGATCAGCAAACTAACCAACTGGTCAGTTAATGTTTACTCCACTATAAAATGATAACTGAACTCCAACGCTAAAGAACATATCCGCAGCGATAACTAGACTTGTATGTTGTACTAATGTCCCTTTACCTTCAGCATTCGTAATCATATTCAGGTAGTCGGATAACTATTACTGTCAACCTGGATCATGATTACTTCTTGTATTCCTTGAGTCCCATTCACCTCTCATGATTACCAAACATGTTGATAACTCTTATCAACAAGACTGCAGTACTCAGTAATCGACTTGGTGACATTCTCAAGGGAATGCTTACTCTGAAACAGAGGATAGATTCTGTCTTGACAATATATGTTCACAACCCTATGAATATGACATACCCAAGATACCCAAGTGTTGATCTTCTATAGACCTCACTGATTGGTAAGTCAAAGCAGCCATATCCACAGTCTGTGTTCATAATCGTCTCAAGATTAAGAACACGTACCTTATACAAGTTATGAGTTCCTATCGACTGATTGACAGTCTTGAGTGTTAATAGAAAGCTCAGGTCCGTCAATGCACTATAAGCACTAGCATGTTAACTAAGAGTTAAACTCTAGTGATTGAGATTAATCACTCCATCCAATGGTAGTTAATCATGCTACAATGTAAACCTGATGAGATATCCAGTCTCATCATCCACTGTGACACATTCTAAGTAACAAAGAATAGTAATTCGTATCTCACTTGTATGTATCTCATACATACACGAATTACTTACTATGGTACTTAAGGATAACAATCATCTTATGAAAGAAACATACATAACTAAATGTAAAGCTGATATCCATATATTAAAATGTCAATGTCTCATGTATAAAGTAATGGTTTGAGGGCACAAACCCAACAATTGTTCTCACTGGAGATGATCTGGATGAGATGGGAAAGTTGAAAACTTACCTGGCTAAGGAATTTGAAGTACTTCTTGGGAATAGAGGTAGCAAAATCCAATGATGGGATATTTATATCACAGAGACAGTATGTGTTGGAGTTACTAAAGGAAACAGGAATGCTTGGATGCAAGGTGTCTGATACTCCTATGGATCCTTATATGAAACTCGAGGATGACTCAAGTGGAGAGCCAGTGGATAAGGTTAGATATCAGAGACTGGTAGGTAAATTGATTTATCTATCTCACACTAGACCAGATATTGCGTTCGCAGTGAGTGTGGTAAGTCAATTTATGCATTCTCCAACATAGGTCGATCTTGATGCTGCCTTTTGAATGATGAGGTACCTCAAGTCAGCACCCGAAAAAGGATTGTTCTTTGGTAAGCATGGTCACACTGAAGTTGGAGCCTATACTAACACAGATTGGGCAGGGTCGGTGACCGATAGAAGGTCAACCATAGGGTACTGTTCCTTTGTTGTGGGGAATCTCGTTACATGGAGAAGTAAAAAACAGGCCGTTGTGGCTCGATCTAGTGCTGAAGCAGAGTTTAGAGCTATGGCACAAGGGATATGTGAGTTGTTATGGATCCAGATTATTCTTTCTGATCTGTATTTTAAGCCTGAAGACTCGATGAAGTTATACTGCGACAATAAAGCTACTATTAACATCGTCATAATCCTGTTCAGCATGACAGGACTAAACATGTGGAAATTGATTGTCACTTCTTCAAGGAGAGGTTGAATAATGGGAATATTTGTACTCCATTTATGAAACCGGAGAACACTTAGCTGATGTTCTCACTAAGAATCTTACTAGTAGATCTTTTCGTTATATCCTTAACAAGCTAGGCATGAGAGATATCTTCACACCCGCTTGAGGGGGAGTGTTGAGTATTTGATTTTATATCAGTTGGTTTAGTTTAGTTTAATGGTATTATGAGGACCTTCTTGTAATTATTTTTTTCCCTCTTCATTATTCCGTGTTAATAAAAAGATAAAGAGTAATGATAGTTCTCTCTAAGTTTTGGTGGAAATATTCTCTACACATTTTGACGGTTTGGCTGACATATTTTAGAACTTGTGTCCTCTGTATTTTAGCTATGCAGTTGCTTCGTTACTTCCCCCTTCTCTCATAAGTTGAAACCCCTTTTCCCTTTTTTGGAACTTGTGCTCAGATCTTGGGCTCTAATAACTTTTGAGAGATATTCTTCGAACCATTAGAGATGACAGTTTGTTAGAATGCATGCAAAGCTTCTTAAGGAAGCTTTATCAGTCTTAGCCCAATGGAAGATAGTCTGATGACCCGTGTCTGAAGAGGACGTTTGTGGACATGAGGAACCGGTCGTCCACTTTTTTGGTTTGTTTTGAAATTGATTTGGATCAAAGAAAAGAAAAGAAAGGTCTATTGAAAACAGATATAGAGTCGCCACTTGGTCTTTAAGGAAACAAGAAACCTAATTTTGACTCACCCAAATGGATAAAGGGCATTGGCCCTTCATAACCAAAGAATTTGGTTCGGGGTTTTGGTATGAGAGAGGAAGGAGCCTTTGCCACGACTAAAACACCCTCAACTCGCCCTGTCTCTCGACGGGCCTCAATTAGCATCCAAATAATCATCTTATACTATGTTTGGTTCGACAATTAATACTATGATAATATATTACATCACATAAGAATCTTTAAAATGGAAGATCAAAAGATAAGATATCATTCATAAGATCTAAGCCAAGTATCACACAGTGCAAAGGTGAAAGATCACACAAACAAACCTAGGAAAAATTGTCTAATCATGTATCAAGTAATCAAGTTTTCCTAATCTAAAAGGGGACATGGATTGTTCTTGAAACAAATAATCAAAGAATTCAAAAATATGCTTAGTAAACTAGAATGATGCATGTTAATCTTTGAGAAAAGAAGACCTCTTAATCCCCGGGACGGATGAGAAAGGAAGATTAGATCGAGGGGAAGCATGAGCGTATGATCAAGTTCATTCCTTATAATCTTCTTAGATTAAGAGTCACAAAAACTCTAAATCTTGCATGGATGCAATGTATGACCCTAGAATGTGCAAAAGTTGTAGTGTGTTTGTGTACATGGGCTTTCTAAAGTGACTTAGAAGTTTAAAGTATGAATGAATGCATGAAGGAAATCATCATGGGATATGTCCAAAGGTAGTATGAACTACGTCCTAAGAGATGAGCTAATTTGGAGTGTATGAAAGTATCAAATCAAAAAATGAAAGTAAAAGTATGCTTACTGTGAATAGTGGACAGAATAGTGAGTTGATCTTGTGAAAAATGGAAAATGGAAAATAGGGTTAGAAATATTTTTAGTTCATGATTTTTTATTGAGATCATCCTTATTGTGTTTAGAAAAAATATCAAGAAGCCAATATTCAATAACTATTACAGATGAGAGAAATCATACAAACAATAGAGGTTACTCAGAAACAGAGTAGTCCGTACTGTCGACTGAAATGTTGAAAAATCTTAGAAAATGAAAACAAAACATTTGGAGGCCATATTATACAGAGAGTTCCCTAAGACACTGAAGTTCAAGGGAAAAATCACTTAGGATCACACTTTTTGGAAAAGTTTTCTAGAAAACAAATTGAAAGTCAACCAAGCTACTGTGACAGCAAAAATAGAATGTCAGGAGAGAATGTTTGGACTAAAATGGAATCCTTCCAAGTATTTTCAAGCCAAGCCAAAAATCATGGGTGTTCTATAATGAGTTATGAAGACTTTCCAAGTTGTCTTGCATCCATTCATTGAGTATTGAGTTCTAGAGAAATCTTTGAACTCAGATCATTCATTGTTTTGAAGATTTCTTGAGAAAACAAGGGTTTGATTTCTTGAAATAAAAAAGAGGGGTTTATGAGGGGTTTTGAAATAGAGGTTTTGAGAGTATATTTTCAACATTTAAATTCAAGTTATGACCACTTGAAATATCAACATTGAACTCATTTCAAGAACCTCCAAGATTGTTGGAGAGCATTGTTTCCATTTGAGCATAACTTCAAGAATACTTTGGAAGTATTGAAGTTAGAATCATCATCTATCAAACATGTTTTTGAGGTTAAGAACTACTATCCATAAGGATTCACTCACCTCAAACACCATGCCATCATTTAGATGATGATGGGCTAGTAAGTAACCAAAGAAAAATAAAAAGAAATGAAGTTAAGGAGAGATGAGCATATATAAATAAAGCAAGTAAATAGCAACCAATAGTTGATAATCATGGAGATGTTGGACTTGTAGCTTGATGTTTCACTCATATGTAATGACTTTGGACATGGAAGAAGTTTCCTATCTCATAAATGCTCACAAAAATGGTGGTTGGAACTTCTATCTAAGGAGATGGGTTAGAGAGAGAAGCTCCTCATTCTCTCTAAAACTTTTCTTTTCTCTTTCTTTTCAAAGATAAAGATGGGATCTAAAAAGAAGACAAGGGATCATGTTAAATCTAAGGCTGCAGGTTCTTCAATTCCTTTGGTTACACATGGGGAGCATGCAAATGTTCCAAATACTAATTAACCTTTTTTCTGAAAAGAAAATGTTCCACATACTACTGGAGTTTCATATGTTTTGGGTATTATTGCTCCAGATCTGGAGAGTAAGTACTCTCTCAAAGGAGATGGTTCAGTGATACTTAAAGATGGACCTCAACCTGGTGGTTTCATCTCTGATGGGAAGGTCCGAGTTCTCAATGTTGCTAAACCAGTCATTGTGACTAAACCTACTAGATATATAAGTTCTTTTGATAATCATGGAGGAATGGTACATGTTCTAAATGATGCTAAATCAACATCTCTGGTTACCAATGAACCTATATCTCCTGTCTTGCCTAATGTTCATGGTTTGTCTGATGAGGACCTTGAACTAGAAGAAGATTGGGAAGTCCAGGAAGATCTTGAGGGAGAAAGGTTTGTCCATGCTGAGCAAGAGTTAAAGAACCCTACTGGGGAATCTCGATTTCACAAGCTCCAAGACTCTAACGAGTTACTAAAAAGGAAGATTCAAGACCCCACCAATAATGACCTTATCTCTGCACAAAATCTCATCCGGCAACTTCAAACCGAGCTTGAAAGATTGAAACCCAACACTCAGTCTCCATCTTCTACTCTTATACATGGTGGCAAGCATAACATACTAAGTTCAATAGGTTCTAACATTTCTTCAGTTCCTGATAGCAGCACAAAGAAAATATCCAAAAATGAAGCCCGTACAAGCTTTGATCCACAAAAACCTAATTTTACTTTGGGAAGTTTGAGGAAGGTGACCTCCACGCGCCTATACACACATGCATTGTTATAGATAATACTCCCACTAACGGTCATATTGAGCATTTTAATACTCAAAAAGTAATGGGTAGTCACATGGGTTCTCCATGCTGTCCTGTGAATTTCGGCGCAGTGTCTCTGCAATACCAACTGCGCAAGCTGCATGGTAATGATGCACATGACCAGCACACAAGCTTACGTGACCCCACAGTCTCCTTTCTTGACCAAACCCTTTTAACTCATAATGCAGCAACCACGTGGTTACGCCCCCAATTTCAGGCAACGTGTCTCCTACGTCTCCAGTTACTTTTCCTACTCTCCATAACTTTGTTGGTAGTCACATGGCATGTACTGCGTTGACCTGGGATTCCGGACACTTATCTTTGAATGATCCTAAGGGCATGATGCAAATTACAAATCAAAAAGGTATTGCTTGCCATGTGTCAAATCCCTCTCTTGATACCCTAAAGCATACCACCTTGTCATTACATGAATCTGCTGGCCCCGTTATTAATAATACCTACTTCAGAGGTAATGTGAGTGTTTGTCCTACTAAATAAGAGGCATCTGCCACCCCATCATAGCACACAGCCACGGCTCCTCTCTCTCAGGCTAGAGTTGCTATCAAAGGGCTACTATGGCCTCACACAAGTCTGCTACCCAAGTGAGTCTTTCCTATCGTGAGGCACTTAAGCCTCAGTTATAAATCTCTAGCCGTACCAAGACTAACTCCACTGCTAAGCTCAACCAAGAGATAAGTTGGGCCTCACTATTGTAACCTAAAATAGCTACTGAGTTTAAAGTCAATTATATCAAGCATCAGAGAGATATGGACAGAATTAAAATTAGGATGCCTAAGACTTTGACAGATCAAGGCAGCAGAGCTTGGGATTATACTCTTGTTGGGCACTTCATTGGTAAGAAACTTCCCTACTCTTTGGTGAAATCTGCCTCTTCTAGACTCTGGGGTAAATTAGGTCTCCAGGATATGTTAGCAATGGAATTGGGCTACTTCTTTTTCAAATTCAATTCTCAAGATGAAAGTGCTGCAGTGCTGGAAGGGGGCCCTTGGCATATAACTGGGCAGCCCATCATTTTGAGAAATTGGCAACCAGGGTTGGAATTAACTAAGGCAAAACAGTCTAATATCCCTATTTGGGTTAACATTTACAATATCCCCCTTGAGTACTGGACTCCTGAAGGACTTAGTTTCATTGCTAGTGCAATCGAAAAGCCATGACTGCTTCAGGTTGAAAGATTGACTATGCCAGACTGTGTGTGGAAGTTGATGCAACATTTGATCTGGTTAAGGAATTTGACATAGAAGTTGAGGATTCAGACTATGGAGAAGTGAAGTTGATTACCATCAAGGTTGATTGCCAATGGAGCCCCATTCGATGTGCAAAATGTAAGACATTTGGTCATGATTGCAATAGAGTCCCTAAACCACAATCAGGCCATAAGACCTCCGCTGATTCTCTTAAGCAGCTCTCCAATGATCAGACTTTAGGTGTTCGGAAGACGAAAGGGAAAGGTAAGATCACTACTGAGTTGGACTCCTCAAAATGTCCATCCTCTTCTTCAGACACTATGATCACTCAACTTGTTGATGATACTCAAAGACTGCATCCGCCATAATCGGAGGTCAGTGGGAATGCTGATGGCTCTTTCCATTCAGTCATAGAGTAAACAATTGTGAGCAACCAATTCTTAGTGCTGGAGGATGTTGAGAGTGAACCTAGAAATGATATTCCACCTAATGAACCTGCTTACCCTAATGAAGTCCAACATATTCCTGATATTACAGCTTTGGATGTCAATAGCACTGCCCAAGTGGAGGCATATTATGAGGAGAATATTAATCATACTCCTGAAGGGGTAGATAATTCTATTACCAAAGGTATTTGCGTGAACACTGGAACACAAGAAGAGCTGAAAGACACTAACTTACCAATTTCGGAGGTTCCCACTAGTCCTATGGATCATATGATCCAGGATATAAGTTCTAGGGCCATACCATCACAGATTGGGTACACCAATTCCTTTTTCCAGATCCCCACCCCCAAAGAGGCCTCAAGTGATAATGAAGATCAATCAGTCCAGATGCCCTCACTAAAGAAATATTTGGACCCTCCTTGCACTAAGGTTTCTCCAGGTCATTCCAATAAGCAGAAGAACAAATTTGGGGGTTCTTCAGGTAAGAAAAAGAACACTTCTAAACGTCATTAATGATTATTAGTTACTGGAATATAAGAGGCCTTAATCAGGCCATTAAACAATAAGAGATTTATAAGATTGTTTTTACTCACAAAATTGATGTTATGGGTATTGTTGAAACCAAAGTAAGAATGCCTAACCAAGATAATATTCAAAGGACCATGGTCCCTAATTAGAACTTTATCACCTATTGCCAACCGAATTTTGTGGATAGAATTTGGGTTGGTTGGAATCCTAATAAAGTTATTTTAACTGTCTTACAATGTACTAGGCAAGTTATCCATGTTAAAAATGAATCTCTGGACCAATTGCAGTCTTTTGAAGCCTCTTTTATTTATGGCTCTAACACCATCCAAGGTAGGAGGCCCCTTTGGCCTACCTTGATAAATATTGCAGCTACTATTGGTGATATCCCTTGGATTAGTCTTGGTGACTTTAACCCCGTTTTAAATTCTAATGAAGTTTTTGAGGGTAATCCAGGGAGAGACCAAGGAACTATTGAATTTAATGATCTTGTGAATGCTACTTGTCTTGTAGATCTTAGATTTATAGGTGTCTTCTTCACTTGGTACAACCAGCAATATGACTCTGTTCACTTTACCAAAAGAAAGTTAGACAGAGCCATAGTTAATCCTGGATGGTTGGACTTGTTCCCTATGCTTATGTAGATTTTCCCCCCTCTGGTATCTATGACCACTCTCCTATTATTGTTAACTTATCTCCTTCTGTAGAACGGAAAGGTAAACCTTTTAAGTTTTATAATTATTGGACAGAATTGGATAATTTTAATGATACTATCAATACCTCTTGGGCTAGACACATAGAAGGCACTTTTCAATTTCAATTATTCCACAGCTTAAAGAATCTTAAATCTACTCTTAAAACTTTAACCAAGGAGTCCTTAGGTAAGGAGAGAATTTTAGCTAATAAAGCTAGGGAAGACCTTTGGTCTTGCCAAAGTAAACTCGATGAAAAAGCAGGTGACACTACCCTTAGAATCCTTGAAAAAGATCTTATGCAAGTTTTCTTAAAAGCTATTCATATTGAAGAAGAGGCAATAAGGCAAAAATCTAGAATTCAATTGCTTGATGCCGGGGATAAGAACACTTCTTATTTTCACAATTCTGTTAAAAATCGAAGGAACCACAAACGTATTGTGTCCCTTGTTAAACCTGATGGTACCAAGACCTCTAATGAAGGGGAAGCCAAAATTAAAGCGATTTGATATTTTAAATCCTTGCTTGGCACCTCTGCGACTAACCCCTACCTTGGTGTTAGTGAGCTGAGGAAGGTCATCCATAAGCGTATCCCTCCAGAGTTATCTGACACTATGGATGACATCCCTACTGATGATGATATTAAGGAAGCTCTCCTCAGTATTCACAGTAATAAAGCTCCGGGTCCTGATGGTTATAATGCTCATTTTAAAAAAAAAAAACCTGGACAACTACCGGCCCTTTAGTAACTAAAGCTATCAAAGAATTTTTTACTTCGGGCCAACTGTTAACTGAGTCAAACTCTACTCTAATTGCTCTTATCCCCAAGATTCCTAATCCTTCTCAGATGAGTGACTTTAGGCCCATCTCGTGTTGTAACACAGTCTACAAATGCATTTCTAAAATTATATCCAAGAGATTTCAAATTGTTTTATCTACTCTGGTTGATAATGCCCAATCTGCGTTTATCAAAGGTAGGAAAATCAGTGACAATGTTCTTCTCGCCCAGGAGAGGGACTATCATAAGCCTTCTGGCCACCCTAGAGCTGCGGCAAAGGTTGACCTCATGAAAGCTTATGATAGTGTGAATTGGGAGTTTTTACTTGATCTTCTTGATGTTCTTGGTTTTCCACCTAGGATGCAAGGGTGGATTAGAGCATGTGTTACTAGCCCAAAGTACTCTATTAATTTTAATGGGGAATCTGTTGGGTATTTCGAGGGTACTAAAGGTCTCAGGCGATCCTATGTCACCTTACCTTTTTGTGCTTATCATGGATAGTCTTAGCCAATTGATACAACATAACATCCAAAGATCCTCACACTTTAAATACCATTAGAGATGCGATAAACTTAAAATTTCTCACCTTTGTTTTGCTGATGACCTTCTGTTATTTTTTAATGGTGATGAACACTCTGCGACTGTTATGAAAAATTCCTTAGATCAAGTTTATAACTTCACTGGCATGCAGGCCAATGCTAATAAAAGTTGTTTGTTTCTTACAGGAATGGATGGGAGCACATCCAATGCTATTTGTCTTAGTCTCCCATTTACCCTTGGTTCCCCTCCCAATGAAGTACCTTGGAGTTCCATTGATCACCACTAGACTTAAGAAGGGGGATTGTGATGATCTCATCCCAAAAATTACCACTAGGATCACTTCCTGGACTTCTAAATTTCTCTCTTATGCTGGTAGACTCCAACTTATCCAATCTGTTCTTGTAGGGATTCAAAACTATTGGGCTGCCATGTTTATTCTTCTCGAAAGTGTCCTTAAGCATAGTGATAGCTTAATGAGTAGATTCTTTTGGACAAGAGGAATTGAAAAAGTTCATGGTGCTAAAGTTGCTTGGGAGGTTGTCTGTAGACCTAAGAAGGAAGGGGGGCTTGGCCTTAAAAACCTAACGCAGTTGAATTCGATTTTAAATCTTAAACATATCTGGGCCATTTTTACTTCTAAAAACAAATCCCTTTGGGTGGACTGGATACACACCTACATGTTGAAAAGGAAAAGTTTTGGGAAGTCAAGACCCCAGCCCAATGCTCTTGGTATTGGCGAAAGCTCCTCAAACTTAGGCCTATATCTAGACCAATGCTTCGGCACATAATTGATAATGGATTTGGTACCTTTCTCTGGTATGATAATTGGCATCCCATGGGTCCTATTTTGGCCAGAGTCAGAATGCGTGTCCAATATGATGCCACCATCCCTTTAAATGCCAAGGTTTCCGATGTTATTGTTAGTGGTGAAGGGAATTGGCCTCTTACAAACACTATGGAATTAATGGAAATTAGAGGCCAACTTCATTCTTTACCTCTCCCTTCTTCCTCTAGGGATGTGGTTCAATGGTTACCCTCCCCTAATAATGTGTTCTCCTTTGCCAATACTTGGGATCATGTTTGTACTCATTATCCCAAAGTCCCTTGGTATGGCCTCACTCGGTTCCCGGGTAATATCCCACGCCATAGTTTTATCGTGTGGTTAACTATTGATCGGGAGAGAACAAATCCCACTTATGCGCCTTAATTGACATTTGTTAGTCGTTTTAATCCTATTTTTGTATATTTTTACTTCGTTTTTTGTTAGGATTTGGAGAAAAGTAAAGATTCCAGGCTAAATGGGGTGAAAAGTAAGAAGAAAGAAGTAGAAAAAGCCACTTCGAGTGAGCAGCCCGCTCGCGCGAGAATCCAACCCTTCGCTCACGCGGCCCGCTCGTGCAGCTCGCTCGTGCGACCTCCTAGAATCGCGCACGTGCGACCTATGCAAAAAAATGAAAATGCGTATTTCAGTGTACTGAAGACTCTTACGCGAACGAAACTGCCTAATTATGTTTGGAAAGCTAAATACAGCAGTTTTAGTGCGAATTGGGTTAGGAAAGCTTCCAAACTTGGTACAAAACTATATATATATATCCCAAATTAACTCAATTATGGGTTGGCAATTAATATACACACAATATACAACCATACTTTCAGCCATTAAAGGGAGGGAAGCAAGGAGAAGAAGAAGAAGACCAAGGATTCCCATGGCCTCCTCCATCAAATACTTGCCATCTACCGCTTCTATGGATAACTAAACTCAAGATCTAGGGTTTCAATGAAATCCTAGCCAAGTAATAGGGTGTATTTTATGATTTTATTTTAGTTTTATTATATATGAATGATAGTTACATGTTCCGAGGATTTTTATAAATAAATCGTGCTTTTATTGATTAAATTGTTACTTTCAAAGTTTACTCTTGTCTTAGATCTATTTTGATGGTAGTGTACTCAATGATCTACACTTGTTGTGCTTGTTTAGATTATTTAAATGTAATGGTGCTTAAATTGAAATGTACTATCAAGTATCCAAATAGTCCATGCCCAGATTAGAAGGATTATACCACAACCCTAGTTTAGTGTGGGATAATTCGTGCTAACCGAAGATGGATTATGTTGGTGCTTGAACCATAGTTATTTTCTTGACGGAGGAATTGGACTTGTAGCTACAATTCCCCATTATCATCCAACGTAATAAGCTAAAGTCATTCGTAAATACCCTTATCATGAAGCTAGTGGTGGATTTGCAATCCTAGGTTCCTTAAACTTATTATAAAAATAAATATTTAATTGCTTTCATAATTTAGATTTACTTTTATTGTTATTAGTTTAATTCAAATTAAATCCAAAATCCATTTTTCTTAATTAACTAAATTTAGGTTTTAAAAATTAAAGTGCGTAGTATTCAATCTCTGTGAGTTCGACCTTTACTTCTACACTGCAAATCTTTTGAAAGAAAGCATAAGTAAGCATACTTTTATATCTTGATTTTGACAAGATTGATTTTTGGCGCTGTTGCCGGGGATTGCATTACTACCTTTAGTTTTAGAATCTTAGTTTAGTTAATTCGTAAATACTAGATTATGTTTTATTTTTATTTTTTTTTCTTATTTTTCATTTTTGTTTTAAGTTACTAACTTTTCTTTTTGTTTTGTAGTTTCTCAAAGTAATCAAATTCTAGCATTTTGAGTGGAGCAGCTGTGCACGTCAAAGGAGCTTACGCGAAAATAAAAAAATAATAAATAAATTAAATCGCTTCCTTTGAAATTTGCTTCCAACCACTGTAAGTCAGGACGCTGAGACGCACTATTTACATTAGTTTAGGAGTGATTGTTCACATGCATTAGCTAGGAAACCCGGGGCGCTGGGCTTGACGCGGTTATTGCATTACAGGATAATATTCATGCATCATAGTAGTTGTGTGCCTGTTGCCTTATTTGCGTGATTTCGTCTTATATTTGTGGAGTCAGTTTTTGTCTTAGTGTCGATATTTTCTTTTTAGTTTATGTTTGGTACACATTCTAGTAAACTTGAATTACAAACTTTTGATCCTGAACTTGAACGTACCTTAAGAATTAATAGATCTTCAACCCAAGCTTCTAAAGCTCGGTTGCTAGACGACGAATCGACTCCAGAATCATTGTCTCTATTTCAGGTCAAAATTCAAAGTACCCTTAAAAGGTTAAGGAAAACTCGAATTTTTAAAATAAAACCTATTCCAATGGCTGACGTTGGAAATAACGGAAATAACGAAAATAATTTAAATAATCATAATATACCTCCGCCGCCTCCGCTTAGGGATTACTTTATTCCTATGACTTGCATGCCACAAACATGTATTGATTTACTGGAGGTGTCGACATCTCACTTTGAGATAAAGTCATCTACCATCTCGCTACTTCTTTCTTTCTATGGCCGCATTAATGAAGACCCTTACCAACACTTAAGTGATTTTCAAGATATCTGCTCTACTTTAAAAATTCAAAACTTAACTGATGATGAATTGAAACTGCGGCTCTTTCCATTCTCTTTAAAAGATAAAGCAAAGTATTGGCTCCAATCTTTGGAGCCGAATACAACTAAAACCTGGGAAGCCTTACACACCGCATTTTTATAAAAGTTTTTCCCTATTATGCGTACAAATCATATACGGAAATCCATAACAAACTTTGTGATGCAAGATGGGGAAACGCTTTATGATACTTGGGAAAAGTTTAAAGAATTATTACGCTCATGCCCACATCATCAGGTTCCTAAGTGGCAATTAGTTCAAGTCTTCTACGAGGGGCTTATTCCCTCTGTTCGGAATACCGTCGATGCCATTTGTGTGGGTACTTTTCTGCACAAAAACACCGACGAGGCATGGAAGATTTTTGAAAAACGTTGAGCGAGAATTCGATGCATCAAGCGGTGTCTGTTCGTCCTGAGGGGTACCTTCAACCTAAAAGAGAGGTAAAAGTTGAGTCAAGTCATTCAATCGAAATACAAGAATTAAATAGAAAACTTGACCAACTTATGATAATGGAAAATAGGTCCAATTCACCTCCTCACGAAGTATGTGCATTGTGTTCTGCACCGTCACATAATATCTTTGCATGTCCTTCCGCATCTCAATTCCCA